>JAZDUA010000289.1:0-600000 GCA_038098605.1 Gryllus longicercus
AGCGTTTAATTTCGAAACTAATAGTCGGATTGAAGTTCGGGTTGCACCATTGAATTTCTCGTCTCGAGTTGTACCTGTATACGTGATTTTAGATCGATCCTACGAAATTAAGTTTTTTCCATTTTTTGCCCTATTTTCGGGTTTTGGGCTTCATTTCTTTTCGAGCGTTTAATTTCGAAACTAATAGTCGGATTGAAGTTTGGTTTGCACCATTGAATTTCTCGTGTCGAGTTGTACCTGTATACGTGATTTAAGATCGATCCTACGAAATTAAGTTTTTTTTTCATTTTTTGCCCTATTTTCGGGTTTTGGGCTTCATTTCTTTTCAAGCGTTTAATTTCGAAACTAATAGTCGGTTTGAAGTTTGGGTTGCACCATTGAATTTCTCGTCTCGAATTGTACCTGTATACGTGATTTCAGATCGATCCTACGAAATTAAGTTTTTTTACATTTTTTGCCCTATTTTCGGGTTTGGGCTTCATTTCTTTTCAACCGTTTAATTTCGAAACTAAAAGTCGGATTGAAGTTTGGGTTGCACCATTGAATTTCTCGTCTCGAGTTGTACCTGTATACGTGATTTTAGATCGATCCTACGAAATTACGATTTTTTCCATTTTTTGCCCTATTTTCGGGTTTTGGGCTTCATTTCTTTTCAAGCGTTTAATTTCGAAACTAATAGTCGGATTGAAGTTTGGGTTGCACCATTGAATTTCTCGTCTCGAGTTGTACCTGTATACGTGATTTCAGATCGATCCTACGAAATTAAGTTTTTTCCATTTTTTGCCCTATTTTCGGGTTTTGGGCTTCATTTATTTTCAAGCGTTTAATTTCGAAACTAATAGTCGGATTGAAGTTTGGGTTGCACCATTGAATTTCTCGTCTCGAGTTGTACCTGTATACGTGATTTCAGATCGATTGTACGAAATTAAGTTTTTTCCATTTTTTGCCCTATTTTCGGGTTTTGGGCTTCATTTCTTTTCGAGCGTTTAAATTCGAAACTAATAGTCGGATTAAAGTTTGGGTTGCACCATTGAATTTCTCGTCTCGAGTTGTACCTGTATACGTGATTTCAGATCGATTCTTCGAAATTAAGTTTTTTTTTCCATTTTTTGCCCTATATTCGGGTTTCGGGCTTCATATTTTTTCAAGCGTTTAATTTCGAAACTAATAGTCGGATTGAAGTTCGGGTTGCACCATTGAATTTCTCGTCTCGAGTTGTACCTGTATACGTGATTTTAGATCGATCCTACGAAATTAAGTTTTTTCCATTTTTTGCCCTATTTTCGGGTTTTGGGCTTCATTTCTTTTCGAGCGTTTAATTTCGAAACTAATAGTCGGATTGAAGTTTGGGTTGCACCATTGAATTTCTCGTCTCGAGTTGTACCTGTATACGTGATTTCAGATCGATCCTACGAAATTAAGTTTTTTTTCCATTTTTTGCCCTATTTTCGGGTTTCGGGCTTCATTTTTTTTCGAGCGTTTAATTTAGAAAACTAAAAGTCGGATTGAAGTTTGGGTTGCACCATTGAATTTCTCGTCTCGAGTTGTACCTGTATACGTGATTTCAGATCGATCCTACGAAATTAAGTTTTTTCCATTTTTTGCCCTATTGTCGCGTTTTGGGCTTCATTTCTTTCGAGCGTTTAATTTCGAAACTAATATTCGGATTGAAGTTTGGTTGCACCATTGAATTTCTCGTCTGGAGTTGTACCTGTATACGTGATTTCAGATCGATCCTACGAAATTAAGTTTTTTTCCATTTTTTTGCCCTATTTTCGGGTTTTGGGCTTCATTTCTTTTCAAGCGTTTAATTTCGAAACTAATAGTCGGTTTGAAGTTTGGGTTGCACCATTGAATTTCTCGTCTCGAATTGTACCTGTATACGTGATTTCAGATCGATCCCACGAAATTAAGTTTTTTTCCATTTTTTGCCTTATTTTCGGGTTTTGGGCTTCATTTCTTTTCAAGCGTTTAATTTCGAAACAAAGTCGGATTGAAGTTTGGGTTGCACCATTGAATTTCTCGTCTCGAGTTGTACCTGTATACGTGATTTTAGATCGATCCTACGAAATTACGTTTTTTTCCATTTTTTGCCCTATTTTCGGGTTTTGGGCTTCATTTCTTTTCAAGCGTTTAATTTCGAAACTAAAAGTCGGATTGAAGTTTGGGTTGCACCATTGAATTTCTCGTCTCGAGTTGTACCTGTATACGTGATTTTAGATCGATCCTACGAAATTAAGTTTTTTTCCATTTTTTGCCCTATTTTCGGTTTTGGGCTTCATTTCTTTTCGAGCGTTTAATTTCGAAACTAATATTCTGATTGAAGTGTGGTTGCACCATTGAATTTCTCGTCTCGAGTTGTACCTGTATACGTGATTTCAGATCGATCCTACGAAATTAAGTTTTTTTCCATTTTTTGCCCTATTTTCGGGTTTTGGGCTTCATTTCTTTTCAAACGTTTAATTTCGAAACTAATAGTCGGATTGAAATTTGGGGTGCACCATTGAATTTCTCGTCTCGAGTTGTGCCTGTATACGTGATTTCAGATCGATCCTACGAAATTAAGTTTTTTCCATTTTTTGCCCTATTTTCGGGTTTACGGCTTCATTTCTTCTCAAGCGTTTAATTTCGAAACTAATAGTCGGATTGAAGTTTGGGTTGCACCATTGAATTTCTCGTCTCGAGTTGTACCTGTATACGTGATTTCAGATCGATCCTACGAATTAAGTTTTTTTCCATTTTTTGCCCTATTTTCGGGTTTTGGGCTTCATTTCTTTTCGAGCGTTTAATTTCGAAACTAATAGTCGGATTGAAGTTTTTGGGTTTGCACCATTGAATTTCTCGTCTCGAGTTGTACCTGTATACGTGATTTCAGTTTGATCCTACGAAATTAAGTTTTTTTCCATTTCTTGCCCTATTTTCGGGTTTTGGGCTTCATTTCTTTTCAAGCGTTTAATTTCGAAACTAATAGTCGGATTGAAGTTTAGTTTGCACTATTGAATTTCTCGTCTCGAGTTGTACCTGTATACGTGATTTCAGATCGATCCTACGAAATTAAGTTTTTTCCATTTTTTGCCCTATTTTCGGGTTTTGGGCTTCATTTATTTTCAAGCGTTTAATTTCGAAACTAATAGTCGGATTGAAGTTTGGGTTGCACCATTGAATTTCTCGTCTCGAGTTGTAACCTGTATACGTAAATTCAGATCGATTCTTCGAAATTAAGTTTTTTTTTCCATTTTTTGCCCTATATTCGGGTTTCGGGCTTCATATTTTTTCAAGCGTTTAATTTCGAAACTAATAGTCGGATTGAAGTTCGGGTTGCACCATTGAATTTCTCGTCTCGAGTTGTACCTGTATACGTGATTTTAGATCGATCCTACGAAATTAAGTTTTTTCCATTTTTTGCCCTATTTTCGGGTTTTGGGCTTCATTTCTTTTCGAGCGTTTAATTTCGAAACTAATAGTCGGATTGAAGTTTGGGTTGCACCATTGAATTTCTCGTCTCGAGTTGTACCTGTATACGTGATTTCAGATCGATCCTACGAAATTAAGTTTTTTTTCCATTTTTTGCCCTATTTTCGGGTTTCGGGCTTCATTTTTTTTCGAGCGTTTAATTTAGAAACTAAAAGTCGGATTGAAGTTTGGGTTGCACCATTGAATTTCTCGTCTCGAGTTGTACCTGTATACGTGATTTCAGATCGATCCTACGAAAGTAAGTTTTTTTTCCATTTTTTGCCCTATTTTCGGGTTTTGGGCTTCATTTCTTTTAAAGCGTTTAATTTCGAAACTAATAGTCGGATTGAAGTTTGGGTTGCACCATTGAATTTCTCGTCTCGAGTTGTACCTGTATACGTGATTTCAGATCGATCCAACGAAATTAAGTTTTTTTCCATTTTTTGCCCTATTTTCGGGTTTTGGGCTTCATTTCTTTTCAAGCGTTTAATTTTCGAAACTAAAAGTCGGATTGAAATTTGGGTTGCACCATTGAATTTCTCGTCTCGAGTTGTACCCGTATACGTGATTTTAGATCGATCCTACGAAATTAAGTTTTTCCATTTTTTGCCCTATTTTCGGGTTTTGGGCTTCATTTCTTTTCAAGCGTTTAATTTCGAAACTAATAGTCGGATTGAAGTTTGGGTTGCACCATTGAATTTCTCGTCTCGAGTTGTACCTGTATACGTGATTTCAGATCGATCCTACGAAATTAAGTTTTTTTCATTTTTTGCCCTATTTTCGGGTTTTGGGCTTCATTTCTTTTCAAGCGTTTAATTTCGAAACTAATAGCAAGCGTTTAATTTCGAAACTAATAGGTCGGATTGAAGTTTGGGTTGCACCATTGAATTTCTCGTCTCGAGTTGTACCTGTATACGTGATTTCAGTTCGATCCTACGAAATTAAGTTTTTTTTCCATTTTTTGCCCTATTTTCGGGTTTTGGGCTTCATTTCTTTTCGAGCGTTTAATTTCGAAACTAATAGTCGGATTGAAGTTTGGGTTGCACCATTGAATTTCTCGTCTCGAGTTGTACCTGTATACGTGATTTCAGATCGATCCTACGAAATTAAGTTTTTTTCCATTTTTTGCCCTATTTTCGGGTTTTGGCTTCATTTCTTTTCGAGCGTTTAATTTCGAAACTAATAGTCGGATTGAAGTTTGGGTTGCACCATTGAATTTCTCGTCTCGAGTTGTACCTGTATACGTGATTTCAGATCGATTCTTCGAAATTAAGTTTTTTTTCCATTTTTTGCCCTATTTTCGGGTTTCGGGCTTCATATTTTTTCAAGCGTTTAATTTCGAAACTAATAGTCGGATTGAAGTTTGGGTTGCACCATTGAATTTCTCGTCTCGAGTTGTACCTGTATACGTGATTTTAGATCGATCCTACGAAATTAAGTTTTTTTTCCATTTTTTGCCCTATTTCGGGTTTTGGGCTTTATTTCTTTTCAAGCGTTTAATTTCGAATTTAATTGTCGGATTGAAGTTTGGGTTGCACCATTGAATTTCTCGTCTCGAGTTGTACCTGTATACGTGATTTCAGATCGATCCTACGAAATTAAGTTTTTTTCCATTTTTTGCCCTATTTCGGGTTTTGGGCTTCATTTCTTTTCGAACGTTTAATTTCGAACTAATAGTCGGATTGAAATTGGGGTTGCACCATTGAATTTCTCGTCTCGAGTTGTGCCTGTATACGTGATTTCAGATCGATCCTACGAAATTAAGTTTTTTCCCATTTTTTGCCCTATTTTCGGGTTTACGGCTTCATTTCTTCTCAAGCGTTTAATTTCGAAACTAATAGTCGGATTGAAGTTTGGGTTGCACCATTGAATTTCTCGTCTCGAGTTGTACCTGTATACGTGATTTCAGTTCGATCCTACGAAATTAAGTTTTTTTCCATTTTTGGCCCTATTTTCGGGTTTTGGGCTTCATTTCTTTTCGAGCGTTTAATTTCGAAACTAATAGTCGGATTGAAGTTTGGGTTGCACCATTGAATTTCTCGTCTCGAGTTGTGCCTGTATACGTGATTTCAGATCGATCCTACGAATTAAGTTTTTTCCCATTTTTTGCCCTATTTTCGGGTTTTGGGCTTCATTTCTTCTCAAGCGTTTAATTTCGAAACTAATAGTCGGATTGAAGTTTGGGTTGCACCATTGAATTTCTCGTCTCGAGTTGTACATGTATACGTGATTTCAGATCGATCCTACGAAATTAGTTTTTTCCATTTTTTGCCCTATTTTCGGGTTTTGGGCTTCATTTCTTTTCGAGCGTTTAATTTCGAAACTAATAGTCGTATTGAAGTTTGGGTTGCACCATTGAATTTCTCGTCTCGAGTTGTACCTGTATACGTGATTTCAGATCGATCCTACGAAATTAAGTTTTTCCATTTTTTGCCCTATTTTCGGGTTTTGGGCTTCATTTCTTTTCGAGCGTTTAATTTCGAAACTAATAGTCGGATTGAAGTTTGGGTTGCACCATTGAATTTCTCGTCTCGAGTTGTACCTGTATACGTGATTTCAGATCGATCCTACGAAATTAAGTTTTTTTTCATTTTTTGCCTTATTTTCGGGTTTTGGGCTTCATTTCTTTTCAAGCGTTTAATTTCGAAACTAATAGTCGGATTGAAGTTTGGGTTGCACCATTGAATTTTTCGTCTCGAGTTGTACCTGTATATGTGATTTCAGATAGATCCTACGAAAATAAGTTTTTTTCCATTTTTTGCCCTATTTTCGGGTTTTGGGCTTCATTTCTTTTCGAGCGTTTAATTTCGAAACTAATAGTCGGATTGAAGTTTGGGTTGCACCATTGAATTTCTCGTCTCGAGTTGTACCTGTATACGTGATTTCAGATCGATTCTACGAAATTAAGTTTTTTTTCTATTTTTTGCCCTATTTTCGGGTTTTGGGCTTCATTTTTTTCGAAGCGTTTAATTTGGAAACTAATAGTCGGATTGAAGTTTGGGTTGCACCATTGAATTTCTCGTCTCGAGTTGTACCTGTATACGTGATTTAAGATCGATCCTACGAAATTAAGTTTTTTTCCATTTTTTGCCCTATTTCGAGTTTTGGGCTTCATTTTTTTCCAAGCGTTTAATTTCGAAACTAATAGTCGGATTGATGTTTGGGTTGCACCATTGAATTCTCGACTCGAGTTGTACCTGTAAACGTGATTTCAGATCGATCCTACGAAATTAAGTTTTTTTCCATTTTTTGCCCTATTTTCGGGTTTTGGGCTTCATTTTTTTTCAAGCGTTTAATTTCGAAACTAATAATCGGATTGAAGTTTGGGTTGCACCATTGAATTTCTCGTCTCGAGTTGTACCTGTATACGTGATTTCAGATCGATCCTATGAAATTAAGTTTTTTTCCATTTTTTGCCCTATTTTCGGGTTTTGGGCTTCATTTTTTTCCAAGCGTTTAATTTGGAAACTAATAGTCGGATTGAAGTTTGGGTTGCACCATTGAATTTTTTGTCTCGAGTTGTACCTGTATACGTGATTTAAGATCGATCCTACGAAATTAAGTTTTTTTCCATTTTTTGCCCTATTTTCGAGTTTTGGGCTTCATTTTTTTCCAAGCGTTTAATTTCGAAACTAATAGTCGGATTGAAGTTTGGGTTGCACCATTGAATTTCTCGACTCGAGTTGTACCTGTATACGTGATTCAGATCGATCCTACGAAATTAAGTTTTTTTTCCATTTTTTGCCCTATTTCGGGTTTTGGGCTTCATTTCTTCTCAAGCGTTTAATTTCGAAACTAATAGTCGGATTGAAGTTTGGGGTTGCACCATTGAATTTCTCTTCTCGAGTTGTACCTGTATACGTGATTTCAGTTCGATCCTACGAAATTAAGTTTTTTTCCATTTTTTGCCCTATTTTCGGGTTTTGGGCTTCATTTCTTTTCAAGCGTTAATTTCGAAACTAAAAGTCGGATTGAAATTTGGGTTGCGCCATTGAATTTCTCGTCTCGAGTTGTACCCGTATACGTGATTTTAGATCGATCCTACGAAATTAAGTTTTTTCCATTTTTTGCCCTATTTCGGGTTTTGGGCTTCATTTCTTTTCAAGCGTTTAATTTCGAAACTAATAGTCGGATTGAAGTTTGGGTTGCACCATTGAATTTCTCGTCTCGAGTTGTACCTGTATACGTGATTTCAGATCGATCCTACGAAATTAAGTTTTTTTCCATTTTTTGCCCTATTTTCGGGTTTTGGGCTTCATTTCTTTTCAAGCGTTTAATTTCGAAACTAATAGTCGGATTGAAGTTTGGGTTGCACCATTGAATTCTCGTCTCGAGTTGTACCTGTATACGTGATTTCAGTTCGATCCTACGAAATTAAGTTTTTTTTCCATTTTTTGCCCTATTTTCGGGTTTTGGGCTTCATTTCTTTTCGAGCGTTTAATTTCGAAACTAATAGTCGGATTGAAGTTTGGGTTCGCACCATTGAATTTCTCGTCTCGAGTTGTACCTGTATACGTGATTTCAGATCGATCCTACGAAATTAAGTTTTTTTTCCATTTTTTGCCCTATTTTCGGGTTTTGGGCTTCATTTCTTTTCGAGCGTTTAATTTCGAAACTAATAGTCGGATTGAAGTTTGGGTTGCACCATTGAATTTCTCGTCTCGAGTTGTACCTGTATACGTGATTTCAGATCGATTCTTCGAAATTAAGTTTTTTTTCCATTTTTTGCCTATTTTCGGGTTTCGGGCTTCATATTTTTTCAAGCGTTTAATTTCGAAACTAATAGTCGGATTGAAGTTTGGGTTGCACCATTGAATTTCTCGTCTCGAGTTGTACCTGTATACGTGATTTTAGATCGATCCTACGAAATTAAGTTTTTTTTCCATTTTTTGCCCTATTTTCGGGTTTTGGGCTTTATTTCTTTTCAAGCGTTTAATTTCGAATTTAATTGTCGGATTGAAGTTTGGGTTGCACCATTGAATTTCTCGTCTCGAGTTGTACCTGTATACGTGATTTCAGATCGATCCTACGAAATTAAGTTTTTTTCCATTTTTTGCCCTATTTTCGGGTTTTGGGCTTCATTTCTTTTCGAACGTTTAATTTCGAAACAAATAGTCGGATTGAAATTTGGGTTGCACCATTGAATTTCTCGTCTCGAGTTGTGCCTGTATACGTGATTTCAGATCGATCCTACGAAATTAAGTTTTTTCCCATTTTTTGCCCTATTTTCGGGTTTTGGGCTTCATTTCTTTTCGAGCGTTTAATTTCGAAACTAATAGTCGGATTGAAGTTTGGGTTGCACCATTGAATTCTCGTCTCGAGTTGTACCTGTATACGTGATTTCAGATCGATCCTACGAAATTAAGTTTTTTTCCATTTTTGGCCCTATTTTCGGGTTTTGGGCTTCATTTCTTTTCGAGCGTTTAATTTCGAAACTAATAGTCGGATTGAAGTTTGGGTTGCACCATTGAATTTCTCGTCTCGAGTTGTGCCTGTATACGTGATTTCAGATCGATCCTACGAAATTAAGTTTTTTCCCATTTTTTGCCCTATTTTCGGGTTTTGGGCTTCATTTCTTCTCAAGCGTTTAATTTCGAAACTAATAGTCGGATTGAAGTTTGGGTTGCACCATTGAATTTCTCGTCTCGAGTTGTACATGTATACGTGATTTCAGATCGATCCTACGAAATTAAGTTTTTTTTCCATTTTTTGCCCTATTTTCGGGTTTTGGGCTTCATTTCTTTTCGAGCGTTTAATTTCGAAACTAATAGTCGTATTGAAGTTTGGGTTTGCACCATTGAATTTCTCGTCTCGAGTTGTACCTGTATACGTGATTTCAGATCGATCCTACGAAATTAAGTTTTTCCATTTTTTGCCTATTTTCGGGTTTTGGGCTTCATTTCTTTTCGAGCGTTTAATTTCGAAACTAATAGTCGGATTGAAGTTTGGGTTGCACCATTGAATTTCTCGTCTCGAGTTGTACCTGTATACGTGATTTCAGATCGATCCTACGAAATTAAGTTTTTTTTCATTTTTTGCCTTATTTTCGGGTTTTGGGCTTCATTTCTTTTCAAGCGTTTAATTTCGAAACTAATAGTCGGATTGAAGTTTGGGTTGCACCATTGAATTTTTCGTCTCGAGTTGTACCTGTATATGTGATTTCAGATAGATCCTACGAAAATAAGTTTTTTTCCATTTTTTGCCCTATTTTCGGGTTTTGGGCTTCATTTCTTTTCGAGCGTTTAATTTCGAAACTAATAGTCGGATTGAAGTTTGGGTTGCACCATTGAATTTCTCGTCTCGAGTTGTACCTGTATACGTGATTTCAGATCGATTCTACGAAATTAAGTTTTTTTTTCTATTTTTTGCCCTATTTTCGGGTTTTGGGCTTCATTTTTTTCGAAGCGTTTAATTTGGAAACTAATAGTCGGATTGAAGTTTGGGTTGCACCATTGAATTTCTCGTCTCGAGTTGTACCTGTATACGTGATTTAAGATCGATCCTACGAAATTAAGTTTTTTTCCATTTTTTGCCCTATTTTCGAGTTTTGGGCTTCATTTTTTTCCAAGCGTTTAATTTCGAAACTAATAGTCGGATTGATGTTTGGGTTGCACCATTGAATTTCTCGACTCGAGTTGTACCTGTAAACGTGATTTCAGATCGATCCTACGAAATTAAGTTTTTTTTCCATTTTTTGCCCTATTTTCGGGTTTTGGGCTTCATTTTTTTTCAAGCGTTTAATTTCGAAACTAATAATCGGATTGAAGTTTGGGTTGCACCATTGAATTTCTCGTCTCGAGTTGTACCTGTATACGTGATTTCAGATCGATCCTATGAAATTAAGTTTTTTTCCATTTTTTGCCCTATTTTCGGGTTTTGGGCTTCATTTTTTTCCAAGCGTTTAATTTGGAAACTAATAGTCGGATTGAAGTTTGGGTTGCACCATTGAATTTTTTGTCTCGAGTTGTACCTGTATACGTGATTTAAGATCGATCCTACGAAATTAAGTTTTTTTCCATTTTTTGCCCTATTTTCGAGTTTTGGGCTTCATTTTTTTCCAAGCGTTTAATTTCGAAACTAATAGTCGGATTGAAGTTTGGGTTGCACCATTGAATTTCTCGACTCGAGTTGTACCTGTATACGTGATTCAGATCGATCCTACGAAATTAAGTTTTTTTTCCATTTTTTGCCCTATTTTCGGGTTTTGGGCTTCATTTCTTCTCAAGCGTTTAATTTCGAAACTAATAGTCGGATTGAAGTTTGGGTTGCACCATTGAATTTCTCTTCTCGAGTTGTACCTGTATACGTGATTTCAGTTCGATCCTACGAAATTAAGTTTTTTTCCATTTTTTGCCCTATTTTCGGTTTTGGGCTTCATTTCTTTTCGAGCGTTTAATTTCGAAACTAATAGTCGGATTGAAGTTTGGGTTGCACCATTGAATTTCTCGTCTCGAGTTGTACCTGTATACGTGATTTCAGATCGATCCTACGAAATTAAGTTTTTTTCAATATTTGGCCCTATTTTCGGGTTTTCGGCTTCATTTCTTTTCGAGCGTTTAATTTCGAAACTAATAGTCGGATTGAAGCTTGGGTTGCACCATTGAATTTCTCGTCTCGAGTTGTGCCTGTATACGTGATTTCAGATCGATCCTACGAAATTAAGTTTTTTCCCATTTTTTGCCCTATTTTCGGGTTTTGGGCTTCATTTCTTCTCAAGCGTTTAGTTTCGAAACTAATAGTCGGATTGAAGTTTGGGTTGCACCATTGAATTTCTCGTCTCGAGTTGTACATGTATACGTGATTTCAGATCGATCCTACGAAATTAAGTTTTTTTTCCATTTTTTGCCCTATTTTCGGGTTTTGGCTTCATTTCTTTTCGAGCGTTTAATTTCGAAACTAATAGTCGTATTGAAGTTTGGGTTGCACCATTGAATTTCTCGTCTCGAGTTGTACCTGTATACGTGATTTCAGATCGATCCTACGAAATTAAGTTTTTTCCATTTTTTGCCTTTTTTTCGGGTTTTGGGCTTCATTTCTTTTCGAGCGTTTAATTTCGAAACTAATAGTCGGATTGAAGTTTGGGTTGCACCATTGAATTTCTCGTCTCGAGTTGTACCTGTATACGTGATTTCAGATCGATCCTACGAAATTAAGCTTTTTTCAATATTTGGCCCTATTTTCGGGTTTTGGGCTTCATTTCTTTTCGAGCGTTTAATTTCGAAACTAATAGTCGGATTGAAGCTTGGGTTGCACCATTGAATTTCTCGTCTCGAGTTGTGCCTGTATACGTGATTTCAGATCGATCCTACGAAATTAAGTTTTTTCCCATTTTTTGCCCTATTTTCGGGTTTTGGGCTTCATTTCTTCTCAAGCGTTTAGTTTCGAAACTAATAGTCGGATTGAAGTTTGGGTTGCACCATTGAATTTCTCGTCTCGAGTTGTACATGTATACGTGATTTCAGATCGATCCTACGAAATTAAGTTTTTTTTCCATTTTTTGCCCTATTTTCGGGTTTTGGCTTCATTTCTTTTCGAGCGTTTAATTTCGAAACTAATAGTCGTATTGAAGTTTGGGTTGCACCATTGAATTTCTCGTCTCGAGTTGTACCTGTATACGTGATTTCAGATCGATCCTACGAAATTAAGTTTTTTCCATTTTTTGCCCTATTTTCGGGTTTTGGGCTTCATTTCTTTTCGAGCGTTTAATTTCGAAACTAATAGTCGGATTGAAGTTTGGGTTGCACCATTGAATTTCTCGTCTCGAGTTGTACCTGTATACGTGATTTCAGATCGATCCTACGAAATTAAGTTTTTTTCCATTTTTTGCCTTAGTTCGGGTTTTGGGCTTCATTTCTTTTCAAGCGTTTAATTTCGAAACTAATAGTCGGATTGAAGTTTGGGTTGCACCATTGAATTTCTCGTCTCGAGTTGTACCTGTATATGTGATTTCAGATAGATCCTACGAAAATAAGTTTTTTTCCATTTTTTGCCCTATTTTCGGGGTTTGGGCTTCATTTCCTTTCGAGCGTTTAATTTCGAAACTAATAGTCGGATTGAAGTTTGGGTTGCACCATTGAATTTCTCGTCTCGAGTTGTACCTGTATACGTGATTTCAGATCGATCCTACGAAATTAAGTTTTTTTCCATTTTTTGCCCTATTTTCGGGTTTTGGGCTTCATTTTTTTCGAAGCGTTTAATTTGGAAACTAATAGTCGGATTGAAGTTTGGGTTGCACCATTGAATTTCTCGTCTCGAGTTGTACCTGTATACGTGATTTAAGATCGATCCTACGAAATTAAGTTTTTTTCCATTTTTTGCCCTATTTTCTAGTTTTGGGCTTCATTTTTTTCCAAGCGTTTAATTTCGAAACTAATAGTCGGATTGATGTTTGGGTTGCACCATTGAATTTCTCGACTCGAGTTGTACCTGTATACGTGATTTCAGATCGATCCTACGAAATTAAGTTTTTTTCCATTTTTTGCCCTATTTTCGGGTTTTGGGCTTCATTTTTTTTAAGCTTTTAATTTCGAAACTAATAATCGGATTGAAGTTTGGGTTGCACCATTGAATTTCTCGTCTCGAGTTGTACCTGTATACGTGATTTCAGATCGATCCTATGAAATTAAGTTTTTTTCCATTTTTTGCCCTATTTTCGGATTTGGGCTTCATTTTTTTTCCAAGCGTTTAATTTGGAAACTAATAGTCGGATTGAAGTTTGGGTTGCACCATTGAATTTTTTGTCTCGAGTTGTACCTGTATACGTGATTTAAGATCGATCCTACGAAATTAAGTTTTTTTCCATTTTTTGCCCTATTTTCGAGTTTTGGGCTTCATTTTTTTCCAAGCGTTTAATTTCGAAACTAATAGTCGGATTGAAGTTTGGGTAGCACCATTGAATTTCTCGACTCGAGTTGTACCTGTATACGTGATTTCAGATCGATCCTACGAAATTAAGTTTTTTTTTCCATTTTTTGCCCTATTTTCGGGTTTTGGGCTTCATTTTTTTTCAAGCGTTTAATTTCGAAACTAATAATCGGATTGAAGTTTGGGTTGCACCATTCAATTTCTCGTCTCGAGTTGTACCTGTATACGTGATTTCAGATCGATCCTACGAAATTAAGTTATTTTCCATTTTTTGCCCTTATTTTCGGGTTTTGGGTTTCATTTCTTTTCAAGCGTTTAATTTCGAAACTAATAGTCGGATTGAAGTTTGGGTTGCACCATTGAATTTCTCGTCTCGAGTTGTACCTGTATACGTGATTTCAGATCGATCCTACGAAATTAAGTTTTTTTCCATTTTTTGCCTTAGTTCGGGTTTTGGGCTTCATTTCTTTTCAAGCGTTTAATTTCGAAACTAATAGTCGGATTGAAGTTTGGGTTGCACCATTGAATTTCTCGTCTCGAGTTGTACCTGTATATGTGATTTCAGATAGATCCTACGAAAATTAGTTTTTTTCCATTTTTTGCCCTATTTTCGGGGTTTGGGCTTCATTTCTTTTCGAGCGTTTAATTTCGAAACTAATAGTCGGATTGAAGTTTGGGTTGCACCATTGAATTTCTCGTCTCGAGTTGTACCTGTATACGTGATTTAAGATCGATCCTACGAAATTAAGTTTTTTTCCATTTTTTGCCCTATTTTCGAGTTTTGGGCTTCATTTTTTTCCAAGCGTTTAATTTCGAAACTAATAGTCGGATTGAAGTTTGGGTTGCACCATTGAATTTCTCGACTCGAGTTGTACCTGTATACGTGATTTCAGATCGATCCTACGAAATTAAGTTTTTTTTCCATATTTTGCCCTATTTTCGGGTTTTGGGCTTCATTTTTTTTCAAGCGTTTAATTTCGAAACTAATAATCGGATTGAAGTTTGGGTTGCACCATTGAATTTCTCGTCTCGAGTTGTACCTGTATACGTGATTTCAGATCGATCCTACGAAATTAAGTTATTTTCCATTTTTTGCCCTTATTTTCGGGTTTTGGGTTTCATTTCTTTTCAAGCGTTTAATTTCGAAACTAATAGTCGGATTGAAGTTTGGGTTGCACCATTGAATTTCTCGTCTCGAGTTGTACCTGTATACGTGATTTCAGATCGATCCTACGAAATTAAGTTTTTTTCCATTTTTTGCCCTATTTTTGGGTTTTGGGCTTCATTTCTTTTCAAGCGTTTAATTTCGAAACTAATAGTCGGATTGAAGTTTGGGTTGCACCATTGAATTTCTCGTCTCGAGTTGTACCTGTATACGTGATTTCAGATCGATCCTATGAAATTAAGTTTTTTTCCAATTTTTGCCCTATTTTCGGGTTTTGGGCTTCATATTTTTTCAAGCGTTTAATTTCGAAACTAATAGTCGGATTGAAGTTTGGGTTGCACCATTGAATTTCTCGTCTCGAGTTGTACCTGTATACGTGATTTCAGATCGATCCCACGAAATTAAGTTTTTTTCCATTTTTTGCCCTATTTTCGGGTTTTGGGCTTCATTTTTTCCAAGCGTTTAATTTCGAAACTAATAGTCGGATTGAAGTTTGGGTTGCACCTTTGAATTTCTCGTCTCGAGTTGTACCTGTATACGTGATTTCAGATCTATTCTACGAAATTAGGTTTTTTTCCATTTTTTGCCCTATTTTCGGGTTTTGGGCTTCATTTCTTTTCGAGCGTTTAATTTCGAAACTAATAGTCGGATTGCAGTTTGGGTTGCACCATTGAATTTCTCGTCTCGAGTTGTACCTGTATACGTGATTTCAGATCTATCCTACGAAATTAAGTTTTTTTTTCATTTTTTGCCCTATTTTCGGGTTTTGGGCTTCATTTCTTTTCGAGCGTTTAATTTCGAAACTAATAGTCGGATTGAAGTTTGGGTTGCACCATTGAATTTCTCGTCTCGAGTTGTACCTGTATATGTGATTTCAGATAGATCCTACGAAAATAAGTTTTTTTCCATTTTTTGCCCTATTTTCGGGGTTTGGGCTTCATTTCCTTTCGAGCGTTTAATTTCGAAACTAATAGTCGGATTGAAGTTTGGGTTGCACCATTGAATTTCTCGTCTCGAGTTGCACCTGTATACGTGATTTCAGATCGATCCTACGAAATTAAGATTTTTTTCCATTTTTTGCCCTTATTTTCGGGTTTTGTGCTTCATTTCTTTTCAAGCGTTTAATTTCGAAACTAATAGTCGGATTGAAGTTTGGGTTGCACCATTGAATTTTTCGTCTCGAGTTGTACCTGTATACGTGATTTCAGATCGATCCTACGAAATTAAGTTTTTTTCCATTTTTTGCCCTATTTTCGAGTTTTGGGCTTCATTTCTTTTCGAGCGTTTAATTTCGAAACTAATAGTCGGATTGAAGTTTGGGTTGCACCATTGAATTTCTCGTCTCGAGTTGTACCTGTATACGTGATTTCAGATCGATCCTACGAAATTAAGATTTTTTCCATTTTTTGCCCTATTTTCGGGTTTTGGGCTTCATTTCTTTTCGAGCGTTTAATTTCGAAACTAATAGTCGGATTGAAGTTTGGGTTTCACCATTGAATTTCTCGTCTCGAGATGTACCTGTATACGTGATTTCAGATCGATCCTACGAAATTAAGTTTTTTTCCATTTTTGCCCTATTTTCGGGTTTTGGGCTTCATTTCTTTTCGAGCGTTTAATTTCGAAACTAATAGTCGGATTGAAGTTTGGGTTGCACCATTGAATTTCTCGTCTCGAGTTGTACCTGTATACGTGATTTCAGATCGATCCTACGAAATGAAGTTTTTTTCCATTTTTTGCCCTATTTTCGGGTTTTTGGCTTCATTTCTTTTCAAGCGTTTAATTTCGAAACTAATAGTCGGATTGAAGTTTGGGTTGCACCATTGAATTTCTCGTCTCGAGTTGTACCTGTATACGTGATTTCAGATCGTTCCTACGAAATTAAGTTTTTTTTCATTTTTTGCCCTATATTCGGGTTTTGGGCTTAATTTCTTTTCGAGCGTTTAATTTCAAAACTAATAGTCGGATTGAAGTTTGGGTTGCACCATTGAATTTCTCGTATACGTGATTTCAGATCGATCCTACGAAATTAAGTTTTTTCCATTTTTTGCCCTATTTTCGGGTTTTGGGCTTCATTTCTTTTCGAGCGTTTAATTTCGAAACTAATAGTCGGATTGAAGTTTGGGTTGCACCATTGAATTTCTCGTCTCGAGTTGTACCTGTATACGTGATTTCAGATCGATCCTACGAAATTAAGTTTTTTCCCATTTTTTGCCCTATTTTCGGGTTTTGGGCTTCATTTTTTTCGAGCGTTTAATTTCGAAACTAATAGTCGGATTGAAGTTTGGGTTGCACCATTGAATTTCTCGTCTCGAGTTGTACCTGTATACGTGATTTCAGATCGATCCTACGAAATTAAGTTTTTTTCCATTTTTTGCCCTATATTCGGGTTTTGGGCTTCATTTCTTTTCGAGCGTTTAATTTCGAAACTAATAGTCGGATTGAAGTTTGGGTTGCACCATTGAATTTCTCGTCTCGAGTTGTACCTGTATACGTGATTTCAGATCGATCCTACGAAATTAAGTTTTTTTTTCCATTTTTTGCCCTATTTTCGGGTTTTGGGCTTCATTTCTTTTCAAGCGTTTAATTTCGAAACTAATAGTCGGATTGAAGTTTGGGTTGCACCATTGAATTTCTCGTCTCGAGTTGTAACTGTATACGTGATTTCAGATCGATCCTACGAAATTAAGTTTTTTTCCATTTTTAGCTCTATTTTCGGGTTTTGGGCTTCATTTCTTTTCAAGCGTTTAATTTCGAAACTAATAGTCGGATTGAAGTTTGGGTTGCACCATTGAATTTCTCGTCTCGAGTTGTACCTGTATACGTGATTTCAGATCGATCCTACGAAATTAAGTTTTTTTCCATTTTTTGCCCTATTTTCGGGTTTTGGGCTTCATTTCTTTTCAAGCGTTTAATTTCGAAACTAATAGTCGGATTGATGTTTGGGTTGCACCATTGAATTTCTCGTCTCGAGTTGTACCTGTATACGTGATTTCAGATCGATCCTACGAAATTAAGTTTTTTTTAATTTTTTGCCCTATATTCGGGTTTTGGGCTTAATTTCTTTTCGAGCGTTTAATTTCAAAACTAATAGTCGGATTGAAGTTTGGGTTGCACCATTGAATTTCTCGTATACGTGATTTCAGATCGATCCTACGAAATTAAGTTTTTTTCCATTTTTTGCCCTATTTTCGGGTTTTGGGCTTCATTTCTTTTCAAGCGCTTAATTTTTAAACTAATAGTCGGATTGAAGTTTAGGATGCACCATTGAATTTCTCGTCTCGAGTTGTACCTGTATACGTGATTTCAGATCGATCCTACGAAATTAAGTTTTTTTCAATTTTTTTGCCCTATTTTCGGGTTTTGGGCTTCATTTCTTTTCGAGCGTTTAATTTCGAAACTAATAGTCGGATTGAAGTTTGGGTTGCACCATTGAATTTCTCGTCTCGAGTTGTACCTGTATACGTGATTTCAGATCGATCCTACGAAATTAAGTTTTTTTCCATTTTTTGCCCTATTTTCGAGTTTTGGGCTTCATTTCTTTTCGAGCGTTTAATTTCGAAACTAATAGTCGGATTGAAGTTTGGGTTGCACCATTGAATTTCTCGTCTCGAGTTGTACCTGTATACGTGATTTCAGATCGATCCTACGAAATTAAGTTTTTTTCCATTTTTTGCCCTATTTTCGGGTTTTGGGCTTCATTTCTTTTCGAGCGTTTAATTTCGAAACTAATAGTCGGATTGAAATTTGGGTTGCACCATTGAATTTCTCGTCTCGAGTTGTACCTGTATACGTGATTTCAGATCGATCCTACGAAATTAAGTTTTTTTCCATTTTTGCCCTATTTTCGGGTTTTGGGCTTCATTTCTTTTCGAGCGTTTAATTTCGAAACTAATAGTCGGATTGAAGTTTGGGTTGCACCATTGAATTTCTCGTCTCGAGTTGTACCTGTATACGTGATTTCAAATCGATCCTACGAAATGAAGTTTTTTTTCCATTTTTTCCCTATATTCGGGTTTTGGGCTTAATTTTTTTCGAGCGTTTAATTTCGAAACTAATAGTCAGATTGAAGTTTGGGTTGCACCATTGAATTTCTCGTATACGTGATTTCAGATCGATCCTACGAAATTAAGTTTTTTCCATTTTTTGCCCTATTTTCGGGTTTTGGTCTTCATTTCTTTTCAAGCGTTTAATTTCGAAACTAATAGTCGGATTGAAGTTTGGGTTGCACCATTGAATTTCTCGTCTCGAGTTGTACCTGTATACGTGATTTCAGATCGATCCTACGAAATTACGTTTTTTTCAATTTTTTGCCCTATTTTCGGGTTTTGGGCTTCATTTCTTTTCAAGCGTTTAATTTCGAAACTAATAGTCGGATTGAAGTTTGGGTTGCACAATTGAATTTCTCGTCTCGAGTTGTACCTGTATACGTGATTTCAGATCGATCCTACGAAATTAAGTTTTTTTCCATTTTTTGCCCTATTTTCGGGTTTTGGGTCTCATTTCTTTTCGAGCGTTTAATTTCGAAACTAATATATGGATTGAAGTTTGGGTTGCACCATTGAATTTCTCGTCTCGAGTTGTACCTGTATACGTGATTTCAGATCGATCCTACGAAATTAAGTTTTTTCCATTTTTTGCCCTATTTTCGGGTTTTGGTCTTCATTTCTTTTCAAGCGTTTAATTTCGAAACTAATAGTCGGATTGAAGTTTGGGTTGCACCATTGAATTTCTCGTCTCGAGTTGTACCTGTATAAAAGATTTCAGATCGATCCTACGAAATTAAGTTTTTTTCCATTTTTTGCCCTATATTCGGGTTTTGGGCTTCATTTCTTTTCAAGCGTTTAATTTCGAAACTAATAGTCGGATTGAAGTTTGGGTTGCACCATTGAATTTCTCGTCTCGAGTTGTACCTGTATACGTGATTTCAGATTGATCCTACGAAATTAAGTTTTTTTTCATTTTTTGCCCTATTTTCGGGTTTTGGGCTTCATTTCTTTTCAAGCGTTTAATTTCGAAACTAATAGTCGGATTGAAGTTTGGGTTGCACCATTGAATTTCTCGTCTCGTGTTGTACCTGTATACGTGATTTCAGAACGATCCTACGAAATTAAGTTTTTTTCATTTTTTGCCCTATTTTCGGGTTTTGGGCTTCATTTCTTTTCGAGCGTTTAATTTCGAAACTAATAGTCGGATTGAAGTTTGGGTTGCACCATTGAATTTCTCGTCTCGAGTTGTACCTGTATACGTGATTTCAGATCGATCTTACGAAATTAAGTTTTTTCCATTTTTTGCCCTATTTTCGGGTTTTGGGCTTCATTTCTTTTCGAGCGTTTAATTTCGAAACTAATAGTCGGATTGAACTTTGGGTTGCACCATTGAATTTCTCGTCTCGAGTTGTACCTGTATATATGATTTCAGATCGATGCTACGAAATTAAGTTTTTTTCCATTTTTTGCCCTATTTTCGGGTTTTGGGCTTCATTTCTTTTCAAGCGTTTAATTTTGAAACTAATAGTCGGATTGAAGTTTGGGTTGCACAATTGAATTTCTCGTCTCGAGTTGTACCTGTATACGTGATTTCAGATCGATCCTACGAAATTAAGTTTTTTTCCATTTCTTGCCCTATTTTCGAGTTTTGGGCTTCATTTCTTTTCGAGCGTTTAATTTCGAAACTAATAGTCGGATTGAAGTTTGGGTTGCACCATTGAATTTCTCGTCTCGAGTTGTACCTGTATACGTGATTTCAGATCGATCCTACGAAATTAAGTTTTTTTTCCATTTTTTGCCCTATTTTCGGGTTTTGGGCTTCATTTCTTTTCGAGCGTTTAATTTCGAAACTAATAGTCGGATTGAAGTTTGGGTTGCACCATTGAATTTCTCGTCTCGAGTTGTACCTGTATACGTGATTTCAGATCGATCCTACGAAATTAAGTTTTTTTCCATTTTTGCCCTATTTTCGGGTTTTGGGCTTCATTTCTTTTCGAGCGTTTAATTTCGAAACTAATAGTCGGATTGAAGTTTGGGTTGCACCATTGAATTTCTCGTCTCGAGTTGTACCTGTATACGTGATTTCAGATCGATCCTACGAAATGAAGTTTTTTTCCATTTTTTGCCCTATTTTCGGGTTTTGGGCTTCATTTCTTTTCAAGCGTTTAATTTCGAAACTAATAGTCGGATTGAAGTTTGGGTTGCACCATTGAATTTCTCGTCTCGAGTTGTACCTGTATACGTGATTTCAGATCGATCCTACGAAATTAAGTTTTTTTTCCATTTTTTGCCCTATATTCGGGTTTTGGGCTTAATTTCTTTTCGAGCGTTTAATTTCGAAACTAATAGTCGGATTGAAGTTTGGGTTGCACCATTGAATTTCTCGTATACGTGATTTCAGATCGATCCTACGAAATTAAGTTTTTTCCATTTTTTGCCCTATTTTCGGGTTTTGGGCTTCATTTCTTTTCGAGCGTTTAATTTCGAAACTAATAGTCGGATTGAAGTTTGGGTTGCACCATTGAATTTCTCGTCTCGAGTTGTACCTGTATACGTGATTTCAGATCGATCCTACGAAATTACGTTTTTTTTCAATTTTTTGCCCTATTTTCGGGTTTTGGGCTTCATTTCTTTTCGAGCGTTTAATTTCGAAACTAATAGTCGGATTGAAGTTTGGGTTGCACCATTGAATTTCTCGTCTCGAGTTGTACCTGTATACGTGATTTCAGATCGATCATACGAAATTAAGTTTTTTTTCCATTTTTTGCCCTATTTTCGAGTTTTGGGCTTCATTTCTTTTCGAGCGTTTAATTTCGAAACTAATAGTCGGATTGAAGTTTGGGTTGCACCATTGAATTTCTCGTCTCGAGTTGTACCTGTATACGTGATTTCAGATCGATCCTACGAAATTAAGTTTTTTTCCATTTTTTGCCCTATTTTCGGGTTTTGGGCTTCATTTCTTTTCGAGCGTTTAATTTCGAAACTAATAGTCGGATTGAAGTTTGGGTTGCACCATTGAATTTCTCGTCTCGAGTTGTACCTGTATACGTGATTTCAGATCGATCCTACGAAATTAAGTTTTTTTCCATTTTTGCCCTATTTTCGGGTTTTGGGCTTCATTTCTTTTCGAGCGTTTAATTTCGAAACTAATAGTCGGATTGAAGTTTGGGTTGCACCATTGAATTTCTCGTCTCGAGTTGTACCTGTATACGTGATTTCAGATCGATCCTACGAAATGAAGTTTTTTTTCCATTTTTGCCCTATTTTCGGGTTTTGGGCTTCATATTTTTTCAAGCGTTTAATTTCGAAACTAATAGTCGGATTGAAGTTTGGGTTGCACCATTGAATTTCTCGTCTCGAGTTGTACCTGTATACGTGATTTCAGATCGATCCTACGAAATTAATTTTTTCCATTTTTTGCCCTATTTTCGGGTTTTGGGCTTCATTTCTTTTCGAGCGTTTAATTTCGAAACTAATAGTCGGATTGAAGTTTGGGTTGCACCATTGAATTTCTCGTCTCGAGTTGTACCTGTATACGTGATTTCAGATCGATCCAACGAAATTAAGTTTTTTTTCCATTTTTTGCCCTATTTTCGGGTTTTGGGCTTCATTTCTTTTCGAGCGTTTAATTTCGAAACTAATAGTCGGATTGAAGTTTGGGTTGCACCATTGAATTTCTCGTCTCGAGTTGTACCTGTATACGTGATTTCAGATCGATCCTACGAAATTAAGTTTTTTTCAATTTTTTGCCCTATTTTCGGGTTTTGGGCTTCATTTCTTTTCAAGCGTTTAATTTCGAAACTAATAGTCGGATTGAAGTTTGGGTTGCACCATTGAATTTCTCGTCTCGAGTTGTACCTGTATACGTGATTTCAGATCGATCCTACGAAATTACGTTTTTTTTCCATTTTTTGCCCTATTTTCGGGTTTTGGGCTTCATTTCTTTTCGAGCGTTTAATTTCGAAACTAATAGTCGGATTGAAGTTTGGGTTGCACCATTGAATTTCTCGTCTCGAGTTGTACCTGTATACGTGATTTCAGATCGATCCTACGAAATTAAGTTTTTTTCCATTTTTTGCCCTATTTTCGGGTTTTGGGCATCATATTTTTTCAAGCGTTTAATTTCGAAACTAATAGTCGGATTGAAGTTTGGGTTGCACCATTGAATTTCTCGTCTCGAGTTGTACCTGTATACGTGATTTCAGATCGATCCTACGAAATTAAGTTTTGTTCCATTTCTTGCCCTATTTTCGGGTTTTGGGCTTCATTTCTTTTCGAGCGTTTAATTTCGAAACTAATAGTCGGATTGAAGTTTGGGTTGCACCATTGAATTTCTCGTCTCGAGTTGTACCTGTATACGTGATTTCAGATCGATCCAACGAAATTAATTTTTTTCCATTTTTTGCCCTATTTTCGGGTTTTGGGCTTCATTTCTTTTCGAGCGTTTAATTTCGAAACTAATAGTCGGATTGAAGTTTGGGTTGCACTATTGAATTTCTCGTCTCGAGTTGTACCTGTATACGTGATTTCAGATCGATCCTACGAAATTAAGTTTTTTTTCCATTTTTTGCCCTATTTTCGGGTTTTGGGCTTCATTTCTTTTCAAGCGTTTAATTTCGAAACTAATAGTCGGATTGAAGTTTGGGTTGCACCATTGAATTTCTCGTCTCGAGTTGTACCTGTATACGTGATTTCAGATCGATCCTACGAAATTAAGTTTTTTTTCCATTTTTTGCCCTATTTTCGGGTTTTGGGCTTCATTTCTTTTCAAGCGTTTAATTTCGAAACTAATAGTCGGATTGAAGTTTGGGTTGCACCATTGAATTTCTCGTCTCGAGTTGTACCTGTATACGTGATTTCAGATCGATCCTACGAAATTAAGTTTTTTTCCATTTTTGCCCTATTTTCGGGTTTTGGGCTTCATTTCTTTTCGAGCGTTTAATTTCGAAACTAATAGTCGGATTGAAGTTTGGGTTGCACCATTGAATTTCTCGTCTCGAGTTGTACCTGTATACGTGATTTCAGATCGATCCTACGAAATTAAGTTTTTTTCCATTTTTTGCCCTATATTCGGGTTTTGGGCTTCATTTCTTTTCGAGCGTTTAATTTCGAAACTAATAGTCGGATTGAAGTTTGGGTTGCACCATTGAATTTCTCGTCTCGAGTTGTACCTGTATACGTGATTTCAGATCGATCCTACGAAATTAAGTTTTTTTTTCCATTTTTTGCCCTATTTTCGGGTTTTGGGCTTCATTTCTTTTCAAGCGTTTAATTTCGAAACTAATAGTCGGATTGAAGTTTGGGTTGCACCATTGAATTTCTCGTCTCGAGTTGTACCTGTATACGTGATTTCAGATCGATCCTACGAAATTAAGTTTTTTTCCATTTTTTGCCCTATTTTCGGGTTTTGGGCTTCATTTCTTTTCAAGCGTTTAATTTCGAAACTAATAGTCGGATTGAAGTTTGGGTTGCACCATTGAATTTCTCGTCTCGAGTTGTACCTGTATACGTGATTTCAGATCGATCCTACGAAATTAAGTTTTTTTCCATTTTTTGCCCTATTTTCGGGTTTTGGGCTTCATTCCTTTTCAAGCGTTTAATTTCGAAACTAATAGTCGGATTGAAGTTTGGGTTGCACCATTGAATTTCTCGTGTCGAGTTGTACTTGTATACGTGATATCCGATAGATCCTACGAAATTAAATTTTTTTGTAATTTTTGGCCCCAATTTCGGGTTAACGCAAAAAATACCGGTTAAATACGGTTTTTAAATTATTAACATCCATCAATATGTGGTATGTTGTCTATCCAACGCCACCTTTTCGTTACGCCTGCAGAACTAAAGTTTATAACTGCACCCACCCATCCGGGTGAATTCTGCGATTACTGCGAAATTGCTAGTTCGGGGTGAGGGGGGCATTATTGGGTGCTCACCCGAATTCGTTGCAAGTGAAGCCGAATTATGGCACACGGTGTTGTATTCGGTTAGGTGACGTGTTGTTGATATAGAATTGCATGTGCAATCCGGCAGAGTTTTGCTGAGAGCGAACGTTGCTGATTTCTCTGGAGTGACTCTGATCTAGGGTTCGAGCCCCGATCCGACCAAGGGTCGTAGGGTTTGAATGCCGTCGATTGCGATTTTCAGACTGTAGCTAGGTAACTAGGTCGAATTCAGTTGCTGACAGGAAGAGAATTTCAGCTCCAGCATTCGCTTGCTCTGGTCGGTAGTTTTGCGTGTTTTCGTCGATCAGTACTAGGCGAATACCGGAGCAGTACCCTAACAAAAGGCCCACAGACCGACAGCTATCTTTCGAGAAGGAAATGCCCTTTCTTGGCATATCCTTTCCCTTCTCTAACATTTACGTACATGAACAATGCTACCAAATATGCGAGGAGACCAATCGGGAGCTTACAGCGGGCCAGAACTCGTCTGGAAGAAGAAATCTCCCACACGGCGCAGTAGTTACGCACTGGGTCTCACCGTTCACCGGAGGAAGAAAGCCATCTCCCGGTATTAAAACATGCACCTCGAGAAGGGGAATAATGACCATAGCATTTGGCGTGCCCTGAAACACCAGTGATGCTTGTGCAAGGCTAAAACTAGTGTTCTGTATCCACGCGAAATGAAAGTTAACACTTTTGTGGGGAGAAGCCCTCGTTTCCTGGCTAAAGATGTAGACATTGCCATTCCCTGTGGATCTCCTTTTTGTAAACTTTGCTCTAACTGTGCGAGCTGTTTTGAATGAAACAACTTTGTTTCTTTAAAATCAATTTCAACTTGCACTAGATAGCACAGAAAGTAAGAGAAAGCAAAATAATAAGTTACTGTTGTCTAAAAGTTGTACTGTAAAATGATTGGAATTACTTAAGGCACACTGAAGGAACGGTTTGGAAAGATTACAAAAGCATATAAGTGTAAGTATTTAATTTATATTTTATATATAATATCAAATTATGACATTAATTAAATTAATGAATTGTACATCATAAATGCGTAATTTACATTGTTTAAAAAACACATTTGTTTTAAATTCTAAGCCATTTTTGAATTTTTACATAAGGCAAAATTTGCAATAAGTTTATAGCGTTTCCGTCTATTAAAATACAGGCACTGTATGTCATTTTTGCATAATTACAAAAATAAAGAAAAATAATGAATCTTCATTAACAAGATTTCATAAACTCATGCAATATTGTTTTACTTAGTAATACCATTTGTTAATATCAGGAAATGCCATCATATGATGTGTAAGCCACATAAATATATTTTTATATCACAATACATCATAATATATTCTGCAGCTTTTAGCAACAATGTTTAATTTACATTTAGGTAGTAATGGAAGATGTACTATATTGTCATTTTAACCGGTTGTACAAATTAGAGAAAAGGTATCCATTTGCAGTGAAAATAGCTAATATTTCAGAATGGTGTAAAAGACATACGCTAACTGTATAAGGCAATGGATTCAATGAAAGGATTACGCGTTTCCAAATGTTTATATAGAACAATTCGGATTTTGGGAATATATACGCCAGAAAACTGCATGTAAAAGATGCAACAAACATTTTTATGCGAGTACTATTGTACTACAAAAGGATCACTTACTACAATCCTGTTCATCAAATGTTATTTAGATAAAATATCCCCGAACATTACGTATATTTTAGACAATAAAAAATTTCATTAGAGATATTATTGAACTAAAGTCAGTTTGGGATAAAGTACGTAGGCATTTTCATTTCTTAAATCCTTTAAATGCATACGTACGAGTAGAATTACGAATAACAGCAACGAACGTTCTTGACATTGACTTGTGCGAAACATTCACTCCCGAGCAATAAGAAGTGTTAGCGCCAGCAACTGAGCGACAGACTCAGCGCATTCGGATAAATCACTCGGATGATGAGGTGCTATCTATCCCACCCCCACACTCCCCACGCTTCTATCAAAATCAGAGCCCAAAAGAACATGTGCGAATAAGCACCATTTGGCCACTTTACTTCATTCCAACTTCACATTGCACCCTCGGATGGGTGCGTTCAAATACGCCAGCGGACAACTCGGAAGGCATGTCTGCGAAATAACTACCCCTCCCATAGTCGTTCTCGCATCTATCAGACATGATTTAATAGTCCTGTCGACGAAAGAACTACCCCTACCCCGCCACTCCTCTCGCGTCTTCCGATTGAGAGCTGCAGGGAACTGCATGGACAGTACAACGTGGCCCCTCTCTCAGCAGTGGCAGCGCGAGGCGTGAGCGAGGGCGCTCAGGTGCGCCAGCGGGCCACGCGGACGGCGGGCGCGCACGCGGAGCCGAAGAGGCGCAGCGTCGACGGGCGCCGCGTGGGCGCGGGGGGCGGCGCCGCGGCGCGGGCCTGCGATCACCGGCTCTCGGCGCAGCGGCCGGCGGCGGCGGCGGCGGCGGCGGGGGTGGGCTGGGCCGGGGCGCCGCTGCCCCAGGGGGAGGTGGCGAGCGGCGCGCCCCACAGCTTGGCGGCGGCGGCGGCGCGCGCCGCGACGCGCATGGGCGTCCTGCGCGGCGCCACGCGGCCCCGCCCGCCGCACACCAGCGCCGCGCACAGCTTGCACAGGTAGTAGAGCAGCTCGAAGCCGCTCAGCACGCTCACGCCCAGGAACAGGCTGGCGATGCCGCCGAACGACACTGCGCACACGAGGACAAGTCATTAGCCGTGCACCCCCACGCTCAGGCATTTCTATTGGCATTACTCAACAGTTAAGTTAATGTTCAGCAACGGAAGATTAAATTAGATAAACAGCAGAACAACGCAATGGGAATTTTGTTTCCAGCACAATTTCGTTCGATTTTGTATCCCTATCGGATTTAAATCTGGGGGTGGTAAACACTTAGCACATACGATAGAACCGCGTTAACTCGAGCCTGCCAATCCAAGATTGCGTGCAATTGGAGATGGGAAGAAAAAAGCGCCTGATGTGCGCCAAGTTACCCAAAAAAGCAATCCAGACGATAATGTAGAGCTGGCTCTTGACGTGTTGGCAACACTGCGTTGATGATCACGTGTGCGGCGGTCGGTGCCTGACTACATTGTTGTGACCAATTCGCGCTCATTTTTTATACATTGTACAGTGCGTTATTACAGGACCACTGTAATCTGAAACGTTATGTATGTAGGTGTCTGTAACTCTAAAGGAATTTGCACATTAAATTTGACATATTTTTACATTGCAGTTGAATATTTCGTTATGTATTTTGCTTTATTGTGTATAAGGCGGGTTTTTTGTAATCCGAGGAACCATCTGTCCCAATTACCTCTAATTATCGCGACTACTGTAACACACTCGTGCGTTCTGAATTTCGATATTGTGTGGTTGTCCTGATGTAGACATTTAATGTCGAAGTACGTGGTTGCGGAATTAATTTCTCTGTGCAACTTTATTTTTTTGACCAGAATCGTAACAATTACAGCACTATTTTAACCTATAATTAGGAAAATTGATCAAAGAAAACGAAATGAAACGGAAACATAATTTAAAAATTGTTTAAGTAATAACTTTGTTGCCGTACTCCAAAGGGGTTGATGCACTTATCTTTAGACGCCCTACAAAATAGTAACAAAAACACGTACGATACGTGCATTTTTATTGAAATTTTCATAAGAATTAGTGCACTTACCCAGCAGTTCTGTTTCCCCAAAGGAGAGCTCCCTCCCGTATTTAACGGCGTAGAGATCCTTGTAGAAGATGTCGAGGTACGTGGTGTTGGAAGAGGTGAGCTTGTTGTCGGTGGTGACGTCCGCCTCGAGGTCGTAGGTGCTGTCGTGGCAGGTGGGCAGGCAGTGGGAGCAGTCGATGCCGCGGTCCACCAGCCGCTGCCAGATGCGCTCCCGCAGCCGCCCCTCCACGCCGCGCATGCGCTCTGGCGGACGGTAGAAGCGCAGGTCCGCTGCGCAACACAAGGCATTATGAGACTGGCTCTATTTAGTATAGAAAACGTTAATTGTCGGGATCTGCTTTTTCATAAATTACCGAGAAATTGGTTACCCCACGGATAACACGTCTAAAACGACAGGACGATATCAAACTTCCTTGCAATAATTCATTATAATGAATAGTAGAACACAATTCAATTTAATTAATACAAATTTTATTTCCATTTCAAAATGTCCTTTATTTTCAGTAATTATAGGTTCCGCGAACCGTTTTAGGGGGCCACCAGGTGAAATTGTTTGCCCTGCGATTGTTGCCAAGTTCCATGACGGAATAGGATTTAGTGCCTGTCATTTATTACAGCCGTTTAGACACGCTACAGACGTTCTCGGAAAAGTACCTACAGCGAAGACAAGGTCCAGTGTGCTCCCAGAAGGGCACCTTCCACTCTGCCGCCAGAGCAGGGAACTCCGCCTTACTACTAATGATTGCCCTCCCCTTCCCCGGCTTTTGAATATTTTATATCCTCTCCTCAATCCCAATACATTGCATTCAAAATTATACCATAAAGTAAGTTGTCTTATTCTTGTCAAAGAAACCATGTATTTAAAATAAAAACTCCGCATTCTGATATGAATGTAGTCACTGCTTATTCATATCTTCTGTACCCTATGCGGTGGGTTAATAAAATTATTTCAGCGCGCGTTGGAGCTGACAGCAAATCAGACTGCCTATCATGATAGGATTGTTTTCTTACTCTGTTTAGAATTAAATTAATATACACTTGAATTACATTAAATGTTCTTCGACAGTCGTTTTGAATGTGCTACACGAATGACACACTGAGCGCTATTTTACCCCAAATGAACCTGTCTAGAAATTTTCTTAAACTTATTGTAGCTTGACTTCTTAATAAACGTTACCGACATTTAGAAATATCGTAGTTTTCACGTTTGCAGCCTGACCAATAGATCTTAGTGCGTCATTAAATGAATTATTGAATTAAACTGAATTTATCGCACAGAATGTCACACAAAGACAGCCCTTCAACGGCGTATATGAATGAGTACTGATAATGCAAGTGAAAATGAAATTAGCAAAGTTAAATGTGGAATGATTAAATTAGAGATCTGGAAATGAACATTATCGCAGACAATTTTGAGAGACTTTGAATATAGGCAAAATTAACAGTCAACTGCTAAGATTATTAGTTCCGAGAGTGTAGTGTATTTCTTCTCGGGAGATGGAGATGATCTTCCCCCTGAATGGGGATGTCTCTCCAGTAGGGAACCGCTCGGTCGGGACGAGCTCTAAGCTCCCGACCGGTCTCCCGGCATGTAGTGTGGGGCAAGTAAGGGGTGAGGACAGGACAAGAAAGAGGAAGAAAAGGTTGGGCGCGGCCGGTGGCCCGGTGTTAGGGTGCTAAATGCTTGCCCTCGGCGGGTCTCGAACCTAGGACCTCCCGGTCAGAGGCCCTGCAGTGACATCAGTTGATGCCCTGAACCACCTCTTCCGGTAGGGTTATTGCACGCTTATGTCGAACATAGGCGGTGTTCGCATTACGCATGTGACTGGACTGTGTATAGTCGCGGGCTCACCGCTGTGCTTGCTGAGGCAGGCGATCTGCGCGAAGGCGCACTCGGAGACGTTGGGCAGCGGCAGGCCGGCGAAGAAGTAGGGCAGGCAGCCGCACTGCGCCGCCAGGTGGCGCAGGCGGCACTCGAGCAGGCAGCTCTGCAGCGAGTACTGGCGCGAGACGAGCAGGCGGCGCTCGTCGGCGAAGAGGCAGCCGCGCACGGCGGGCTGCAGCGCGCGCACCTCGGCGCTGCTCTCGGTGAGCGACGGCGACACCTTCACCATGCCCGCCAGCGCCAGCCCCAGGCGCTGCTGCGGCACGAAGATGCTGCTGCCCTCCTCGGGGAAGTCGTCCGGCTGGTGCACCAGCACCTGCAGGCGCAGGCAAGGGTTTAAACAACACCTCCAAGAACCATTCACCGCGCAATAGCAACCGTAATAATATTAGGGTATTACACCACGCGCCCGTTTTGGGGTAACGCACGTGTTGACTGCGATCGGGCGCGTGCATAGGTTGCGGATAGTGGAAACGTCCTTCAGATATGAGGGTGACGTAGCTGCGAAACAAGCAGGCTGTGCCAGGCGAATAAGCAGTCGCGGACAAAATTCGGCCTCATCCTCCACGTTGGGAGTTGACGTCAAGTTGCCAGCCGGTTTGAAATCGTTGTCCTATCACAATATGGATCGTACAATAATAGACCGAATACTTGCATTGTTCGATCAGTACAAGAAGGGAGCAGTAACACAACATGGCTGGACGGAGAAGAGGTGGTAACAAGACAGAGATTCAAATATCTGGGATCAGTATTGAAGGAAAATGCAGGAATAAAGGAAGACAAAATGGAGAGAAGCAGCTGGGTTATTGAGTGACCTCCGAATACCAAAACTCCTTTAAAAGGATGGTCTACAAAACTGTACTGCGCCCTGCCATATTCTACGGAGCAGAATATTGGAAAACGAAGAAGACAGAACAGAAGTGGCACGTAGCGGAGATGAAGAGGATGATAATAGAAAGACTTCAAGAAAGGCGACTTCAGTAGTTTGTCCATATCATGAGAAGACCTCTAAAGTACGTTACCCACCGAGTGGAGTCAATAGAGAACTGTAAATGAGCACGGGGTTGCCGAAAGAAGTGGAGAGATTGTATAGGGATGTGTCAGAATGCTGTCACAGAGGATATGGCACAAAATAGAAACAGCTGGAGAGTAGCGATCCGAAAAGCCGACCCCAGCTAAATAGGATAAGGTATAGAAGTAAAATATTATCAGACAGTACAGTTATAAGCAGTTCACCACACAGCCGAGAGAAAACTCCAATCCAATAGTCGACATCGATACCATCAGACGCGGTTCTCGTAGCACTGTTCACTGTTCAGACAATAGTTCCTTTGCATATCTCTTCCTCAGGAAACATAATATCATATCCTAAGATATCTCGGAGGAAAGGTCGCTTCACAAATATAAGACAATGATAAGTCTTCAATCGAGTCGATAGTGTAGTTTGTATGTATATATTTATACGTATATTTGTGTGAGATCCATTTTCACACCTCGATGTCTACCGAACGCCAAAGTCTCAGCTGAGTCATATCTCCAGGTACAACTACTTCCTTACTTTAACCAAGCTATAACTTCCTTTTACTTTAACCCCTTATTTTAACCAACTTTCACTCCGCTGTGACTCATAATACCGAGTCCATCATAGTACCTATGTTATTCATCGAACCAATGTGACTTGTTTGTCAATCGATGCTTGAATAGGGTTAGGAATTGGGTGACCTGATTACACATAGAGCGCACTGTCCCCAGGGTCTCGTAGACCCATCATGTAGCTTATAACAGGTACGTCGATCCAGAATTAGAACCGCACTAAAGGTACGATTATTTATGAGAAGAAAAATATTTTGGACATTCTAGACATAATTGTGGTCATACGTAAAAGAGAAAACATGTCCAAATAAAATTCTGCTGTAGAGCATAACTGTAAAACCGAATGCAGGGCGACTCACTCACCCTGTGTCCTTGCCCGAGGCGCTGGCCGTCCCCCAGAGAGTCTTCTTGGGGGAAGTGTCGCAGGTAAACTTCCAGGCCAGACGCCGTGCCACAAGCCGTGTTATGTCGCAGGAGGCAACCATCCGATTCGTTCACTGCTGCTGCTGAAGAATCGTACACCTGCGTATCGCTGCCGTTAGAAAAACAAATCACACGAATATGTAAAATCGCACTCTTGTGTTATATAATAATACACGTTTATAATAACAGTATAACAGTTATAAAATATAATTAGGAAGACACCACTTGATGTAATACAATATTGACACATACCAAAACAATGCTTGAAAACGATTACAAGCTATATTTAATTTGATTCAAAGTACTAAAAAAGTATTAATTTGACATCCATTCATTATACTCGTAGACCCAAGATGGGTCACGTGAGACATTTTCACTTCTGAAGTGGGGCGAGGGTTTACAACTTGATGACTTCCTGTTTCCCAAACAGGTGACCAAAATAATCGTTTGCCTCGGTCTTTGGTTTTCGCTGCATTTATCGGCATCAGGGTGTTCACGCAAATGTACGAGCATATGAAAATATTACAGGCAAATCATTATTTGTCTATAATTGATAACGAATATGAGAATACTAGATTTTGTCGAGGTATGGCGTTTTCCATTCGTTGTACTGAAACTCACCCTGGAGTAGGGCAAAAGGTTATCTCTTAGCAAAAGTGCTGCCCTACAAGCACGAAGGGAGCCACGAATGAAACGGATTCCGGACCTGAGTCAGCGAGTGTGCGCAGCGTCGTGAGATTACAGACAGCCGTTCTTGGTTTGTCACACTGAGAGAACTCGAAAAATAAGCATTTTCAATTATGATCGTTGTTACAATTTTTATAATAATAGTTATTTTTAACAGAACTTATAGAACTTTTGGAAATTCTTACTTCTTAATTCACAAATTATTAACGCGTGATTTCTTTATTTAAAAACTTGCGAAAACTTCAAACACTTATCTGTCGAAATTTCATTTTTCGAGATTTGCCAGTGATCGATATAATACACTAGATTTTGAACCGAAAGTCTGAGTCCTGAAAAATCTTGTAAGACATGATATATTCCATCATTTGAAGTGTCCCTGGGTGTCAGACGATCCTCAATTGCCTTTACAATTTCACCACGAATCCAAATCAACATTCTCCTGTACCTAACCTCAAAATGGCCCCGTGTAATGGCCTGCACTGGCGAGCTTCTCAGAGTCTGGGGCGCTCAGTGTCGTAGGGCGCCTCGAAGGGCCGTGGTTCCGTGCCATTGTGCGAGTGAAACGTGCGCATATTTGCACTGGTGGACCCTAGCGGTCAAATGGAACACGAAAGCTGCCCTGAGCGCGCACCAGTGCGGCGAATGGTAAACGCTATGTCTGCTCCGGATTTTGGACAATGTGATTGTGCGCTCGAAGATAATGTAAATTTTCATACAGACGATTGATTATTTAAGTGTTTTGGGGGCGTCAATACTATATTAACTAGCCTCGTAAGTGTAGTGCCTGTTATATTGCGGAAGGTGAGGCTATTGATCTTCCAATGGAACGCCAGCGGAAAATCCAGCGCTAATCACGCTTTTAGGAACTTAGTTCGATTTTCCTGGCCTGGAGTCGGACGCGTTACCACTGCCCCATAGAATCCACGTCATACGCTCCTGATCCCCGTCATTATCAGAATTATTTCAGTAGGAGAAATAAAATTCAGCTCATAAGCCCCGGAGTGATTCGAATAACCATCTCATCTGGAGTTTGACGCGCAATCATTGCGCCACAGAGTCTGCGTCGAAACCTCCTCATTCCCGTTGTTTACTGACAAATACCACCAAATGCAATTCGTCATATGACACAGTCATATGTCATAGGTCACCGTCATATGACACCGACGTGATTAGAGTTGGAGTCAGACGCGTTGGAGTCAGTTGTGCCATGGAGTCGGCATCAGAGCCCCTCCTTCGTTATTTACTAACTCGTTCACTAATAGTAATACAATTCACCTCACATGACCTAGGCAGGATTCGAACACGCAACCGTACGGTCTGGAGCCTGACAGGCAGCAGCTGCGCCACGGTGCTCATGTCAAAAGCTCCTGCCCCTGTATTTACTGACATATTTCACTGAGAGAAATAAACGTTTTCATTCATGTATTAGGCGCAATTCGAACATGCAGCCTTATGCTCTGGAGCCAGACACGCTAGAGCTACACCACGGATAAAATATCCGTTTCAAACTGACAGTGCGTTCGTATCGTATCGAAGAACATCAATTTTGGAGACAATCATCTAAATGGCTCGGGCGCTAGCGTTGACCACATACTGACGGACGGACTGATGTTTTTGCCGTCAATAGATTTTTCGGTAACAAGGATCCCACAAAACATGAATTTTGATTACACAACGTGTTAGAGAAAGCAATTTTCTATCAATAAGAATACGATTTATCCACTTTTTAGACAGGGGCTGGAAATAAGAGATTTTCTGTCTAAAAATCGCCGATTTTCGGCACAATATTACAATACTTTCTATTCTTAGGGAGTAATACGACAAAGTAAAAGTGCATTTCAGACATCTATAATTTATTTCAAACAGTTCTGACTTCTGATAATTTTTACTTTCTCGCTATGGAGTAGAGAGGAAGTTATGTAATGCTGCGCGAAAAAATAGCAAATTTTTGGCTGACAATTTCTTATTACAGGGTGCGGCTAACAAAAAGAGTATAAATTCAGTTGCTAAATTTAGGAATAAAATCCTCTATCACTTGGTGTAGCCAAAATCCATGTGGGTCCTTGACACCGAAAACTCAAATGACGGCAAAACGTCCGTGCGTCCGTCCGTCTGTGGACACCGCTCGCGGCCATTTAGCAGATCAGCTGATTTGATCCAAACTTTTATCACCCTGACGAACGTCACGGCGCCTTGAATTTGAAACAATATTTTAATTTTTGGAGGTAGTTTACATGAAGCCCTATGACATTTTCTAAATTTTTTCAAAAAATCGGGTCATCGTTTTTTTATTAAATTCTGTTGTTAGATAGTGTAAAGAACATTTAAGAGGTTAGTTTGAAAGTGAGAAAATTTAAGACTTTTTACGTTAAAAATCCTAATTTTTTGAAAATTCTAGAAGTTCAAATTTTTTTCGGAGCCTTCTTACAATTAAAATATTGAAGATAGAGATTTTTTTACCTTGACGAAATCTGTTTCTTAACGTTGTATTTTAAAATAAGCTCTTGTACAACTTTTCGAAAGTTTGAGTACTTTACGAGTAATTTTGTGTGAAAATAGAGGCGAGAAAGTACGTGCTATTTCAGCCCCGCTAGTTATTCTGCTCAAGTAGATGATGCGACGGACATTGATGACATACTCTGATGTTTCAGCGTTCTGTGATACTGAAGTTCGTTAACGCTGGTGGAGCTGTAGTGGGAAGTTTCTTAGGTTTCCATGATGTAAGTGTTGATAGATCATCACATACTTTGCTTGCGTTTTGTTCGAAGTCTTGGGACAATTTGATAATGAGCAAATATTAGTAGGTCAGTGTTTGGATGGTGTGCGATGTCTGACCATTAGTAGGTCGATGTTTGGATGATGTTCGATGTCAGTCTCCATATACCGGCTTACGTGGCTCAGGGCATCAACTGGTGTGCATCAACTGCAGTGGATCTAATCAGGAGCTCCTGGGGTTGGGTCCTGACGACACTCGCTAAACAGGTCGAATTCAGCCGCTGTTACGAGGAGAATTCTATCGGCCGGCTTCTCTGTTTGGTAATTTTACGTGTTTTTTTATCAACATCAGGCGAATGAAAGACAGTACCCTAACAAAGAGAGTATGGACCACACAAGATATTTCCTTTCTTTTGCTTATTCTATCCTCATTCTTTATTTGCACATGTTTGTAGTCCAATAGTACGTCCCGTTACAGCGTTATAATGATACCACAGAAAGCATTGTGACGATATGTCAGCCACCTTGAATGTGCTACAGTGAACCGAGCGTAACAAAATTTATTAATGTCTAGCATGGATCTTCGTATTTTCTTGGACCACGCTTCCAGTCTAATTATGAAGATAATGAAGAGTTCCCAACTGTACGCTCTCTTACCAGCCATTCTTCTCGTCGGAAGTGAGCGAGTTGAAGGAGTAGCAGAGGCCGCCGTCGTAGCGCTGCAGGCGGAACTCCTCGCAGCAGGAGACCTCGCTGCCCTGCCAGAAGCAGCGCTCGAACACGTCTTCGCACGGCGGCAGCACCTGCGCAGCACGCACGCCCCTTGCTCTTCACGCGCTGGCAAAGAACGCTCCACAGCAGGGGTAAAAAACCAGCGTCACCTTTCTCACAGTTGTAATCTACAATGTAATCCTGAAAATACACCACTTGATTTGCGAAAATCGAGCGAGTGATGAAGATAATGGAATCAGGAACATCATATAATCCACATAAAATATATAATTACCAATTTTTACTAATATTTGGTTAAAATGTTTGAGAGCAGACTGGATCAGGAATATACAGAATGCCAATTTTCTTTAGGTGATGCGTTTTTTATCACTACTCTAATAATAGGGTTAGGCAACGAATTAGAGATACATAAATTTCCAATAGCGCCGCTATCTTTGAAACAGTAGAGTCGATGTGAAAAGGTGTCAAACGTTTCTCAGTACAAAAGCTGGTGTGCTGGTTGGAAACGCTTTCGCAGGTTCATGTAGTAAGTATAGGTAGTAGAGTCTTTACTGGTTGGTTAGACAATATCGAAAAGCTAGCCTAGGCTAAAGACTTCAGAAAACGAACTAATGAAGTGTGTGCCACTCTGTAGCTCCATTAGTTTCTGTAATGTATCAGAAAAGCAACAATCAGGATTACGAAATTTTTTTCAGTTAGTCAAATATTGCTGTCTTTAGCAGATTCATTTTTGCGACGGCGCTTGGGCATTCTTTTGAACAAAATGATACATCATACCTTAAAGTTTTATGTTGTTTTATGTACATTACTTTCAAGTAACATGAGTGAAGTAGCGTAACAAATTAGCGATCTCTTCTTTGCCGTGGCGTGGTTTTCCTTACCTTGAGCATGAAGTCGGAGATGTTGAGCGTCTGCAGACGCGGCACCAGCGGCGCCGCCGCCTCCAGGTGCGCGTCCACGGTGTGGAAGAACGGGTGCTGCAGCTTCGAGAGCACCGCCATCACATGCCACATCTGCCGCTGCAACGTCTCGTCGGGCCTTCGCTCGCCCAGGTGCCTGCGCATTAGCATTTAGCACTGGATTTCAGTAGGTGAAGTCCTTCTACGGGGGAGTGGAGGAGCAATTTACAGTTCGACCACCCAAAACGAGAACTAGATCTGGAGAGTCCACTAAAGGGACAGACAGATCCAAGAAAAATAGCTCACGAGTTCGAGTGATGGATTTTGGAGGGGAAGAATTTTGACGATAGAATATTATAAATGTTCCATTACGAAGGTGATTCATGGACCGATTCTGAACAAGCACATATGTTATAGTACAAGAGTGTCCAATTTGCAAAGTTTCAAGGGCGACAACTAAAACCTTTAATATGGTTGCGGGCCATATTTGTATTACACAGGTGATCCACACCTGACTTTCCCATATGGTTGTTCTCAGCAGTTTGCTCGGCTACCCTGAAACGGGGGGAGGAATGGAACCATACGTGATATAAGGCCGAACCATGCGTAACGCAGGGAAACATTTGGGATGATTTTGAATTTCTGAATGTACTAAATTAAATAAATCTTAAATCTAAACTTAACCTACACTTACATCAAAGGGTTTTCGACCGCGACAGGGCGCGCGCTGGACGCACAGTATTCTCACCCGATCTGGACGCAAGGGGATTTTATTTTTATCTGATAACCTTAAACACAAACCACAATAAATGGCACACGGGCCGCCAGTTGCACAACCCTGTTATAGTATGTAGAGCATTTAGGTGCTAACTTGTGTCTTAAGATCAATATTACCTACAGTTAATGCTAGCTCTTGGTCAACGTGCTTGCTTTCCATTACGCGGCCCCGGGTTCGATTTCCAGTCAGGCAAGATTATAGTGTGCGTTTCCCTTGCAATGTCCTAGTACTATATGTTGCTGTGTGACGATGATACAATTCACTTCTGAGGTTGAGTATACCGGAACATGGCGTGGGAATGTCTACGTGCCAACCACACGTACCCCCTTAACCCATCGCCGCGGGGCAGGGACGTCGCCGGCAGGCCTGAGCCCGTTCACACGCTGTCGCGCCAAGTACATATTACATATATTACCTACAGTTAAATAACGAGATAGATGTACATCATTTGATATACAGTCGCGAATGATATTACTTAGAAAATCATGAGTGTACTAGTACTGTGGCTACCGTTGATTTTAAATTATTTCTATTACTATTAGAATCAGGGCACAAGTAAAAGCAATGATATTACTTAGAAAATCATGAGTGTACTAGTACTGTGGCTACCGTTGATTTTAAATTATTTCTATTAATATTAGAATCAGGGCACAAGTAAAAGCAATGCTGTGTTTTATTTTCATTCCACTTTTTGGACATCAAATGAGGAAATTATTAATGGTGCGTCTTTTTTAGAAATGAATTATTCATGACTGTTGAAGCCTATGCTCTGCTACAGGCGAAAAAAACAATAAACACGTTGATTGTAGAGTTATGACATCATCGCTTATGGGTTATTTCCATGGCATAGGTTTTGTTAAATTAATCCTGAATTTTTTTGCAGAAACTTTGGGATTAAAACAGAAACGAGTAAATAGAGAATTTTGAAGATCGATAAAATATGAAATCTTCTTGAAAAATGTTGCTAACAACAGTTCCTCTGCAAACTCATATTTTTATAGTTATTAGTTTCTTTTTATTTCGATGAGTTGACAGAAATATCAATTTTTGTACAGTAATAATAGAAAAGTTGTTTCTAATGAGTTAACATTTTGAGAATGTGACAGATTTGTAAAGTGCCCCACTCAGACAAGTGTTACAAATGACAGGTCAAACAACAGCGCAGACAGCTCTTCTCAGCGGGGCATTCCGATACTCTGCATGAGCATCGGCTGTTCATTACGTTATCTCTTTGAAGAGATAAACACTAATGAGATAGTGACCAGATGCTAGGGAACCAATGTTTTTGACATTAATCTGATCACAGCTTTAGTTCGTATACCTTTTTATAATGAATCTCTAGTGGTCACTTGTCAAGCAAGCAGTATGCAAATTCAAAATAAGAACAAAGATGCTCAATTCATAACTGTGTATCTAACGAAGCAGAAATTGAATAGTAACTATTTATTGTATCCACTGTGTTTGTAAAAGATTTAAAGAATAAGCGGGAACTGTTTTTGAGCTCGAGTTTCACAATTCTCCAAAAAGTGCGTCAAAAACGAAAGAAGTACTAATATTTACTCTTATCACGGGCAATGTTACAACAATGCGAGGATTGGGGATAATCATTCATGAAATTCCAACTGAAGGTGAAAATATTGGGTATTTGGTCTACCCAGAATTATTGTATATTGAGTCACTGAGTATGTCGCTTGAAAACTAAATACGTATTTGTATAACCCGCAAGTTATGTTATTGAAAAAATCGGAAAAGTTGCAGAAAAATTCATACGTAACTTTCCACAGAATGTTCTTTCTGCAGCGACTCTGAACGAGAGGGAATTGGGTTCCAGTCCCGACAGTGCATTTACGACTCTGCCTACTAAACTATGTCGAGTCAGCCGCTGTCGGATGGAGAATTCCAGCAGCTAGCTTCTCTGATTGGTAGTTTTCCGAGGTTCCTCCTATCAATACCAGGTGAATGCCGGAACAGTAGCCTAACAAACGACCACGGACCACGATTTCCTTACTCATCCTATTCCTTTACACATATACTTGTGCCCATATGATTGTACGCACTTCTCTACCTCATAAAGCGGGAGACCAGTCGAGGCTTACGGTGTCACCCGGCTGGGGCAGAGTCTTGCTGAAGGAGATCCTGAAGGAGGAACTCACCGCTAGCCGGCAAGGAGGATTTCACATTCTAGTGGGGGACAAACACTACCACCTAACTTCATCCACATCACTTATCTCCATAGCAAGTGACTTGACCGGAAACACCAATCAATACATCCATCAATCAACAAATCCAACAATCAAATCATCAATCAATCCATTCGTCCATCAATCAATCCATTCGTCCATCAATGCATCCATCCGTCCATCTATCCATCCATACATCAATCAATCAATACATCAATCAATCAATACATCGATCAATCAATACATCAATCAATCAATAATCAATCAATCAATACATCAATCAATCAATACATCAATCAATCAATACATCAATCTTCCGCGCCCCTGTGAACAAAGAGAGGTATAGCCCTTGGACTGGCTGCTAACGTTACCCCAATGTTAACTACAGTGCATGAAAACTTCGACAGAAGATGCGGAAAAGGTTTACTCACTGCATGAGCAGCTCTTCGGCCACAGTGCGGCGCACGTTCGTGGCGGGGCAGACGGTGACGGCCGCGAAAGGCAGCCGGTACAGCGGGTAGAAGGTGGTCTTAACGGTGGTGGTGATGGGCGCGGCCATGAACTTCACCCACGCGATGTGCATGAACACCACTGCGAACACGGCGCACACCGCCACCGCCGCCATCCACAGCAATCTGGAGGGCACGGCAAGCGAAAAGATACTGGTGTTGGTGACGTGTATTGAAGTTTAAGATCTTTTCATTGTTTTGATCATTGCCAAATTTAAAAATGTATTTTGATGTCAGTGATGTAATACAGTTCTTATCGTACTTTTGACTTGTGGGAATTGCGTTTATTTCCGCAGAAACTAATGTTGAACCTGTTCTTCAAAAAGTTCAGTTATTCTTAGCCATCATAATCCTTGCGGTACGGGTCGCAAGTACAGAAAAAGATCGAAATATGTATGCCCTTGTCATACGTCAAACACTGAAAATATTTTAACACAAACATGCAGAAAATGATTGTAATATATTGCTAAGTAAATGTATAATTGGTTGTTGTAATTCTATAACTATCCCATGAGGATATTGTTGTCGGGGTTCGGGAATGGTGTAAGAAGGACTCGCTCTCACCGCTCGGCGCAGCTGATCTCCTGCTTGGTGAAGTAGTGGACGCCGTGCACCAGGGCCTCCTCCGAGTACTGCAGCAGCACGTCGCGGGGCGGCGGGCAGCTGAAGCCACAGCGCACGCAGCACTCCCTGGCCCCGCGCCGGCCCTCGCCCTCGCCCTGGCCCTCGCCCTCGCCCTGGCCATTGCAGCTGGAAACGATTCGTACATCAGATGAGCGTTTTCCGGAATATGCACTGTTCAAATGATTTGTATTCAAGCAAAAACATAAGTATCAACTTTAACTTCGTACGATCAAAAATTATTGTCATGAATGAAGCAGCAATTATTTCACAACAATTAATCCCAACTTATAAAGTCTGAAACTTATCACCAGTACGTGATCTTCCTTGACCTCATCACCCGAAATTGTAATTAGAAAACAATTTGATGTTGCAAAAGTTTGCAATTAGCGAACTTTTTTGCAATTAGCTGCAAAAGTACCGCTTATAGAACATCTTAGTTCTTCTGATGACTTTCATTGTGACTTCAGTCATTTCGCAATGTCGCATCAAATCCAGTAGTAAAACAATTAAATTCTAGATGTGATAAGGGGTGTGTAGTCTTGCCTGATAACGAAAAGTCGATGAATTTTTATATTATAAAGAGATTTTGGTTCACTTACGAAAACTCCATTCTTAAAAACAGATCTACGTCAGTTTTCAAACAAACCTTCATTTTTAACCTTCATATTTGCTAATTTAGGAGCGTTGAAAACATTTACATTCCTTAGAGAGATGCATAATATTTTTCTGTACTGTTAAAGATAACTGAATTTTCTTGATACAAATTAAAAAGAAAAGTAAAGATTTAAATTCTGAGAAACGGGGACAGAAAAACGATCTCATTGGCCCTGTGTTGGCACGTTTGGGACGCCTAGTCTGATGGTGCAACTCTCCTCAGCACTCGACAGTCATGCAGCGCTGCGTGAAGGGAAGCATAATCAAACTAGTGCAGAATGTTCCGTAACAAACCATCCATACCCATTCAAAAGTGGCGTGTGTCTAAGGTAAACGGTGAAGGGATATTTTGTTTATCATCTAGTTATAAACCCGTTGGAGGGGAATGTATGCGGGTGAAGCGAATAACCTTGTATATGTTTTTACCATTGATGGCAGTTGCCAGTGGTAGGAAATACAATAAAAAAATTAAAAAAAAAAAAGATTGGAAGGGCATGCTCCTCCCGTGAGCGCTTAGTTCCCGCACTCACCGCGAGGAGGACGGCGGCAGCTTCCCGGCGGCGGTGGCAGGCGGCGCGCCGCGCGCCTTCACGGAGAGCCAGAGGTCGCCGGCGAGCACCATGTCTGCGCAGGCGCCGTCGCTCCACCCCCGCTTCACCGCCGCAGCCCCCGGCGGCCCCATACGGCGCCCGACCACTGCTGGGGACACTTCTCTCGCTCTACTGCATTTGGATCCTGGCCGAAAGAACGAGAAGCGATACTTCTTGACAATAATAACATTGATCATACTTTTAGGGATGACTCCGAAATAAATGTGATTAAAAACGAAGAAAGTCAAGTCGGATTTCCTGCTTAGTGATAGGGATAATTTTAGATTTTTCTTCAACATTTTAGACACATTATATTTCTATTTTATTGCAGAATGTAAAGCAGTAGAACCTGTAGAATGTATAATTCATGTAGGTTATGGGAAGTGTGTCATTTTCTGTTGATATATCGTCCAAGAAGATTTCGATCCAAATACTATAATGTTTATCCTATTTACGTAAATAATATAGTTTTTAAAGTATTGTTGATTTGATAATTAGAATAAACCGTAATATGTTAGTTTTTTAATTAAGTTTAATATTTTTTGAAGATTTTTAGGTAAATCTATGTCGCTTATAACCTGGTTTTTCAACTAATGTGACAGGAGGTCCTAGAGTTGGAATCGTTACGGTGGAATGTTTCCAGCATTAGCTACATAGCTGGGCCGAATATTTGCAACGTCTGGAGGAGAATTCTAGCGGACTGCTGCTCCGATGGAAACTAGTATTCCGTGATTTCTCTGCACAGTACTAGTTGAATGCAGGAGCAGATCTCTGCACCGGCCTTTATTTCCTCCTTGTTCGCTTCTCCCTAACACGAACAATTACACTTACATGCGCTATATCACTCCCGAGCAAATTGCTCGGGAGACCAGCCGGAGCTTGTAGCACGCCACGCTCGGCGAGGTACCTGAAGAGAGGAACAGCGCCACATTCCGGAATATGTCACGCACTGCACTAACGGAACTAATAACATTAGCAGTTGACGCGCGCGAAATTGCTAAATAACCAATCAATACGCACTATTTTCATAGTGAGTATTCAAATAAGAATGGGAAAAGTGCGCAGCAATTCTGAAAATAATATTGCGTTTCGAAATATCATAATCTTTAATTTTTATGTATTTTCCGAATTGAAAACACTGAAAGATATTCTCATAGAATTTTCATTTTTAAAATGTTTATTTTTGCATTTTAATGCAGTCTTTTACATTCCTTTGTTTCCATAACCTTCATTGCTTATAGATACTGTCTCACTTTCTGAAAATCTCTTTGTTCACAATAAATACCCTTCACCTGGTTTATTTCAACGCTTCGATAGCGACGACAACGTATTTTATGATCGGCGTACCTTCTACATCCTCTTGACGAAATCCATAGCATTACTTTACACAGGAACTTTCATCCGTAAGTGTACAAGGGTTAAACTCTTACAAATCACAAAGCGCATATTGGTTCCCAGCGCGCAGTACATGTAAATGCGGGTGGAATGAGCTTCAAATATTAAATATCCGTGATATAACATCGGGCTGTTAGTGAACCTTTTTCTCGCAAATAAGGGAATCAATATATTCAGTATGAATGTGGACTTTCTGCTCCAGTCACATTCTTCTTGTGCTCTACTTGGGGAATATTGTTACCCATACTATATAACTATACTATTGTAACCTTACTTTAGTATATAACTATACTTACCAATACTATTATAACAGCTGGCAAAATAATTCAAGGCACAGACAACGTGAGCTGGAGTAGATTAAGAGAAAAAATTCTAGATTAAAAGAAAGGCTGGAAGAAAGCTTGATGAAAGTTATTAATTATTTTAAAATGTACTTTTATCCTATCGCGGTTATCTAAATGCGATTTGTTTGATTCATCGCTTAAAAGTACGAATTTGTAAAATCAAATGCTTCCAAAACTTCACTGTAAAAGCAAAAGTATAAATCTGCTTCTGTTTATGATTAAGAACACGTTACTTTCTTGTACTATCACCTTCCCAATAAAACTCTCTTCTTTCTTCCTTTTGCAGATTGAAAGACTCGCCTCATCACGCCTACCGGGTAGTTAGATGGATTGAGGGTCAATCCATTGCTCGTTCCTGACAAAGGGAGGAGAATGGGTAAGTGCAATGATATGCTATTTCCGTGACCGTAGTTTAAGGATCTGCTCCGGCTTTCACTTGGAGTGGGTGGGAGAACACGGCAGAAGCGACTGGTCAGAGCGGCCTCTTTAATTTCTATGGTCAGGGTCGTGCTCGAGCAGCTGTTTAGCTTGCGTCCAAACATAAATGAAATTAGAAAAATTCAAAAAGAAACAAAAAACTAATTTTTCCTCTTCCTTCTCACCACTTCTCTCCCATTCCTTTTCCTCCTTCGTCCTACAACCCTATTAAAATAACCCTTCCAACCTTAACAGAATAATCTCTCTCACGCACCCAGTTTCCCAATCCCCGTCTCTGCACGAGGGAGTGGTGGAACATGGCACCATGAAGCACCCAAAGAAGAAACAAGGAGCTGAAGAGACCCTACGAGGGTACGATGGGTCTCTTCCTTAGAACTTCTCGTTCTATGAAGCTTCAGTTGCGTGCTCGAGACTACGAGTACAACTAACAAGTTCCATACACCACAAGCAAGTTCTTACATACGTGTTTACACCGGTCATTCATTTTTCTTCTCGAAACAATATTATTTTAATTCGATATACAATATCGAAACGTTGATAAACAGCACGTTTTCAGTAACACACTAAATTTGTATTCTGCCTTTGGTACAGTATACTTATAAACTATTTTACGAACTTTTTTCCATACAAAACTCCAAAGCCTAAAATTGAAATAATAATAATAATAATAATAATAATAATAATAATAATAATAATAATAATAATAATAATAATAGTAATAATGCTTGAATATAATGTTAAATGACACTTGGTATTAGCATGACGCTAACACCAGACTAGACAAACAATCATAAGTTTTGAATATATTTTAAAATTCCCATGTCGGTATGAATAAATGAAAACAGAACTGAAAGTATCAAACAAAAATATCAAAGTATAATGTTGGAAACAATTTAGTTTTGATAAATTGGCAAACTCAAATTAATAAAATATCGCGCAAAATAGAATGAAGTGATACCTACTAACCAGGAATTGAAGTGACTCTCAAGTTGTACGATTTGAATCACGCCCTTGACGAATATATATGTTCGTCAACTGTCCAACACAAGGACAACTCAACCCGTCATGTAATGACTCTGCGAAGACACATCATCACCTTCCAATGGAGTCAGATGAGTTAGTACAACGAATGGCGATAATGAAGGAAGATTAACTGACATTATTATCTTGGATGTCCGCCAACGACGTATCTCACAAGTGCGAAGAAGGCGATCTCACCTCGACGCGCATCGCAGTATATGTCAGTGCTGTGTCGTCAGCTGCCCTGTAGTACTTTCGAAAATGTGTGCCAGCGCAGCATGGTCTCCGTTCACACTTTTTGGGCAACAGATGCTTTATCGGAAAATGAGTAGGCGAAGCGATAACAAAGATAAATAGTGTAATGGGATTTCGAAAAAGCAACTTACCGATCTGATAAATTGACTCAGATACGCTTAATGGAAAAGATGAATTAGCAGAGGGACTAGCGTCTTCATGTGTACGAGATATTACTCATTACGCACATACTCATTAAGAAATGTTGAATAACTATTACCCGTGTCCACATGTATCCACATTTCCATTATAAATTGTAAATGAACGAGAGAGGACATCAGTTGACCGCGTGGCCTAATGGATAAGGCGTCGGACTTCGGATCCGAAGATTGCAGGTTCGAGTCCTGTCGCGGTCGCAATGACTTTTTTATTTTAGCCTCAAGGAAACTCTAATGAAGGCTCATAAAATCAAAATGTACTGCTCCTATGACATCATGAGTCCAAAATTATTACTGACCCAACGTTGAAATTATTTAATCGTAGTGTTCATAACGATAGGTTATGAAATGGGGATTTTTGTGATTATGTGTTAGAAATATAAATGAAATAAAGAGTCATCCACGCTGTGTCTCGACACATTAACATTCAAACAAAAATAACATTTATTTCCTTAATACTGCACCAGGATATTGTATCGACCGTCGACCGCCCGAATACTCTCCGCAGTGAGTAGCGTGGTAGCCGAGCGGTATTGATTACTCTGTTACCACCCTTCCCCCTCACCACGAACTTTGGGTGAGGGTAAATAAAACGGCCAGCTCAAGTGCGCAAAACACGCTGTTAAGAAGCAGCGAGTGGCTTGGATGGGCCCTCGTGCCGGGCGGACGCGGCCCGCGCCCTCTCAGTTCGAGGAAGTCTCTCGCCCGGCGGCCGCGGGAGATGCGCTGCCATGGCCGCAGTCTCCGGCGCAGCCGCCGCCGCCGCCGCCGCCGCCAGCGCTGGACCTGCGCTCTAGCGGGCGCCGCCGCCGCACAACCTCCAAAGCGCTTCTGCTTTGTTCTCGTGTTACTCCTTTGTTTACGTGATTTTAGTGTTTTCGCAACCTCGAAGCATCGCGAATGTATTTATTTTTGATTCACTAGTAATTCCGGGTGCGTCATCATCATTAACATCATTCGTACCGTCGGTGTTGTGCACGCTCTTAGCGCGGGAGGTGTTGGAGATGTTTTGCCGCTTGAGAGCGAAATCCGGCGCCGCCCTACCCGCCGGTTTGCGGGTTTTCCCCAAGCAGGTATCTCTCGCCAGGGGGCCCCCCCCTTGCCGAGACAAGCTCCAAGCCCCCGATTGGCCTCCCGGCGTGTCTGGTAGTGTAGAGCACGTGAGTGTTAGTGTGTGTACGGAAGGGGGGAGGATAGAACTAGGAAGAGAAAGGAAAGATCTCGTGCGGTCCGTGGCCCGTTTGTTAGGGAACTGCTCGAGCATTCGCATGATTGGAGAAATGATTAAAAACAATCGATCTCTCAAGATGCTCCCCCATGCAGTGGCTGAATTCGACCTGGCTCCCTAGTTGGTGTTGAAAATCCAGCTACTGACGGAACTGGAACCTCAGGCCTCCCGGCCAGAGGCACAGCAATAACATTAATTGGACATTAATTGACGCCTTTAGCCGCTTAATTATAGCAAATGGAATTTGGTACCTCTTCTACGAAGTATGAAGTACAGAATAGCATATATCTCTTCTATACACTATGCTTGCAGCAGAGCCCAAATACTTGTATTTTTTGCTTCATATTTGGTATTAAAATTTAAAACAATATTTTGTAACTTAGAACAAATTTCAACAATTTGCAGATATTATATTTGCGAGGTCTGGTAAGTCACGAAATAACAATAATGAAATTTTAACATCTTATTGAATATGATATTATATTATACATTTAAAATCCATCTCATATTTATTAATTGTCGACGAGAACAAATTATTTTACTTGATTACCACATTCAGAAGAAAAATGCTTACGTCATAGTTTATTTTAATTGTTCTGGTTCGGAAACATTATTGCGGACGCAAAATGTAGTCTTTTCTATAACTTAAGTTTGTGGAAGCAACAGAATATTTTCGAAAACACATTCAGTTTCTAATTTGGCTTTTATACATTTTCTCATGCTTGATATATTTTTGCGAAGTATTTTTTGTAATTGGTATTTCTTCAAAACATATATTTTCAATGTAATGTTCTAATTAGTTGATTGCATTTATCACACAGCATGGACAAGATCAATTGTCAATTAGTAATCAAAGGTCCATTGTTCTGAATCATTGCATAAAATGTATAATGGATCTTTCAGTTTGAGAGATGCCACGATAATGCACCTAGGCAATCATACGCTGTGGATTAATTAATGTAAATGCAACGGAAATCCCACTTTGTGACTCATATCGTTTCAAATTACTTTGTTACAGATTCTAAGTTTTTTAAATAAAAATGACACCTATGAGTCAAAATTAAAACAGATGCAAAAATATTGCTTTTGTAGTGACAGCTACGCGACTTGTGAAACATAGTAATAACCTTGAAAAAACATTCGACTTGCCTAGGAGTGAGACTCGTTGATCGACGTGGCCTGTGCCTTCTGCGGGCATATTTCCAGAAAATCATTACGTGCAAGTGCTGATGCCTGTAGGTCTAATTGACGTTATCGCCGCTCAGTTGTCCGCCGTGACGCAGACGAATGCGCGCGGGTGGAGCTGCGGGATGCAGCCTTCCCAGGGGCAGCTCCCATTGGGCGTTCTCCTTCTGTTTCTTTGTCTTCTTTTTTTCTTTCTTCATTCTTTCTTTCGTGTATACTTCCTTTCTCCATTGTTTTCTTTTTTGTAATTCTTATCTTCATTTGTCTCTTTCTCGTTTCTGGTTAAGCTGCGTTCATCGTTCAAGTAACGATTGGACATTTGTTCTCTGGGGTAATCGAAAGGAACGCCACCACAATGCAAACATTACACTTTTTCTTGCTTATGATATACGAATGCGACTTCCAGTGAATGCTCAGCAAAATGAAAGAAATGTTAGTTATAAACAAAAGATTTCACAAAATGTTTTGTAATTTAATAATACTATTTATGTGAGCATGTTTCCTTGAACTTGGATCCTTTACGAACACAGTTTATTTACGAGAAAAAAGTTTGTTCACGTGTCATCGTAACCATCATTGTCATGATGTACTGGCCAGATTTAATGATTTATTGGCTTCATGTGTTGAACGATATAAATTTATTTTAGTATGACAGTTTATTTGAGGATAGCCATAATTATAGTTTTCTATAACAATATAAACTACTAGTGTTACAACAGCTCACATTTTCTTACATGATTTCTACAATTGAATACCTCCGGCCAAAAAGGTTTTAACCCACATATTAAAACCAGCGCACAACACAGCGCAAAATGGTTTGTAACTATATTGAAGTCTCTCTACCATGAGAATGTTGGCTAACTAAACTTAAAGTTAATTACTAAACGCTATTTAATTTAAAGAAATAGAAAATCCATTTCTTGCAATCAGTTTTAAGGAAGCTGCTAAGGCAACTGCTTTTTGCATGTTACAACCTTTTTGTACGGAGCTATTCAATTGCAATTTTCGAAAGTTCAGAGAGATCAACAAATATAAAACATACGACATTCATTTAAGCGTTCTTAGTTTTAACCGTGGAAAAAATAAATTAGAACGTGCTTTTTTTGTTGAGAAAAGTGTTTTTCATACATTGCATAAATTTCAAGTACAGATTTTGCGAAGATGATTCGTTAAAAAAATTGTGCATGACCTTCATATAAAGTGCTGATTTTTTGAGCAGATTTTATTTATAGCCAAAATCTCTAACTTTGCAAAAGCAAAAATCTTCAACTTTGTAATGTTATGTTTTTGCAATTTTCAAAAATACAGTTTAATGATTAAAAGTATCCGTTTTAAACTCAGAAGATCTCTAGTTCTTTCAAATCGGGTGAGAAATATCAATTTTGTACAAAATCGGTTCAACGGTTCAGACGGAAGCACAGACGGACAGACAGGCGCTTTGCCGCCAACACCGAGTTTTCGGTATGAAGGACCCGCAAAACATGGATTCTGTTACACATGATTGAGGAAGTATTTTTTTGTATATACAGACAAGGTTTATCCACTTCTTCGAGGCCAGAGTCCGGCAATACGAGTTTTTGTAGAAAATTCGCCGTTTTTCAAGATTTGTAGGTTTTATTTGTTCTTGAAAGCGTATTAATTATTAAGGTTTTTGTGGTATTTTTTGGCTATGATGAATATTAAAATGATGAATATTTTTTAATTTTTTAACACTATCCAAGGATGGTTATTCCGAACATCAATGCATTATTTATATATATATATTATTTAATATATGATATATATATATATATATATATATATATATATATATATATGTTAAAAATTAAAAAAAATATTCATCATTTTATCTGTATCATGCGCACATCAATTTTTACTTCACTTTCACTTAGATTTAACTGTTGTGTATATAAGGGGTTTTCTATTGACAAAAACGTTTGAGTTTTGATCTCTTTGATTTTTGTACATTTTGTTGTGAGTGATTACTGTAGATTAGTGACGAGAGTAATTATGATATTTTTGCAACTTGATTGGCTGGTTACTATTGGTGTAGTCAGTACATGTTAATAAATATACACATTTGTCATAAAATTCAATACATTGATCAATTGACAGAATTACTTTTCAAGACGTAGGCTATTCAAAAGGTAACAGCAAACTCATTATTTTACATGAACTGAACTCTCTAGGCATTTGAAACTCTCGCGAAGGAAAGCTTTAACAATGTGTATTTTGCTCTGTGAACCGTAAACAGCAAGTAGTATTATGATTTTCGTGATCAGAGAAAATATAAACTGGAGAAATGGGTAGAAGGATTATGGAATGGCACAGCGATAACTTCTTTAGCGAAGGAAGACTGTGGATGCCTTTGAAAAGGGTCGGACGTCAGTCATTGATGAGTAAGGCTCAATATATATATATATATATATATATATATATATATATATATATATATATATATATATTAAAATTATAATCTAGTTAAAATAATAATTATTATATTATATCTAGCTTAATTTTAATCAAAACTTTTATATAAATCAAGCCCGTCCGTTGTTGATTAGAGTAAGAAAATATGTTCGTAATTTTTCCCAGAAGACGAAATTCAGGACTTTTAGATGGGATAAAAAGTGAAAATTACATTTTATGTTCTTGTTAAAAATATTAAATTTTGCGTCTATTCGCAATAATTATCATATTGATTAATATGTGATTAAATGAAATAATATATAGTGTAACGTAATAAACGTAAACATCCTCTAATGTAGAGATCTTGTCATCATAACTTGTGACACATGTTATCCATCATGGTCGATTCATACTCTTCCTTATCTTGATCTTTCAAACCGAAAAAAAGGTTTTAGTAATCAACTGAAAATCTATATAATTTCTTGATCCTCCTATCAATAGAAGTTCTCTTTTTTAATTGTGTTTTAAACGCGACGAGGGTGATTAAATTAATAATTGATAGCGATCAACACTCTCCTGAGCATTATATACTGAGATGTAATGTCTTTACACAGACCGTGTTTAATAGGATATATTAGTATCGATTCTGTCCCGGACAATTGCCCCTACGATCACCGCTAAACGAAGAGCTTCGACGTATGCCTACATTTCTCTCATTTTCAAATTCAAACTAACAGGCCAAATTTACAACTGGAGAGACTGAAAACGTGGCAACGCGCAAGATGATGGTAAGCAACAATCACTACGTAATTTGAAGTCGATTATCCACTAAAACTTTCGATCGATCTAGTAATCGAGGGATCGATGCATCTGTTCACGCGCGAGCGGGGCCGTGTGTCTAGAGCACGCCATTGGCACTCCCTCGCAATCTATTTCATTCGACGGGCAAACGACACACTGCGCGCACGCGATCTCGCTGACCTTCATTGTAGCGAGGTCGTAACACCTCCCTGCTGCTTAGTACAGCACACACAATGAGAGACGATGAGCTTGAAAAGTGTCTGTGAATTGCTAAATCAACTACCAGAAAGCAGACTTTTCGTGTAGATGTCGGAGAACCGACCGACCGTAACGTTTGGATCGACAAGCCTGGGTATTAGACTGTTACAAATACATGAATACGACGAGCTAGGGAAATTTTGGCGACACTTCAAGTGGATGAAGATAAAAATAACGTTAGTTAGCCAGTAAATCATTATTAAGTACATTAGTAAGTAGGAGTGGTGCTAAAAGATTTACCATCCGCATCTGATATCTAATATTTACACGTCGAACTTTATAGAGTGGTTTCGACGATGAAAATAACATTTCTTGATTTTCAATTGTCTCGATGGAAATGAATCTTATATCATGAAATAAAAACAAAATAGCAATATAAATGAGCTCGTTTAACAGAAATTTTTATTTTTACAATTTTTATGGTCTACACCAAAAATTAAAATCCATAACTGAATGTATAAAATGAGGTATGTGGCTTCTATTTTCATTCACTTTGAAATGAATAAAACCATGATTAAGAGAAACTAATCAAGAGTGTGAAAGAAAAATAATGCGATTTGTTACTGTGATGTACACGCCAGTTTAACATTTTTATGTTATATTTATTGTGATTCTACATTGTTCAGTATATTACTTCATAATTAAATTAAACTAGTGGTGCTACAGAATGGCACAGACCCGTATTAATTTTCTATTTTCTTTGATCTCGGCTAGCTATTCGGGCTTACCACATTCTCTTGCCAGCCGTTCTCTTTCTCGCCGTACAAAGCACATTTTTTAAAAAATTCTTAATTTTTCGTTTTTCTAATTGGAGAATCGCATTATTACTTTAAAAATATTAAAGAAGAGCAAAACCTCGTCCTATACAATACTTTTCATTGAAAATGTTATGCCATTTGGAAGGAAATGGTGTTTAAGCCTTACTGTGAATGGGGAATTTGAACCTCTGTTCATAGAAAAGTATCGATTTTTCGAAAAATGTCATACAAATTCATTTCAAACTCTTTTAGTCACAAATGTAGGAAACAAGTGTTTACTAATTGCAGGAAATGTGCGTAATAAAGACGAAAGATATATTTAAAAAAATACATTTCTGTAATTTTTGAAAACACAATCGAATACAGCAAACTTAATTCTATGTCATCTACAGTATAATTGGCACTATCTGTTGGGGAAAGTTTGAAGAAAAAATTAGGAGCAATTTTGCAGAAGATGGCGTTTGAGCGTTCTTGAAAACGGAATTTTGAGCTCATTTTCAGAGAAAACTGTTGAGTTTTCTAGGAACTGAATCTGACATTATTTGAGGAGCACGTGCTCATGTACAGTACTGTGAATCAATTGCCGCCAATGTGAATATTAACGATTTGAGAGACAAGCCAAAATTTTTTTTTTAATTTTTGAGGAAACAAAAGAATAGAGTAATATGGCGTTTATGTCAATTTATAGAGTACATTTAGAACTATCCCTACCAAACGTCTAAAGAAACAAAATTGGAGCCATTTTTAAGAAAATGTTTTTTCTAATTTTTAAAATTGCCAATATTGCACGCAATATTGTTCAAAAACTACTAGAATTTCCAAACAAATGTACCTGAACTTATTGAAAGATCTGATTATGAGCAAAAAATTGCATTGAAAAGAAAAATCTCTATCTTTAATATTGTAGTTGTAGGAAGACGCTGGAAATAATTCACACGTTTCAAATTTTCGAAAGTTTAGAGTAAAGAGTGATAATTGGACCTATGCCACTTTTATAAATGTCTTTAATTACTCCATTCTTACAAGAAATTTAAAGAAATTATTTGGAGCCATTTTTTGAGAAAAGTTTGAAAATATCCGGGGGCTTCATGTAAAGTACTTCCAAATTTTAAAGAAAGTTTTTCAAAATCTCAAAGCTTCGACTCGAGCCAGATGAACAGTTTGTTTTCAATTTGGGAAAAAAAACTAGGAATAGTTTAGGCGCTATTGGTGTTCACAGACGGATAGACAGACGGACAGATATAAGATTTGAAAAAAAAACATTTTCTATCAGAGGACCCCAACCATGTATTTCCGTTGAAATCTCGAAATCGATATTCCGCAGCATTACACAACTTTCCCTGTGCTACGCATTACTCCTTTTAATCGTACGAATGCGTGAAAGTAAGAATTGTTTTTTCTTTGCCAAACATCAATATGCGTAGCATATTTTAGTTGCATTCTTATTATGCACGTGGAACATTTCTTCTTTCTGTGGTTTCTTATATTCAAAATTTAATGCGAATTTGTTATGTCGATGGTCACTCCTCGATTCTTGATATAGGACGATAATTCTTTAAAGCGTCTCCGATGAATAATCATTCTTTTCTTAAATGATTAAGAAATAAAACTTTCAGTTCTCAAGAAATAGTTTGAAAACTGTTATTGTTGGGACTGAAATTCGTATGTTGCAGTTTATATTATCATTAGGCACACTTTTTTTGTTAAAGAAAGGAAATTAGTGACATTGAATTTTTTGAGTTGCTTAATAGAAAAATGGCAACCAGATGCTCAGATACGGTCCGTCCACCGTGAAATTTTAAGTTATATGAACGATAAAAATATGTGATTGCTTGATACAGCAAATGATCTCTATTAATTACGCCTTCTTTTTGTTTTCCGTTTGTATTGGACCTCGAGTGCATTTCTTAGTACAGAAAATCTGCCTAAGTCGGAACCTGTTCAAGCCGGAAACCTGCCTTAACCGGAAAATTTCTCCGACCACTGAAGTTAAATGACATTTTACACTGCATATAACGGAATCTCTCTAACGCGGAAACGGAACAGTTTTTCATGTACAGAGGGGAAAATCCTTTATAAAGCATAATTCATGTTAATTGGCAGAGAGACGTAAGATATTATTATTGAAAAGAATGCATCTGCAATCTGTTTTAAATTCTCGATGCCAGTCACATGCGATTTAGTCGTGGTTTCCGCACGGTGAAGAGGTCTTCAGCTGTTAGCGTAGAATTTGACCTTGGGGTTGCTTGGCTCTCATGGCGTAGGCCATTCGAAAATTCTTTATTTCCCAACTCTCTGAGCGTGGGAAAGTGTATGGAAATGGCGCCTATACACTCATATCTCTGCTGGCGTTGAAAATCATATCCCATCGGCCAGAGTCACACTGCTGAAGGATATGGTACTTTGAGCTGCGACACATTTTGCGTTGAGTCAGCGAGCTGTACGACTGCAGCCACTAGGCCATGTGGTAGTGTGTCTTTTATTGAAATTCAAAACCAGTTTAACAACGATTGAAAAAACAAAAAAATACCCTTACATGAGAAAGTTCTAACTCATAAAAGCAAGAAAAACTCAAAAATTGTCAATGAAGAATGTTTAATATTCATTGATGACTTCCATCCATCAATAAATAAACAAATGCGTTATATGTTAATTATAATTAAGACACGTAAGTTACTAGTTTCATGACGGAAATATCAATATTGCAAGTGTCATAAAATAGACATTCCTGCATAAAATGGAAACTTCCCTAAACCGGACTTTTTTTGTCGCGATTCATACTCGCTTAGACAGATTTTACTGTGCTATTAATCGATAATCAGCTAACAAAGATGTACCCCAGATTCTCTGGAAACGACTTTCGTACACTGATTTTGTTTGATAAAAGAATTCACTATGCTTATCATGAAGGTACCACATTTTTCTGATGAACTATCTAAAATAGGAGTGAAAAAAGTTCATTTGTTAACATGTTGCCCACATAATGAAAATCTATTACAATTTGTTACAACTTCCTCGTAGTTTTCCCATATGTATATAAGAAACGTCTCTGAATGATTTACTTCAAAGTTTCTCCTTAATCGTTATAAATGCGTTAAAGCTAATTAGAAACATTTTCGCTGATTTGCTTTTTCTCTCATTTTAGACATAATTATCCTCAGAAAATTTGCTAGTAAAATATATAAAAATTGGTCCATCATCATCTGATGTTTCAAAGGCCCAATCTTACATAAATTCTAATTTCATGAAATAAAGTAGGATCCAAATGTTTACTAACTTTAACCAATGACAGTTGTATAGTTTATTTTCTCCCCCACATTTAAGTTCCCTTGAATCATTAGTTTTATTACCGAACCAGTTTGGCTGTGGGACGGTGCTATTTCAAAGCCATTTCGTGGGGGATATGTGAGGAATCAATTACGAAAATGCATCCCGGCAACGAAAATTACATAATTCTGGGAATAGATGAAATTCAAGGCCAGTATCAGTATTTTTATCGTGAAGGAGTGAGTCGTTTGCAACTACTGAATTTGTTAGGGAAGCACTGCGCTATCTGCACGAAGTTCACTTTTAACGCGTGAAGACGTCATGTCCGTGAAATTGGTTCACGTGTGTTTGATGAGGCTAGCTGTGATGGCCAAGGACTTCTGAAATGGTAGATAGGGATAGTGTTAGTTAGTGAACCTAATTCACATGGAAATTAGATCGTGTCAGAATCCCACAGTTGCACTAATGGATTCCAATTTATGCTGTGTGATTTCCTTACTCAGATAGCCATAACGTATCGTGCATGCCTTACTAAAAAACTATGTAGACAGAGTTAAAACAGGAAGATATTTCACTACCTACACCTGTAGATGTTTACAGACAAAAGGGGCAATCTTGTTATTGTTTACAAGATGGTTTTGAGATATAGCCGACAAACAAGAGAAGAAATAGTAAATTTTAAGGAAATAAAAAGGATGCAAATATCCTCAAAATACCCTTCTAATTTTGAGTGAGAAAATTAGTATATTTTTACGTTTCCATTATTTAGTGTAGTATAGGAATGAAACGCATCGCATTATATCTCGGTGATAGAGGTAATTAGACCGTAATGATTACAGTACAAACTATGTTAGTGTACAAACAGTTTAACACACTAAACACCAATACACATATTACCAAACTAGTTTCAGGGGACTCTCTGCATCTTCAGTGGTACGAAACAAGCATCATTACATTCAGGTAACGTGGTCAAATAGGCACAGATAGAGGTCAGCATAATTCTACATCCATATTAAATGGAGTAGCATTTTTGTCTTTGACGGAGTAGAAATTTTGTGAAAATAACCCACTCCTCTCGCAACTGGGGAAGTGAGATCTCAAGAAGACATGCGCGATTAATATATGTATTGGTGTTTTAATGTTTGGTGTATAATGTGTTAAATGCACTAATAGTTCTTTATTCATTGTGATCTTATTATTTCTATCATACATCTATAATATGAATTATCACAAGATCTCGGCTAAAACTATAAAGTTAAAAACGTATGGAATATCCGCAATAACAAGATCTCGAATATTCGGTCGTAAAATTCGTATTTAAGGTTATATTGAGCAGACCTTTGCGTACACGTGAGGTGCAGTCTATTACACCGCGATTGTCGCAACTCTGCCCCTGGGAGGTTTACAGTTTCATCCAAACAGAGACGTCACTATGGTGACGTTCAAGCTCCGACTGGATGAAACCGCCAACAGCTGATATCTACCAGGGGCAGAGTTGCATAAATCGCAGTTTAGTGTTGTTCCAAGGATAGTAAATGTTAGTGTATGTGGCGAGGGACACGCAATTTATACCCGTAAATCAGGATGTTTTTATGGATGGAAATATGTGTCACGCATAATTCTGTCAGGGTAGAAGCGTTTGGGATGAAACTTAGTAAGTACATTAGGAGTTATTGTGTTGTTCAGAAGACCAGTAAGTTATTTTCATGCGGTAATTTACATTAAGCCCCTTTGGCTTTTTAATTTTTTGTGGAAAATTGGCTGAATAATTAATTGTTGGTAATGGGCCCCAAATATTTTATCGCTCGCTATTAATAATAGGCCTACCAGGTTTCTGAACTGGAATTACTACTAAATGTCAACACAATTCTAAAATGAATCGAATGAACGCCTATCTGTCATGTTCATTATGTCGCGGCATTTGGTTATGTCAAGTCCTTCTTGGAGGTCTTGTTGGACTCAAGCAAGCGTGTGTGTGTGTGTGTGTGTGTGTGTGTGTGTGTGTGTAGATATTGATGCGACGACAGTAGGTTTTTTAAGTTCAAATATTGAGTGTTTTTAATTGAAAAGATTAATTGTGACATTAACACTATGCCCAGCATTCATTTGAAGTATGTGTCTCTTTAAAAGATTCATTGATTATAATTGTAAATGAAGCATTACGTATTTAAATTTAGGTGAATAGAGGGAGTTTCTACTATAGCTGACTTCAACATATACTTCCATCAGTAAATATATAATATTTCATTTACATTTTCAGAATCATGTTTGACTCTTTGTTCTCAATGGACAGTGACCGTGTTGCTCCAGAATTTGTTAATTCCCTCATTGCATTAGTCTTAGATAATAAGTACTAAACGACATTAAACAATATGTTGAGGTGAGTATTGATTTTCCTTATAATGAATATATTGTACTTTTATGTTTTAACTTTTCAACAGATCTTCCTTTTGTACGATGTAATAGCTAGGGTTCAGCTAATTCCATTTTATTTTCGTATCTATCCTAAATGGCCACTATTAAAATCGAAGCTACCTTTCTCAATGCAATTTATTCATCAATTTAATGGCGTGCAAAATGAATATGCAGAACACGACCAACCCACAATAATGTAAAACAAATGGTGCTCTTTAGAAATATTGCGTCCCAAGTTTCCAAGCCTATTTTACCCCATATTGATTCTTCTAGCTTTTAGCTTTTCTGAATAACGGAATTCAATTGTAGAGCTTTAAGTGACGTCATGAACTTTTTTCTAATCTGAGTAATTATTGAGTATTAATTGCAAAAGGAGGAAACGTTTGGGTATGTCGAGCATTTTTACTAATTTTAAGTTCCATTTCATTCATTTTATGCCTTTGCATTTTTAAGAATCCTCATAAATAAGATGTAGGCAACTATTTCTTGGTACTATGCACCATTATCATTTTAAAAGACCGTTCTCCGGTCTTTATTTCTAAATACTTCTAACAAGGGACTTTTCAACAGGTTCAGGTCTCATGTCGAAATCTGACCTGACTTTTTTCGCTTGAAACATATTCACTATTTATATATGCTGGGGAAAAGTTACCTGCCTCCGCGCACTGACAGTTACTGAAACAATACAGAATTTGGAGTAGTTTTGGCTATCCTGTATTCCCTAAAGTCACAATCAACCCTTACTACAGTGAACGACTCACGTATTGCAGTCATTACTCGCTGTGATCTCTACTTTTCGGTTGTGACTGTCAGGGTCGCCAGGTTGGCTAGAATTCCGCTTTTTGGGCTGGAAAACAGCTCTCTCTCAAGGGACAAAAAATAATTTCGCGAAATACCTCCCAACGAGAGGAAATGCATCAAAACGTGTTTGGGTTTGAGATCACGAAGATTCAGACTAAAACTCATGATTTTCTCAAAAACAGCTCCTAATTTTTTTTAAACTTTTGGTAGGGATTGTGCTGAATGCACTCTGTAAGATGATATAAACACCACATTGCTCAATCCTTTTGTTTTTTCAAAAATTACAAAAATGTAATTTTTTGACTTGTCTCTCACGTCGTTGATATTTACACCGGCGATTAGTTCACATTGTTATATTGATGAGTACATGTGCTTTAAATTATGTCATGAAAACTTAACAGTTTTCTGCCAAAACTACCTCAGATTTTTGTATTTTCACCAACGCTCAAACGCCTTTTTTTCAAAAACGTCTCCAAATTGTTTCTTCAAACTTTTCGAACGGATAGTGCTAATTGTATTCTTTAATATAAAGTAAAGTTCATTTCGGGGTATATTTTTATTTTTTTATTATGCAAATATTTTTTTTGAAAGATCTTTCACGCTGGTAATATGCACATTTCCAGCAATTTGTAAATACTATTGTATATGTGAGTTAATGTGCTTCAAATGACTTCAAAAGAAGTTTTGCAAAAACTCAAAAATTTTCTGTGAAAAAGTGCTTAAAATTTCGAATGTATTGTAGCGCTTAAGCACCATTTTCTTAAAAACAGCTTCAAATTTTTCAATGAAAATTGCCATTTAGGACAAGGTTTACTGTTCTTCAATATTCTTAAAATAATATTTCCGTTCCACTATTAGGAAACCGAAAACATACGAAAATTTCAAGAAAATGTACTTTGGGCGGCGATACATGGCAAGCATGAGTATCTGGCAAGTTCGAATTGCCAGCCGAGACTAAAGAAAATAGAAAACTAATACGGGATAGTCTGTGCCATTCTGTTAAGATGTGTTTTTCTTTAAAAAATTCAAATGCAGATCATAAAACAAGGTTAGGTACAATTTTACGGAAATAGTACTTTTCGCTTAACTTTGTGAGAAGTATAAACAATTTTTCGACAATCATTGTTTCAAAAACGACTCCAATTTTTTTAAATGTTTTCTTTAATGTGTGAAGTGAGAGACGGTAATAAAACTGTTGGTAGTCCCATTTTAGGTAAAGACTTTGTATTTTCAAAAATCGCAAAAAAAATTATTTCAAAAGTACAATTACTATTTTTACATGAACTATTTTTTAAAAAAGCGATTAGTTTTCGCGAATTTTTCCACTTAAATTTTCTGTAATTTCTCGTCAAAATAAATGGTGCAGGTCTCACTTTCGTTGAACTTTCTTCCGAAAACGGCAAATGTTAGAAATAATGCGAGAAAGTGTGTACTGTTTTAGCACCACAATTTTTAAAATTGTGATACTTTGTGATTATAATTGATTCAATTTTGATGCCTTTTGTCTTGGTTATGATGTGTATTTTTTTCTAAACACCAGTAAACGTTTCATTTGAATTTATCACATAATATGACGAAGTGGTAGTGAATATTTATAAAATCTTTCTTTTTATATAATATAATGTAGATCATACAAAAGTCTGTAAATTAATATTTTTCTGTAATTTTCTGTATTTTTACTTCACTAAATTATGAGCTTGTTTGAAAGAAGGTACGTTATGTCAACAAAGAACAGATCACACATCTTCACCTTAATTGGCCGAAATTTATTATCTGATGGAAGAACATCGAACATAAACAGAATCCAACACTCACTTTCATTGTGAAACACATTAAAGTAATATCTCTGGTTAATTAAAACCAGCTGGAGTAACTAAATATTTGCAATTCATCCTGCAAAGTGCCATTATTTCAAGAGAAGGTTATGATAATGGATATACCTTTGTAGTTGCTGTGTAGTTTTCGCTGCACGAGACAAATTTGGTGTTCACGCTTGAATATTTAGCCTATACGATTAACGTAAAACCTTCTTGAGTCTGGCCACTAAATCATTTCAAAAGCATTTTAAGCCGAATTGCTTTTTTACCAAACAGTAAGAAGAAACATATTCTCAAAAACGGTATTTTATTTAAAAAAGGCGTTTGATTGATTAATTAGTGATTCCGGGGGTGTCAACTGCTAAGGTAATTAGTCCTGTAAGTGTAATGCAGGCTACTATCCCAGAAGGAGGAGGTGGTGATCTTGCCAATCTGGATGGCGACCTTCGTCGTCCGTCGGCTTACGGGTTTCCCCCGCCAGGAGCATCCTGCTAGCGGGCCTCCGCCCCAGCGGAACAAGCTCCAAGCTCCCGACTGATGTTCCCCCATGTGATACGGATAGAACACGGAAGAGAAAGGAAAGGTCGCGCGCGGTCCGTGGCCCGGTTGTGAGAGTCCTGCCCCGGCATTCGCCTGGAGTTGGTCGGCGAAACCACCGATCACAGCAGCCGGCCGATAATTGATGAAAAGTATTCGTGGACAATCCCGTGTTTAACATCGCAACACGCTCATTCTTTCGATAAGAATTTATTTTTCAAACTCTTTTTGTCATATGTCAAAGTGTATATCAGAATATAAGAGCACTATTGCGTTTAAGTATTCTTTCCGTAATACGTTAATAGTTTTAGCCGAGGTATTGTGGTATTTTTTCTTAAATATTCTCAGGTAATTTCAAAATAAATTAGTTAGGAAGTAAAATAACAACCGGAAATCTCATATATACTACTTTAAAATGATTTTATACTCAATTTATCTCATTCCCGTAAATATAAAGACACAATCTTCCTTTCATTTTTGTGAAACTATTATAAGAATTGCTAGCATATTTGAATTTGTGTTAAACGTTTTTGAAGAAATGTGCATTAGTGCATGAACATATGCCAAGAAAGTGTAACATTTGATTAAAAAATTACACAGGGAAGGGGGAGAAAAATGGCAGTTGTTTTATAAGATTTTTTCCCATGAATCCTTTTTAGAGAATTAGCTGCATAACTATAAACATTTACGTCCTTTTATATGAACGTACGATGTGTCTTAGAGCAATACGTGTCTTAGAGCAAAATCACATCACTGAGACGGTGTTTGACGGGTTTCAATCAGTTCGATTCAGTGTGCTAATAACTCGTGGCCCACGTGTGGTTTGGTTTTAAAACTAACTAAAATCTAAGAACAATAACGCGCTAAAGTTTATACAATATATTTAAATTAAAACTCTATATTTATTCTAATTGAATGTAAATTAATAGAATTAAAACAAAAAATATCAAATTAAAATAAAGGTTACGGTAAATCCTCGTCAGCGAGACCTCGCTGAACACAAATATCGCCGTAAGACGAATAAAATTTGCGGCCCAGGAAGAAAACATAGTTATACTGATAAATATAAAAAGCGGATATCATAATTTTGGTAACACGTTCTCCGAATACTACGGTCCATTGGAATTTGTGTTCGCAAGTGGTCACAATATTATCAACAGCAATATTGTTTCTTTCCACCCAAAACAGGCCCCTGAAGGGTACGTATGAATCCACATCTCCCCAAACAACGCAAGACGCAAGACCAAGGCGCCCACTCACCCCTCGCTGTCGCATCCCGCCTCCGCCTCCGCCGGCGCCGCCGCCGCGTCGTCGCCTTGTGCGCGGCGAGTGGCGCGCGCCGGCTCGCGCCCACGCGCACCGCGTGCTCGATCGAATTCGTGACGCACGCGAGCGCCGCGCTGGCCGGACGGAAATCGACAGCGCGCTCTTCAGCTGGCCAGAGATACGCCACGTCCGGCGCCACGGAGCAAGCGGAGGCTATCAGTGAAGGTCACGGCAGCCAATGCTAATTTTCTAAACCAGAAATTTCTTGCTCGTTTGACTAATTGGGAGAAGGAATTGGATTTCAATTTTAGTTAAAAAAAGATCACATAACTATAAAAAACGACATTAAAACTTGTTTTTTTTCTCCTATACGGACGGGGTAATTATACGTATTGTGGAGAAAGTTATGTAACGCCGCGGGGGGAAAAACGGCGATTTTTTGGCAGAAAAAAGTGGTGGGCCTGATTCAGAAAAAGTGGATATTCTTGTTCCAATACGTAGTAAATTACTTCCTCTACAGGTATTGTAGTCAGATTTCACGATCTGTCGGTCCCTAATGAGGTAAAACGTCCATTCGTCTATCTTTTCGTCTGTGTGTCCGTCAACCTGAACAATTCGTAAGGATTTTTTTCCAAAATGAATAATCCTCGATCGTTCTAGTCCGACTAGAGGATCTGCGATTTTGAAAAGTATTCTGTAGATTTTGAGGTTTCTTTTCATTGAGGCCCTGGGACATTTCACAATTTTCTAAAAATTGCCCATTAAAAAAAAAATTCTCGTAAGAAAAGAGAGAAATACACTTATAAAGGTGGAATCGGTTTGATTTTCACTGTTGACTTTGAGTTTTTGAACCCTTTGAAAACAATTCGGCGTTGTACTTCAAATACAATATTGAAGACAGCGATTTTTTATTCAAATTAAGTTTGTTCTTCACTATTGGTTCTTTCCTTAATGACATGTACATGATTTGAAATTTTTAGTTGTTTTCCCGTAATTTTGAATGAAATATGGACAAAAAATTTTTTTTGAAAAAATTGAAAACAAGATATTCTCAAAAGTTGCTCAAGTTTTTTTTCTTTAACGTTATCGTGTAGATCGTGCTAAGAGCACGATATAAGATGACATAAACGTCATTCTTTTTTTCTTGAAAATATATAAATGTAATATTCTTGACATCTCTCACACGTCGTTAATATTTACATTACCGGCGATTTCTATACATTATTGCATTTATGAATACAAGTAATGTCTTATGAATTTTCTCGAAACTCAAAACTTGTTTTAGATAATGAGCTTTAAATTTTGCACATTTAGAAATGCTCAAACTCCATTTTTTCGAAAATGGCTTCTGAGTTTTTCTTTAAATTTTTTGCTTGGATAGTGCTGAATGCACAGAATAACATTACATTAATGTTGATACTCAAACATATTCTACAAAAGAAAAGATCTGATTTTTGTCAAGGGGCGTAAAATGAAACCGGTGGAGGAGAGGTAAGGTTGCGCTCTGTAGATGAATTCGGCGGGTGCGCGGCCTTGGCCCGGCGCCGCAGGTGGTGCAAGCCGTGAGCTAGATGCTTGCAAGGCGCCTCTGAAGACGCCGGCAGCAATCCTCTCCTCGCTCTTCTGCGCTCCTCTGGCCAATCCCGAATCGAAACACTTGCGATTACTGCGACGAGTGGCACCCCAATAACTCGGTCGCTTGGCGTCGCCCTCCGTCCTCACGTTCGCAACCAACGGGTCGCAACAATGACCCCAGTCCTTTCGCCTCCAGCCTCACATTGATTTTACACGCGCTAAGACCAACAGATGTTCACTGGCAGGTCCTTTCCGCTTACGGGAATGCGGAATGCCTCGCCACATGACCATGTCCCTGCGAATTACTCTGTAGCACAACAAATAAATTTGTATAATTCTCCATTTCCCCTCTTCTCTCAACTACTCACACTTCAAAAAAATCCCTCTACCCACTGAACTAGAATGCTATATTCATTTGTTTTTAATAATTCATTTATAGTAACTACCAAGTTCTGTTGAAGGCCAGTTGGAAGTTTCTGGCCCTAGAATTCCCGAAAATTGAATTTTCATACAAAATTCCTTGCGCTCAACAGAAAAAGAGCTCTTTTAGTTGACACATTATCCAGCGTTCCACATTACCCAGCTTAGCAATCAGCGATGAGCTTGGATCTTTCACTAAATTTCTGTGGGGATGTTATATTCTACCCTCGCACACACACGCGCGCGCGTTAATGTAATGCTTGAGACAGTGAACATATACCACAAGAAAACAGATTTTGGTTGGCAATGTATAACACATATTTAGTAAAGAAATTTAGTCATATTATTTGGCCGAAATTCCCAATGTAAAGTTAAATGTCCTCCAAGCATTAATTACTTTAAAATTAAACACTTTTCTATTCTTGACACACAAACTCATCCCCATCATTTTCAATTTCAGATAATATCAATGAATTTAGTTGGGATAGTTTATAATTTCGGCTCGTGGCTAGGTCAGCATTATTGCTTTCCACTACGCGGCCCCAGGTTCCATTCCAGGTCGAGACAAAACTATGGTGTGCGTTTTCCCTGCAATTGTCCAGTATATGTTGCTGTGTGACGATGAGAAAATTCACTTCTGAGGTTGAGAAGACCGGAACACACCGTGGGGATGTCTACTTGCTAACCACGCGTACCCCCTTAACTGAACGAGGCAGGGGCTGTCACGCCAAGCACATACATACATAGTTTATAATTTCCCGCATTCCTCGCCAATTCTCCATGGGCCGGCTCCTTATCAGAAGTTGGAGAGAAAGAAAAGGGGCAGCGGGGCGCCCCTCCTCCGTTGCCTCTAACACCGCGCGGCGCGCCATCCCTCAGCTGCTGGTTCACATCCAGTTGTCAAATGCTTCCCTATCCTCGCGTCCCGATGCGTCGTTCTTGCTCGTGTTAATTTCGCTACTTACATTCAGCTCACAGACAACTATGGTGCTGTCTACTTCGTCTGAAACGCCATATGCTTCTGTTTCATCTTACTTTGTGTACATAAACACATCTCAAATAGCCTCTTGCTGCGTAGCTCTCTTTTTAATTTCAGCGCGTATGGGAAATTAGTATTGCAGATGCTGCAATTGCTTGAAATGTCTTCTGAAATGTAACTAACATTTTAAACTGGCTTTAACACCTATAATATGTACACTGTATACAATCACGTGATTACTGATGAGGTTTTCTTAGTATCGTTTTATATGAGACCCAATTTTCTGAGAAGCCCGCGATGTTGGATTCCCCGCACCTCCGAAACATGATCAGTTTTCGACTTTTTCTGTCTAATTTCTAATGAAACATGAAACAAAAATACAAGAAACATAATGTGCATATGCGTCTAGTGGCAGCTCTATTCTCTGAACATTATCATTATTCACAATTATCACGTGAAACACTCGTGTTCAATCAATCGAAAATAGTCTGGCTCAGGTTTTTGCTGTCAACATTATTAAACTTTTGAGAATCCAAATTTTAATTGCACAGAAGGTACCCCAAAAGTCACTAAAATAAGAAGACATTTTCTCATTAAAGGTAAGACATTTAACTTTACAATTAACGATAATAAATTATCTCATATTCCTATAAAATGTCACTTACTTACTTTATTGTTATCATTCGTCAATTTATACAACAAGATGCATTCTCAGAGAGATGAGGGGTCCCTTGTCAATGTTACAAACGAGAAATGAGCTGTAATTGTTTGAAATGAATTATAATGCAATTGGTAAAAACACAATGTTGCTGATTACACTTTTTTGTAAATATCATATATAATGATGATAGCCAGTATATATAAAAGTATCTCCTCAGATTATATTCCATTACAGTGAACCTCGACTTTCTACACTAAACAATTGAATTTTGAACACCAAAATATATATTAGAATTGTTTTGTAAATTAATATTTAAATTAGTAGACATTTATTTTCAAAATAATGTAGATTCTCCTGTACTTTTTCGATTTCCAACAGCATTCGTATTGTCTGTTTGTTGCTTATTACCTAAAAATAGTAGAAAATGTTTAAATAATAAATTAAGAAATATCAATAGGGATTTATATTTTCTATCAAGACTTTAATTCAAACATGACTTCTATTGAATTTAAAAAAATTGCAGAATTAGTTACTTAAATTTTTGTTAAGTGAATATTAATGTTTTGTAGTTAATTTTGTGATAGTGTAAATGTCATGCGGAAAAACATAAAATATTCAGTTAACAAGGAAAATCACCAATTTCAATTATTAAGAAACACAGTTATAAATGTTAGATGATGAGAAAGCATCTAATGGATCATTCAAGAAACAATAAATAAAATTATGATGATAACTAGTGCTCGGAAATTTGGCAAAATGCCTTACTATTATTATTATTATTATTATTATTATTATTATTATTATTATTATTATTATTATTATTATTCGCGTATGGACCACTACCGACCACGCAACTCATTTCTCTTTCCGAGACCAAGTTATATGGAGAGATAAACGAGATGGGGATCACCCTTTCGGCTGTACCTCTTAAGAAAAGGTTGTTAGCCTTGAATATTACTTAGGGGGATAGGAAAAATGCAATTTTATTATAATTGTTACAATTTTATGACTTTTAACAATAGGAATAACTTATTTGTAATTATGGAGTTGTTTTAATTGAGTTTAATTTTGCCTTTTTTGCCTATTTTTAGCTTCTGATAAGTATTTTTACCATTTAGCCTTCTTTGTGCGAATTTCCTGCCTTATTTGCACCTTGTTCAGCTTTTTTTGTCATTTGCTGATGCTTATACTCTTCTTTGTTCACGATAAATCTCATTCTATGTTTGTATATGACCTTCGAGGACAGAGCTTCTCTGAACAAGATACTTTCCTCAGTTCCTTCTTGTTCTTTCTTCCCCTCTGGCGATTACGCAAGTGCGAAGAACGAAATATACAATTCCATTTTCACTGATACCATTTCAAGATTCAAGAGTTTACAGCAGCATTTCAGAGAGATAACGTCACGAGTTAAATATATTCGTAGTCGCCCTACCGGATGAACCTGTGCAATCAAGATTACAAAGAAACGGTAGTTTCATTTCACGTGAGTGCTGAAGTAAATTTTAGAGTTAGGTTAAAAATAAAAATCATTTTAATTATTATTTTTTACACTAATTACTTTTAAATGGTGATTCTTAATGTTTCCTGTGTTTTTACCCATCCTTTAAACAGAATAAATGCCTTTTTGCATAACTATTTTAGTAAAAAAAATGCCTTTTGCCTGCCTATTTTAGGTAAAAAATGCCAGACCTAAGGGCTCTAGAATGTTTTCAAGCATTTAGGAAGGAAGGAAAAGAAATAACGCATAAAGTACTTCAGAAAATTACTCAGGCCCTCTCAGATCATTACATCTAGAACACTTTTGGCAGAAAGAATCGATAATTCAATCTTGTGGTACATGTTAGCTTAAGTACTGTCACCAGGGGCTTCACTTGATCAACCAATGCAATATTGGAATTCTTCATTATTTATTATCATCAAAAATTCCACCATAGTTTCCGTCTTTCTTGTTACAATGGTCTGAAAAAGAAACCTTGTTCCCACGAATGAATGGAGAAAACATGCTGTTCTCTTTTCTAATAATTACACTACAAAATCTAGAAGTACCGTTTACTTATCGGAGACTATAGCGTTTATTTATTCTTCCAATTCTTCAATATAAAATATTCAACGTGCTATACTGACTGGATTTTGTTATATGCTTTTAAACATGTCTTTTAACCGATTTTAGAATGCTGCGATCAATTCTTATGGTATAATCATCTGATGAAATGTAGTACGTAGTACTGACTTAATAAGTAACTCGCAGACTCTAATTTATCTAACAATATGCGCTGTGAAACATTTGAGCAGCAAGGTGTTGATCTGAAAACGAAACCTGAACTACAGCAGTTCTTTATTCTTTTCTTTTCCTCTCCACTGATCAGTTAATCAAACTAATGTAATTTTCCAGTTTTCACCCCCTTCGCTAAATATTTTGTCAATTTTTATCTTTCTGTAACAGCCGGTTTCTCGACCTTCATCTTCTCTTCTGCTTCAATAAATATCGATACATATATTTCCATCTTAAACAAGAATGTTCGACAATAATGTATAAAAGAGAAATAAAAATGCAATGAAAATATACACTACATTAAACAAAAAACGTGCAGAGACTGGGAGATTCACTGCATTTGTGATTATTGTTATAAACCAGATGAAAGGGTATGGTACTAACTGCCTCCATGTTTATAGGGAAGTTAAGAAAATAATTGAGAAGTAGTGAGAAATGTAACCTGTTTCTAAAATCAATATTTAGATGATTGAATGGATGCCGTGAGAAAAATCGAATGAAAATTTTTGAATATTATTACAAATATTTTTCCTACTCCTCGTGCCAGATCACGGAAACATGTTTGTCGTTTCATAAAGTAAAGGACTAGGCGAAATTTTTCAACAAGTTTATTTTCTTGAGGTAAATACATATGTTGAAGAATAGAACATTGAATTTGGCATTTTTATCTCTTAAAGATTCCTTTTTAAAATTAGACATTTTAATTAGAATAATAATTTATCAAAATTTAGAAATGAAAGTAATTCACGACTGCATTGAATCTTGAAGTTAGGAAGCACTTTGTTCTCAAATCTATAGTATTGGAATAAGAAACACTTGATGTAAAACGGAATTTTGGTCAATGCGGTACAAACTATTAATATAAGCCATTTGTCGTCTTTCACATTGTACCTTGCACATTATAATCTTGCGCATTTTATGTATTTGTTTGATAGAGTTAAAAGCCCACTATGTAACATAATAGCATGTGCGTATGTGCGTGTGGTATGGCCATAAACAAAAGATATATCATTTTACTTACCTTTCTTCTGATGACCTTATACAGATACCTACAGAAATGGAAGACACTCTTTTTCTTATCAGTAGAACTGTTATTTAGATGGGAAGAAATTTGGAATTGAAACAAATTAAATATTTATGGTAAGGGTATTTATGATTGCTTTAATCATAAATTATTTAAAAATAAATGTTAAATAAATATGTATAACATTTATGTATTTTATGTTAGAATTTTTGAAACGACATTGTACAATTCGACTTATGAGGCGCATACAGAAAATAACTTTCCCTAGATAGTCAACAAAAAGAAAACAATTTCATAGGAAATCTTTATTGTAGCAGATTCAGAACATGCTGCACTATTTTTCACTTAATCACCACCAAAACTGAGATATTTGACAGACCGTGAGATCAATATTTTTTGTGTCTGTGTCGTAGACGACTCTCACCTGAGATAGGTTATGCGTTTGACAAGGCAAGAACAATTCTACGTCAGTGGAATGCGCATAACGCTCACCGGATAGACAATCTTGGAGAGCAAGATAATTTTGAAATCCTTAGAAGTGGGAACCAGAGAGTGGATGCTCATACGGTGGCCACAGGCTCAGCTCACAACAGATCTTCCGAAGCAGTTCCTCTGGGAGGTACTTGATCATTCATCCTGTAGTCCCCCCACCCCCACCCCCATCCCAGCGATTTCTATACATTCTTTTACGTCAAAAAACCCTGTGCGGTCAGAATTACGCATAACACACCGACGCATAGTTGCAGGTGGCTGTCAAACTATCTAACCCAGGTGTCAGACTCCTACTATATATGACAAAAATGTTGATTACACAATGTGACAACGGTTTGAAATTTGATAATGATTATGTGAAAAAATAAAGCAACATGTTCGGAAATAGCTACAATATAGTTTTTCCATGAAATTATGTTTACTTTTTATTGAAGATTTAGGAGAACTTACTTTCTGGATGCGCCTCATTAAAAATCTCAACAGAGGATCAAAATAAAAACCAATAATTCGTAGAATGTCCATAAAGAATATTTTTCAGAGCCGGCATAAGCATTTGTTATCAATTACGAAAACAATCTTAAAAATTAGATTCACCAACTAATTTTGCATTGTGCAGATCCACAATTTTCTATGATCGATGTCCACGTTCTGAAATTCGAAATTGAATAAGTGCCTCTCCGATTTTCAATTAAATAAGAATGTATAGATAAACGTGTGTTTCTTGCAAAAAATTGCTTGCGATCCATAATTTATTGAATTTGTATATTGGCAATTTGCTTTTGCATAATATTCATTGGCTTATTGACAAAAAACTGTTTTTGCTTTTTTGGCGCCATCTCTATTATGAGATACAGTTCTTTCTGCGCGATTTGATATCACTTCCGTGACATCAAAATGTTTATTTCCACTTCCCTCATTCTAAGCATATTCAAACTTAACCTCACAAATTTCTTTCTCAAATATTATTAACGGAGATGGAGTTTTTTTGAGGTAAGCAAATCATTATTATTGTACATAATAATTCACTTTTTTCAATGAATAACAAACTAATGCTCTTGAATAAACTTTTATTCTGTGTTAAGTTATTAAAATTAATTGTACAACGTGGTAACTTATTGTTCATTGATTGTACTGAAAGATATTATCTTTACACTGATGTCAAGCATGAAACAATGAATGTGTGCCCAAAACATATCGTGTCACACGAAACTTGGAATTACAAGAGAAAGTACTACAACCGGTGTCCTTCAAGCTTAACCAGATATTCTTGAGTAACTAAATTATAATTTTGCCATGAACATGATGATTTGATTTGCTATTAAGTCTGTATATTAATTTTAACAAAGTGCTCTTACATTTGTAGGTTGATTAATTGATAACTGATTCAGGGGGAGAACTGCTAAGGCCATTGGTCTCGCAAGTGTCGTGCATGTGTTTTCCTCGGAAGGTGGGGGTAATCTTCCTCCGCGAAATCCGGCGCCCTCCCCCAGCGGGGCACCGCCCCCGTCGGGACAAGCTCTGAGCTCCCGACCGCTCTCCCGGCATATGTGCTAGTGTAGTGCATGTAAGGGGTGAGCATACACGTAAGGGGAAGGAAAGATCGCGCGCGGTCCGGGGCCCATTTGTTAAATTACCGCTCCGTTATTCGCCTGACATTGATAGGAAAACAATGGAAAGCTGGCGATTAGAGCAGCCTGCCGCTTAAAATTCTTCTCCAGAAAGCGGCTGAATACGACGTAGTTTCGAAAATCCTTTCACCGTTGGAACTCGACCCGTAGGATGCCCCGTTCATAGGCTCTGCAATGACATCAGTTAATGCCCTGAACCAGCTAAACTAGTTTACATTAAACAAAACGAATAATGTAGTTACGCGAGAATATCTGGTATTTCCTGGCAGGCCAATGCCTTAAATCGTAGGTGTGCGGCGCGCGCTAGGGCAGCCAGGCGTAGAGGGGCGGCGCCGGCGGGTCGGGGGCGGGGGCGGGGGCGGGGGCGAGCGGCGGGCGAGGCGCGCCGCCCAGCGCCGCCCGCGCCGCGCGCGCCGCCGCCGCCAGCAGGCGCAGCGCGAAGTAGCCCAGCTCGACGGCGCTGAGGAGGCTCACGCCCAGGAAGAGGCCCGTGATGCCCCCGAACGACACTGCGCACGGGCCACGCCCCCTCCGCGTCACGCACTGCGAGCCCCAGCACTTTCTGTTACACACACTGACTCACGGACTCGTCGGCACGCTCCAACCACCGTTTGCTTTACACCAGCCTCTCCCTGCTGTTTTACCAGAAACAAACAGCGGCTAAGCTCTGAGAGCTTATATTTTATTTCATTCTTTTAGATTAGAATTAACAGGTATCTCAGCGTATTGAGTATTTAGAGAATACATTTTGATTCATATCTCAATAGTTATCAGATGCTCTCTTAGTAGGAATTAAAGGGCATTGTTTAAATCAGGCCTGCACAACGCCTGCTCTTCCGGGCATTCTGAACTTACGACCCAGCCGTATGTCTGCGAAAGTGCAAGGAGCGGGGAGAAGGCAGTTTTGGGGGGAAGGGGGAAGCTGGAGCGGATTCGACGCGTAGAGAGAACGCCTCGGAGTCTATTGCAATGATCCATGCTGTGGTTGCCCACTTACTTAAATGGGCAATCTACCATATTTCTAGCTGCAAGGGCTGTATTACACTATGTTCTTCTGTGCACTGCTATGTATCGACGTATTTGTATTTTTGCTTACATTATGCTCATTGTTATTCATAATCAATAATTTAAAACAGTGGCATCTTTTTAAAATGTATTGTGTATTTTTAAGTAACAAAAATGTACAATTTAACAATTGATTTTTCAACACGAATATTATATTCTCCAAATGATAGCAAAACGGAGGAAATTGAGAGCAGTCTCTCACATAAATATTTATATCTAGATTGATATAAAAATGAAATATAGGCAATTCCAAGAACTGTAATGTTTGGCAGCACATATATTTGTGACCATTTTCCCTCATTATGAAGCTAAATAAGAGATACTAATGAGTAAACCACATTTTACAGGCAATCGTGACTTAATTATGAGTCTTGTTAAATAGAAAGCTAAGGGCTTAATATTTTTTATACGATGTCGTAAACAATTATGAATAGTGTTCGCTGATTTGAAATTAGAAGTATATAATGTACTCTTGTCGGCAATTAGAGCAGAAAGTAATCATGATTTTTTAAGAATAATATTTCCTTAACTTAACCGTCTTAATTAATTACATACAGTTAATGAAAAAATAATGCAAACTGCTGTGCAGGCCTGGTTTAAATCGTCACTAGTTCAAAACAAAATCTTTTCCTTACATGCGAAGTCATTTCGAATTGGAACAATATAGCGGCTAAATGTTTATTTTATTTTTATAGAATACATATACTGACCATTTTTTTCAATTACTTGGGATCTGAAAGGTCCGTATAAGACGTTGGCTGTGAAACTGAGGGCGCGGATGGGTGCCGGGAGAAACCGAATTGGATAAAAGTAGCGCGTAGTGCGTCGAGACACTCTTCGTGTGTACGGTTGCTTTACTTTTAATCCCGCCCTCGTCACATAGCCTTCAACCTAAGAGTATTCTAGTCTCCGCAATGCAAAATAATGAGTGAAATGCCCATCTCTTTATACAAGTGTTTCAGTTACATCCTGTGCAAATGGTAAAATTAAAATACATTGTTTTAGTCCAATAAAAACGATGATTCCAGGGAGGAATGTTTGATTTATCCAGTGTTCCTTGAACATTATTTTATATTCTCTTAATAATTTCCAAGATATTAAATAACGTATGTTTATGTGCACTTTGATATATTTTCCCCTACAAACTGGAAAATTCTTGACTCCTCGGTTAGGAAGTCACGCGTTTATCAGAGCTTCATGAAATGACCGCAGCTTACCCAGCAGCTGCATGTCGTCGAAGGCGACGTCGCGGCGGTAGAGCACGGCGGAGAGGTCCTTGAAGTGGACGTCGATGTAGGCGTCGCACGCGTTGAACTGAGGGTTGGCGACGCTGGTTTCGTCGACCGTCTGGTGCCACGAGAGCACCTCGACGGAGTAGCGGCTGTTGCTGCACGAGGGCAGGCACTGCGAGCAGTTGAGCGCGGGGCCGTCCTCCGCCGCCGCTGCCGCCGCCTTGAGCGGCGCGCCCGGCGGGCTGAAGAAGCGCAGCGCCACTGCGACACCAGATTCAGAGATTGAGCGCCTAAGGCCATTGCAGGAGGTGTTATCGTGGGAGGTGGTGGCCATCTTCCCGCCGCGAGATGGCGAGATCCGGTGCCGACCTACGTCGTCTTGCGGGGATTTTCCCCAACCAGGTATCTCCCATTAGCGGGGAACCGCCCCCGCCCCCGCCGGGTCAAACGCGAAGCTCTCGTCTGGTCTCCCGGCATGTGTGGTAGTGCAGTGCATGCGAGTGTGTGTAAGGAGTGAGGGTAGGACAAGGAAGGGGAAGGAAACTCGTGCACGTTCCGTGGCCCGTTTGTTAGGGTGCTGTTCCGTCGCCTGGTACTGATAGGAGAAGGTACGGAGAACTACGGATCAGAGCAGCCGGCCGCTAGAATTCTCCTCCTGACAGAGACTGGGCTTGACCTAGCTAGTGTGTAAAATCCTGCCACAGTTGGATCTCGAACCCTAGAACCTCCCGGTCAGAGGCACTGCAGTGACATCACTTGATACCTTGAGCCGCCTTTGCCAGTGTGGCACAAGAAAAGACCACCCTCCTTGTCCCGGGGCCCTACTCTCATATGCAGCCAAGTGGGGTGGGGGCTAGCGCTTCGACATCCACGTCAGATTCGGTGTTGCGGGTCCAAACCCGGCGAAGGCTAGTCGATTTTTGAAGGGTGGAAAATTGTTTGTGTCTTAATATGCTTACCGCATGTAATATAGATTACTGGCAAGTCACCGACAAAAAAGGGCTTCAATGCCTTACCCTAACGGAGTTTTACGTTCCGTTACGTACCGAGTTGGTGCATTTCGTCATGACTTGCTTAGATTCACATCCACTCGGATGCGCCGAAAAGAAGCTCATGTTAAAATTTTCTCTCAACCCATCTTCAGTATTATATGTTTTGTATCAAACAAATATAAATTAATGGCTATTACGAAAAGGTATGCAACATGTATTTGACCTCCAACAAGGAAATGCTTGAAGAAAGATTTTCACTTTTTTTTCGCCTCGGCCTAATATCGGGCAGAAACGTTACCAGCATAATGTTACCAGTATCCCTTGCTTTAAAGCCTCTTTAAAACCGCTGTGCACTGTGCTTTAATAGTATTGTAAAAACAAGTCAGTGCACCGATGAACACGGACTAGAGCATTGGGGAATCTTAGGCGCAAGGAGAATGCAAGTTAATCGAATGGCTGGAAGCCGCGAAGTTTTGATTGGAGTATAATGCGATAAAATATGAATTGTTTCTAAGAATATGGTATGAATGGCCCCAAGATGATTTTTATTACAGAAAAAATTACAAAAATATTGAGATTTAAATATTTACAGTTTGGCTTTGACAGCCCCTCTTAAGACTGTACTACCGAACGAGTATTATATATCCGCTTTGTTATCTTTCTATGTGAAAACCCATGCTAAATGGATTTTAATTTTAATCATCTAGTATATCCATTACCCAAAAGAGTATTTCTGTCGAATATGTACTGTATATATATTTTATTCGGTGAGAAAAGCTACTTACCGTGTTCACCTCCGATACACAGTACACCGGAAACGTTACATGTCTTCACGTCAGCTGGAAAAGAAGTTGTACATTATTGTGGTTAAAATCTTTTGTTACAGGGATTTTTTAACATATCAAAAATATAAAAATAATCAATGCCAATATTTGGACTCTCACGTCTTTCTAAACACTTTGTGGTTAAGTCGGAAACACAAATGAGTTGATTTCAAAAATAAACCCCAAAATACTTTTGTTTTCTGGAACAAATTAGAGCCATTTAAACAATCCATACAATGTTTGCAAATATTCACATGTTCTCCAAGGTCTAGTAAAAGCTATTCTTTAATTTTTTCCTTATTTTGTTCACAATTATTTGATAAAACTGTTCCTACTAAAAATATAAAGCTGGAGGTTTTGGAATTGATGCACTTCTAAATAATTTTGAGTCATGAAGGTTGTAGTACAGTTTCACATCACGGTCATAGAAATATGCAGTTTTTCAAGTTCTAAGCTAGCGTAAATCCTCTAATAGTATGTATGAAAAATTCAAAACATTTTAGATTCCATTATTTCTAGAACCTTTTGAGATTAGGATTTGAACTCAAGAAAATTTATAAATATTGAACACTAGTTGCGAATTATACACCTTTAAAATATTCATTAATTCAAAAAGAGAGATGAATTTCTAAACGTATACGAAACTTGATTATCTAGTTAAAGAAAGTAGCTGATGAGTTACAATTCTAATGTAATGTACGCAAGACCTTTGTAAAGGGAATGGTTTACAAACCCTACGTACGGAAAGCGGCGCTGAAGAAGTAGGGCACACATCCGCAGACTCGGCGAATGTGCGTTAGGCGGCAATCGAGTAGGCAAGCAACCTGAAAGAAGGATGCCAGCGATGTACAGTTCATTCGAATTACCATTGTGGTACTTCTTTCAATGTGTTCATAAATCCTACAAGAAATGTACCAGTCCGTGTTCGGGCTTCGGTTCAGGCTTTCCGACTTACGGTCAAGTTCGAGGGACTGAAATGGCTGCAGTGGCTCAGTGGCGATACTATTAACTCTGCAGCGTCATTGACTGGGTTGTACAGAGTTCGAGTTCGGATTTCTGACACTAGACACAATGCTGAGTCGATCCAACCTGTCTGGAGAAGAACTGTAGTGGCCGGCCGCTCTGATCGATTCGTTTCTGTGCTTTCTCCTGCCAATACCAGGCGAGAGCAAGACCCTGACAAATGGGGCACGAACCGCGTGCGATATACTCTTACTCATCCTCGTCCCCTTTGATTCCCTTATACACATACACTTACATGCACTCCACTACCACATATGTGGGGAGCTTAGATCTTGTCCCAACCTGGCTTGATTACCCGGCAATTACATAGAATTCAATACTTTTTCCGTTCGCTCTCTCTCTCTCTCTCTCTCTCTCTCTCTCTCTTTCTCTGCCTCTCCCTTCTATTTCTCTGCCTCTCCCTCTCTTTCTGCCTCTCTCTCCCCCCCTCTCTCTATCTCACCCCCCCACGCACAGTGATCGTCTTTCTGACCTTTTCTCGCTTCACTTATTTCTCTCTCCTTTTAACATTATTGTGTCCCTTGCCTTTCCCATTTCATTTCCATTTCTATTTTTTTAAATTCCGTTATTTGGTCTGTCGTCTCCTTCCCTTTATGTTCCCTTCCACTACCATTTTGTTGCCTCGTCCCCGCCTTCCCTGGCGGGGCCAAAGAGGAACGGAGGTGCCGGGTGCAGGTACCTGCGAGTAGGCGGCGCCCGCGGGGAGGGCGCGCTCCTCGGGGAAGTAGCAGGCGCGGCGCGCGGGCGGCAGGGCGCGCACGGCGGCCGTGCTGCCCGTCAGCGCCGCCACCACCTGCAGCATGGCGCGCGCGCGGTGGCCCTCGCGCCGCAGCACCAGCGTGCCGCGCCCCACCTCCGGGAACTGGTCCGGCGCGTGCAGCATCACCTGCCGCGCACCCAGCCCCGCAACGGATGCACACATTCAGCAATGTATCGCAAACGGTATCCGCAAGTCTCTATTTTCGTCCGGATGGCCGAGATCGAATCGATCTCTAACTCAAAGATCGCAGATTCGACTCCCGCCTCGGACATGGTTGTATTTGTGTTCGTACTTTCACCACATATCATCACCATACCATGTCATTTTCATAGATTCCATAATGTTAAATCCAATCTTCTTCTTTGGTCCTATCTTCCATATACGGAAGTTAGGTGACCCATAACGGGTTTTCTTAGAATAAATTATTCAGGGTGGTTTCCCGTTTCCTTCCCTGATATGATGATGATGATGATGATAGGGGGTGAAAGGACGAACACAATATAACCATGCCCGAGGCGGGACTCGAACCCGCGATCTTTGGGTACGAGATCGCTACGGCACTACTGCCTTAGCGATCTCGGCCACCGGATCGGCTAAATCCAATAGGGGACGCTAAATACCTAGATGTTGATACGACCTTAAATAACAAAAGGGACTATTTAAAGACGTGCAAAGAGCATGCGGCACGTCCTAATTTCAATTATTTTTCGTGGCGCACTACACATCAATCGAAAGAGGAGATCGTTTGTGGAAGTATCGCAGTGATAGAAGGGATCTAACTTGAAACGAAGGAATTAAGAAAGGAGTATCATTTGTCACCCTTGACGAGCTCATTTGTTTCTATTGCTGCAGGAGGCAGGTGGTAGTTGTTATTTTAATCACTTCTTAAGCTAACTTCTCAGGTGTCTGAGAATAAATATTACAAAATTTGAGGGCATTGAGAGAAGTACCAACGAATGTATTTTTCCAAATGATAATGTAATGGGAAATTTCATTTTACTGCTTTCAAATATTATGTTTACCCCTGATTGGTAGGCAACCCACCATGAATTAGTGTTTGGCGGGTGTACGAAATCTCTGCTTTAAAAGTGGCCAGCCAAACACCAACGCATGCTAACGCATGCCACCTGCCCCGTGAGCAAGTGCGTTATGTGCAATGTGTATCGCGAGCGCGCTCAGCGGCGCGTGCTGCGTACGCACGCGCAGGCCGCGCCCCATGCGCTGCCGCTCGTTGAGGCGCTGCGCCTCGGGCGGCGTGCTCAGCAGCAGCTCCAGCCCCGTGGTGGGCCCCGCCGCCGCGTTGTGCCGCACGCGGCAGCCGCGCGCCCGCCGCCGCGCCGCCCCCGCCCCCGCCGGCCGCGCGCTGCAACCCGCCACGCACAGCCTCCTAGGATCAAAGCTTAGCCGATGAGCGTTGCTTTAAGGCTATGGCGCTATTGTTGAACATCGCCGAGAGTGAGTTCACCCTGTACTGCGATCTGGCTGCCGCGATTCGTTCAGTTGCATGATGCATGCTGCGATCTGCTAGCACAGAGGAAGAGTCTTTCTAGTGTAGCAACGTCACTTGACGGCAGTAGGCTGTGGAGCTCTTCATCATTAGCCAATAATTGCACTCATTTAGTGCGAAGTGCACCAGTCATACGCTTTGACTGCATCTGAAGAGCCGAAAAAAGGCAAAATCGGTGATATCAACCATATTACTAATTTGTATATGGCGACTCTCTGAAAAGTGCATATGATTCCCGCACTGCTTTAATTCAACATCGCAATTATGGCTTTTGTGCCTGTCCTGGCCGAACTTTCGCTCTGGTCCAGGGCAAACCCGAATGGGTCCTGAGAGAGTAAATAGCAGCAATCGGTATATCGTCCAGACGATCTCATCAGATAGGCTATCAGCCTATGTCGCTATAATTGAACCTCGCTTAGGGTGAGTTCATCCTGCTTGAAGCGCTCAATATATATAGCGGTTTGACTGCGCGATTCGTTCAGCTGCATACTGCGATCTGCTGGATGAGTCTTCTTAGGGCAGGAACATCACTTAATGGCAGCTAGCCGCAAAGCTGTTCATCATCAGCCACGGCGACGTCTTCAAAACCTCTATGTTGTTATTAAATCGACGAATTTACCATTGATTTTTTGAAGCCGATGCTTTCTTAACATTAATGTTTTGTGACCGATATTTTTATTTTGGAATGAAAAAAGTACCATCAAAATAAAAATCTGTAATCATTTTCAGATATTATTTGAACATTCTTCGGACCAAAGTACACAAGGGAGGAAAAATTAAAATTGAGTTTTTGTCAGTTTTTGCCAGTTTTTGTAAATAAGTGGCGTCCATATAATTTTTTGAAATACCATTAAGGTAATAAAACTTTTGCTTAATAATCTGATAATGTTTTGAGTTTCCTGTGTGGCGATATGGCATTCCGGCCCTCGCGACACGCTGCCGCCGACGAGTGACCCAGTTGTCACCTGCCGACGCCAGCGTTCCGTGGCGAGGGTTTCACACCTCGCCCCTCTCTTTGTGTGTTTGCAACCTGCCGGAGCCAGCCGTCGTGTCGCCACTCGCTCCCAGGACGATGGCTCCACTACGCGGGTGAGTATAATAAACATCTTTAAAGGATACTCTCTTTACTTTCTCCCTGCACGAGTCGCTAGGGGTACTGCCTCTCCCCATCACCTCGCGACACCCGAGTTTATTTTTTTTCGATCATATTTAAAATCATTGCTGGTGTTAGGGCCATGTTTTATTAACTTCGATGCTTTAATTTTGAATATCTATGTTTAGAAACATCGGTGTTCTGTTGACTATGTGGCATCCACGCTTATGTACAATGATCGGTTACATGCGATTTATGCTCATCTGCAATAATTGCATGATTAAAAACCAAAATATTTATATTTAAAAATTGTGTTTATACAAGTCAGGTGCACTACAATTAATTTTTTCCCATTTCTTGTACAATTTATGAAAAATATGGTTCTCTTATTCTGCACACGTACTCAATAATAGCCATTAAGTTGCATGTACAATTACGCGAGGTTGCATCTTCCTTTCCATTCGGATTGGACTCATCATGTCTTATATTTCAAGATATCTCTTACAACCCTAATAGTTTACTTACTTACCAGTAGCTTGACTCGACACTGGTCTCAGAATTGAATGAGTAGCAGAAGCCTCCTTCGAAAGGTTGCAAGTGAAACTCCTTGCAGCAGTCGATAATCATTCCTTTGTATATGCAAACCTTGAACAATTCTTTGCATGTTGGCAGCACCTGCACAAAAATGGCGTGAGGCTAAGCAGCACAGATGTATGTATGCGAAACAAGAAACGGATCATGTGATATATTTGTTGCTTGGTAAATCATCGGGTTTTTTAATCTACGAACTCCTTTAATCTACGATCTACGAACTACTTTAGTCATCTCGTCATGAGACGAAATCGTTTGGGGAATACATTTATCATATTGTCACTTGTTAAGTTGTAATCGAAACTGAATGAAAGTGAATATTGAAAGAAAAATAGAAGATACAGAGGGAAAGTGGAGAATATATTATATGCGCACGTTGTCTTGAGCTCAAGACCGTTGTTTTTACCTGTTTTTCGTTAATGAGTGCCTATTTTATTTTCTTCACGTATTCGCGTCTTACCTTGAGCATGTAGCTTGTGAGATTAAGATTTTCTAATGCTGGAAGTAAATGTTGTACTTCCGTCAGATGAGGAGTGACATCAACGTAGTAAGGATAAATAAGTTTGGCAATTCCCATCATAACATTCGACAAGTCATTCTGCATGCTACGGTTGAGAGGTCGTGATAACCCGAGGTATCTGAAATAATAACCTTTACTTCAAAATGTTGCACAAACATTCTTTTAAGGCAATACTGTTTACATAATAACGTAAGCAAAAGTAGATAAGAAATGGTTCCATAAGAACACTACCTTTAATAGAAACTAGTGGCGCTACAACAGTACATACTTTCTTGCATTTGTATTTAACTTTTGCAGTTTTCGATAATTCAGGGAGTTCAAAAAGATTAAATCCTGCGTCATTCTTTTTAGCGTTTTTACGCTATCCAAGAACAGAGTTTAATCGAAAAATTAGGAATCAGTTTTGAAAAAAAAAATGATTATGTAATTGAATATTTATCTAAAGAATCCAAAAATCAAAATATCTGTTCCAAACTCGGAGGGCTTCGGGGGTATTTAAATATATCAGGAAAACCAATGTTGAAGAAATTTGGCTGAACGGTTAGGCGCTAGCGCAGACAAACAGATGGCCAGACAGACATTGTGCCGTCAGTCGATTTTTCGGTATAAAAGACCCACAACACATGTATTCTGACTTCACACCGTACTAGAGGAAGTAATTTACTGTACATAGGAACACGATTTATCCACTTCTTTGTTACCAGAGCGCGGCAAATGGCACCAAGGCCCTGCTCATGTTTACAATTCTTTCCCTCCTTACGATGTAAAGCCGTGAAAGTAAAAAGCAACAAAACTAAACTATGACAATTAGATAGTAAATGCCACGAGAAACATACACGTATATAAAATATCGTAAAATTACGACTAATTAATTTTTACGATATTTACGAAATAATATTCTTGAATTTGAATGTGACTCTTGACTCTTGTTTGAAACTAAGAGATAAATGAAACTAATCATAATATTTTGCCTTGAAATCAGCTTTACCCTGAAGTATAAAATTGACTGTAATTTATTTCATTCTATATTTACAGATGATGACCTAAAATATATTATTTTTAATTAGAAGTAAAATGGCAATAGTGTTGGCAATATATTTCATGCACTCGAAAAAAATCGAAATAGATCGCAATGAAATCCAAACCATGATGCAAAGAGAAGAAGATAACGTTGAGCATCTCTCAGTTGTGTGGCGAATTAGGCTTCAGGAACCTCATAACAAATTACAGAGCCTGAGTGTGAGAAAGTATAAAAAAAAGGGCATGTATAGTCTGCGACAGGTTCACATTTAAAATAAACATTTGAATAAGGATACTGTAAATATCATTTTACGAGAATTAGGAACACAGTGTCCCGGTTTTTGACTGCCCCACTTATAATGGAATTATTCCCCACTTGAACTCTTTCATCGTACGAGAGATGACGTGGTCCAAGCGAAGCGGCCCGGCGTCCTTACTCGATGAGCAGCTGCTCGCCGGCCGCGCGCTTCACCTTGTCGGTGGGGCAGACGGTGACGGCGGGGAAGGGCAGGCGGTGCAGCGGGAAGTGCGTCGTCTCCACCACCGTCACCGTCGGGCTCTCCACGAACTTGGTGAGCGCCGAGTTGATCATGTAGGCGGCAAACGCTGCCGATGCTACCACAGTGGCAATCCAGCAGATCCTACAAGAGTGGCAGGGCGGCAAAATTAATAGCAAAAGGGGTTTAGGAATAAGCGAAATAAAGTACCTTCATTTCGCTTATTCACTTTCAATACCCCCATCAAAAATTACAAGTCAAGTAAGACCCAATTATAAATAGCTTTGTTTAGAGTGGTGAAATATCACTTGCTGGGGTTATGTGATTCTAGAAAATTGCTTATATTATACGGCTTGGAACTAAACTATTTCACTTGTCTGACAGTGAGAAGTCGCTGCTTCCTTGTTTGACTGATTGCCTCTAGCCTGCAGACAAAATCTATCACAACTTTCTAAAGACATATGCCAAAGGCGATTCTAAATGAAACATATTAGCAGTGCCAGATCTCCGCATAAATCATGTTTTTAAAGTAATCTCTTACTCACACTTATATGATAATTCAAATTAATAAAACACAAACATAGTCTGTTTTTTAACAAATAAGGCCTGTGCACCGAAAACCTTCGAGGTGTGTGCGAAAGGAATTTATTTCCGGGAAGGTAGTCCAGTATAACTTATTACTTAATCTGGCAAAGTCTGCACACTTCAATATTAGCTTCCTGGCACAATTTAAAAGGGGAAAACCCTTGCTCTCATGTTTTAATGCGCAGGTTACCTCCTCTATGCGTTACGATTCACACTCCAGTTCAGCTACCACAGCTGTATTCACGGGGAGTGTGCGCATTTCAGACCACTCATAAAAACCCTTTCGCGTCACCCTTCTAGAGGGCGTTCAAAGCCTGAAACTAGCTTTTTACGTAACTAGTACAGAAAGTACGTGTTTGGCTTACGAATGAAGTGTTGACAAGGCGACGATATCCCTAATATCCGTGTCCACCATTTTGAAATAAATTATAGTACGCCAAAAACACATTCGTACGAGTTGCGTACGAAATCATTTTTTGGTAGGAATTCTCGGAAACTTACAATTATGTATACTCGTTGGATCATTCTCAATACGTGAGGTAGCCGCCAGGTTGATTCATGTACCTGTTTTGTTTACTTTGCAGTACCCAGGTGTTTCATATAGACACTTTCGTTGCGGTATGCGTACGGCAAAAGAGACGTAGGCAAGGTAACATTTTCCAGTCGCTAAACAATGCAGATAAGTGCCAGTTTCCAGGCACGAGAGCTTCAAAGAAATCATATTTTTTGCGTAAGTTGTCTTGATACGCGGGCTCCCTGGTCCTTGCATATCGTTGCCGGTTTAGATTCTTAGGTCTGGATCGGTACGTGCGAACAAATTTACAATGGTGTCAACAAGCAGTGTGAACCTCCAATCCTAATAAATTTCGTCGTGGCATACTTCAGCGTGTCAAGTTCATGCCAACACCCTGTTGAGTGCATTTCCTCTTAAGGCGGAATGTAGGCACAGCCCTGCTGCCTTGGCGAAGGCCCACCTGTCGATGGGCGCGGCGCCGGGGCGCACGACGTAGCGCAGGCCGTGCACGGTGGCGTCGCGCGCGTACTCTAGCAGCACTGCGCGCGCCGTCTCGCGCGGCCCCGGGGGCGCGCGCCCCCCCGCCGCCGGCCACGGCCCCTTGGGCGGGCGCAGCATGGGTACAACGTTCCCTGCAAATAGAAAAAAATCACGTACAATTCATGGACATAATTTTACAACACTTTGCCACATGACATTAAATGATTAATTTCGATATAAAAGTTTATGTCCCAAGTAAAATCTTTTAAGAAAGAAATTAATATTAATTTTAACACTAACATTTAATGTATTGTTTACCATTTTGACAGTGTAATTCTAAAGAACCTGTAACAAGAATTGTACTTCAGCTTCTGGAAGAATGATCCTCATTTCGATCAGGCTTTCATCCAATTTCCCTGATCCTTGATCAAATGCTGAGATGGACTCTTGTTTTGCTTCTGGACATAAATGTAACTTCAAATTCACTTCTCCCCGAAGCACGGCACACGCAGTTTTAACTGTTTTGGCGTAAAGAAATGGAGAAATGGACAAATGGACAAATGGGTCAATGGACTAACGGATTAACGAATTTACAGATACGCGGATAAACGAATTAGGAGATTAACGGGTAAACGGATTAACGGATAAAGGGATAAACGGGTAAACGGATTAACTGATAAACGGATAAACAGATTAATGGATAAACGGGTAAACTGGTAAATGGATAAATAAAGGATTAATGTTAATTAAAATAACAATAGGGGCCCTCAAGCAATGTCTAAAAAATTAAATTTGCGCTTTAGTGGCTCGAATCCATATCTTCTTTGTCCGGGTGACGCCCTTTATCCGTTACCAATTACACTTTGGTCAACTTCCGCAGCTGCAATTACACTAATCTTGGAGAGTTGAAGGGAAACTTCTTCGAATCGGATTTTTATGAATGCCATGCCACGAGTATGTACCGACCCTTTGATGGGAAGGGGAACAACGTAGAGAAGGAACGGTCACATGAACACTTGTTTAAATCGTGGCTCCGACATCCACGCAGAATTGACTGGCGAAGAATTATATTCGAGCACACATTTGTAAAGATAATTTAAGATTGAAATTGTAAATTTCAAAGGTTATAGTTAATTTTTGTATTCAGGTTGAATGTTCAATATTATTAACTATTATATGGTAAAGGAAATAATCTCCACAAAAGTTTTAATAATTTTTATTAATAATGTTCCAGAGTTAACTTTCGGGAAAACACTTTTCCCATCCTCAGTGGATCTCTAGCAAGAAGGAGAAATGAAAACATTAACGCAAGTTGAACACAAAAAAAGGGGGGGTGTACACTGAATTTAGTGGAAAAACAAACAAATAATATCATATAAATACAAATTGAAAATACTTGCTGCCCAAGCAACGTGGATCTCCCATAAATGTTCACAACATGGTCAAAAATATGAAAACAGCAAAACATGCTGGTTACATGCTCATTAATTCTAACTGCTAATTTAAAATGGGTGATAGAATTAAAAAGAGGGATAATAAATTTACAAAGGGGTGAAATACTAGAATTAAAAAAAACTAACCACAGGTCTAATAGGAAGATTTTCTTTATGCAGTTTAATTAGGCCATACAACCTAGAACATTGGGGATTCATGACCTGAAGGAATTTCTTTTTATGCTGTGGGATAAGTGAGTTGGTTAATATGGTGTTCCTAACCTTTTGGTGAAAAGATGGAGAAGAGTCTTTGTGAAGGCAGTTAGAATTAATGAGCATATTAGATGTTGGAAACAAAATTTAGACACTTCCACCTTTGCCAATCATTTGATTCAATTTAACCATTCCTTTGACCCCAATTATAATTTTAAAATCCTTCACCTAGTCAACAAAGGCACAAAAATGAACATTTTGGAGAATTTGGAAATTCTAAAACTTTTCAAAAATACTAATTTTTTCTGTCTTGAATGAACATTCCTTGATTAAATGTAGTCCCATTTAGAATATATTTTATTAACTAGCCCCTAATCATTCTTTTGACCCCTTTCCCCTCTTTTTTGCAATCTCTTTATCTAGTCAACTTGTTAAAAAATTTCTTTATGTATTTAAAACTCTAGAACCTTCACATTCCTAATTTTCTGTTCTGTTTTACATTCCTGTATGTAAAGCAGTACAATTTTTTAAGTCTTTTTATGACTACCCTTTCTTCTCTTCTATATACCCCCCTTTCACACAATTGGTAGGCTTCCTCTTCTCCCATTCCAAAATATGGCTGCCACCTAGTTGTAACCAGCATGTTTTGCTGTTTTCATATTTTTGACCATGTTGTGAACATTCATGGGAGATCCACGTTGCTTGGGCAGTAAGTTTCAATTTTTCAATTTGTATTTATATGATATTATTTGTTTTTCCACTAAATTCAGTGTACACCCCCCCTTTTTTGTGTTCAACTTGTGTTAATGTTTCATTTCTCCTCCTTGCTAGAGATCCACTGAGGATGGGAAAAGTGTTTTCCCGAAAGTTAACTCTGGAAAATTATTAATAAAAATTATTAAAACTTTTGTAGAGATTATTTCTTTTACCATATAATGGATTACCACAAGATATCTGCTACCACCACGGAATTTATTATTAACTATTTCTATACCTTGTTCAGGCTCGAATGACTCTTTAAGATGCTAATCCGGACGTGAGTACTGGGAAGGGGGCTCGAGAAGGGTGGCAAAATCTTGCGTGACCGGAAAAAAGGGTGTCAGCAACTTAGAGTTAAAATAAAACTTCTTAATCGAATTTCTATGAATTCCACGCTATATGTCGACCTCTTGATGGGAGAGAGAACAGCATAGGGAAGGAACGATCAAGTGAACTGTTTAAAGTACGGCTCCGGCATCCACGCAGAATTGATGGAGAAAGAAGACAAGAAGGCCGATCACAGTGGCCCGGTCTCTAGAATTCTCAAAACAGGCGAATCCATCATACTCATCTCTCTTTCCTCGTCTCACGAGAACGGTATTAAAAGATATCAAATGATTTTTGAAATATTCTCTATGTAGTTTCTAAGAAAATACGAAATTTTTATTTCACCGATTAATAGTGGTATTTATAACATTTTTCGAGCTACAAATGGCAGAAATTGTGAATGGCTTTGCTACAGCCTGTTATTAACACGCCGATTTCGTAAATCATTCTTCATTTTTCTTTATGATTCGAATGTTTATAAAGATAGTATTAAACACAAAAACACAAGTTGATAAGCACCGCAAATTATTGCGAACTAAGACCTTTACTATCTTGTATTGCAGGGCATACGTTGGAAATACAGTAGTCTGTTCAAGAACTGTGCCTCGGTCGGAAATGGCAATCAGCAAGTTAGCTCGCTCTCCGGATAACATGCTTCGCATGCTGTGGTCAGCCGACAGATTCGCTTCTGAAATTGTTCTGTTTCTTTTTGTTGTAGAAATATACAGTATTTCTTTCACTATTTGGATCATTTACACCTGTTTCCCTCTTGTTACAAAGGACCAGAATCAATTGTGGATTCAGATGGCTTCAAAAACTTGAAAATGTAAAACTACATAAGACACAATGAGGATTTACCTTTGGTGTTCTTTTACTTTTTGTTTTACTTTCAGCTAACACAATACTGCTGAAAAAGTAGCTAGAAAGAGAAGAAAACGGCTGATATTAATATTCAAACTGTCCTTAACCAATGAAAAATATTAATGATTTAGGAATTCGACGAACTATTTCGTCTTTCATTTAAAATATAACGGAAATTTCATGAATGCAAACATCTTTCTCCTAAGCTAGAAATGAAGTACGGTGAAAAAGAATTGCAAGGATGCATTGTAGCAGAATCAGAAACCTCTCAAAACGACGAGCCATTTTACCAAATGATTATTAAAAGTTAGCAAGCTACAATTCGAATTTGGTGGATCGCAGAGTGTTTAAACTTATAGCATTTTTTTGGTGAAATTCTTGAAAATTTCTTTGCAGTTCTGAAGCGTTCCTTTGGTTCGTAGCAATATAGTATTTTCACTAAAACCTACGTAGTTTCCTAAGAATTTGTTGTCTGATCCAGATACCTGAATGGGCACTGCCTATTCGCTAAAAACAAAAACATAAAGGAAAAATAACAATTCGAGACTTATCGGCCGTGTGATTAACATCGTAACTGTGGAAATAGAAATAGTTAAGGAATAACAATTGCAAGTATTGCGGACAAATTTGCAGTATGATTTTAAGAGAGATATTTTCCTTCTCTTCTTCAAAATTTTCCTAGTATTTTTTTTATTGTCCTTTCTAATTTTGTCTTTATTTTTCAGCGATTTGTGAACTGAAGGGAGCACTCCGATATATTAGAATTTCATAACATAAGTTATCAATAAAAAAAAAACAACTATTGTCGAGAAGATTTAATAAATATCATGGAAATAAGTAATTTCTTAATTCTCTTGGACATTCCTAGACAGTGGTGACGAAACTAGAGGGGTGTAGAGGGTTGTACCCGTGTTTCATGTAGATTTCTGTTTTCAACATCAAATTTACATGAAACAATACATTTAATATATGCAAATGAATGTATTATTCCAGAACGAAACAATTTATTTCGTATTTTTCATTTCGTGAAAACAAAATTGTAATTCCTTTTAACTTTGTTAATATTACTTCCTTTGATCCATAATGCTGTATGTACTGAAGGGTTACTATTTGATCGTATTCACATTTAAACATTTATGACTGCAGTTTTATATTGTTATTTTATTATTGCGACGTATTATTCGTGACGGTTTTTGACTACGAGTTTGCACTTGACCTGTTTTACCATTCATTTAAAATACCCGTAGTCACGTTCAAGTTAAAGGCGCTATGATTCAAAACGGATATAGTGCGAATTTTTAAATGACTTTGATATTTAAAAATGTTACTTAAGGATATCAAAGAATCATAGGTGATATAATAATAAATGAAATCAATACCTTGCCCCACTAAATTATACGGCGTTGAAGTCAGATCTTGAAATCTCAGTCGAGCGGAACGAATTTCTTCTGCAACTCGCTTACAACAACAAAAGATACGACACAGATACATTCTCTTTTATCCCTATTCCATAAAAAATTGTCAATACAAAAAGAATTGAATTTTCAATTATTGATGGACTTGGTTCACGATGTAGTGGTTGCATTATGATAGTTTCATTGGGTAAGTGATGAATAAGTGAGTAAGTGATGAGTAACAAAAATGTCGCGGGTTGACACTTCATATGTTACAGTAAACACACACGCAGAAGAAACCACTGTTTTTGAATGTTCATGCCATTTATGTGATGAAGAGAAAAGGGAAAAATTGGGTTCCTGTTAGGAAATAAGAACAGGAAGTGCTTCCAGAATATGAAGAATTTTTGAGAAATGCCCATACCACGTTCGGCGGAAAAATGACGTAGCTTTCTAACAAAAATCGTCAGTTTCAATACCTGTGTGACCGAAAGAAATCCAAGGCATGCCAGATAAGCTAGGTGCGGCAATAGGAATATGTCATGCTCGCAACATGTTCCTCTTACCCTGCCTTAACAACCTCACAAGCATTCACAATTTCCTTTTCGAAACAGCCTCCAAAGAAAAAAAGCAATATCTTCTCAAACTCTTCTTTAAACTCTTTTCGAAAAATACTCTCGGTACTATTGCAAAAGATCAGACAACGGCCGCAAAAAACTCCACTCTGATGTACGTTTTCTAAAACCACCATAAACATTCAAATAAAATATGTAATCTTTAATAAAAAATTCTCTAAATTCTCATACAAACTTTATTGTCGTCCTCTATCTCAAAAATGTCTTTCTCGATTTCATTTTCCTTGCGGAGAGCGCAACGCAGCCGCCAGACACCAGGGGCGCAACCCGCACAAATCGCCCGCGGCCCTGCACCGCTCGCGTCCGTGGTCGGAGTGAGCAAACACCAGCATTGATTGATTACTAGCGATTCCGGGCGCGTCAGCTGCTAAGGTCATTAGTTTCAAGTGCAGTGCATGTTTCTTTGCTCGGGGGATGGCGGTGATTTCGCCCCGCTGGATGGCAAGATCCGGCGCCGACCGACCGCCCGCTAGTGGGGTTTCCCCAGCCAGGTATCTCCCTCAACGGGGCACCGCTCCAGGCGGGGCAAGGAGGAGCTGGCGGCTATCATTCTCCAGAGTGCGACCGAACTCGACCCTGCTATCTGGCTAGCGTCGAAAATCCTGCCGCCCCGGGGTCTCGAACCCCAGCACCTCCCGGTCGGAGGCACTGCAGTGACATCAGTTGATGTCCTGAGTCACCTCTCCGAGTTCATAGAGACAATACATAACACTCGGCGATATTTCGGGATACTCTTGAAGCTAGCGACCCTAGTGGCCCGGCCGGTCCTACCTATTGAGATATCAAATACGGAAAAAATAAGTTTGAATTATTTGTATATGGACATGTGTTTTGCAGTGATTAAAATATTTTCGTTTAATAACTTTTTATATGGCTTGAAAGATGTGAGCTATATTTGATTGCACAAATCGTTGATCGTTTTTTCGATTCCTTCTTTATGAGAAGTAAATCACGAAGCCTATAAATCCTCACAGACTTCGTGTTGTAAGTGTTATTACGTAAACACAGTTGACTCCGTGTTGTGTGTGACTAGTGAATTTCTGAGGAATGACAGCTTTGGTTCACTATAACCGATGTTAAAATTATACAGAATTTCTCCACAACGATTTGTTTTATTAATATAAAGATACAGCAAAATACATATTTTTCATTTGTAATTTTTCTATATCCTTCTCCAGAGCTCATTCCAAACTTTGCGTTGTTCTCTGATCTCATTTGATTCTGCATTGTAATCGAACTAAATATCGCAGTACAATCTCGACAACCTTCAATGGCTCTTGCGCTGTTGGAACCCCCTCTTCGAAGGCCCCGAAGGCTTATTCGCCTAATGACACGGCGTGTGTTTCTACAGTGCAAGTGAGTGGCTTAAGGTCACCCGGGTCCACTTCCTCCTTCACCTCAGGGGACACCTTTGGCCGACGATGTTCTTTTCAAGCTGCCTAGTGCTGGAATTTGTGGCACTGAGGCGACATATTCTTTTCCAGGAGAGATCTAACTTGCAGGGCGGATTTCTTACGTTCACTATAGCCGAGGTTCATATTTACTGTAATCGAATCTTATTACGCTTATTTTTAATGTTAGTGAAACGGAACCAATGACTATTACCGAGGGTTCATTATATCCGAGTTCACTACAACCGGAATTGACTGTACGTACTTATCATTCTCCAATTAAATACAGATATTAAATTATCAAATAATTGCTTTGTATTGCTTGTAGTATTGAACATTTATATTTATATTCCAAAAATATAAAATTTAATACATAAATATAAAAGAAAAAATAAAATAATGATAGTAATAATAATGTAAAGAATAGGGTTATTTGTAAGAGGCAGATTTCAATGAAATGTCATTTTTTCTTTTCCCTTTAGAACAATGCCCTTTAGTATAGAAATTCATTTTATGTTACGATAAATCGAAATTACCTATTTTTATATGTCATTTGTTTTCCATTTTCGCCGATTTTATCGATTTTAATGATACTTGCTTCAAACATTATTTACGCAACAAATATTCACTACAGAATTCCATTGTAGCCTATTCAATTTCTTCGCTCATATATTGTAATGTCAGCCGTTGTGAGTATAATGTAATCTAACGTTCCTGTGAAGCTTATCGGCGCCATTGAGAGTTCCGCCGATTTCGCGATAAATAAAAGCAGAGATTGTCTTTTAAAGAACAGTCCAAAACAAACATCGGCAATCTGAGTTCACTTGAACAAAAGGAAGAAGCCTCGATTACATCAGTAACATACCCAACGACATGAGTTCTTCATCTGAAGTGGTTTTGACCAATGTTTTTCGATTTTTCTTTGTTGTTAGGGCTTTTGAAGTGTTTTACGAGCATTTTATTGATCATTTTTGGCTAAGTTTAAGGTCATCAAAATTCGTCCCCTTGTTATTAGAAATCACAGAACTCCAAAACGTTATTTACGTTTAGACATTTGAATTAGTCGCCGATTTTCTAAGTAAAGTCACCAGGTTCGCTAAAGAGCAGTTGTCTCCCACTAATAGTTTGAGAAGGTATTGTATTAATTGCCCTGTATTATCTACATAGTATTTGGTATAAGGTCTGCAGTTTCCTGAAACCACCAAACGCTACACAACGGCGGACGAGCGGCTTGTTCTAAATGCACCTCTCCCAGTTGGTGGATGACGCGTTGAGTCAACAGCGCTCCGAGCTTACGTCCGGGAGAGGAGGATCAGGGCATCGACTGGCCCTGCCTTCTTCTTACCGGAAGGGCCTAGGTTCGAGTCCCGCCGGTTGCAGGATTTTTTCAACACTAGCTTGTCAGTTATGTCGAATTCATTCGCTGTCTGGAGGACACTTCTAGCGGCCGAATGCTCTCATCGGGAGTTTTCCGAGGTGCCTCCCATCAACACCGGGCAAATGCTGGAGCAATACCCCATCAAACGGGCCACGGACCCCGAGCCATCTTTCCTTCCTCTTCCTTACTTATGCACACTTACACTCACACGCACTAGATATACACTTACTGAATACAATTTTCTTAGCCTTCATCCCAAAGTTCTCACTTATAAATGTTCATCTTCATCAGCAGATAACATTAATCAGTGTAACGAATACCTGTTCATTGAAATTTCAATGTTTAGCAAAAAATGTGCCTTCGACCTCCTATATTGCTCTCCGAAAACCGGGAATATTGAAGCTATCGACGGAGAAATTACGTCTTTTTTAAATAAATACAACATATAGGTGATTTCAATTGTAATCTTCTGAAGCCTACGTTGCATGCCGACATATTTAAACTTTTGTTTGACGACGTGAATCTTTCCATTCCACCACTAAATGCAACTCATACAATTGGTACAAATGCTTCGATAGGTCATATTATTGTATCATTATGAACCATGACAAAGTGAAATTCCTCAGACAATCACCAGTTCTCGGAATATCTAAACACGACCTTGTGTATCTCTCATACTATATGAAATGCTCTAGATACGCGCCAAGATTTTTCAAATACAGCTTTTTAAAAATTTCAATCTTCAATTATTTTTCTCTGACGGTAGTACGTCGGCGCCCTGGCATCTTGTCTATCGAGAAAGTTAGGTAGATGGTAAAGTAAATACGTTCATTCATCAATTAATTGATGACTACTAATTGATCGGCACGTACCTGTACGGAGAGCTCGTGCAACACGACCGCCGGACCTTGGGGAACAAATGAAATGTGCTCCTGGATGAAACAAAGGGACGCCGCTTTTAACACGATGCGAAATACAAAACACGAAAAAAAACACAATTAAATACAAGAAATTAAGAAATCTTGTTACACAAAAATGTACACAAACGCGAAATATAAATATTATAACAATTTTAGGTGCAATCAGCTACTCGAAAGAAATCTCTACTGCACCCAGTCAGAGGCAAATCATGAGCCCCGCTGCAAATTGATGTACTCCTAGACCCTTGAAATCAACGCCTCGCTAATATGGCTCCCCACTTCGAAAATTCATTAAATAACATGGCTATCAAACCAACAGTTCTACTCTGGAAATACTCTAGAAGATTTTTTCTTCGCGATTACAAATCATATTGATGTTCTCACAACTATTCGGAATCTAAAATCAAGCACCTCCGGAATATACAAAAATAACGCTTACTTACTGAAACTTAGTGCTGAAATAATATATCCCATTGTAACAGATATAGTAAATGTTTCATTCATAAATGGGACTCATCCTTCCCCTAAATCAACAAATTCTCCTGTCTCCTGAATACAGACCTAGTAGTATTCTACCAACAATTTCTAAAGTATTGAAGTTCCAAAGTATTTATAAAATATATATGAACTATATATACTGCACAAATCTCACAAGTGAACAACCACATAGTTTTTGAACAGGCAGACATGCAGGAACAGTACCAGGCCAGAATCTCTGTTGACAACGGTAAATTAACAATACTTTTTCTCTTAGATTTCAGTAAAGCTCGATCAATCACGATATCCTACTAGAAAAAAGGAAAGCATTGAAGATTGAAAATGTGAGCAAGTTTCACTAAACACACGACATGGCGGTTCTCATAATACCTATCTGATCGTCAACAAGTCAGTCGTTGCATCCGGTGAAAATCGATCCAGTGCCATCCGAACCGACCGGGGCATTGCACAGGAGGCCGTTCTCGGATCCTCAGCATTCTTAACTTACGTAAATGACGTAGGGCAATGTCTTAAATACTGTCACCATAAAATGTTTGCCCTTCAGTTCTCTGTCAATGGAAACCGATCGGAACTAAACTCTTTAGTTCAGAAAATAAACGAAAACCTAAATGCATGTAACAAAAATAAATGGACCGTGGCACTAGAACTTTTATTAAACCCAATACAATCCTAAAAGTAACTGACAGACTCTCACAACGCCCACAAGTTAGATAAATCTGGAACTGCCGGAACTGTACTTTCATCCGTAGGAGCAGAGGCGGTTTTAAACAAGAAAACCACCCTTTGCAGCATGGACCGCAGCTGAGGATACCATCCCAAAGACCCGTTACTTCATGTTAGCTTAGTTTCCATTGTATTAGGACACAGTCTGCCTGGTGGGTTTTCCCCGACTAGCGGGTTTTCCTCCAGGACCGAGCGGCGGGTGATGGTGTCTTTCTGTATTAATAGATCACAGTCGCTCGGGTTGAATACCAGGCTGCCACGTAGCGCGCAGATATTTAAAGCACATAATCTTATTTAATTCAAATTGTATTTTCAATCTCAGACTTGATTTTAAAATTATTTCAAAATATTATTGTAACATTTTATCCATTTAACCTCTGATGTTGTCTATTTATAAGTTGCTTTAAATGACGTTTGCTTTCCACTAACTACTTACAACTTGTAGATTATATTACATTTAAATTTTTATATAACATTACTTTTTAGTAATTTTACTATTTAATACATTACTCTGTATATTTGTGACATGTGGTCAGGCGGAAGAGCGGGCCTGATGGCCCGAGCCTCGCCATATTAATAAAGGCATATTATAAATCAATCCTTCCGACCGACAAACGTGACTGAGCATCAACTGATGTCACTAGTGACTATGACCGAGCGGTCCTAGGGTTGACGGAGGCAGAATTTTCAACACTAACTCCATAGCCAGGTCCAATTCAGCCGCCATCAGGAGGAGACTTGTAGCTCTGATCCGTAGTTTTCCGTTGTTCCCCGAACAACACCAGGCGAATGCTGGAGCTGTACCCTGCCAATCGGGCGCAGGATAGTTCCTTCCCCTTCCTTGTCCTATTCTACCACACATGCTCAGAGACCAGTTTGGAGCGTAGAGCTTGTCCTGGCAGGGGCGGTTTACCCACTGGAGATACCTGACGGGGGAACCCCTGCAAGGTGGTGTGTAGGTCGGCACCGGGTCTCGCCATGCAGCGGAAAAAGATCACCGCCACCTGTGATTAAAACGCGCACTACACTTACGAGATTAAGCCATGCCCTTAGCCGTGGACGAGTCCGGAAACACTAATCAATCAATCTGGCAATCAGTGTAAATGGCTTCCCTTTTTCCGTGGTGTAATGATGTAAAGAATCTAGGAATTCACTGACAAAAGTTTCAGCTGGACTCCGCAGGTCAGTATGTTTTTTCAAAATGTCCTCAAAGGCATCCATTCTCTAAAATGCGTATGAGAACTACAACCTATAAATACACGCCTGAATCTAATCAATTCACTGAAAATGATTCGTTTTGATTAGTGAGATTACTTACACACTAACTTTAAAGCTAAGCAAGGATGGAAGATGCAAACCACACAAAGTGCATTCTGGCATTTCATGTTCTATCTTCATAAGTACGATCAAGTGTTTGTGTACTACAAATAGACAAAAATTCTATTGAAAACAGAAGAATATTGCATAGCCCCTTGTTCTCCACAAAATTTGTACAATGGCCTTCAAACACTTCTAAAAACTTCAAAATGCTTATGCTAAAGTGATTACATTCTTCATTGTTGCTGTCCTACAGTTAATCTTATACTGTCACCTTCGAATTGGAATTCACTACCTGAACATCTTAAGCAAATTGGCAACATTAGAAAATTCAAAACTCAATTTCATCTCTGAATACAAAAACAATGAAAGGTAGTTTACATACACCCTTTTTTCCATTCACACTCAATTTTCAAAAACAATAATCAGGCTTCCTTTATTGTCTATCATCCTCTGTGTTAGACCTTTTTGCAAGTCATCTTTCCAAAAATATTTCTCTTCCCACTCCTCTTCCCATGGCATTGGGATGCAGTAAAAGCTAATCTAATCTTTGATACAAGATTTACATTGCAATATTTAAAATATAATTTTGGACCATATATAATAATTCATAATATTAAAAAAGAAAATTTAATCTGATACAGTTGTGTAAAGAGCTTTCTCAAATAATGATGTGTGACACTTTAATTATTCTTTCCTGCCATTATTGTTACGAAGAAAATCAGTAGAGACATCACCTTTCATTTTACTGGCACTTTCTGTATTATACCATCAGGTTTTTCTTATTATTGCACTTACCAAATGATAATAGGTTAATTTTTCCCCATGTTTTTGTTTATAATTTTTTTAAATTTATTTATTTAAGGTCGCTTTTCAACAACTGGGTAATAAGCGACCACAAGAATTGATTTATAATTTACACAAGAATACATATTTTTTAGAATTATGCCATTATACAATTACATACAATTCATATAAATGGTCAAACTGTATTAATAATGTAGGTACTTACATAATTGGGATGGGTACACATATTTATTTATTTACATTTCACAAGTTTTGATATTAACTACATGTTTGAAGGATTATTGTATATGAGATATAGGTAAAGGAGGGTCTTTATATTAAGGCATCAATTTATGATGCTTTTAAAAGTTGTAAGACTTTTATACATTCTTCTGGAGAGGAGAAGGAATTATATAGTAGCCAATACGTAGTCTGGTAATTTGGACTTGTTGGAATCTAGTGAGTTGGAGTTTCGGGATGGCAGGTTCATAATGGATTTCCTTTCGAGGTGAAGTTTGGAGAAGGTAGTCAGCCATTTTTCATTCCACTGTTTTTTAACCATATTTTTTATATATAGTTTAATATCAGAGAGAACTCCCTTCACACTCTTGTCCATTGTTGGTAATGAAGTTGCTTCTTTAGCCGCTTTATCTGCCTTTTCATTCCCTTCTATACCTTTATGTGTTGGAACCCAAACAATAGAGATGAAGGTTCCGTTGTTTTCTTGTGTAAAATAACTGTTCTTGGATTCTTTGAATTATTGGATTTTTAGAAAACCTGTTGACTATTGCATTTAAGGTAGACATAGAGTCTGAGTGAATTACTATTTTGCAGTTTCCTCCATTTTGGGAGACTAATTCAATGGCTTTCAGGATGGCCCAGGCTTCCATTTGTTTATAATTATATATTGTATATGTCCTCAATTGTAGTCAGTTACACAATTCTCTGCAAGATTATAATATGTATTATGTTTTCCCACCTTACTTCCTCATATGCTTTTTATTATAATATTTTACTTTCTCCTCTTGTCAACTTCCATTTTTTTTTTTTTTTCCTTTTCTTCTATTTTTACTTTTAACTCTCATATCTAGTTTTATATGTTCGAGCTTAAGCCATCATCCAGACTGAGGTTTTTTCTAGGCTACTCAATAGCTTCAGGTTTATGCTGGGATGGTCCCTAGTACTGAATCCCAGCTGTAAATGTAAAATATACCCTTCTTTTGTTCACTATTCACTTTGGGTATAAATGATGACAAATGACATTTTGGATTATCAGTTTTGCATCATGGCTCAATTTTGCAAAAATTTCAAGAGTAAACATAAAATGTCAATAAAATTCACTTGTAAGTTATGACTCCCAGAGATAATTTCTTATAATTTCATGGTAGTCTCAAATTGATTTTTCTTCTTTAACATGAAATGTCAATTAATATTACACATATCAGAACACCTCAACTGGAATTTTTGTAAATGTAAATTCATTAAAGTTGTTAGGCAAAAGAGCAGGCTTACGGCTTGAGCCACGCCATAAAAAAAGACATTTTTATTGTTATTATCTTTCTCTGAACACCTTTAAGAAAGAGAATTTGGAAGAACCTTTGGCATGGACAAACTATTTTGATGTTGTTGCAGCAACACTTGCCTCCATTTCCTGAGATGTCACAATGACTGAAAATCGATTTAAAATTTATTTACTGTTTTCTTTTCTATACAATATCCTACAATATTAATCAATCATTATAAAGAAAAATTTGACTATTTTCTATTGAGAGGACCATTCATTCAATAAATAAAATACAATTGAAAGTAGCTTCAATTTTTTCCCAAGTTTGGAGTTTTTATCTTTTCAGAATGTTATAGTGCTTCTCAATCATAAGCTTATGAGACTGTTCACATGAATGGAATAAGTGAATTAGTACTGATATTTTTGAATCACAAATATTTAAATAGTGGTGTAGAGTTATTGCAAAGCCTCCATAGAAATACTGTATTTTCAATCTTGATGTGACTCGCTTCTAAATTTTACTCAAATTTCAAGTGTGCTACCAATATCAGCAACTAAAAAATATTATGTATCCCATTTTACGCAAACCAGTTACTCATTACTCCTCCTTGAACTCATGACTCATATGAAAATTTAAAGATATGCTTGGAGAATGCCCATGCCAAAATTCATTTAATTGATTGCACTCATATTTGAAAAGTTTCCACAAAAATGTGCTTTAAATTTGATACAAATTCAAGCAAAAATGTGTTTTTAAACAGCCAGACTTTTGCCTCTTTGTGGTCCTGGTGTTTCGACATCATTTATTCTCATCTTCAAAACATTAAGATAATAGGCAAATACCTAACCTCAAACTGGGAATCTGATGAGGAATGTTAAATTGGAAAGAAACTTTTCCATTAACTTTATACCTATGGTGTATTAATATTTTAAACATAAAAAAAATAAAACAGCACGAATAACATTTTAATACACTTGCATTTCATAAGTAATGTATGTACAAAAAGGCACAAGTTAAGATATACCACTTCAAATATCAAATTACATTGTGCTCATACAACACAGAACACAAAATGAGAGAAATATCAATACAATATTTTGTAATCAGAAAAAGAATGAGGTTTACATAAACATATCATCATATCCTGGAGGAGGAAGATGGTCGTGATCAGGAGGAAAAGCTCGACCACGGCCTATTGGAGGACCCACTGGGTCAAAGCGTGCACCTGGTGGAACACTGCCTCTGCAACAAACACAAAAGAAATTAAGAGAGCAAGAAATATTTTAGAGAACAAAATAAATCATCTTCACATTGGTGGTTAAACCTCAATATTACACTGCCCATTTAAAAAAGCAAATACCTTGCAAACCATTAAATTAACTAGAGCGTTGTTATGAGTTAAGGTAAATAATATTGGAACATATGTAATGTTTGTTTGTTAATGATGGTTAATGAAAAGAATGCCTTTAGTATAAAATTTAAAAAAATCACAGTAATAAACAAATAACAATTTCTTTAAAATTGACAAGATAGAATGTTCTGAAGAAGCAAAGTAATCAACTATGCTACCAGTGTTCATCACAAATCAATTTAGAAACATCATCAACAAAAAAATTGCAGATATAACAGAAATGAGAGACAGAGCCCAAAATAAAGGATTTCTGGGGATGGCAAACACACACACAACAACAACAACCAAACCCAACAACAACTATTTGTCTAGAAGAATAGCAAGTAAAGACATAAACATTCACACACTTCAGTACATGTTATGAAGGATGATGAAGGAAGGTGATGAATTCTTATCTCATTTGGATCATATATTGGCACTGTATATCCATCTCAATTTTTCAAAGAAGCTAATGTCATCCAATTTTCTTGGTATTGCCTGAACACAAACCTGTTGATGAAGTACTTCGGTGCCTCAGGATGAACAATTAATACTGAACAATAAAAGATATTCCTGTATTTTCCAGAAGGGCTTGTTATGGTTGAAAATTACTAGAGTTGAGCTGTATAATGGTTGAGGTGGAGTAACGTAGCACAATCAAACTAGTGGGAAGGTACAGCAGGTGGAAACTTTCTCAGCACAGCGTACTCGTTGTGCTTTCCACTCAATGTACCTACAAGCACTCGTAGTCTGTTTCCCGTTAACAGCTCTTTGAGTGTAAAAAACACATTTGAGCTGTTGGAATTTATACCCAATAATTCCCGACTTCATTGTTGACTTCTTTTGCAAAAGTAACACAATGTCGGCCACATAAATGAGCAATATTGATTTTTTGCTGCTATGATTCAGGGGATGAATTTGCACTACATGAAAAAATATACTGTACAAAAAGGAAAGATGAACCTGTTGCAAAAGATTTAGTAAAAAACAATGAAGATATTGGTTCAGCTATTATTCAGAAGTTATAACACAACAGCATAACATTTTTACATCTGCAGACCTGGTTGAATATCTATGACAGAAGAAACCAACATTTCTTGGAACATTGCGAGCTAACAAGCAGTGAATAGCATTTAAATTGCTAGATTATAATGGTAGAGAATCAAATTCTATTATTTTTTAACACAATGTGTATCTTAAAATTGGCAAGAAATAAAATTATTTATCTTCCTGGCACAATGCATCTGAACCTCCCAAAAAGGCCACGCTGAAAAACGAAATCATCAGTAATTTTTGCATAAGCAAAACAGAGATTGGAGATGACCTCATGGATCAAATGGTCCATGTGATGACTACATATTGCAAAGGCAAACACATCAGAGAGGTTATTTCATAACATTATTGACATTGCTGCTTTGAATGCATCCATAATTTTCTCAAAAATGCTTCAAAACTAGGAAAGCGCTCTTTTTTAAGCAACTGACAAAACAATTATGTCATGCTAAAATGAAGAGTGAGACATTCTAATATCTACAAAAGAATTCTAAATGCTCTTCAAGGCTTTGAGATACATAGGAATACAGTTGGAAATTCTAGAGATCATCTCCAAAAAAAGGAAGAGCTAACACAAACATTAACAAAGGTCAATACCATGGTAAAATTATTATAAATTATTTTCAATAACATAGTTACTTTCTTTCTACATGCTATTTATGTCCCTGCAAAAATGACGAAAGACAAATCACAGACTTCATGCAACAAAACAATGCTTGCCAACAATCAAAATACCTTATTGTGTGCTATAATTACAAGTTAAATGTTTACTATTTCTTATTATGAGTTAAAAATTTAAAATAAAAGTTCATTTAATATATTGTTTGCAAATTGTTTGAAACTACAACTGAAAATGAATCATGAATATACTATGAATACGACCCCAAAACAAATATTCCCTGAGGCAACTTCACCGAAGAAGATCAAGAGACCTGGAAGCATTAGAATTAAAATAATTTATTCATTCTTTTCTTAAAGGTTCTCTGGCAACATTTGAAGAGCCAAATGATGGTAAAAGCATGTAAATAGCAACAGTTCATCAGCTCTAAAATCTTAGAGTATTCAGAAGAGAAGGCCAAAGAGAAGACTTGTGGTATCCTTCACAATAACTCCATCCTAGGCAATGGCCTTCCAGAAACAGTTTCCAAGGATGCCATGGTACTTTGACACAGGGAGAGTAATTTGAGAAAATGCTAAGGTGAGAATAAATATCCTTTCCTTTCAATTTACATTCTCCAGAAACTTTTAGAGCGACCATGATACATCTGGAATTGACAGTTCTAAAAAGTATAGCATTTTATCTGAACCACTACGTTAAAAAAAATGTTAACTACACCAAACATTTCACCAAATCCACCAAATTTTTAAATCCAAAATTGTTGACTCTGCAGAAGTGTAAAGCATAATGTTACACTAATTTTCACCTGAGTATATGTCACTATTCATTTTCAATCTTTACACTCCAATATTCTTACCTTGGCAGTCCCCCAGGAATTCCACTAACATCAGGATCTCTTAAATTTCCTCTACCGCTGAAAGGATCAAAGATCATTCCACCTCCTGGAGCAAATGGATTTAGGTCAGAGCGACCCACAGAAAGTGGATCACGCAGTGGATCCCTGGAAAAAAAAATAAGCATATAACTTTACAACATTCCTAGGATGAAAAAAAAATAATATGTAGTAAATATCTGAATATATTATTTATACAGCTGAGAGGAAAATCAAGAAGAAAAAAAAGAAAAAGAAAAAAAAAAAAAAAAAGAATTTTCCAAAACTTATTCCATTTAATGCATTACTTTCACAAGACACAGTACTTACAAAATAGTAAGTAATTAGTTATTGCACAAAGTTTACTTAATAAGATGTTTAGTAATTTATTATGAGAGTGCAATTAACAAAACGTCTTTAAGTATTGAAGGAGAGGTTAAATTTCTTCCCTTCTTTAAAGGAAATAAAAATTTAAATAGATTAATATACTCAACAATTTATCTATATTTATAAGAAACTTTACCATCGAGACCCTGATGGCTCAGCTCGTCTTGGTGCACCAATGCGTAAAGGATCGGGATCATCAGGAAAGCTTCTTGGAAGGACATCAGGTCCGGAGAGAGGATCTTCAGCAGTCTGAGTAGAAGCAGCTCTCTGTTTGCCATGAAATACTGGATCAATGAGGTCTTTCTTGATACTATCAAGAGCGGCGCAATGGGTCGGAATAATTGTTTCAATTGGCCCAGTGAGTGCTTTTACTGTCTCTTCTACGTTGAAGGTCACATTTGATACTACCATATCAGAAGCTCGCTATAAGAAAGAAAGTAAATAAAGATACAACAATGATATGCAACAAAACATTTTTCACAAAAATTTATTTCTTGATTATTTTACCATTAAGTTGAAAATAATATCATCTTCTGAAGTGGTGCCATGTAAAATAAACAAACTTGAATTATGCACATAACGCAATGCATAAACTGCATTGTCACTCCATCCTTCTGGGAGAGTTTCACTACCTTCATCACTCTCTGGGACAGTCTTCTGCAATCATAACAAACTCAATTATTAAAAAAGAATTATAATACTAATAAAATTAATATTATCAAATATACGCTTATCCTACACCACATTTTCTACTTCAATTTGATTCATTTATGTTTCAGAAACTGTTATATCATGTTCCTCATCTATTGAGCCATATTATATCAGAGAATTGAGATCAAAGTAATGACAGTTACACAATTTTCAACTTGAAAATTCCACAAAATTCTAAACCCAATACAATAACTATTAAGTTTCAATTACAGTATCTTGTGATGGAGCAAATTACATTATTCAAGGGAGCACACATATACGATCTTAATTTCACGAAGGGGAAAATTTTAAAATATTTTCCTTGTACAATAAGTACTTTGCTGAGAAATTATATTTCCTTACTTCTTTTAACCTCTAACAAGCTATTACAGGTCTAACAAGCCAAGTAAAGTAGAAAATAGAGGTGACATTTGAAAAATCAATGATAATTGCATCAGTTGCCATTCAAAACTATGACGGCATAATGGCAATGAGCAAGTAATAAAAGTGTTCAAACGTGTGAAGGAACTTAATAAATTGACAACATGTAAAGGTTACATTGCAGTTTTGACACTTGAATTGGATACCAATAAATACGACTTGACTTACATCATCTCCCAATCCAACACACTTGAGACCACTTTTCACTAAATACCAATGTACGAGAAGTAGTAAAACGTCTTCCCTTTTGTTTATATCTTTTTCGGCAAGTTTGTATATCAGATCCCAACCAAACATGCACGACGCCATTTTCAATGCACAATACTCAAGTACACTCACTGTTTGATGTAGTATGTTAATTCTATATGATGTTCAGGAAGCACTGAGGATATTTACAAAAAGTTAAAATTGTATTTATTGATACAAAATCTCAAATCGAATATACAACTTGGATTTTAAAAAAATGTGTATACTAATGAATGTATTTTCTCTTCTGATTCCACCTCTCTGACTACTAGTGCCATCTACTATACACTGAGCATGACGTAACTGCTGAACACCTCCTCGGTAGTCTAAGATGGCGGGGAGTAACTTTACGATGTGATGGATGTGCGCGCGTGATAAATCCGTTCTCGATTGAATCTGACATGGGGTGAATACGTGAAAACGTGCGAAGTGTCTACGTATCCTTGTATATACATGTTTTAATATATTTATTGAACTATTTGTTTTTCATCACAATGGCGACTGATAAAATTAAAGTGGCTGTTCGGGTGCGACCCTTCAATAGAAGAGGTAAGACAAATTGGCAGTGTGTTCCTAATGTGAATAATGCAAAATCGGCAAGACGTGATATTCTGCTATTACTGACAATGTAGGAGGGAGAAAAATTCTTATTTTCGAGAGTAGTGATGATTTTGAATGTAGTTTCTTCATAAGTAGTCTAAAACATGTTTTTTGTGAATGTTCATTTCATGTTTTCCTGACAATTCTGACAAATTGAATATAATGGAAGAAAGCACTAGGACAACCAAATTTATTGGTTGATTTGAGGTTTAGGTTTGTTTATAATTGGGATTTTTCATTTCAGAATTGGAATTGGGTACACAATGTGTGGTGCAGATGGAAGGACAACAGACTATTCTTCATCATCTCGAAAGGTAAATAATATGTTTGCTTTGCTAGGCATTTATTTTTTATTTTGGACTGAAGAAGTGAATGATATGAATGTCATTAACTGATGGATATGTGTTTTCTGCATGTTTATTTGGAGGAGGCTATGGTGTGGCATGTTTTCTACAACTGCTTCTCCCTGAATGAACATGAACGGATCCGGAATTAATATGTGCCTGGTGTGGTTGTCATTGTAAACAAAATAAAAATAAAAAAAATTATTTGTCATTTATTTTGTGTAAAATATTTTTTAAGCATGTTGGCAAACTTTTGGACTTACCCATTTCCTGCCCTTTCTGTTTCGCTTTTCACCCTGTAATTAAATTGGTTTTAACATAATCATTTCTATTACTTGAAAATTTACTTTCCCATTCCTTTTGCATAGTCAATATCCTGAAAGAGCTTATCTGGTAAAACATGGATCCTAACATTTGCTATTAATGGTTGTTTTATGGTTTAATGCTATTAATGGTTTTTGTCTGACATGTATGCTGTGTGAATTGAGTTTACTACCAATGGAATTAATTTGCGAATAATTATGTTGTCTTTTTTTTATTGAGTTTGAGTAACTAAGCAGAGTTCCTAGTTTAAGATAATAAAGTTATTTTTGTGTGTTATAGAGAACATACATTATAAAATAATGGCAAGTGCTCCAAAATTTTTGGAGTGTCACTTTTTTTGTTCCTTCAGTTTTTTCTGCAGCTACCACAGTAAAACTCACAGAAATAGTTCCGAATAGTAGTAGAGGGTAGTGCATTGTATATAGTTTCGCGCACTTCTTGACTATTGCTGGACTACAATTAATTGTAAGGGTGAACATAGCCCCTCGCGTGTACGCTACCGATATTTAGAATTTACGCGAAACATTCAATGGAATATTGTTGTTGAGGTCTTTTCTAGGCGTAGTTCTAAGGGGTGGTTCTCGGGCCGTACATTGTAAAATCCTTTGTCGTGCTCGAATTTGTAAGAAGCGCAATGAGCGAGGTCCCCATGCCACAAATGAATGGCCTTGCTAGAGGCTGTTAAGAATAGTGTTTATTTCCAGGGAGAGAATATTTCTCTTCATAAAATTTTGTCGAAAACACTTGACCCTACCTTTATTCGTCTAAATTCAGCTAATATTGTATAAGAGCGAGATGCACCACTTCGGATCCGTAGGAAACCGAGGCAAATTGTATTTATTTCCGGATGGTATTTCTATACTCAAGAGTAGCAGTTTAAAATTGTTTTTTTTTTTTGTGTAGTAAACGTCCAAGACTTGGACTGTTCTCGAACCCACGACACTTCTTACCGAGGCGCTGACGATCTGCAATATCGAGGACTATCGTGCCACCTCGGTTACCGTAGTTAGATTTAAATCTTAGGAGGGTAAGATAGTGTTCATGAAATATACTATTTTATACTCGGTGTAACGTTGCAAAACAGTCCAGGATGATTTGTGAGGTCTGCCGCACAAATTACTTCCAAGCAGATTTTGTGTGTGTGTGTGTGTGGGGGGGGAGTCGCAAACATCCTAGGAAGTTGTTCGAAAGGATTCTAAAACGTCCTTGAGATATTAAAATAATTGGGTATTTTTGGAGTAATGACCATATTGTAATAAACATAGTTTATGATTATCATTGATGTGAAAGTAATTAGAACGGGATTTTGATTATAATATATAGGACCCGTAATTTTGATAATTTATGAAATATTAATTAGCGCTGGATTTTTACCCTAAAGCTATATTAGCAATACTGGATCACCTTTTAGAGGAGAACTTCCTGGTCATCTTTATGCAGGAACGAACGTGAACCGTGATCTCTCCGAAGGAAGAGAATTATGCTTTTACATGTCATGTGTCCCCTGAATTCTCGCTACTATAGATCCCAACCACCTTCCTAAGGAGCAGATCTTTGGGCTGCCGCCGTTTCAGTATTTGCCTACACATTGCCTAACAAATACCACAACTTCAATGGCTACCGTCATGACTAGTTTTATCGTCCTGTATCCTCTGATCTCGGTTTCCGAATTCTTATATTTAAGACGTTCCTCATCATTTGTTACGACTATCTGACCGTATGGCAAAACTCGCGATCAGAACGTTCAAGAACCTGTAGACCATATTTCTATCTATATCCCGTAAAACAACATTCGGTTTGTTTGCCGTTATTGTACAATCAGAATGGATTTGTTGTATGCAGTTTGGTATGTTGTCCAACAGACATCACAGAAGCATGAGTTTGGGACTTTGATGACATTACATATATATTGGTGGAGGTAATTTCATACACACATGCATTGCTCTATCTCGCGTTGTCATGTATTCGAATTTTGCTTTAATTGGAAAGGTTGAGATGGAATGATCAGTGGTTTCTAATATTATTATTATTATTATTATTGTTGTTTTGTTTCGCGAATCGGCCAACATGGGGCCACGCGATACGTGCATCCCACCGGGGCCTCAGTCAGGATTATCGGGATAGGTGCAAGTTACTTTCCTATCAGTATGTGCACGCTACTTTTCTATTGGCGGGGGGGGGGGGCACCACACTGAGCCATTTCGCTCGGTATTATTATTATTATTATTATTATTATTATTATTATTATTATTATTATTATTTCAGTATCATCATTATAATTGTTATTTCATGTCGCAACAAGCATTACTCACATATTCGGTGTAGGAGGTACATTGTGCGCAGTTTATTCCATTAATAAGTTGCATGGAAGGCAACAAGTAAACAAAATGATTTACAATTTTATTGTATTGTTCAAAGATACACACATGAGAAATAAAATTTGTACAGTGAAAGCTATTCTAACATAATATAAATATGTCACTCAGGATGTCTGTCTTTGGATTAATTCAACAAACTATAATTCTTTAAGATAAATGTAAATTATCGGAAAGGCTATTGCGAAAATGAAAGAAGTTGCATACAGTCATTTGAAATGCATATGAATTAAAATTTTAAAATATGACTTGAAAATGCAAACTCATGAATGTGCCCTCAGAGGCTTTTAATGTAGTCCCCCCCAAAAAATTTAACGTTTCTACAGAAGACCGAAAACCGTAAAAGTAGTTGCTTTCAGTCTCGCAAATGCGAATAAATTTTTCTTGAAGCGAAGATATAGAGGGAGAAAACGTAAATGCTGAAAATGCAATGGTTGCGCCGAGAAGCTACCGACGATTGCGATGGGAATACGAATTCGCAACACACGGTGCATCCAGCGTGGAGAGATCGAAAGCGTTCCTTCCGAGGCTCCCGGTGCTTCCGAAGGGCACTTAATTACATTTTTAAACATTCAGCTCCGTAGCACATGCGCAAGCACGAAATCTAAGAGGACTGTTTGGTGTCTTTTTGCAATTTAATTGCAGGTATCCAAGGCTTTCAGTTCATAAATAAACGGTTGGAATAATAATACAAGACCGGGTCTTTGATGTTCACTGCGGGGGCAAGTTCCCGGAAGAACCACGCTGTTTTCACTCTTAACACAATGAAATACAAAGTGCGGAATATTCGCACGGTTCCAGTTAATCGTACATTATTCTGAAAGGATAGTTTTACTGTGCGGTAATATGACATATTGCAAGCTCTCTGGCATTTCCTGCAGCATCGCATACGGGAATGTAATCTCCACCTGTACATCTAGGGCATGTAGAAAGCGGTGGACGCGTGAATGCTACTTCCTTTGCTCCTCATTCTTTTAATATCAGCACGGCACGTTGTTCTATTTCCTTCTCCAGGAATTCAAGCACGGTGTCACTGCGTCAATCTCTTAATGAGTTACTTTGTACTGAGCGTTTTTGTGTTGAAGGGAAAATAAACTGACGTGTTCTTATAAATATTGCTGAGAACCAAACTCGGAGAAGTGAGAAGTCATGTCTGTTTCAACTTTGTTTTTGTGTCCATTTGATGTCTGACTGCATTAGTGCAAATGTGCTGCTCGTATCCAGTATATGAGATCGTGTGACGTGTTTAATAAATCCAACAATTTTTTCACACTTGAAGGTATGCCAAGGCTGAATACTGTGCTGCTGAAAGAAGGGTGCAAAAAATATAAGAAATTTGTTTCGTTAAACTAGGTGGTATGATTTAGTGTTGATCATTTTTATAAATATACAAATTTTATTTTCAAAATTTGTTAATAATAGGCCGACTTCTATTAACAAATGTGTCTCTAAGACACTTTATCATGTGGTGATACGAACAGAAATTTTGTCTCGTTTCAAAACACAGGTGCGCTGTTAATTATTAATGCATTTTATTCGAGTAATTTTAATGTACGCGTTTGCTAAGTACTTTGATACGACCTTTTAAATGAGCTATTATAAAGGAAGATATTGAGACAATGCATAATATTAGTGGAATCACAACCATCTTTTACGCGTTTTCACGCCATTTTCACCAATTACGTCCCTTGGATGCAATTATTTAATAATATTCGACGGCGATGTTGTGGGGAATTAATTTCGAAGTAATGTAAACTAAAGTTCTCTTTAGTTATTACATTTTGAATCAGATTCGTATACCTAGCGCTTTGTTACAAAATAATTATAAAGTTTTCACATTAAGCATCTATGTATTCGGGTCTAATGTTAGTGCAATTTTCACATAGCAAGGGAAGTCTTCAAGTTTGATGGTCGACAATACCATTTGTTCTAGGGGGTTGAGTTTTGCACAAATGTCCGAATATAAAGACTTGGGTAGGATGCCTGTGCCGCAAGATTGAGAATGCTGGCACTCTGTTATCAAGTTGTAGTTAAGAGGTGCTCGTTGAGAGCTGCTACCGAATAATTTGCTTAAATGCTCAGCTGATGTTAGGAAAATGTTTTGGAGCAAGACGTCTAGTATAAGACAAACTCTGTTGTGTGGTGATCTGTGAACACTATAGTTTGAGTAGAAAGATACGATTCATTTCGCTGGCTCGGAGAAACCCTAGATGTCGTTTGGAAGGACCTTCGTCTAAGATATTCAATCTTGTGTATTTTCGGAGACACAACTCCTCAGCTGTTTTATAAGCAAATATTTGTGCTTAAGGACGTGACGTTCAGAGTGTCAGGAGTCGTAACTCTTGCTTGCGTTGCTAGTGTGGAGTTTACAGCGTAAGACCGCGCTCGATATCTCGGAGCTCGGAAAACGTTGGCACATTTTCAGTAATTTGTGTATCGTAATCTGCAACGTTTTCAGTTGTTGTCTAACATTTTTGTGTTCTCTTTCAAATTTCCAATATATCGAATTACATCAGGAGTGCGTTCGTAATGCACCATGCGATATGGTGCGCAATATGCTGTATGGTGTATAAACAGAGGTGCGCCCAGGATTTTTCCCTGGGAGGTGGGAGGGGACTACAGGTGTAGTGTCCAGCCGAGTTGATGTTTTCTTATGAAGAATTTTTCATTTGTGCTGAATATAAAATGTATTTTTATTTGTTGAGATAGTTAATACTTATTACGTTAACAATTTATATATTGGATGACTTTCGTTAGTAAAGAAAATGTCTTAAACCTGTACATTTTTAATGTCTTATTGGCTTCTCGGGAGGGGGCGGAAGATCCAGGAGTCCGCCCCTTTTGTATGCCAATGTTTATAAATAATGTATAGTGTATAATATACTTTATTTCATTTCATATTCAAATAGTATTCCAATTTAGCACAAATGTCGTATTTGATGCATTTCGCACTACTTTTATTATTTCGGTTCTATGTGTAGTACATTGAATAAATGGGGTGGATCGTCGGCCCCGTTAAATGGATATGGGCGAAGGTTTCCGCACTGCCGCGTGCCGGGCGCCGGGCGCCGCTGGGGACGCTGGGAGAGGCCTCGGCGCGCGTGCAGCTCCGGCCGCGCCGCGCCTCACTTTCGCTTTCCTCGGGTCTGCTTTCCGCGCCTCGGCGCACCGTTACGCGCCACGCAGCGCCACGCCCCGCGGTGGACGTTGCCTCTGCCGGGAAGGGCCGACCGGGACAATTGGCAGAGGCACAGGCGGTGTTGACAGGGGCGCAGGGAGACACGGGCGTGTCACGGGCGAGTCAAGGCGTGCTGCGCCGAAAAGTGCGTTCAAGCGTCGAGTCGCCACACTTCGGGATTCATGCTGTGCCACTAGACATAACAGGGGAGACCAACACGGTTTAGAGAAGTCATGCGGCTCACTTGTCTGTTTCATCCAGACAGTTGTGAAATGCAGGCAACATTTTGGTTGTTCAAAATAATGGTACAACATTGTAGTAATTAGGCGGATGTGAATGTAATAAATGGTATTATACTCGATGTTTTAACCTTGAATGGAATGAAGAACAACTTCAGTTTCAGTAATTTAAATTGTTCAAAGCAATAGTGACCTCGACCGCGTGTCGAAACTGAGTGCAACGGTAAACATTTGAAGTTTAAGTATCAACACTTGCGTGCTGTAAGGTTTTTCCTTACCTCGGGCGTGCACTTAATCTTGGGTAATCATGTCAACACATTGTTGCAGGTTTTGTTGCGTGATCTTCGGTTTTTTTGACTGTGAACGCCATTAGTCAGTAGTTGAATATATTGACTCTGTAATATTGCCTTCGGTGTTCTTTACATTACCAAATATTCCGTTACGGAAGTTTGATTGATTTTCAAGCTCTTCTCTTAAAAATAACTTTGGCCGGTGTTATAAATTTTCCAAAAAAGTATTAAAATTGAGCGTCAAAATAAGAAAAATGTGTTTTATGGTTGTCAGTTTCTTTTATTCATTTCCACAGTTTCATAATTTTAAAATGAGAGGATGAAATTGAACGAGATTAATAAGAAGTTCGCACTCTCAGATGTGTGCCTCATCTAGAAAGTTCATTTAATGTGCAGATATATAATATTCGAATACGAGAGTATTTCATTTAAAATGACTATCCCAGTCGTGAAATTAACACCAATAGCCTTTAACAATACGTTTGGTACGCACTAGTAAAGATGGTGTGCCCCGAAAACTTTCTCCCAGCTGGCCAATTACAAGGTGCGATACATCAAAGTTAGGAAGCGCTGTCGCGTGTACTTGGTGGGCACATGAAATAGTCTTAATAAATACCACTCGAGCATTGGAAATTTCCGTATAAATTCCCTCATCGCTAGGCGACTCGGGAATTTATCATAAATTTCTAATGTTCGCTTGGTATTACCTTTGACAATTTTCTTAACTGTAATATCCTGGCGATCTGACGTTTGCTATTGATACTCGTCGGACATGCTTGATTTGATGACCTTTTTGTAATGATATTGAATGTCTTAATGGTCCTGCCTCAATGATTTCACAACGATTCTTCTTGCAAATTTCTATTCCATAATTGTTTTTCGTTGACGTTTTAATACGTTTATTTATTAAATCTCTTCTCGTTGCTGAATGTAGAGCATTCTCACAATTCAGACTCGAGCCCCAGACTACTAATAAACAAGAAAAAATATGGCAATTTCGAACATGGAGTAAGTAATAGAATTAGCCTGCAAATTACACTCTTGCCTCTATGTAGTAACATTTGAACTTACGGAGACTTTCCTTTGTGCAATTGTTATATAAAAGTGAATATGGCTATTTGGTCATATTTACATTAAAAGTCAGGTTATTAACAATTTACCTAATGAAATTATCACTTCCAAGAGCAAACAGACATTTAAATTTAATCTTATCTCAAGTGTATTCACTCCGTTGCAACTGGGAAAGTAATGGCGGTTTCATCCGGAGTAGGCCTTTAGTACGCCGGGGTATTAGGTGTGCGTGCGCACTGTAATTTCCACGGGCAGCAGAAAGGAAAACATGCTCTTTCATTTTCAATGAACGCCCAAGTCGCGTAACAGTGTAATTTGTGCAGTTATAATTGGGTGAGAGTTGCTAGTATTACATCGTGGAGATTATATTTTGGTTTCAGAAGGGATAGAGATATTTCAAAGAGACGCTAGTGTGAATAGTTGTGTATTTGCGTTTATTTACAGTGAATTGCAATGTCATTTGCAGATGTTGGACAAGCTCTTAGGTACCCCATGCAAAATATATTGTGCGTGACAACGACAGTAACTTGGATAACCGAAGCTGCGTACTGTTGGAAATACTCGATCTTCCAAAATCTATCGTGCGCCGTAAACGTAGCCCTGTAATTATTATATGTTGATGACGTAATCAAAAGGGAGGTTTAGAGATCTCCTGCACGAGAAAAGTGCTTACTGTCATCATTCGAATATTTCACAACTTTTCTTTGAAAGGAGGCATACTAATTGTCTTTAGGTGCCTAGAAACTCTTCATTGTCTGTGTTGAAAATATTAACTAGAAAGAGAACGCGTGACCTTGCGGTGAAACGAGCAGCCGAAGTATAAACCCCTTGCTGTTGCGAAAAGAGCCACATCAACTATTTCATTGAAATTATTGCCATTACAATATGTGTCCCGTAAAGGGCAATTGGCCTCCGCGCCATTAGATCCCGGGGTTTCTAGTGTATCACCTAACCAAGAACCCCCGATGTCTCGAATTTGTTTCACCTCCATGACTTCACGTAGTTAACGTATTCATCTGCGACGCCGGTTTCGCGGTTGTGGCCTTTCAGGTGAACTATCCTAGCATTCGCCTGGATGACCGGGGAAAATCACGAAAACGCCGGTCAGAATGGCCGGCACGGGGTTTGAACGCGGGCCCCCCGAATGCGAAGTCAGCGCGCTACGCCCTGAGCCACTTCGCTCCATTCGCAAAAGAGTATAATTGTGCTTTGCAATATAATAAATAACTATTAAACTTTATGATTTAAATGTTCGGCTAATGAGTTGGCTGTAGTTTCGTATTCGATTCGTTTATCGATTACGAAACGTCTAGTTCTGCTGATACACCTAAAATTTGGAATCACTGCAGTTGCGGAGGCTAGTTATCGATTCTTCCTGCGATATCGACTACCTCACGTGAACGCATTGCCTGACTTGACTTACTCATGCGTTGCAGTGATCTTCCTTTTGAGACGCGGGATTTGCATGCGAGTTATCCAGCGCGCTGCCCGCCTTCTGTCTTCGGGCGGGGAAGCCCCCTCCTCCCACGCGCGCCACCTGACTGTGATCCTCGCACGAGCGACGGCTTCGGCTCACGGCCACTTCGCAGTGATGCAATAACTTTACAAACCGATGACAAGAATGTTTACTATGCAGTTGCACTTAGGAATGCGATTGTTTTGTACACAATCGCTTTCAGTTAAACAGCAGTATCTCAAAGCAATCATTTTATTGAATTAATTTCAGACAAAATTAAATACACTTTATAAGATATATTTACTAACTACTTCCAAAAATTCAAGAAATTTCAGAGAACTCAAGTATTTTATTTTTCTTTTCTTCGAAATTATCTTCTTTTATTTTTACCCTCCTTATATTGGAGATATTCTTAAGTCGTTCAGAAACTGTACGACGAACCCCATATCTGGTAGAGAATTTTCTTGCATTTCAGCGAACTCTTGGAGCTGTTCTGCATGGTGAATTCGATTGTTTGAGCAGAGCATTACATTCTCACTATTTGTCGTCGTTTTGAGGCGAGGGCGGGTAATGATTTCTTTTTGTTTTGCGTCTAGATAATCAGAGAAAGTATTTTCATACATCTGTAGGCATACATCGATGGATAAGGTTTAACATATACGTGCTAAAAAATTGCGTGTTTTCAGGAAAAAAGTTTCCATTATGTTAATAAAAATGTGACCAATTTCCATCAGTTGAACAAATTTCAAATTAATTTCTGTGCTGGTGTCGTTATAATTCATTAGAAGAGTTTGGTGATAAAATTGAGCCGTCTGTGTGGGGCATAGTGCAGTGCGGTCGTGCTAAAAAATTGCGTGTTTTCAGGAAAAAAGTTTCCATTATGTTAATAAAAATGTGACCAATTTCCATCAGTTGAACAAATTTCAAATTAATTTCTGTGCTGGTGTCGTTATAATTCATTAGAAGAGTTTGGTGATAAAATTGAGCCGTCTGTGTGGGGCATAGTGCAGTGCGGTCGTGCACAAGTGCAAGGCGGCCGCCGCACGAGCGAACGCAGCGCCCCACGGCGGCGGCGGCGCGGGAGGGCATCGATCGCCCGCCTCCGTCGCGCCGCGCCGCCCCGCCCCGCCCCGCCCCGCCCCGCGCCCTCCGCCCCGCGCCGGTCAGCTGGCGCGCGGCCCGGCCCGGCCCGGCCCGGCCAACTCCGGGCTGCCACTGACGCCGCACGCCACATGTCCCGTAGAGTTAAAACGATAATATCCAAAGTATACTGGGGATTTAGGTTGCAGAATAACTTGTCATGCGCAACACTTCTACTGAAATATTTCACTGTGTGATTCATGAATATCGTTTATATTTAATTTATTTTTTTCAATGGCACGGAGATGCCTCGCGTTTCCTAATCTTCCGAAAGCGGAGTGAACACGGGTGTTGATCAGTCGGTAATATGTTTATTTCTTTAATATTGATTTGTATGTAAGAGTATACGGAGTTGTGAGGCAGTAACAAGAAGTCACGACAGCCTCACCGCAAACTTCCACTGTTTGTATATATTAATATCTCGATTTTGATCTAAATGTGACTCATATTGTTACTTCTGCTAGTCCTTCATATATGTGAACAAGGCATACGAATAACAAGATAAGTCACTCTTTCACCAAAACCGAGATATTGACATTTACGAATAAAGGGTGGTTTTACTGTGGCTGGCGTGGCTTATTCTGTTACTACCCCAAGCCCTTTAATTGGCAACGTGAAAGGTGGATATAAGTTACGAAAACACGTTCGATGTATTTCAAACTTCTGGTGTTTGTTGACCACGATTTTAGAGATTAATTTCATAAACATCTTCATGAGATTCAGAATTTCGCTTTGATAACTAAGTATTTCCTTGAAAGACAATATAGTTGTACATGTGCATGCCATCATGTAAGAGTACACAGATAAAAGGCGCGAGCAGAATGAAATGTATGTGTGACATGCAGTGATAAATTTTAGTGACCTTCCAGGAGAATGAAAGCCACGCCAACTCGTATGTCAAGGCAACATTATTTTTCAACAATGAGTGATGCGATGTGGATTGTAGAAATGTTAAAATATAAAGAGAGACTGAACAAAATTAATGTGTGTTCAGGGTCGTTAACTAAGCTCGTGTTTGGCCGCAATGTGGGACAGCTGTGGCAGTTGACCATTTAATGGGCATAATTATAAATTGAACTGTTTTGGAATATTTCTGTAATTGTAATAAACTCTTGTCCATAACTATGACAATTTCTGATGGAAATATTCGATGTAGCGAAGGAAAGTCACTAAGACACAGTTTCTAACAATATTAATATTCAATATTTTTACGGGAAAATTTAAATTAGTCATCATGTTCGAATTAGTTTTCTTCATTTCAGTGAAAAAGATTTTCTGAATCCTTCAGTTGGATTCTCGTGAAATTGAATTTAAAAGTAAGCATCTTATGAATTAGGAAAAAGACTTACAAGCTTCTTACTTGAAAATTGATTCAGAAGTATATCCAACAATGTATAAGTTTCGGCGTGACTGCAAGCCTTTTACTTGGTATTGTATGTTTTGAACCAAAATAGCTTAAGGAATAAGGAACCACCATATCTGTAAAAAATTGTTTATAAAAATGATTTGAATAAAATTCCCGAAGTGGATTGTTGGAAGCACTGTCCAATTCAAGTTGTAAGAAATCTCAATAGCAAAATTTCAGAAATGTGTTTCTAATACAGAGGGAAGAGAGGAAGTGTATTACAGTATGAGTCCGGCAATGCTTAATTCGTAGCGTCGTCCGCATTTCGAGGATGAGAACTGGATTCACGCGTTACGAGATAAGTTCAAACAACTCTCCGTCTGTACGCAGACCTATCCTCGAATCCGATCAAGATCGAAAATACATGGAGTCTGTATACGCTCGAAAATTCCTGGTGTAGTGCATACTGTCATAATGCGTGTAGAAAGTACAAACATACATGGCAGTCGGATTCAGCAAAAGTATCAAAAGTCCAGCGATGTTTGGGTGGACTCTCGCGTTCGCATAGGAGTTCCTTCAAATGCCTTTCGGCCTGGCAATCTGCGTATTAGATATGTGGTGATTAACAAATGCCTTTCGGCCTGGCAATCTGCGTATTAGATATGTGGTGATTCCCTCTCAAAGTGTTGCCTCCTTCCGAAACATAAGAGAAACGCAGCCCCGCAAGGTCTTTGTGTGTGCCCATTACAGGAGAGCAGTCATGTCGAGGGCTTCTCCAACCCGCTCACTAGAGAGCGCGGGCGCTGCTTCCAGAAAAACTGGCGCGAGATTTCAAAGTGAGAATTGAGCAAAGTGCTCCGGAATGGCGGCTCGTCACTGGATACCTGGCCCGTAAGTCTTTTGAGAAGTCAGTTGACAGTTATTTCCTCCGTTCTGAAGCAAAGAAATGATCTACTAACATGACTTTGAGAGAGTTAATTTGTTTCACATTATGGCAATATACAGCAAATAATCGAATGATTTAATACACCTAACAGAAAACGAAAACAAGGAAAGAATTCGCTTTTCAAACATATTCCTGCCCATTGACAAAAGTATTTATATAAGACAGAATTTAAAAAGAAAAGATAATTTCATGAAATAGTAATAAGTAAGGAATATAAACATAATTCAAATTTCCTTGATTGCTACAGTCAAGTATAGAGATGTAGCAAATATTTTTGTATGAAGCCACTATCCCCGCCTTGCGCAGCTTAGCTGCGTGTGTACATTCCTTTCTGGATTTCTAGGGAAAATGAGAGTCGAGGCAGGGGAAGTGTGTCTGTGCTTGCTGGGCTGCCGGGCGTCCCGGGCGGGTCATTAGTTCTTGGGGGCGCGATTTGGCATGCCTGTAGAAAACCGAAACCCATTGAAAACAAACTTCTTACAAACCTTCAGAGATGACTGGAAAATAGACAAATATATCAGACACAGTTAGATCTTGAGATGATGGGAAATAATTTGGGGGTTCTAAGAGCAGTTAGGTCAACATGAGTGTTATTTACGTCATAATTATGTTCTAGTGTTGTTAACTAGGGTCTAGCTTTCACGTCATGCAGCACAATTAATAGAAGTCTGAATAAATATTTAATTAATCATTTCCTGGCCCATATTATAATGAACTTTCGCTTTCCTCTGTGTATGAAAGATCTATTTCTGAAATTTTGCCGTTGAATTTTGTTACATCCTTGATGAAACGCACTGTAACTGTTTTCTTGAACCTTTGCAGACTAGTATATCTTTGGTTCTTGGTTAAAATGGCTTATGTCACCTTTTAACCACTTTGATTTTTTCCCTCAATATTGAACAAAACATTTTGTTTGATATTAGTCTTATGTCTGGGACCAGTTAGGATATGGTGAACCTGTCTTGGACGGAACTTGACCTGGCAAACACTAATGAATTAGGAGTTGTCTAACAATCACGAGGTAATTGCTACGAGTGTAACTTCGTGATGTGAAACTCCCAACAATGTGCCCTTTCACAAAAACCGATCATCTGTACCTCTCTCCATGGCCTTAAAGATTGGCATTTATTCTGAGACACTTGTGTCTAGGGAAGCCGTCGGAATCATTGTTAATATGTGAATATGAAAATATCGACTCGCGTTTATGGGCGTGGCTGTTGTAGGTGCAATGTGAAATTAAAATGTTTGTAATGTCCCTGCATTATAACTATGTTTATTCATCGTATAATTTCAAACTATTTTATATACTTCATTGAGAGCATGAATCTATATTTACTGGGGTCTTTGGAAATCTATGTGAAGTATCGTTGGGATCGCTGCTTATTTTAATTTATGATTTGCCGCGATTGCTACAGTCCTTCGCTTTGGTACAGTTCGAAGCTCTCGTAATTTGCATTCTAAGCGTGGGGATCCGGAATTGCCTCTGCGCCATCTGTCCTGCGTCAGCGGAAACGTTTTTGTATGGTGGAGTTCGAGCAACCATCTTTCGTATCCGTTTCATTTCCACGCTCGGCACGACGATTTTAGGATAACTACTGAATCAGTATTATGCATCAACTCTCAGCCCTATATATTGCAGAAATTGTTCCTCTTAAAGTAATAATAATAAATTAATTAATAATTATTAATAGGTAGTCGGTCCCGTGGCTTACGGTAGCCGTCGTCTGCGCCGAGGACACTGCAGGCTCGAAGCCTGCGTAGACACGGTCGTATTTGTGATTGTCTCTTCACCCCTCATCATCATCCTCTCATCTCATAATTCACACTTCACACGTAACAACCTTGTTTTATTGAGGGATACAGCTGAAAAACTGATCCTGGAAAAATTACACATGTTAATCCTGTAGCGTGGTTAATAATGGCCTATACGACAATAATAATACTGATGATGATGATGATGATGATAATAATAATAATAATAATAATAATAATTATTATTATTATTATTATTATTATTATTATTATTATAAAGGATAATATATTTGTCACAGCAGGAAAACTGGAACTCGTGAGGCAATTTCAACCAAGGTTTTCACCAGTATTTTTAAGGTTAAAAAAAAAACATACGGAAATCGAGACTAAAATAATTGTTTCATACTTTTGCGTCCCCGCACGCGGTTTTGCAACATTTGTTTTTATGGCTGATGCAACCCGCAATGCGTTTAGGTGTTGAGGGATTGCGCAGCAGCGGTCCGGGTAGGGGCCTGATTGGGACTGGGCCGGGCGAAACGAGAACGGCTGCACCGGAAGGGAGGGGATAGGGTGAAAGTGGAAGGGTATAGTGGTCGGGTAGGGTGGACCAATGCGGGTGAAGCTGTGGAGGGGGTGGTCCGAGGGGAATGTGGCGAGAATCTAAATACAATTACTTCCATTTTACGTTACACAAAGAATTCATACCACTTCATTCCACAGTGTAAAATTGATTATTGTGATCCCATAAATCGTGGGCAATGTTGGGTATTCAAATGTGTCTAATCTTCTTTGTGACCCTAAGATATTGATACTGGACTCATTAAGCATGTCCTAAGAGGACACGAAGCTTTTGGGCAGTGGTGAAAAAATTACCATTTAACCCACGGAGACTTTCCTCCTTGAATATGAGTTGGTTGTCACTGTGTATATAGATTTGTGCATGATGCAAGTATTGTTACGTCAAAAGTTTACATAAACTGATATGATTGTTCTTAAATATGAATTTCTACTCATTGCCCAGTGATTCTGCTGACACATCCACAATGTCTTCGGCATGCGGAAAAGTGGTTGGCAATACTAACGCAAACCACGAAGGAATTTTTATGTATCTCGTGGGTCTTGGAAAGAAAACAAATGGAATATTTTGAGGGAGAGTGTCCTTGAACATTTAACCTTACTCTATACTTAAACACACTCTTCATGTGTTGTGACTAGTTTGCGAAAGTTTTACGTATTATAAACGAACATCTGACAACAAAACATACGTAACCGCCTTGAAAAGTTCGGTAATTTATTGCTTTTATCTTCGGAAGATTTTTGTTGAAATTTAATTTATATATTTCAGTATATTCGACAATAATTTACACACCTTTTGTACTCCATTATTTCTTCTAAATTTTTTGTGTTACAATTAATTGAAAATAATTTCAAAGTTACTTGGTGACATTGTGTAACTATATTTTAATTACTATTGAACTGTGTAAATAGTTATTTTTTAAAGATAATGAAATGCATTATTCGTCTCATTTCCCCGACTTGTAAATAAAACATAATTTTGGAAACCAGTTGGTTATTTTATATTCAAACTTTCTCGTTTGCATTGTCTCCCAACATTGGAGACAATGGACATTTGATTGGAATCACCCACCATTTGAAGACTTTTAAATATTTTCGCGAAATGTAGAAACTTCAGGATTGCCAAATCATTTTTGTTTGCTTAATTTAACTTTCCCTTTGGTGTGGTAATGTAAAATACAATTCCTAAACGTCCGTAGAAAATTGCACTCTTGTGAAAGCACAGCTGTGTAGCTTGTACTTATATATTTTCGTGATTACATTCTAGTACCCACATTTTAACATTGCTGTGCATTTTAGTAGAGTAAAATTTTTTGAAAAAGTTCACCGATACTTTCCATAATTGAAAGATTAGGTTTACGTGGTCCTGAATATGACAAAACTTTAAACTTATACAATTAATGTAAAAGTGTTTGTGTTCTGTGTTAAATGATAGTCAGACATGTATTACCGTAAATTGCCCGAAGCCTGATCCGTAGTACAGTGTAGCATTCGTAGAACAAACCTTATGATCTTATTTCTTAGTGCGCTCATGACCAAAACATTTACGCACCTTTCGATCTTGAGGAAGTGGAATGTTATGTGCGAATTCGTAAAAAAATAGAAGGGATAACGAGTGGTCAACGAGGAGGAGAGGCGCCTCCGATGGGGCTGTTGTTAATGGCGCGTAGGCGTGCGGTGGGGCCGCAGGCGCGGGGATGCGGCGTGGGGGCGTCGCTGATTGCGCGCTATTTCGGGCGCCCCGCGCGCCCCAATCGATGGGCGGCGTCGCCGCGGTCTTGGCCCCTCATTCATTCATGCCCAAGGGCTGCGGCTGCCCCGAGCGAGCGCCGCTGCCTTGCAATTAATGATGGACGACTCGCCAGTGGCATTCGCAGCACCCGCTGCCTTGCGCATTTGCATAATGGAAGCGATAACGAATGTGGGCTGTTGGATATACTGGCCCGGCCCACAATTGTTACGGTGAGGTGGTTTCTTAATCTTTTTTTCAGGGCCTGATTGATGCAGTACTAAATATTCCGAATGGCGCACGTTTAATTGTAGCTGAAAGCGTAGGCTCTCTCGGCCGGAGTGAATGGATTCTTGATTGTGCCGGAGACGCCGTGTTTAGTAGCAGTGGCTTTGTTCCCTACCTTTCAGCCGACGCCCTGCGACCGTCCGCACTTCAGCCTAAGGAAGGTCGCTGTGTGGCGACTGAAACTTCGGCAATTAGGCCTAGTAAATGGGGCCTTCCGGACAGCCAGATAACTGTGGTATAGATTTGTTTTAACTTATAATGATTGTTTTCATATTGTTCCCAGAGATTTATATTTCGTAGTGTGTGGCATGATTTATAATCAGTACGATAACGATACTTAACTTGCTGTGCAGCAAAAATGCTTGTCAGAGACGAAGGTTTGGATATTTATTTACTTAATCACAAACTATATTTTATTAAAAATATGAAAACAATGTAAGTATGATATACAGAATATGATTAAAAACGCAAACCTAGACTGAATAATGTGTAACTCTCGATTGGTTTTTAATGTGGAAATGTAAAATTGGTACCTTCCGATTTTAGAGCATTTGTTCTAATTGAAAACTTCAGAATGCGTGGGATTAAGAGGATCGGGAGTAGGAATGTTCGGTTGATGGTTTGCAATTTTTTGAGAGCAAGTTCTGGGGGCAGAAACGTCCCCTTTGCTCACACAGGCAACAATAAACGGAAAGAGCAAAGGGTACTTGTGCTGGTTGTAGAAGCCGAGGAGAGGGAGATCGAACGCCCTTTTCTCAGCGCGCTGCCCGCTCTGTTAGCCAGTCATGAGCCTCCGAGCGCAAGTGACGCGAGAGCAGTTCCTCGCTCCGAGAGCAGCGCGTGCACGAGCTTGCGACTGTACGTGCGTTCGCAACTCCATCTCGGGACATAGTGGGAATGGGTTGGGGCTAGAGCGAACCATTGAGTTCAATTTCCGAACAGTTTATTATTTAGAAAAGACAATATCGCTGGGCGTGGAAAGGGTGGAGGGCTTTCTAAGTTTGAAGCTATTACACCGGAAGTCCATGTTTAAAACAAATTTCATTGTGGCTGGTGTGCAGGATGAACATAAGCGTCTTCTTGACTAAGCTAGAAACTGATACCAAGATACGTGCCTTCATATTGTTTGCGAAGAAGCCAAAAGTAAGACTCATTTTAAGTTCTGAAGAAGGAGCATCTTAAACTATTGTACAACACTTAAATAGTAACGGGATTGCGGAAGTGTTTGCAATAATCATTATGCAAATATTATAGCTAATAAAAATAAGACGCAATTTTTGCTGAATTGTCTCCAGAGAAGATAAGTAACTTAAAAAAATTCGGAAAGATATTTTATGAAATTTGCTTGGTTTGCGTGAATATTTTGGAATTTGGCTGAAACATTGTTAATCTCCTAAAAAGTAGTTAACAGCCTGTATGAAGTTTTTCTTTTTTGCAGTAAATGTGTTCATATTTGAGTTCCGTGAATGAACACTTGTGTTCACCGTACAAGATGTCTCCCGCCTGTTGTTTCCTGGGCGCGCGATTGTGTACAACGTCAAGAACCGCGGCGGGCCCTGGTCCGTAATCCCGTGTGTGTGTGTGAGGGTGCTCTGAATGATTGGGAGGTCGGGGCGGGGCCGCCCCCTGGAAGGCCCAAGAGGGCCGCGTGGCGCGGAGGGGCGGAATCCCTGCCAATGCGCGCCGCCCGGTCGATGTCAGCGCCCTCGCGCGCCGCTGCGCTGCTGGCGTGCGCGCGCCCGCGGCCTCGCCAGCCCACCTCCTGTCTCCCTCTTCATTTACGAGATTGGCTCAAGCAACTTGACAACCTTTTCGTTACTTCTGGCTGAAAATATAAATCAAATACTAATAGTAGTCAGGGATCGGAGCGCTCTACGAAAATGTACTTTTTGAAGATAAATTGGTACTACTTCATCTGAAGGTGATGTCAAAACCAGGAGCATTGAGTGGAGTGAAATGACTTATCTGTCCCCCAACCTTCTCTCCTGGAATGGGCATTCCAGACTTCGGCCCCAATTCATTTATGGAACAGAATACACATGTAATGAAAGAGTTTGTTTATGATAAAGTAAGAAAGATATGCTTGCAAAAATATTAGTTCTTGCGCATTTTACTTAGGAATTTCGAAACAGTGTTTCTTTAGCCAAACTCATTGCCGTACTTCTATACAGAAGTATCCGAAAAGTAAATTGCTTTTGAATATAACTGTCGAATTGTCTTTTTTCTAGTATTTACGTTTTCTAGTGTTTACGTTTTTTCAGTGTATTGTTTCGTTTAATTACCGAATTTTGTAAGGTGTTTAAAAGTCGTGAACGTGATAACATTTCTAAGTTGGAAAACACATTCTAATAATCTCTATGCAATACTTTTGCCGCGAATGTTATATTTTTTCCATTTGCATGAGTGATATTTAATTTATGTACTGAGATGTATAATAACTTCTATTTTGCTAAAGTGTTGACTCACATTCGTCCGAAAAAATACAGGCATGCGACGTATTCCTCTCCTGAGTGACAATGGTATCGTCTCATCCAGCGCGTGCCCTCTCCTCTAACCGTTTCGCCTGCGTCGTTCCTTCGTTCTGTCCTGTTCTGCCTCGCGCGCCGCTTCGTTGAAAGGCTTCCGCCGCCCCTTGTCTGTTTCCATTCTATTCTGTCGTGACACTTCCTTCTGCTCCACGCCACATAGTTCTGGACCAACATAAAGCCCTTTCGGGCCCTGACCGAAAAGCGCTCACCTAGTAAAGAGAAAGTGTTGCAGGCGTTGAAGCGGCGAAAATCAGCGATTTTTCGATCTATAAACTCGGTTTGCGGGGCCTTAAAATCGAAAAATTGAATAAACCTCGTTCCTATATGCAGTAAATTACGGTTTCTAACACGTTGTTCAGCCAGAATCCACGATTAGTGATACCGAAAGATCTTGACACCGCCAAATTGGTTGACGGCGAAATGTTTGCCCGCCCATCGGCCTGTCTCTCCGTCCGGGGGCAACGTTAGCGCCTAAGCCGTTCAGCCGATTTTCTTCGAAACTGATAATTCCCGACCGATATGATTGAACCGATGACCTTGCGAGTTTGCAACGGATATTTTGATTTTCGGGGGGAGGGTATCCTACATGAAGCTTCAGCATTTTCTCAAAAGCGATTCCAATTTTTAAATTAAATTTGTCCTCGGGAGAGTGTGATAGCCGTTTACAAATGGGGCAGGTCTCATTTTCGGTGAAATCTCTTAAATTTCAAAATTGCAAAAGTTCATGCAATTAAAGTAACGTTTTGCGTATCTGTATTACAGTTTGTTTCCGATTGTAGGATAAGTCTAAAAACATGTGTTAAGAAACTGGTTTCATTGTTCTAAGTAAATCAATGTGTAATGATCATTATGAAAATATTTGTGTGTATAAGCGAAAAGGAAGTTGTAAGAAAAAGTTGAAATTTCGTGATTATCAATAATGCGTGTAATTAATTTGTAATGTCTATGAGAACTCTACATTTGCTTCATTCAGATACCGTCTACCTCAGTTTTGCTGTTTTCTTTTTGAAGTAATATTTTTTATAGTATTTCTTTCAATAATCAGATTCAGGTGTTGTAAACGTTGCTTATGATCAGATACCGCCTCTTGGAAAGAGAACAAATCGTTTCCTATATTATTTCAGTAGTATACATATATTTTGTGGCTCTCACATGTAACCAATCTTAAAAAATAAGCTCTCTAAAGAAAGAGAATTTCACGGAGATGTGACGAATTGCATTTTGACATTACAAATATGAAGGATTTGTTTAAAATGACCTAAATATTGATGTCAAATGCAACCCGCAAGACTTGTTAGTATTTGTGAATCTATATCGTTAAATAACTCCTAAACGAAGCATTTTAGGGCCTTAAAACTTGAAATTTTGAGGCCAGAGATCCCGAAGACACGTTTCTGGCGCCGTGATTTGGAGGATACGACATTTTTTACATCTTCTGTTACATTTTTGCTGGACCGGTGCTTGTGGGTATTATCCAATGCCAACTATATTACTCGCCGCTGGAGGCGATCTTTGTGACGTCACGCGTAGAAGGCTTAGATTTCTCCAGCGTGCTTTCTGTGTACACCGTGGTTTGCGCCGAGTAGGTTTGTTTGTATAATCTTTAATTTAAAGTTATGCCAATAAACGTGAATGCTCTCAGCAACAAGAAGTAATAATAGTCGTTTGATTCCGGTGAAGATTGCCTTTGTATATTGCGACTTATATGGAATATAAGTATTGACATTCTTGTTTCTGTGAAAAGTTTATGATATAACCTACAGCATCTACAGAATATGAAGAATTAGTAACATGCAGAATATGCAACTGAATGGGAAATGAAACTAATTACTTCAAATTCCAGGCGATTAAATTGCACGGATGTGCCTCTGAGTTCGGTTCTAAAGTTAAATAATATTCTGAAGAATAGGGCTATGCTTGCTCGATCCTGTATTTTCGCAAGGGCAACTTTAAGTGGCCTTCTCGAGAGTAAAAAGCTTTTGTAATATTTTTGTGACTATCAAGGAAAGCGAAAAGCTGCAAGGAAGATTGTATAATTACTTCAACCTCTGTTTTTAAGGAAGTGTTGTGATTTGTTTCAAGAACATGTCTACAACACTGAATAAGCCTTTATTCAAAATTTGTTTCGAACGTCAATTTCGATGTTTCAATTCTATAAGTACTACATTGGAAGTTACCTTTTTACATTTTTAAACAAATCAACACGCTTGTTTAACAACTAACGAAAGAGACGAGGGTGGAATTAAGCATGCGAGAGTTCGCGCACAGATACGCTAGTTGTATATAATTGTATACGAACAAATTCCTTATGTATGATAAATCCTACTGACTTTCAAATATTTTTTTCTCCTTTGGACTGTATCCCACTGCACGTGTTTCTTTGTGTATCTTCACTTTACCGCTTTGAATACCGCATCACTGTGCTGTGGACTCATCCCATGGCATCGCTTAAGTAATGGCGTAAAAGGACTGCAGATGCTTTTTCAATCCAGAGGGGCTTCATTGCAAACATTAATGATCTGCCAGGAGCAAATGAGTGTGTGGCCTCCTGCCTGCTCTTTGGCGTGACCAAGTAATTTGAGGTGTTTGTCCCACGAGCTCCGCTGCCCTGCTCTGCCCTGCCCCGCCCCGCCCCGCCCCGCCCCGCCCCGCCCCGCCCCGGCGTGCGCCGGTTGCGCGTGTTGCGCCGCTGCACTCGTGGGAGCCGGCCGCTGCCACCGCTCCGCTCCTGTCCCGTGGGCGTGGGCGGGGCGGGGCGGGGCAGAGCGCGTGCTCCGGGCACATTCGCGCGACCCCCGGGAGACCCCGCCAACCTGAGCAAACCCGGCGCCCGCCTCCCCCGGGCCTTCGCCACACGCCGCCTGTTGACGCTCTCGAGCTCGAGGCTTCCGACTTCACGGACGATGGCTGCGCTGGCCGCAATCGCTGTTTCCCCTGCTACTCGCCTTGTTTTTTTTTGCACCTCGTGGAAATTGATGTCGTTCGACCGGACGTCTTGAATTATATTAAAAATGCATGTAAAAGATAATACTGAACACAAAAATTCTCAACAAGAGGTTCGTTTCGGCATGGTAAAAAAGTAATAATCTTCTTTCTTAAAACCTGTAATATATCTCCTATTCAAGTAAATACACGGGAAGTATTTAGATCTTCATATGTATATGTATTTCGTAGGTGACTGATTCCGTTAACAATATTTTTTCTAAATTAATATACTCATACTACTTTCCATAAGAACGTATTTCGCGTTTCTTTATTGGGTAACAAAATGGACCTTGTGACTTCAGTTCTTGAAGTATTTTTGAAAGCCCTCTATTTGTATTTAATCTTTATTTAATTTGATAGGAATAACAGTAAAGAACAAGCCGCATTAGTAATGAATACTGACCTCCCTATAGATAAATATATTTGAGATTCCGATCGTTGTTGTGGAGCTTATGAACATTGGTACTGAGTTTAGGTAAATTCAGTGCTGTGATGTGAGTCACACTGTTCTAGAAAAGCTTGGTACCAATTTTCTCACACATTTTGATACAAGTTATATGAATGGTGATGACTTTTGTATTTATATCTGAAACGTTTCTTTCAGAAAATGTAATTTGAGTTTTATACATGTACCCACTTTATTTTCTGCTGAAACGGCGCCCTCGACCAAGCGATCACTTCCATTAACTGCAATTGTTACGTGAAATCTTGATTTCCCCACAATGCATGAGTATATTACCTCTTTTAATTAAGCAATTACTTCCCGTAGTCAGCGAACACGCACATTTCATGCATTAACCTGCGTTAGAAGGCCACAACTGCCGCAGAATTTTTTTTTTATTTATATCGCTATGGGCAGCGAAAGTCAAGGGTTTATTACTGTACTCACTTTCTTCCTGCGTTCGAACCCATTGTCAAATTACACAGAAGAGGTGTTTATCCTTCAGTGTGATTATTTGTATTTCAAAAACACCAAATGATTTCCATGCATACTCAGGGAATGAACTAGCTGAGAATGAAGTCCACAAATGATAAGAAACAACCAGTGGTTCAAAAAATTAATGATTTTCTAAGAGTTGTGCACACGTTCGAAGAAAATTTTGATACTTTGCAGTTCATGTGTAATTAAAAATGTATTATCAAGCAACACATACTAACGTCGTTGTAGTTAGAAGAAATAGGCCGGATGGAAACTCCTCATATTCTCATAGTCTTCATTAAGGGATCACCTGTATTAACGTCCATTATTTTGAATATATTTCTGCGTTATATAAATAATATTCTGCATTATAAAAGTAATACGAGTATAGCGAAACCTGCCTTAAGCGGTAAACTATATCCGTAAAATAACCCTATTCTCTTGGTCTAACATCCTTTAAAAAATACAATACTATGCTAGGCCCTTCTTCGCCTTTCACAGAAATTCACCATTAGTGAGCGTAGGAAGACGAGGTCTAGTATAGTATAATATTTTTTAAACAGGAGGTTATACCAAGAGGATAGGGTTCTTTTACGGAAATAGTTCACCACTTAAGACAGGGTTCCTTGTATTCGTACTATTTTTATAATGCAAAACTGGCGTTACGATTTATTTGTATGTATTGTTGAGGAAGTCACAGATTAATTATTTTAATGAATATAAAGTACGACAGTGTTGAAGAGAGTCTTATAATACATAGATTTCAGTCTTATGTAGTGGCGGAATTTCTGTAGCAAACGTGGCTCGGCACGTCAATGTAGAGGTCTTATGTACTCCTGACACGTCTGTCCAATCGATTGCTTTTATGAGCGGCGCCGCATCCAAGGAGAAATGGAAATCGAACCAGTACCGCAAGAGAATGACGTTGGACGCAGAGATATCGACGTGAACATTCTGGAAGGCTGGCGTTGCAGTCTATCGTTTCCCGTGCACTAGGTGACTGAACAAATTGAGACAATGATCAAATGGAAGGCTGGAGTAGAAATAATAAAATGATACAGAAGCGCAATACTTTTAGTGCTAGTACTTTACGAACGTATTTGTTTGAAATATGTCGGCAAGCAAAATTCAAATTTCATTATGAAGTGAAGTCTTTTCCCTATTGCCCAGCTTTTTTATTTCGAATATTTTCAATGGTTTTCTAGAACCTGATTAGAATGAAAAACGCAAAAATCAAAAGATATGTCATTAAATATTCGCAGATTTCGAAACCAGATAGTGAAAACGAACAGCGCCTCCCCAAACGCGCGGAGAGCAAAGCAAATGCATTGTCTAAACGCATTTCTCGTGTTATGTGTAACAGTTATATAAAATTATAATGCGAGGTGACACAACACATGACTGCGTGTGTATCCAACCCGCAAAAGTGTCTGTAAGACCTTCAATGTTCTATCCACTACACCACCGTGACAGTTGCCCACCTAGGGAAGAAATGCCTCTGGTAGAACAAGTCACAGTTTGGTGTGGTAGACCACGCATACTACTACTACCGCCGTGATCGTTCGGCACTTTTAATGCCCGGACTTATCCGCAAAGAAAATAAATACCTATCAATAATTTAGGCCATTCTAAATTGTTAATGAAAATAGCTCTTGTGCCATAGAACACATATGCTCTGTCCTTACAAAAAAACTTGAGGAAAGGATGTTGGAGCCGTTTGAATGAAAATATTGCTTACATATTTGTGGAACGAATTCACCAAACATTACGCTAAAACTAATATTAAATAAAATATTACATGATTGAAAGGTATGATATTGTACAATTAAGCGCAGTGTGAAAGGTACCTAGCTTCATTAATGAAGGCGTAAGTTTAGCTCAAAAATTCGAACTTCTACATTTTTCGAAATGTAATGTTTTTTTATGAATATAGAACCTATGCCATAGCTAATGCACACTTTGCTCCATTCGGAAGAGAAAAATATCAGTTGGAGCCATTTTTGAGAAAAAATAAACATGTCATTCAAGCTTTTGAAGACGGTCATAAAAATTAATAGATCCGTTTCAAATTTGCAGAGCCTTGAGTTCGGCCAGATCGTTCAGGATTATCCGATTTAGAGAAACTTCGAGTACGGCATGTTAGTGTTGATCAGAGACAAAAAGGTAGACGTTAAACAATAAAAATCAAAAACAAACTTTTTTAGTAGTGAAGGATCCGAAATACGTTGTTTTTCGTTATCTCGATATTATTTTTTGTTGCACTGCCTAAGTTTTCCATACTAAGTGTATTTATAATGTGCTAATATAGTATTAGAAAGTAATTGTTATTTATGCGATATAAGGGTTCTAATCCATTGGCGACAGAAACTGTCGCCACTCGATCATAACAACCCATTAACGCCCGTGGTACATACAGGATTTTATTTTTTATTCAAATTTAATGATTCAGATTTACGTATTAAGTAGATGTTAACTTGACTCGGTTTGTCATTTTATACTTATCTTCGTAAGAGAACATGTGAAAACATTCCGCTGTTTTCATATTTCTCTCTATTCTGGCAGTTAGGCAGCGAGTATCGAGCTCCTTACAAAACATTTTAAGTAGGTGATGCTTCGAAGTGTTTACCGTCCTTCTTTATCGTATTCAAACTTTGGAAGAGTGCGAGAGCAGCCGAAATAATATATATATATATATATATATATATATATATATATATATATATATATATATATATATATATATATGCATTCAAAATGTCATAGAAACACATTGGCCTAGCGTGTGAACTCTAAAATGTTTGAGGTATATGCTGTTTCATTAAATATCTCTCTCAGAAATCATATTATTATAACCATTTGATTACGTTGGCCATTGTTTTTATTATCCAAGTATTATCAAAAGAAGGGTTTTATCTCTTTCATTCTTTTTCACCCGGATACTGTTAAGCTGTTTCAGAAAATTGAATTAAAGCCGGTTCGAGAACGTAAGTAGCACATGCATGGATCTTTCAAAACATTCAGAAAGGCGGTCCTTTAATTTGCGTGAGTTACGAGGATAGCGTCCAAAGAGCCAGCTCGTTACTCGGTGGTGTCACCTCGTTCCGGTTATGCAAACATCCCTTCCGCTCGCGCGTTCTCATTGAAAACACTCTCCATGCCCTCCCGTCATGGTAATACTTCCAATCGAATATATTTCTAGTTACGAAAGGATATTTCTGTTTGTCTTTCATTCCAATATGTTGAACAATTGCCTTTTTGTGAAAACTTTTTTAGTAACTCGTGTAGTAATATATTTTAGATATTTCATGTAAAGTATTTATGGATACTTGTTAAAACCAAAAAATAAAAGACTCTTTATTCTGACTTTGTAGTGATGTTTGAAAATGTAAAGGTAGACTATTCACTTCACCTATTCTTTATTTTATTTTTTAGACTATAATTTCAATCTCTCAATATTGTTTGACTGACATGTTAATGATGTCTCTAACACATTCTTCAAATTCGACGTAATCTGCTCTCTTGCGGCACATACATTACATGGTAGTTACGTTTTACGTGAATGTGGGTTTGTGATCTGAGGAACCTACGTGCAGACTGTTTTTACAACTTATGGGAATAATAGGATACATTTACATTTGCATTTTGTTACAGATTTTTCAGTTTTTGCTCTCAGTATATTTGTCAAGCTGCCAGTATGTTTCTAGGGAAAATTTAATATAGGTTCTTAATGAACAGGGTTGAATTTTGTAAATGTATTTTTGCGAAGTAATCTTTTAATATTACCCTTTCCTTATTTCTAATGCAGTCTAATTCCAAATAGGAAGTATTTTCCAACTCGAATTAGACTCGTTTTTCACTTCAAAGAATGTTCTCCACTTATGCACAGTCAGGCACCGCCTTGCTTTCTTGTGCGTCTTGGTGGCGACTGGCTTTCCGAAAGTGATTTCTTGCAAGGGAGCAACAGATTAGTTCGCACACGAGTCGCGCGAGCTCTGCTCCCGTCGCCCATGCTGCCTGTCTCGGCAGAACATGAGATATATGCCACTTCCAGTCGATTAATAGTTTCAATATGTGGCTATGAATGGTCGCGATCTGAACGACAATTCGAGGCCCACGAAATGCGACTTTTTTCTCGTTGTTGAATTTCCACGAAGAGAAGGAAAAGGTAATAAGTTGGTTTTAATCAAGAAATAATGTATTTCTTCAATAATACTAATAATATTAATAATAATTATTATTGTTATTCAAATTGTATAAATAATTGTTACGCTAGCGCATTGCATAATAGAGTTATTATTATTATTATTATTCCTCTTCATCACTCATAACATCTTAGTCGTGATGTAGAGCAAAAATAATAATAACTCGATTTTCAATGCACTATCGAAAATTGTGTAACTTCAGCGCCTCAATAATGTTCCCAAAATAATTCACTAAGCTTTGAGGAACACTTTTCCACTAATAGAAGGGGTAAACACCCCATACTTCGCCTTCCAAGCCCTCTTACGTAGTTCTGTACGACGTAGACAAAATTTATTAGGATTAAGAAATCAGAACATATAAGGCTCTCCGGGCAAACGGATCAGATTTAGCCTTTCATAAAATAAAAGGAAAGCTAAACTTGTAGATGATGTTACAATGCGCTGATGTATAAGAAATCATGATGGAATCGAATATAAAAAAAAGATTTAAAACACAAATCGGTCTCAAGAATTCTAAACATGGTCGAAACTTACTAGTGTGAAAATTGTCCTAATGAGATTTTCGCCAACCGACTTAGTATCCAAGTCATTGAATAACATCTGAATACACACCCACACAACACGTGCACCCCCACGCCCGCACCCCCATATATATATATCGCAGGCATCTCTCGGAAGGCTGGACAGTTTTCTTTCCTCGAAGCAAAAGCACCGCAACCCGCAATAACATTGAACAATGAGAATTGCATTCATTAGTTGAGCGTTTTCTGAAACGTGAGTCAACAATTTGATTTCAATGAGATTCCGATTAATTGACGATATTGCGAAGCTTCGGCATGCGTAAGTATCTGCTTACGCTTTTGGTATTATAGATGCATGTTGTAGTGCGCATAAACCTAGGTCGTATAGGTCGCTACGTCGTCTAAAGTTTCAACTTTGCTGGCTGCATGGCCCATTGTGCTCGATGACGCATCTCGTGCCAGACCGGGAAAAGTAGAATCCAATTATTGCTGCAACGACCAAACGCCACATGGGTATTGCGATTGTCTCTAATGTTAGCCATTTGCAAAAATCGTTCGTTCAATTGGTGAATCCGCGTTTATCTTAATTGGTCGATACTCACAAAAACTCGCTTCAAACCGGCCACAATTCGTAATCTCTCATTGATAGTTCTGCCCACAAAGACATTGAATGTGTTTTTATTTCCTTCGTCTGTTTCAAAGGACATCTGAATCTATTCTAGTGATTCTATGAGCTTCGATGAGAGTAATTTAAACGATGTGTACGAGTCCATCATCGCTAATATGATACTTCCCCGTTTTCACTGAGATGAGTGCGCATAGAATGAGTAATATAGCAACATTAATGAAATTGTTTGAAGTATTGTCAAACACTTCTCGACAGACTTTTATTTCCTTTCACAAAACCTCAATTCGCGTTTCTAACTGCAAGTGCTGCGCTAAACTTGCAAATGCTTGGATGTATTACGTGGCACAGTGCTCCCCAGAGTCGTTCACCGATTGTCTGTGTTGTAAGGGGCGTAGAGGTGTTCAAAGACGTATGGTGTCCCCCATGGTAAATAACTTTTTAAGTTTAATTCCTTATGGGGTTGACACCTCATGTAAATGTCACGTACTTAAAAATATATTCTGATTAATTGGTTCGAGTGCTTACACCAGTGATATTTTTTCTCTTCATGTGATAAGTAATAAATTTTAGTGTGTATGTTACATACAAGCCCACAAACAATACAAAAAATGTAATGTATTGCAGTTTATCATATTCAGGTACGGGTTATTCAGTACGAGCACATACTTCAAGCTCGCACTGAATCAGAAAGCAGAATATAACATTTACTATCGACGGGTCTACGTACGAATTTGAGCGTTCTTCGTGAAAAACAATTCTTATTATTTCAAACTGTAACGGTCGGAGCGGATTTTCTTTGCATGGAAGAGATACAATATATCGTGGTACATTATGTGACTAATGTGTTCTGTCACACATTGATCACAAAATTATGTATCTCATATTGTGACTAAATGAAGAGGTAGATTCCAAAACCAACTAAGTCATTTTTTTTATTTCGAAGTTATCCCTGCTTATAGTCAATGAATACAAGTAATTATAAATGGAAATAAAATAAAGAAAAAAATACTTAGTCAAGAAGTTATTGACCCGCAAAAACTGCGATTTTTTCTAAATTGAGCTTAGTCATGTATTTAAATACATAAACTCTTCTTCTGGAAAAAAGCATTTTCTGTCTTAGTGTATTCTGGAATCCACTTCTTCAATTATTTAAGAACTTCCCACGCATGAGATCTCTGAATTTCTGGCTAGGTTTCCTTAGGTGGGTATCAGTTTTTCCCCCTTCAATTACATATTTATAAGTTCACTGTACTCTCCTCATCTCATTTCTCCTTCTCCAGAAACACTAGTATCCTTTTCGTATAGTTCGAGCCTACTCCAAACTAATTTTTCATCTTGTTCTGAAAATTCACACACGCACGCGTCTACTCAGTTTCAACGTCTCTCACACCTCTCTCCTACACAACAATTGGATACTGGAAAAAATGCCACAAAGCAGTGTGAACTATTTCTCTATTCAAACACATTTCATTAAAAAAAACAATCCAAGAATGTCATTTACAGTATGTTTTGTGTATTAATGTAATAACCAACAATTTCTTGGCATATTCACAAAACGCTTCTCAAATCATTTTCTTTTAAAAATTAACAATTCTCTCCAGTTCAGTTACTAAACAACGTTTATATTTTGCTTAACTCGCAGCACAGGGTAAACACAATGTTCTACGGTATATTTCGTATCTTAAACATACCAAAATCCTGTGCCGTGAAACAACAGTGCGGAGCAACGAGGAAGAATAAAAACAATGTATTCTATTGACTCTTACATGGTTATATACTATATCAGAATTGTTATACAAACTATGCGACTACGAATGATTAAACACCTGAGAATATTTGTCTGCTAAGTTACACGTTTTTCGTTTCAATGTTTGTAGCATATTATAATATAACTGTCGTCACATCGGATGAGAACACCCTAAAAATGTCTTATCATTTTGGAATATTACTTTATAAATTCAAAAAGTTTATGTTCGTATTTCGTGTCGTGATTTTTTGTCGAAAACATCTTTATGGTAACAGATATATATATATATATATATATATATATATATATATTAAATATATTTATTATATATATATATATATATATATATAATACAGCACTCTTCTCTCTCTCAAAGGCTCTCGTAGGAAATATTTATTCCGAAATATTTGGTTGTGTGCTGGTCTGGAAGTCCCTTAGCCCAATGTGGGGAAATATTGTGCCCTCTTTTTCAGGATCTATTAGTTGAAATGGGATTAATTTCACTGCTCCAGTGAGCATGGCCAATGCAATTTCATTCGACTTTGCGTGAATTCCATTGTGCCGTTTGATAAAGTGATTCAAAATGGCGGCGTTGATTGAAATCCAGACTGGTTTCCAATTTCTCTCAGTTATTACTTTTCTCGACACAAGGGCCACATGCCTATAATTAACTATTTAGTGACGCCAGTGGTTCGATTTCCTCGTGAATTCCTTGTCTCGTTGTCCGATGGTCTCGTGGTGACAACATTCCCTCCACTTGTGCAACGGAATAGTCATCCAACATTCGTGTGCCAGCAATACTCTGCTTTTCTTTCTGAGTGTTTTATTTATTGATCTGTGGTAACACTAGAAAGCCTACCAGATTTGTTTGATCGTAAAAGTACAGGAATAGACTAGCGTTATTTTTGACAATTCAGCTCTAAAATTGTAGCCTTGTCTTCTGCTGTATCCCAGAATAGCAGAGATTATATGATTTCTTATCTGCACACAGACTTGGCTAGATTGTGGAGCTATATCTCTTCCAGTAGTTGTTTTTTGTTGAAATGCTCCATTAAGATATGACATTTATGTAATAGTTCCATCTAGCCAGTAGGTTCCGTTATGTTTATATTCAATTACTTGAGTATAAAATGAAAAGCGATTATTTCGCTGCACCATCTGTCCGTAGGGTATATCCTCGTGTTCGGATTCCACGTGTACTCGTACTGGTGAAAAGAGAAACAGCCAGTAGCGTCCAACGTATCGCAAAGTATTCAGCGGTCGCGGGGCGGATACATTGCATTCCGCGCGCAGCGGCTGGAGCGCGGGGCGGGGCGGGGCACGGGGCGGGGCGCGGGGCGGGGCGGGGCTCGGGGCGGGCGGGGCGCGGGGCGGGCGGGGCGCGGGGCGGGCGGGGCGCGGGCGGGGCGCGGGCGGGGCTGGCGCTTTGTTGTGCGCGGCGGGGGCGGGCTTGTCACTGCACTGCCCACACAATTGCGGCCGACTGAAGGAGAACGAGATAAAGAAGACAAAGATAGGGTCTCGGAAACGGGTGTCTGACAGCTCCTCATTCGGGAATGAAGGTTATGTAAATACACGAAAAATAAGGTTCACGGAGAATTCAAAGGGTACTGATGTCAAGAAGATGAAAACGTTTTGAAAGGACATTTAACATGAAAGTAGCAGTAAAGAATGTGTTTAGTATGATTCGACTTGTGGAATGGATGAAGATAGGAGAGGAGAACCAAGGTCGCGAAAAATAAAATAAAAATATAAGTGGCAAAATCTGAAATGGCGCGCCTGAAATGTTCGAAGCGCGGACAGGTAGTTTTTAAAATTATTGAACTGAGAATTTTCGTTTTTGAATTTCATTTTGTGAATGAAACAGTTGTATTAGTTGATCAATTGACTTTGTATTGTTATTAACATCAAGAACCTGGCATGAGAACTAAAACCAATTTTCTACGGGCAGTATGTATTTAGTGCATTCATGTTCACCTGTGAACTTTTACTGATTACTTATGGAATAGTACTAAAGTTAATTACACTTTAGATTACGTGTTCTGTAAATCTACTAAATTCAGTGTATTTGATCCTAACAATGTCATGAAGGAATATAAATTTTAATGCAAAATATAATAGAACTGTCGAAGAAAGGCCAGGAAAGTTCAGAATACAAATGTTACTAGCATCCTGGAAAAAATTCTTGGCGGGGAGTTGGTGGTTTCAAAAGAATGAGTGCTACTGGCAACAGAGAGAGACTTGTTTTCTGGCGATAGAGGTGAGACGAGAGCGTGGCGGGGGCGTCGGGCAGTGGCTGCGGCCTGCGCTGTGCCGCATTGTTCCTCGGAGGCGCCGCCTCAGATAGCGCTTCTGCGGCTGACGCGGTGGCGTCGCGCAGCGGGAGATACCGGCTGTCCTTCCGCGCCCGGAGCGCGTCGCGTGATGTGCATTTGCCTGCCTTCGCGGCACCAGTCAGAAGTCGGGAACGCTGCCGCGCTCGGGATTGCATTATTATCCGGTAACTACCCAAATGTGAGAGTGTTCCTGTCGCTCGCGTGCTGTCATAGGCAGCCGAGGCGCAACCGAGCAGTTAGCGTCACTGTTTTGTGAACGTTGTTGCATACTTCGGAAACGGGGTTGATGATATGCAAAGAAAATATTTTATAATTTTTATAAATATAAATATTCTACCGGGTTCCACCTTGTGAATTAGGTTGTTGGTGCGTACGTGTATATATATATATATATATATATATATATATATATATATATATATATATTGTAACACTCCCGGTCGTCTCGTTAGAGAACGCCCAGTCAGCGGCCCGGTGTATTAGCTCAGTCGGTGATGGAAGGCATTGTTAAACAGATACTGGTAACATGAAAGAAACACTTGGATCACTGGTAAAAATCACTTTTATTCCTGGGCAAAATAATTTAAAATGCCCCAGGGAAGTTACACTTGTAAATAGAATAAGAAATCTGAAAATTAGGTGGATAGAAAAAGAAGATGAAAAAGTTAGTATTCAGAATAAAGCTTAAAATTAGGAAGACTTATAATTAACATTACAATGGCAAAATACGAAAGTTACAAATCGATGCGCCATAGCGCGGCGCCGCTCATTACAAAAAAAACTTTACACGGGACGAATGCCCATTGAAAAATACTGCCTGGAAAGAAGGGTCTCTGCGCGCCCGGGGACGGGCGCGGCGCGAGGAGGCGGCGGGCGTCCTTCAAAAAAAATTCAGCGGAGGTCAATGGCCCCCCGGGCCGTCAGCTGGCGGTCGGGTCGTCTGATGGCGTCACCCAAAGGGCGGTGGCGCGTGGCTGCGTTGAAACGACGTCTGGGAGAACTGGCAGTAACTGGTAGAGAACTGGTAGTGACTGGTAGACTGGTAGACTTGGAGCGGACGGGCGGTCTCAATCTCAGGAACGTAGTAATTAACTATGCGTACCTCTGGTTCTCATTATAATGATTGTCGATTACAACTTCGGACAGTTTAGCAATCCTTCGGAGAAACATTCGCCTCACGACGAATTCCCACCCCAGAGAATTTTCTCTGTCTACTGCAGCCGGCACAACGCTCAAAACTCGCAGCAAAATACTAAAATCCCACATAGGCACATTCGCCCGAATAATTCCCACCCCAGATAAGTTTTTCTCCTAACTGTCCTCAGCCTAATACTCAGGCTCCTTCCGACGAATAATTATAAGTTTTTCAGAGGCACACTGGTCTCTCTCCGACGAATAGTTACGCACCCCAGAGAAGATTCTCTCCCGACTGCTCCCCGTCTAAATGAACTGGCCCCGTCTGATGCTCTGGCCCTTCTGATATTCTCTCAGTCGAAATTGTATCAGGTTAACTTTTGCCCCCACCCAATTTTCTCGCATGTTCTAGCTCCTTAGAAAAGTCACGTCGCTATTGGCCAAAGGTACTGGCGCAGCGCATTAATTTCAACCAATTGCGACGAGAGAAGCATGGAGTTTCGACTCTTTGCATCACTGTGAGCGTCCAGAATTTTCCTATTCCTTCTGGAACATGCTTGCACAAGACAGGCGTTGTCCGTGAAAGAATTTATCGCTCTGGGATTCCCTGGATGTCGATTTCAAGAGCGTTCTAGAAGGTTCGCGCAGATGGCCATGCGAACACGTGCGTCTTGCAGTGAATCTGTCGACGACTGACCCTTGTAACGACTTTCTTAATGTGCCGGGGGCGGAAACGGCTGTCCGATAAGCGGGGTTGCGCGCGCAACGCTGTCTGTTCATTTCCCAACAGAACTCAGGGTTGCCGAGTCTGTTTGTTTAAATTTTTAGTCCGCTGAATTTCGTTTCAAAACGTATGACGAAATCTGTATCGCTACAATATATATATATATATATATATATATATATATATATATATATATATATATATATATATATATATGTAAATTCCTCACATTACACGTTCTCGTGATTGTTCATAAACGTTGGTTTGTAGAACGTTATCTGAAGGAAATATTGTAACCACATGTAATGGCGTTTGCTTTTGATTGTAAGTGGTGCATTTCTGTGCGGTCTGTTTATGTATTGCGTTAACGAGTGTGCATTTTCCTCGTTCTACCGATCGCACATAATGATATAATTGCGTTTCAGATGTCGGAGGCGTATATGCATTGATAGTAACGAGCAAGTAATTGTAGGATTCGATTCTCAGTCAACTTTAGAAGTTGTCACACAAGGTGTTTGTCGTTGCTCGCGTAACCCAATGTGACCACCATCTATGATGGCGATAATGCCTCGATGTACGGCGGTGAAACATGAACATTAATCCATCATGTACTCAGCTGACTAGCAGTTATGTATTAAAGAAGGCTAATTACACTTTTTGCCGATTACGTAGGTTAAATGTGTTCCAAGAGAAGATAATGAAGTTGCATGGAAAACTATTTCTGACTTTCTATGAGGGATTTGCTCACAATTTCCTGCAGTTGAATTAATTTAAGCTCGCTCTGTAATCGCCTGCATATTTATTGTGTTTTTGCTGGGATTCGATCCAGGAAGCATTTCGTTCTCTCATTTGCCTCTGTTGTTCCAAACAAGACAAGCATTGTTTGAAGCGCAAGCTGATCGTGTCCCACGCATGCGATGGGAGAAGGCCGCGCCAGGGAGAGCAAGAAGAGGAAGAGAACGTCTTTGAGGCGGAACTGAAGTGACGTGTGGAAAGCGCGAAGAAGAAGAAGAAGAAGAAGAAGAAGAAGAAGAAGAAGAAGAAAGAAGCAATATGAAGGAAGAGCGGGTGGGTTGAGGGAAGAGGTGCGAGTGAATAAGCAGCGGAGAACGCGGCCATTCAGCGCTGACTGTCGCAGCGACGACGCAAATGATGCAGCGGATGCGTAAACAGTGAAGGCCACTCGGAGCGAGTGCCAAGGGAACTGGACGAGAGAGCTGCTGACTGCGCAGCCGAACGCGTCAGCGCCCGCCGAGCACGTGACGGCCCAGGCGAGCGCAGGGGAGGATCGGCTTCACGCACTCGCGCATGAGGCTCGACCCCAGGGGAAATTGGAATTCCGTGAAATCAGACTTTTTTGTGTTTTCAGAATTTTTGGGATTGCTGAATTCGAAATAAATGTGGAAACAGAAAGTGCTACTCAAAATGGTCTATACGGGAAATATTTTTAATGAAGTAATTAATGGTTTGGGTTAATTGGAGGTGGTTAATTAATGTTGTTGATTTAAAATTTTAGTCTTAAAACCTGTGATTCATCTGAACGTTTTTTTTCCTTCAGAGTAGTCAGGAAAATTCATTGTAAGGTCAGCTGTCACTATTTTGGAATTGTAATATTGAATAAGTGAGTTATGATATAAAAATCCAGCAGTACGTCAAAAACTGTCAAAAACTGTTTGTGATTGTGCATTCTGCTGTTAAATTGAAATAAAAATTCTAGTAAAGGATAACAGCATAGAAATCTTAGCTATTAAACTTTTCCAAATATGAAAAACAAATTGTAATTTACACAACCCTCCCTGGCGCTGAGAGAGGAACAAAAATGCCATAGTTGCTTCCTTTACTGTAGTTATGAGCTAAAACTATTTCCAAGGAAAGTTCTTTCGCATGTACTACTTTTGTTCTGAATGACAGGTAGAGAGATTATTTGTGGTTTCATTTTCGTATGTAAGTGGTATCTATATTGATCTCATAATACTTTCAAATTGTTTTTACTAGGGCGCACTCAACTCATTCTTCTAAATAATCAGCATTTTTCGTATGAATATTTTATAATGAAATAAAATAGAAATACAATTCTATTTTAATATTTTATTTTCATTGCCAATTTCATGCGAGAAGCTAAAATGAATAATACATGTTTCAGTGTGACGGAACTCGGTGATCCCGAAAACAATTAACAGAATAAAACGAAATTCTTTTTCAATTTTTGCAAGAAATATAAAGTAAGGTCGATCTAATTTAATAATAAGTCCCACTTTAGATTCTGAAATTGATGATTGTTTTGGAGTTAGGCGATGCCATGTACGTCGGCAGGCACGTCGAAACTCCCGCAGGAGCGGAGCGAATGGCGTCGCCGCCGCCGCCGCCGCCGCGCCCCATCGCTTCGCAGGCGAAAGCGGCGCCGCCCGCGCCGTGCGGCTGTGCGCGCGCGGTCTTCTCTCGCGGCTGCGCGCGGCGCGGCGCCTGCGGAGCGCAGCGGCTCCGCTACCCCAGTATGCAAGTGGGACAAAACGGCCACGAATGAACGCAGTGAAACTCGCGCCGCGCCGCGCCGCGAAGCAGGCTCCGTCTCACACTCGTTTGTACTTTCGCCTTGCTGTGTTATTTCCTTTCTTTTCGTCGAGTTCTGCGGAATTAGCGTTCATTATGCCACCTGTGAGAGAATGTATGTGGTTCCTTGAGCGCAATTCAAGATACGCCACGAAGAGGATAGTAAATGATTCTCTGTTTGAAATTGCAATTTAGATTTGAGTAATCTATTGATGTCTGAAAGTCGGAACTTATTATGTAGTAACTTCGTTCACTGAGTCAAGTGTAAATTCTACTATCATGATGAACTGTGAACACATTTTTAGAAGGTAAATACGTTTAATAAAAACAAACTATTGCTTTATTTGTGTTGCAACTGAGATTTTACTTGTAGATATATATTATCTGCCTCAAACACACTTGTAAAAATAATATATTGGCGGAACGTGTGGTTTTTATTTTCTCTCTCGAACACACATAAAGTTAAAGCAATTTATTTCAGCGCGAATGTTAAATTAAATGTGTACAAATATTTTAATATTCTGGAAAAGTGACAATTGTAGTATTTCTTTTGAAACTTGTAATTGTATAATTGACGAAATGAAATTACATTGGGATGTAATATAGAACAGTTTGCCTCTCGTATATTATTACAATTTTTCAGAAGAAACCTTTTTTTTTTTACATAATAAACGCCGTGATAGCTCCCACTAGCTCTCCAACAAGGGGGAGATTGGCTGCGTGCCACATATCCACACGGGAGTTATCGAACGGGCCGGGGCCCGGAAGGAGAGTTTTCGCCTGAGGCCGGAAGACGGGAAATCCCGGCTGGCGAGCATCGAACGGAGCGGGGCGGGGCGGGGCAGAGCGGGGCGGGGCGTCTCCGCCTCCGCCCCCGATCGCCCTCCGGGGACGCAGCTCACACTCAGTGGGAGAAGACTTGCGCAGAAGGAATAAAAAAAAATGTAAAACGTGCTTGAAGACCTTGGGAGCCTCTCGGTAGAACACCTTGAAGGAAATGAATACTTTTGGAGACGGAAGTGTTAATAGACATGCACTGTCCTTTCAAACTTACATTTGCGGGTCATAAAATTTTCTTGAGTTTGTTAAAGACTCTTGTCTCTTAATGCAACTAATCTTGGGTGTATCTTAAATTTGTGTGAAACTGTAAATTAGCTTAACATCTATTACCTTGAAAACAGTCGTAGAAGAAAGATTATTGATTTTTTCAAATAGTTCTGGTATTCTAATAATTTTCAGCTTTCGTTCGTTGAGATTCTGACTTGGAATTACCGATTGTTCCTAAGCGCGCGTTGCGGCTCACGTGGGCGGGTGGCGGGGGTGTGGGGAAGTGGGTTGGGCGCTGCGGGGGCGACACGTGCTCCGCCGCTCAATGGGCTTTCTCGATGAAGCCGCCCCGACTGAAGGAGCCATTCGCTCTCAGATGACGCTCCACAATGTCTCCCTCCCCTCCCCACCCCTCCCCTCCCCTCCCCTCCCCTCCTTCCTTCCTATTTTTAAAGCTTGTGAGACCTTTTGTGCTTTCCGCGGAATGGAGGAACGAGCAATATCGGACACATTACGGGAGGAAATATTAAAGAAATTGAATGTGGGGAAGGAATTAGGAGTATCGGAAACAAGTTAGTTGGATAATTATTTCCTCCAAGCTCGGCGCTTCTACACGCGTGGTCGCGTTTTCGTGGAAGCTCCCACAATATTAATGGTTGCACATGAGACTAAATTAGTGTTCATCGCTACAACATTCAATTAGCACGCAAATGTATTCGAGTTGCGGTGTCACGCACAGTGATGTAAACAGATTACACAGAAGGCAGTTACATATAACGATATTTGCGATTGAAAAAAGGAAATCGTTGAAAATGAGATTTTCGTATGGCATATTTCTTCGCGCTAAAATAAAACAAACTAGTAGATTTGGAGATTTTGAATTGAAAACGCGTAATAGTAATTTTAGTGATGGAGTGAAGCTCATATTTTCGTGAGAAGTTGTTGATAATACTCCCCATAATGGTTAAACAATGAATCGAAAACTATGAAAAGGATGATTTTACTTGAGACATAATTTCGAAATATCTTTAGAAATTTCGATATGAATGTCATGTTGTTTAATGTTAATATGCATTTCAGTACTGATGTACTAATTTGAATCAAGGAGATATGAGTAATTTGTGGAATATATAGTGAGAAGAAATCAGTAAAACATTTTTTCACTCACAGTTATTTCTTTATTTGTTTATTTTTAAAATGTATCTAACATCTTCCGAAAACAAAACAAAAACAAACAAAAATCGCCTAAGACAGCTCATGAACCGTAACTCCTCGCGTGTCCCATCGCGCCCTCTGCCATCCGCTCCAGCCCGGAGCGCGCTGGGCTTTGGAGCGGAGCATCAGCGCCGGCAGCCGTGGTTGTCGCGCCGCTGTGCGCGCTGAGCTCGCGGCCCGTGACGCGGCGCTGCCTGCGTACAGAAGCACTTGACACTCGTTAGCGGAAGTGACGTTCCTGGGGCTGCCGCTGCACGTCGAGGCTGGCGGAGGCGGGAACGCTGGTGACAAAGGGGGGCGACCTACCTGACACGGCGACGTTGTTTGCTCCGAGTTCCCACCAACGCCGCCAACTCCCAAGCGAGATTGCGAATACCTCGTACTTCAACACCGGCATTCGCTAATTCAAACAGTCTGTTTTGTAGATAAGCGCAGCCGTTGAGAACTATACGACACACGATTATAAAAAAAATTCTCGTGCATTATTCAAATAATTGCTTCATTAATGATCTGAAGATTCGAATACTTTTGCTTTCTTTCAAGTAAATATACACCATTATGCCCCTAGAAACGGCTATTGTTTGTTCGGGTTCGATTAAGTGTTATCCAGCAACGGCCTTCGTAGTTGGCTAGTGTGCGAGATCAATCGTATTTTCTCCTCTTTTCTGCGGAATTATATTTTCTGCGGTTTGACATTATTTGCAATATTGAAAATATAGGCGGGATTTAATTTATCTTCATTTTATATCTGTATGAACTTGGTTTCAATGTTAATTGATAAATTGTAATGGCTCTCAAATAATCAATGGTCATTAATCAGAAGTACAGTAGAATGTACCGACAGATCAAATGACTTCCCGGCGTGGTTCGGGCGCTTCAAAAGGTTTCGCGGCATTGCGAATATATGTTAATTTGGGTACCAGGGTGACATTTCCGAAGATTTGGAGAGTGTTGTAATTCACTTTCATAGTGCCCCTCTTCTCAGAAGGCGGTGTGTCTAAGTCTTTCTTCGGCCTCGAAGCTGTGAATCTCCAAAATTCCACCTCGTATTCTCTGCTCCTTCCGAGAATCGACCGTAAAACTCGATCTTACCACTCGACTTGTTTTATCACGATTCCATTTCATCCACACAGAGAATCTCAAGCAAAACAAACCTCCTTCGGTGTTTACTTGCGGATGGATTTCTTCTTGGGTGAACCTCTCTCAGTCTTCGCGCGCGGAGGAGTCCTCTGCACTTGTGTGCGCTGTTTATGTCGTAAACAAGAGGGGAACGGGCGCTGCAGTGTTTATCCCCCACTCCCTTTCCATCTCGCCAACTTGCTTTTTCTTCCTCTTTGCCGCCCTCTTTTGCGCGGCGTTTGGTCCCCGCGACGACCACCGAGCACTTGTCACCTCGTCACTCTGAGTACTCTCCGCTCGTACAGTCAAGCTGACTCCCCACACACACACACACACACACACACCGGCAGCCTTCCAACAACATCCACTTCGATCGGAGCTCGGAAACAGAAATGCCGCCCCTGCCCGTCATTCTGCGTCCTTTTGGTTTGAGCTATTCCTTTATTTCTGGGGTAACGCTGGTGACCTTTGCCACGTTGTTGAGAACGGAATTTCCCTCTTCGCGTCGTAGAACCTGGTTCTGTTTCAACCTGCGCCGCGCTTTAGGACAGTTTGTCTTGGAAGGACTTCATTCTTGTAAAGCCTCTTTGCCTGCGCTTCTTCGCGGCCCAAAAACCAAGATTTGGCGATTTGCCACTCACCGCCTGGGGCGACCCGGAGATTTTCCCGCATATCGGTCTTTTCTCTCCCTTTCTTCTCTTCTAATGCCACTGGCTCTTGCTCTGGGTGAGAACATTTTTCCGGTTCCGGAACATTCCTCCACTAACCGTCGACTCTAGTATCAAAACCGGAATTATTCTCTATATCGATAAGAAGTTGTTCACCCGCATTACCACATCCAAGCTACTTCTGCTGTTTCTTTCAAGTTTTCCCGCAGTCTGAACTTTTCTCCATTCCATTCCGTCTCCTCTGAGGCAGAAACTGTCCACATTACCTTCCTCCTCCTGACTCATCGCCCGTAAGCCACGTCTCCCTCCATTCCTCCTTTAGCGTCGCGTCGCCTCTTTCTTCATTGCCCTAAGTAGAAATATTCTTCCTCTCCCCGTCTCTTCACCGCCTGACCTTGGAGCTCTGTCCGCGTTGGTGTAGCCCTTTTCCCATTAACCTTCAGTGGAATTGCGTTTCATCTCCTAGTGTGACAGCCTCTCTGGGAGCTAGTCGCCCTCCGTAGCCGCGCCGCGCCTCCCCGGGTGGCTCTTATCTCCTCATCCACTCGCGGCGCCCGCCCGCCCGCCAGTCGTCGCCCTCGGAGCTTGTAGCCGAATCGATATTGATCTGCGGAGGCTCTTTTTGCCGCGTCAATGCGCCTCCTCCTCCTCCTCGCGCTGCTCTTCCTGCTCTTCCTGGCCCCCTGGCGGCCTTCCCGGAGCAGGCCGCCGGCCGAGCTGATTCTTCGTCGCTTTTCCTGCACTCGCGCACTTGCGCTCCCTCGATGGCTACAAGCAACTTTTCACACCTACCGATGTTATCTCGGGGAAAGCGGAAACGTGACCATCGCATTTGACCAGTAACAGTCGATAGCCTGAATTTGATTTTCTATTGACTTCCGGAAATAGAGCTTTATACATGCAGAATCAATTCGTTATTTTTTTTTTTTTTTTTTTTTTTTTTTTTTTTTTTTTTTTTTTTTTTTTGCTCGCAGAAAACTGCATAGAAACTGTTTTTCAGCTATGACATTTGGCAAAATTAATTACTTTTATCAAAGGTAAGAGAGATTTTAATATGTGTCTTGAATGTTACTTTATTATTTAAAGTTCAACACTAAAACGAATTTTCCGTTTTTGAGTTTGTCTTAAAATTCCGGCGATTTCATTATAGCGGATTCTTTTTTCATTCGTTGTCTATTCATTAAAACCGTGATTGAAAGCTGATTGCTCATGGATAAACAGATGAGCTTCCATTGAAACTCGTCGTGTTCATGTGAAAGGAGGATTCATTGTGTTTGGCGCAGAGCAGAGATTGCGTGAGGCGCATTCTTGACTTCGCTTATTAACACAAAGCAGACTACATAGATCCAATCTCGTTTAACACGGGAACAGCAGAGCAGCTGTTGTTCACAGCTCCCCGAGAGAATGGAGTGTTGATGAAAGCATAACACTGCCCTGGCTCTATCAAGGAAACTTAAATCTCTGAGTTCCATGTTCGCTTTCTTTGCATTAACGTCTAAGTGCATTTGATTATTCAAATTATGCATTGTGCCTCTTACATGTCACTTAACGATGTGATGTAATGCAAGGAGGTATGATTTTGGAATGAAACCTTTATGAATTGTTTTGAATGATATTTACATTTACATTTACATTACATTTTCATTCAGTGAAAGGGTTGGCAGAGAATGCCAAAGGCAGACTAATCGTGTTTTCATTGAAATTTCATGACACGCTTTATTAAACGTTAATCAGTGGGGAAAAGCAAAAATAAATTTAATGGTATAAAAAATAAATTTCACGCAACTCGGTAGAAAAATGTCAACCAAAAATATTTGCTTCCACTTCAATATATATCGATGTAATTTGCATAAAGAACTAGTTATATTTTGTTTATGAAACAATTTGCGTCCTTCGTGCAATGATGCAATACTCTCATTCTGGTGCAATACTGTTCTAATTCTTGGACAAATTTTATTCGATGGCTTCTGTTTATGAAAGGGAATTCTTGTTTGTTGTATCGTAGTTGGTTGAAGGGCAATCGATCTGGAAGAGCGTGGCAAAGAGGAACCCACGGCTATCGATCGCAGCGGCGCTGCCCGAGAGCACGCGCCAAGTTGCGGGGATAAGTGGAAATAACGTTCCCTTCCGCCCCCCCCCCCCCCCGCCCCTCCAGCACTCGCGCCCGCGCGCGCGCACGTTTTAATTTACACAGCGACATTTGTTTGAAGTTCTCCCGTCTAGGGAAATTGCCGAGGTATTCTGCGCGACAGTTTCGCAGCTCCCGTTCCTAAATATTCCTGCGGAGCGTCGCGACTCGGCGGCTCGTCCCCTGCGGCGCAGCGACCTCGGCGCTGGGGGCTTCCGCCGCGCCCCATCCCTCGCCGCTGTTCCACTAGGGAGGAGACGTATCGCACGATTCAGGCCGCTTGTCATTGAACATGCTCACCAGGTGCTTTTGTTTCTCAGGGGTCTCGATTCTGGACCGTGAATCTGAACGGCGCTTGTTCCTTCGATGTTTGGTTTCTTCTCAAGGATAATATGAGTGGGGAAACGTGTTTTTACGCGAACACTCTGGAATCTGTAAAAGTTTTAATTTCGTTCGCAAATTAACATTTGAAATCAAATATTTACGAAGCAAAATGCTCATTCTTAGATCAACAAAATATTTACTTTTTATAACAGTTAGAGCAGTGAACAAAAAACATTTTCCATGTAAATTATTCTGTAAGCATTGAATTAACTTCAGCTTAATTGTCAGACAATCATTTAAATGTAGAAAAGCGGATATGTAGAAGCGTACTTTTTCGAGGAGTATCCAGAGCCTTCAAATTAATATATTTTTCTAAGATATTGTAATGTCCAAGGCGTTGGCCTTAGCAAAGAAAGGCGGAACGTAGCACCCCCTCGGACTGGGCTCTTGTCGGAAAGTCCGTCACTCGCAGCTGCGGCCATTGCGCGTTCTTGCGCGGCGCCGCGCCGCCTAATCGGGCTGATCCGTAATTGCCGCGCGGACGATGCGGCAGCGCCGGCCGCCTCCGCGCCCCGCGGGTAATGAGCCCTCCCGCCAGGCGTCTGGCCCCCTCCGCGCTTGCCCCTTTCCTTAGTCTTCTTCCTTTTTGACTATTCTCCTCACTGCTCCTGTCCCTTTTGTCCCTCACAAGTTCTTTCTCTCGCCTGTCCTTTCCACTCATGCTAATCTTTCTTTTTATTATTTTCTTTCATCAATCGTTTCTTCACACGTATTATTTCTTTCCCGGCTTGCTCTTTAATTTCCCACTCTTAATATATTGGTTCCACTACCTCTCGTCTTCATCTTAGCATTCATAGGAAGCTAAACACGTGCCTTCTTACATATTGTTTATTGGTACGATGAATAATTATCATTATTAAAATATAAAATAAAATTTGTCTATGAATCTTTATCTCTAGCCTTTCTTGTCTGCTACAAATTCCAGAAATTATATTCTGAAACATTTGCTGATTATAAGTTCTATCTATTAATTTTTCCAAGATGAATGCATTGTCTAAAATTTACGAAACAGAATCGTTTATAGCACTCTGTCGTTGATAGCACAATTGTATTTTAAAATATTTCTTACTGTTTGAATATTTGAACTTTTCGAGATGTTTTCACGAATGATCTGTTGAAAAAAAATTTGCAAGAATGACAATTTCCGACGGACGCGTTTATTCGTTTCGCATCTAAGTAAATTGTAAGAAGAATACCTAAAAAAGTACTACTTAAAACATCACTATAGTTACTTCCGTTTCGCAGATTAATTTTTTCTCAGTGCTATGCATCTCAATATCGGGGATGTTCTAAGAACACATCTTCTCGCTTTAGTAACGTGAAGTAGACGTGTTTACAAAAGGTTCCCAGCAAGGGGTGCGCTTTCAGAAGCTCGCCTTCGTTTTTACTTCCTCCCGATTTTAGAAGTGGCACCTGGGACTCTGCACTCATTGAAGTCTTTTCTCGTTAACTGAATAGCTGTTTCGGTTCTATGCTTGTATACCCTTGGTTGTAGAACGAAGGAGGACACTGGCCGATGTTCCTCCTTGCCTGGCATCAAACTGGGAGGACGTATGGAACACAACATCACATGATTGTGGTTTTATTTGCATAATGATTGATATATTACAGAACCGCGTACAAATGTTTCTCCCTTCAAATTTATTAATATAGGATTAAAATCTGAATGATCAGTGGATAAATAACGACAGTGAGGTGAACGCCATGTGAATGAACGTTTATTAACTTACACAAAATGAAATATGGGAAACGTGGAAATTGTAGCGACAGCAAACAAGTTCTCTCATGTTACATCGGAAAGACTGAACTTTGCTATTAAATTATCAGATATCAATACATTTTTAACAGATATAATCGCAACCTCCAAACCATATTTCTGAGTTTGTTATTGACGCGGAACGTTTCGGGCCTCGAGGGTGGGCAAGTTGAAACGCGAAATTATACGTCCCCCGCATGCACCGCGCGGAGCGGCACCGAACTGGAGCTCCACTCGCTGTCACTGCCAGCTCTTCCAATTACCCGCCTCTCGCCCGCCTCTCTGGCCTGCAGCTCGCTCGCCCGCGAACCGCTCGCGAACCGCTCGCCCACGCGCACGTTGCAGATACCGAAAGTAACTGCATTTTGGTTTTCTCTAAAGATGAAGGGAGGAAGAGTAAAGTTAGTCTTTAGTTGAGTATGCGAGAGTGAATGTTATTTACTCTCCGTTTTGAGCAGTTGGCTCTGGTACGCTGAGCAACGGAGACTGCTATGTTCTAACGAAACCGTAAGTTTCGGCGTCTGGAGTCAATGTGTCCTTGGGTGTCCGGGAGGCGCGGCGTCCTAGGCTCAGATGCCATCACACTCCGACCTTCCTCAGGGCGAAATGCGCGGGGGTGGACTGCGCATGGGTGTATATAAAACGACGCTCCCCTCCATCTGGGAAGTGGTTGATCGACCAAAGCGGAGAGAGCATCGGCCATTCAGCCAACTACCCCCCTGGAGCAGCGGGTGCCGCGCTGCGCCGACACGCCTCTGGACGTAGCGGGAAAATGTTCGTGGAGAGGTAGGCCTCGGCCGGCATTAGGGTTTTGGGGATGTTTGATCGTTTCAATACCCTCTTTGACCCTCGTTGGTCCGCAGCGCCCTACTCTGGCCAGGAGGCAGGTGTTTTTTTAAAGTATGGCGTGGCCCGTTTTTCTTGAGTAGAGATCTATGGCCTCTTGATTGAAATCATTGCATTTGTAAGTGCAAGTCTTCCCGGAGGTGATCCACACTAATTCTCCCCGTCTCGCCGATGTAGCTGTGGCCGCCACTACATGGGACTCGTGAAGATAAAACAGGTGGGGCGCGGTCTTTAAAGCAGACTAAATTAGTTTTTCATGAGCATTGTAGCCAGTCTTTATTTCGAAGCGACTCAAAAGCTTGCAATTTTTGTCAGTGACTCCTTGTATATATCGTAAAAAGGCTATTTTGTGGTTGTTAGCAGTGCTAGCAGTGCAAGAGGCGGTCGCTACGTACTGTACGGCTTGGTGGGCAGCGTTAGCACTGAACCTGTTAGATATAAATATGCGTTTGAGGAGCTCCATTTCACGGTCTAAGGATGCATCATCACATCCCCCATCCCTTTCGAATGCCTGCCACTGCAGTTCGTCTGGCTCGCTGCTCGCCCCAGCTTGCCAGCCGGACCCACCTGCCGCTCGAAGCCCGCGGGGTGCGCGCTTGGGCCGCGCTCGTTTCGCAACCGCGCCTGTCACCGCGCCAGTCGATGCGTCCCGCCCCGGAGAGCGCCCGAGTGGCCTCAAAGCAACGCCCTGCGCCGCCAGCTCTAATGAGCCGTCATTCGGAAATTCGAGAGGACGAAATGCTTCGCAAACGCGCATTCGCGTCACGTGAATGGGAGCGAAGCAGCGTGGAGTGCCTTGGTGGAAAGCAACTAGTCATCGGGAATTACTTTCGTGCGATGAATTGCATTTGCATATTCCAATTTTCTACAAAGTTGAAAAACCAAATTACATAAATTATGTTGGGCATCATTGGAAAGAGAGAGAATTAACTGGACTGTGAAGTGGATTTCTCTAAATTATAATTTGATGCAAATACAAGTGTTTTGAAATATTACAGCAAATTTTTATTTCTTGCTTTCGAAAATATTAAAATATGAAGTTGTTATTGTCGAAGTGATGCAAGTTTTTGATAAAATATTCCAACATTTCAGTGAACGATTACTTTGAAATATCATGGCATGTTAAAAGCGCACTACTGCCATGAATACGCTCTGAATCTACTAAATATATAGTGGCATGAACGAGCATTCCCTCATTACTTGCGTCTAGACGACTTCTGTTGGGAGATGTACAAATTTCGATGGCTTCGTTGCTAGCGTGCGATGCGGCGGCGGCGGCGGCGGCGTCCGCCCGTTGCGGCTCGCCGCCGCCCTCGCCTCGGCCCCCGGCCCGGGCGCGCGCCTGTGGGGGGCCGTGCCTGCGGTCAGGGGCCGCGGATTATTATCGACGGGCGCGCTGCGAGCCTAAACGACGCGCTGGAGAGCCCGGCTGAGCTGCAAAGCCCAACATTGTACGCCACGCGGCCACCGGCTATTAATGGCTGGCTGGCAACGAGCGCCCGGCACTGATTCGGAAGCAACGCGTGGAATTTCTCCTTGTTTATGCAAACGGCGTACATTGATTTTATTTATCCGTTTGTCCGCTTAGAGCAAATTTTAAATGTGAATATTTCATTGGTCGCATTTGGTACTGCCCAGGGCTTTTTCATTTCCGGATATTCGGTTCCAATAGATACCCTTAGATCAAACCGTTGAAGTAGACGCAGAAACAACTCCTTGGTGTAACTTAGAAACCATAATGCAAAATGTTACTTTCATCGTTGTTATAAATACTAAAAATGGTAATGTATTGAAGTTACCACATTATTAATAGAATGAGTGCGTAAATAAAATGTTTTTATATCCCGTCATTATAAACGACTTTCTTCCGTTAACTAATCCGTTAATAAAATTATTTTAAGGCACAGATCATTACATCATTACTTTTTCTCCTCGATGTATAACGTCATGCATGTCTCTTTGTATGCGACACGTTACGCTGACGTGTAAATAAAAACTCCATCTCGAATAGCGTAGAAGTAAATAAATGCTGACAATACTAAGGCCAAAGAGAGAAATAGCACGATATCAGTATGTCATGTTTCTCCAACAAATATAACATATGCCAGCTTTAGTTACTCTAGAAAACGTAACTAATCATGATTAACCATGATGAGATCTCTATAAGACTACGTAAGTATATGTTACGCATCGCACAGATAAAATATTCGAATTCTATACGTTTCATTCAATTAAAAAAAAATGCATCAATTTACGTAAATTTCTTGACTTTATTTTGTTCGTAAAGTTAAAGGTGCCTCTTCAGAGTCTATAATAGGTTGCAACTACAGTACCTCTTTATCACCAACGGGCTATAAAACTTTTTTATCTACGTACTCTTCTTGGCGCTCCGTCCGGTGGCCCGCTTGTGGCGACGTCGCAGCAAGCTAGTTGTTCTGACGTAACATAACATTTTCAAAATTTCTATTTTACGAAAAAATTGCAATACGATTTTAAAATATATTCAATCCTTAACAGAGTAATTTGGTAATTTTCCAATGTCATATATGATGTCTTACGATGATGTTTCGTAAATAGCTATTGTATCCATTGTATCCATTGTGCCTTTGAGTGTAACGTTTGGCTTTCGCTACGTGGTTGTTCTTTTGCTATCAAATGGAACGCTCCCAAGCGGCAAACAAGAGAAAGATAATTTCGACGAAGTCTTGTGCGCCGTGGCACGTGACAACAACGTTGTAATATTGGAAAATATGTATTTTACGGCCTTCATGATTTATACTCCATACTCGAGTTTTGCTTAGCGAGTCAAATGGGATGTGACAAAGTGATGAAATTGCGGTTAGGATGATTAATGAGTTGCCGATGAAATTGTGCTTAGTACATGCAGCTACATCATTGTCCAACTGATATCAGAGATTGAAATGATATGTAATTATTCGTTTTAGTATTGTTTTGAAAGAAATCAGATTCACATGTCTACTATTATTATCTATGATAAACGCACATGTGATATATTATTAACACGATGTGCGCTTTTATGAATCGTGTTTTTAATTTTTTACCTCTATTAATTCACGAGCGCGTGCATAAGAAAAGAAGTTTGTCATGTGCTTAAAAATCAAATTAGCAAACCGTTTGAATTAACAACTAATTACCAACGTACGAGCTATAAAGAAGGTGACGTGTGTTTACTTACTAGGTTGTTTGTCGGTGCGGTCGATGGCAGTTTGTTTGTTCAGACATTAAATGTAGTATTCAATATTTACAAATAGGGCAAACCTTTTAAGATGTTGGCGATCATTTACTATTAAAGGTTCTGACAATTTTCGAAATATTTATTAAAGTTGAAAATGAGCTTTTCGGAATCGTTTCAGGAAAGTTAGGCACAATAATCGAGCTCGGCAAGAATTAGATCCAATAAACAATATCTTGAATGCATACTGATTTTCAACACCTGAGCGAGAAGCGGTAAATCCATGTACTGTTGCAAGGTGTGCGTGTTACATAGATTGCCGTCGTTCTACGAACGATTTTGTTTCGTTGTAGCGATCATAAAAAATACGGGAATCTACCTATATTTTATTGTAGTGAAATTAGGAATCAAAACGTGAGTATTTCATTCGACCTTAATATTAGATTATTACGCAAAATGTCTGCATTATTTCATTCTTTTGCTTGTCATTGACATCGTGATAGTAGGTTACTGAAAATCGTATTTGTTCAGCGTGAATGGATGCATAAAGATCTTCGCGCCAACGAGTCTCCCCTTTCCCTATGCGAACACGCGTTCTCCCCTCCCCATCCAGCCCCTCTGGTGAAGAATATCAGTAACACGGCGCATTAATAGCAGGTGGGGACACACTCGTCCTCAAGGCTCGGAAGGGGACCTTTGTGTAGCGCCTTTGACACGAACAATGTGAGCTTTATGAATTTGAGGGGGAACACCGAGGTGTTAAAAAGACAAGCTATAAATCGATATATTGATCTTCTGGCGTTCCTTAGGTGAACAAAAGTTCAGAAGGCAAACTAACGAATATACGCAATTGATGAATCAATGCTTTTACACTATTAAGGAAAATTAAAACTCAGAAGTATATTGTAATCAAACAAGATCCATTTTTTCAACCGAGTACTTCGTTTTCTATTAATGCCAGTTTATTTTCTGATCGAATGACCATCAAACGGAAGTCCATAGCAATACATGATTAAGCTATCTCGACGCACGTCTATTAGTCTCCTTATTTCCACGTTCCCATTTATCCCCGATGATTCCTCGCGTTCCATCCCGACGTTTCGAAAACCGAGACTGAACCGCAACTCAGGGACCGAGTTGGACGGTGATTTGTTGGTCTGGCGGAGGCCCGGGCGGCGCGTGCCGCGCAGGCCCCGAGTGCGACCCCCGGCCGCGCGCGCGCGCGGGCTCTCGTTGCGGGCGGTGCGCCCATTGTGATGCAGATAAACGCGCGTTTACGGAGCCAGCGCTCGTAAAACGGCAAGTAAACAGCGCGGCGCCGCGCTCCGCCGCGCTCTCGGATCAGCCAACAGGCGGCTAACGCGCCTCTATCTCACCGAGCGCACTAAAAATTAACGCGGCCGACAGGCGTCCTTAAACAAACGGTGTCGTCACACGGTTATCGGTCGTGCGTCTGTTTGAGGCGTTTACAGTTTGTGTTATGTTTTCTGTAGGAGTGATTCTTCTTTTTAGATGGCCAGTGAAATATTTTCGTGTTTGCTTTGCAACTTCGTTTAGTTGTGTTGGTATTTCTTGCACAACAGAAGAATTAATTGCGAATATTGGTATCTTCCTCGAAACCTAAATTATAACAGTGGACGTTTTCAAACAAGTATGCCATTGTCTTCATATTTAATTTAGTTTTACTTCGGTAATGTATTCTTCGCTGTGGAATTTTATGACACCTTATGTTCCCATGTTAGTGGGAAACCATTTTAGGCGCCTTTATTGTTTATTAAAATATTTCCCTGAAGAGTACAATGTTTTCTAACTGTGATGAAGATGAAGTTTTCTGCTGTAAGCGCATTCTTTATATTACCTATTAATTGTTCTTTATAAACAGCTGTTTTCTTTTTTAATCCACACATTTTCTTCTAATTTTCCTAGCGTTAGCCCCGCAGGTGTCCCCTTGGTGCTGGAATTGGAACTGGGGGAGATGATTGGTTATGGTGTGTTTCCGGTCGCATCAACTATGGTCATTACTCCCGTAATTGTAGTACATTTTTATCACGGGCGGTGGCAGAGTCCTTCCCGCGCTGACTGGCGAGATCCGGCGCTGACCTGCACGTCGATTTGAGGAGCTTTCTCCATCCACGTGACAACGGGGCACCACTCTCGCCGGAACAAACTCTAAGCTCACTGAATGTGTGGTAATGTAGTGCACGTGTGTGTCCGTGAGGGGTGAGGATAGAACAAGGAAGAGGGAGGAAAGAACGCGCGCGATTTTTGGCTTGTTTGTCAGAGTACTGCTCCGGCATGCATCAGATCAGCCGGCCTCTAGAATTCTCCTCCAGAGAGCGGGTGAATTCGATGTAGGTATCTAGCTAGTGTTGAAAATCCGGCAGCGTCGGGACGAGTACCCTGGGCCCTCCCGGTGGGACGCGCTGTGTTGGGCGAGATGGTCAAGCGAAGGGAAAGGAAAGACCCCGCTCGCCAAGGCCTCTGGTGCATAATGTGCTGCTGCGGCATTCGTCGGGAAGTGATCAAGGGAACTAGTGACCACTCAGCAGTCAGCCTACGAAATTGATTCCGACAGGTGCCACGAACTCGCCGATGTTAAGCACATCACCTAAGTGGCCGGCATTGAACCCACGACCACCCATTCACCAGTATCTTCAGCCATATGGCCTTGCTTTTTAGGTTCGTCCCTTCGGGTGTCGGTCAAATATGAAATGTATTCATACATAAGTATGTAAATGACTCTTTATTATTCAATATAATTATTTTCTTGTAACCTCGTAGAACAATATATCAAACAAAAACAAATGCAAAGGCAATATTCACGACGACAAAGCGCACCGCGGTCGTACATTTCTTCCTGACGCGAATTCCGCTTCCATTATAGTCGTGTACACCTTCCACCTTGAATTACGGCGGACGCGAATGGAGGGGCGTCTCGTTGGAGGCCCTGGATGCGAAACAGCCCCCTCGGGGCGCGAAGCGGGGCGGCGGAGGCGGCGGAGGCGGCGGCGCGGGCGGGAAGATGGAGCTGCCACGCCCCCTCGCCCCCGGTTTTGCAACTTGCCGTTCCCTCCTCCGCTCTAAGCTCAGCTTCGTGGATTGAACGTCGGCCCACTTGTCATGCCGTTTTGAAACATCTCTGACAAAAGTCCACTTGCCTCGAAGCATTGTCAGAGCGAGAAATTGATTTCGGGTGCTGGACAAACATACATGCACGATTTAACTGTCGACGACGGTTCCTCATAAATTCACACGAAGCCTTTTTCCCAAATGTTGCCTGTTCTTCGTGAAAGGATACGAAAGATGTGGGTGTAATTTCTGATATTCGTTTTTGCTGGAAGCGTGATGTTGATTATGATATGATATGTTTGATTACGATATTAATAGATCAGACACATCTGCCAGGAAGCTTAACGGTGAATCCACAAATTTAGGCAGAACTACTGACCTCCTGCCTTTACGGACTTATCCTGAGGAAATAGTGACTATTCCTTTCCGCTAATTGAAGTATTGTAATATTTGCAAGATTTTTTAAAAATAGTTTGTTACGAACGTAAAAAAATGGGGATGTTACTGTAATTTCATGTTTTACGGCTTACGCCAAGAACAATTTGAAGCTCTGCCGTTGACCTCTTACTTTCTTGTCGGACCTTTTCCTTTGCCACTTTTAGTTGTATTTTCTCAATTTCTCTGTTTGGCAGTACCTTTTTTTTCTGCAAATACATTTCTTCCTGCAAACCTCGTCGCGTTACTTTCTCTCGAAAGCTTCATCAACTATTTACGCTCATGCCCACTCAATCTTTCCAACCTCGTAATACGTTTGTATTCCTGACGTCATTACTGATTTAACGAGCGTAAATATTGGAAAATGAGAGATAGAAGGACTGACTTGAGTGCCACATTAAAATGTCTCTGCTGTGGTGCCGCAACAGAGCTCGTCTGTTCGAAACGGCCGGTGGTATCAAGTCCATGCAAATAATATCGCCAAGTAGATATCGAATAATACCGGCACCCAACTCTTTATTACTAGTTTCCCCGGTAATCTCGGTGTAAACAACTATCAATCAAGCAGTTTCATTAAGGAGGGTATTCACACACCCACGCAATCTCATTATCGGCCCGCTCTTCTTCACGGCGCTCACCATTAGTCTCCATCTGCTTTCCTTCGCGCCTGTTTTCTTCCCCGGCTCCAGAATAATGTCACCCGCCTTCACCACGGGATGGGGACCGTGTGCGCCTGAGTGCTGCAACCCTCACTTTTGGAAATACGAGAGCCTGCTTCCCCTGAAAATGTTAAAATATTGAATACTTTGTCATTAATGATTTTATATTTATACATTCCACCTTTATATGTTAATATTTTCTCCTTAAACCTAAGCTAACCGAGAATTATGTGACTCGTGCCGAATTGTCGCGGTATTGACTGTTTTTTTTTATTTTATCTTATAGGTTCTTTGAGGATTTCCCCTGTTGGAGACACTTCCCCCTCCCGAGGCTCTAGAGTTTCAGTCTCCTAAAGCCCACGCCTGACCCGCCCCCCGCCGCCGAGCGAGCGAGCGAACGCTGGCGCAGCGGCCGCCCCGGCGCGCCGAGCGCAAGAAGTGCGAAGGAGGCGACGGGAATTCTGGAACCCAGTTATGCAGGCCTGCTGCTGCACCAGGGGCCGGACCGCCATTCCCCGAGCAGGGCTCCTGACCGTCCCGAACTTTTCACAGCGACCGCAAAAAGTTCGCCTCTGCTCTTAATTAAGTCATCCTCGGGCTGCGGGTAGGGAGGTAGAGGGGGGGCGAGGGGCGCGGCCACCTGCGCGCCGCCTGCTCGTGCAAGTTTTAAACCGCCTGCGCCGTAAGTTTCTGACGCGAAACACAACAAATAAGTCACCTCTCCTTTCCGCAAGTGTTGCACGCGTTACGACGCCACTGCTCGGGAGAGGACGCGTGTTTGGCGGTCAGACGTAAAGTGGCTTTCACTCCGGGCCGGGTCTGCCAAGTTCGTTTTCGTTACTTAACGTCGAGACGAGCTCTAGCTTACATATTTAACCGTGGTTGCGTTCCATTGTAAAGAGATTCGGTGCCATTGATTTCTAAAACAGTAGTTGTAGTCGTTCTGCGGGCAGTAGACAAAGACCTCGCCCCCGCCTCCTCTTCAGTAGGTTTCATCGCAGACTTTGGAGGTTTAGCCAATGAATTGGTAAACCTTTTTTCTCTTGACCACGTGACAAATAAATTGACTCGCAAACAAATGCGGATCGAGTCCTTTCCTCATTCGATGCGAATCGTTCTGAAGGCTAATGGGCTAAGCAGAATATGGAATTCCTTAATTTCCCTAGGACGGAGCAAACTTGTGCAAGCGATCCTTTTCAATTTTCTCCTTATAGATCAATTCAGGGAAGTTAATTTTGAAATTCTTGCGATTACTGTTCACATTTTTCAAGGTAGCGATATTCAGCCCCATAGTATGTCTTATTACTCATACTTTTAATATCAAAATATTGACAAGCAAACGAAAGATGGAATGAGTAAATAAGTTATTTTTATGTTGGATTTTTTAGTAGTACTTAGAGATTTGTGTTTTTAATATTAGAAGCCCCTGTCTGAGTTCCTTCATTCGGGAATCTGTGTGTTAAGTTGATGAAAAAATTGATCTGTCTCATATCTCGGAGGAAGTAGTATAATAACCTTGATACCGTGAATATTTTTGAAAATAAATTGTTCTTTCTGCAAGTCAATTGTCTGGAAGCTTAGAGTTCCGGCGATATAAGGTAAATGAAATCAGGGAAGTATGTTGCAAAGTTTTTTATCCCGTTCGTGCTAGTAACTTAGAAAGAAAGCACGAAGTGGGGGCTAGATTAACTGTTCCCTATTAAAATTGACAAATAAAATAATAATGTTTTAAAACATTTGTAAACTGGAGCCCAAACGTGATTTAGTAGCATAAGAGGCACAACAAACTAACAGTCTACACTTGATCCTAAAATGAAGCTAGTGATCGCTCTCGTGCTCTTACGTACTAAAATATTTCGAGTTTTACATTTTCGTGTTAAATAGTCGTCAGCTTCAGCATCGTCTTGATCTGGAAATATTGGGGCAAAAGGAGCAATTGACCTTGCGAAGGACATCTCTTTTGAGGTAGCAGTAAAATGTATTACTCTTTTACAATTCGCATCTTCACATTCGATTCAGTTTCCGGAATGTCTTGCATGTACTGTGTGTGTGGGAGTATCCGTATGTGGGTCATTACGTTATCATATGTTGCGTCACAACTACTGATGTCTTTCTCGTATCTATTGTAAGGCTGTTAATTAGAAGGCCACGCCGCAGCGTTCCGGCGCGGGCAGTCGAGAGCTACGAGGATTCAGCCACCGCCGAATGAATGACTGCTGTGAAGAGCCGCGCTCTCTTCCAACACAAAAACAAACCGCAAAGCGAACGAAAGGGAATCGCAAAGCATTTCGAAATGAAATAAATTGCCATTAATGAACATGTTTTCATTTACAATAGGGAGATTGTTGAGTGACACTGAATCAAAATAAAATTATATAAATTATATATATTTCGGCTTTTATTAAAATTTCAGTGGGGTTTCAACAATATTATTGTTATTATTATTATTATTATTATTATTATTATTATTATTATTATTATTATTATTATTATTATTATTACATACTTTTGGTTTACCTAACACAATCACAAGTCTAATCTTCAACAAAGTAAAAAAAAATAACATTGTATGTTTGCTTGCCACTGTATAGATTTATTCTTACAATGAATGTACTGTTCTCACTCTCTTGTACACGTGTTCAATTGACTCACACACCTAGAAGTAAGGACTTTCCTCAAAACAAGGAATTTCCTCGAAGTAAAAAAAAAAATGACACTCGTGGTAATGTTTTATCTTAATGCGCCCAATAAAAACGGCAATTCAATTGCCTCTGCACCAAATATGTTCCCGCAGAGACTGTGATATTGTGAACGTATCAGATGCCGGATCCCAGAACGCTGAGATAACGCACGAAATAATCCAGAGAAATACATTCTCTGATGTGGCAGTTAGTAAACATTCCTAACATTTTTTGTTTGCTGTTTGGGGATTGTAATTTTAAGTAAGCGTTGACTTCTGGCGTCCTCAAATGGCTCCGAGGTGTAATTGGTGCCATTTAGTGCCATAAATCATTTCTTTTATAAAAAACAACTAACTTGTCGGTAATCATTATGATGATCTTTGTTTTTGATGTTCTAGTTAATATTATTATTCTTTCTCGTCGTTTGATTGCCACTCGATTAGCTCCCTCTTCTTATTCTATTTTCTGTCCCACTCTCTTTTTGTCTACACCCTTTAGTGACGGAGCGTGCAATCAATACTGCGTGCATACGTGCCAGTGATAGTGCGGGGATTTGAGAGAGGTCTGAACGTTTGTTGGCAATAATGCTGTAATAAATCAATGTGAAGTCACTACTCTCCGTAAACAAAGTTCTAAGTCACAAACTACTGTTATTTCCTACCCATCACGATAGGCTTTATTCACGTATGTTTTATCCTTCATTACTTTGCGACAATATGTAGGCACTTGATGACTTCATGTCCCATATTGTTTCCATGCCTGTACGTTCGTGTTGTTTGGATCGAATTTGTTGATGTGAGATAAAACGAGAAAGTACGTTTGATTGCACCTCGTCTGTCATGTCAGCGCCATGTAGTTATCTAAATGTGTGCCTCCAATGCGACTATTATCATCCATTCATATTAATCTCTTGATGCTAGAAATCTCGGAGATCGCATTCTGCTCTATCGAAATTTCGATATCGATATAACAATTATTTTGTGAAGTTAAAGAGGAAGTAGATTAAAAAATAAAAAATATAAATAAATGGTACTAGGAGAGAAAGAGCTGACCTGTCTGGCCTAGGTGGCTAGACATGCCGACTTCGCTCCTCGGTCCGGAGGGTGGCGGGTTCGAGTCCCGCTGTGGACATGGTTCTTTGTCCCTTGCCTTTAATGTGTGTGAGATATCGCGGAAGACCTTGTGAGTCTGTTGACCGCAGACCCGCTAGTATATCTAGTGTGAAGGTTAATGTGTCCCTAGATGGGACATCGTGTGTACCCGCCGCAGATAGTCGAAATCGGCATCCCCTGAAGCTGGGAAATGACCCGGGACGAAGATGAAGCTGGTACTAGAAGAAAAAATTACAAATACCTCAATAAGTTTCTCTTTAATAATCGCATCTGTTTTCGGGAATTTATTATTGCTAATCAAATATCAAATCAAATATCCGCCAATACCATATACTTAACTGCATTAACACTTGTTCCGTATGTTCATTATTTTACAAATAGTATTCATGTCTGAATAGTGTTTAATTTTTGTTACTACTCATTCTACGGAATATTTAGCTCTAAAGAGCTCTAAGAAGCACGTCTATCCACTTGAAAATTCGTCAAAAGAAATATTGCGAAGATGATAAAGAGTTCTCGGAAATAAATATCTTAATGATATATATTCGCTTTATATAATGTGTATCTTTTTGTTGCAGGTATGTGAACGAGTTTTAGTATCCGGACGGACAGCGTAACTCAACTTATGGTGAGACACCGTGATTGACACAGTATTTTATTTCAAGATTACTCTATTTACCTTTCATGAAAATGCTCGTGAATGCTCCGTGTAATGAAAGGAAATCGAGATATATTTATGTTATCCTATATTGACATTAACAACTACATTACAAACTTCTTACAATAGATGTAAATGTTCTCCAAACTGTATGGTAGATATCTAGCCGAGATGTCTTCAACACCTTGCTTTCTGATGAATGTGACTCCCGTGAAGGACAAATATAAAACCACGCAGGTCGTACCTAATGTTTTTGAAATCGGCACTTGCTGTTGGAGCATCCATCATCCAGTTTGTTTCGAAAATGCATTTGAGTTGCTTGAACAAGCGGTCTGTTTGCCACGTCCATCTTCTTTTGGCTTCTCCGCTGTGTTGCGTGGCGCCCCAGCCGCTTTCCAGACACCTTGCGTGTCCGTGGAATGTCGTGGGTCGCCGTGCGCAAGTGCTCAGCCGTTCTTTTGCTGCGTTATTCATGAGGGCGGCTTGTTAGCGGGGTGGCGGCCTTCGCGGAGCGGTGCGTCGCGTCGCGTCGCGTCGCGTCGCGTCGCGTCGCGTCGCGTCGGGTCGTGGCGTTGCCTGCGGAGCCAGCGCCCGCCCGCGCGCCAATATGACCCCGCCTCGGCCGGGCCTCGCCATCCTCCCCCGCAATGTGGTTGGTGACAATAATAATAACAATAATAATAATAATAATAATAATAATAATAATAATAATAATAATAATAATAAACGTCAGGCAGCCTCCAAAGATCTTTAAAAAATATCACTTTCGTAAATCGAGGAATAAGTTCAGAAACACCTTACTTGCAAAGTTCATCTTAACTCTTTGGCATATGAACCTTTGCATATGCAAAGTGCGTAATAAAAAGTTAATACGCTTCACGGTTAGATGCTTTTCGGTCGTTGGTGCGTTTGCTTGCATGCGCTCGTGGGTGCGTGTCTGGGCCGGCGTGCCTCATAGTCTGGTCATGTCAATGTAGTGGCGGTGTCCTCGGAACACGCTGACCCCACCAGGTTTTACATTTTCACTCGTGCAATCCTACAGAGGTTATCAAAAGTATGCTCTACCCTACTCATACAAGCACAAGGAAAAGAGCACTTCCAATTTTTCTTATTTCCAAAGTACTGTAAGATTGATTATATTTACGTATTCGGTATTAATTTTTGTGATTAACATTTGCTTCAATTGTTAACAAATGTATCCCGTTTTAATATTACTTCTGAACTTGTTTTGAAAGTTCCTGTTTCATTACTTTATCACCAGGAAATTCGGAAATAGACGTCATGCTTGTTCTGTGTATAATGTGGCTTACATGGAAAGAAGTATGAGACATTGTGTTCCTGAACAGGATTAGTGTAGGCTGAGAGTTTTATATTTACGTCCTATTTGCATATTCATAGGTACTTCATTACTGTGGATGACTGCGAAGCTTCTCTAAAACGTACTTGACCCACTCCTGACCTCTCCCAACGTGGTTCCTGTACCTTTTTCATTATTTCTCTCAAATGTCTGAATATTATGAGAGCCTTATTGTGTGGGTGATGTTTTATACTGCAGGCTCTTTCAGTTGTCGTCGAGTAAGTAGTTAGTTGTATTATAATAACTTTCCATTTTCATTCTTTAGCACGTTCGATAAAACCCTAAAAAATGACATTATACAATAGCAGTATTTTCTTTTGTTTCTCTGAAATGCTCATTTTTGTGCCCCATGGATTGCTCTAATTAATGGTTTGGAAGCTGGTAGCTCCATCTCGGACTTGTTTTCATGATTAACGGGAGCTGGCGAGGTACTCTGTGGAGCTATCTCAGCCGAGGCAGCCGTTATTGGGCCGTGGATATCTGGAAGGGAGGGGTCCTAACTTGTAGGGAATTGGAAAGTGATTGGGTCTGTCCCATCGTGCCACGTGCCACTAGGGGAATGAGAGTGGGGAAGGGTGCGTCACACATGCCACACGGAGAAGCGAATGGGAATAGAAACGGGATACTCTGTGGGTTGGAAAGCCAGTCATGCCACAGCAGACGGCTAAACAACCACGCCTACGCACCACTCCAACCCCTGCCCCGTCGACCCGACCGCGGCAACCGGGCCAGCTTCTTTCTTCCAAGATATCTATTTACGACTCTTTTTTTTTACTAATTTCCAATGCGCGCTGGCACTGAAAGAAAACTATACATCCTTCGCCTTTGTGAGGGTATGTAGTTTTATTCTGTTTAATCTCACACTGCGCGTGCCGACTGAATTCCCATACTGTGTTTCTCTGCTTACGACACACTGATGTCATACGACATGAAAGCTGCAAGGAAGAGGCCTTCCGCCATTAAATATTTGCTTTTTACGTGTTCTATTAGGGAACAACATTTTTGTATTCTTCATATGTAAAGAACTGTTTTTCTGTGTGTTGTTTATACTAAGTACTATGTTATTGCAGAATATGTGAATATTATTTTTTACTTATTGAATTCATTGCAGTGTTATACGAGATAATTTTATTTATTCTTGAGCAATATGCGTGCTACGTTTTGGAAAACCATTTTGCGTGATTTGGTTCAAGAGCATGTTTTCTACACCTGGCCTTTAGTTTGAAAATGTGTTTGTCAATCTATTGTCATGCATATATAATTCCTAGAAATGACAAAAGATGGAGTTTCCGCTATGCCTTCTATATTTTGTTAGACATCCTTACTACGTCTTTATTTCCATAATTCTGTATCGTTGATTGGGCTCGGAAGTGCGTTGTTCTTGTAGACTAATTTTGTGTAATGAGAGCGCCGTGTCTGCTGGAGCCGCTCGAGCCACGCCCCCGCCTTCGCGCCTCGCGCAGCGCCGCTGGGTGGCGCGCTCGCTGGCGCTGGCGCTGTAATAACGCGCCGCCCTCCATATGCAGCACGGGACCTTTCCGGCTGCGACGGTCCGTGACGCGCGGCGAATTGATTACCCTGCCGGGCCGCGAGGCGGGCCGGGCGGGCCGGGTGGAACGGAGCGGAGCGGAGCGGCGCGCGGGGCTTTCGAAAGCCTCCGCGCGGGAGGCGAGCCACCGCCCCCGATGTCACGCGACGTGTGCGACAATGGGCGGAGCGGAGGGCATGTGTTGACGCGAGTGTCAGGTTCGAGACAGATGCGGGTGCGGGATACTTGCATTCTACTGCTTGAGGAAATGTTGAGGTTGCATGAATGCAACAGTTGTTAATTGCTGTTGGCCAAGAAAGGCAGTTTCAAGTTCTTTCCTTGGACTAGTGGATATTGGGGAAGGGGGATATGAAATCACGATTACTCATGGTGTTTGTGGTAGAGAAAGGAGGTCTAGCTGTGCCTTCTCTTGCGTTTCATGTGCATCTGACGTTAATGTGTTCCGTTTGCACGGTAATTCTTTATTTACTTTTTAACCAACTTTCGCGAGCCATTTCTTTTATCCTTGGGTCCACTGTTCTCAGACATGAATGGTTTAATGAAATATTAGTGAGATAAGGCACACTTTCAAACTTCATGAAAACTCTTCATCTGACGTATGAAAAAGAGACTTTCTTAGATTAAGTCAGCATTACAGAATATATTAATAAGATTTGTTAGCCAGAATATAAAACTCCAGAGCATTGGATGAAGAAAATGCTGATTATTAACCATTAATTATTTTTTCTTTCGTCTTGTTCAAAATTCGCCAATGAGATACGCGCAAAATGCTTCCAAAATAAATAATTTAACAAATAATTATTGGTATTGTCTTCTTTGGCCAACCTGGATGGCTGAGATGGTTAGAACGCGTAACGCCTCAATATTTCGCTGTGAAGATATGCAGATTTAAACCTCGCCTTGGAAATGGATAGTCTTTCATATTTCCCTTGCTTTTCGAGTGTGTTGTATAGGAGAGAGCCTCGCTTTATACTAACCTTAAATTCCAGGAACCTGCAATTGTGTTCGTGTATGATTCATGCTACATCCCATTGACTGGTGGGAGATTGCTGGCTTCCGCCGAAAAAAAAGGCATAAGAAAGAGAATTATCGAGTTTTTGATCTCCTGAAGTTAGATTGTATTGTTCAGCACACAGTCTGCTTGTGGATACATCATTCGGATTCTCCTAAAAACTTAGTACAATATTTCTCTAGATCTAGTGAACTAAAAAGGAATCTGAACTCCACAAAATATTATTAATACGCTACTAGATAAACTTGATAATATTAATCCACTAATCGCTCTGACACTGAGGCTTATGTTGCACCGTTTAAATGAGATTATGACAGATTTTCTAATCATCTACGAACGTTTCACTGTGATTTTGGACGTTTTGCAATACACTAATAAGGTGCTTTAATTTTTCTCAGCTGTATAGTTTGTGTGAATCTTCCTTGTATTTGCGAGTTGTGATTAATGAAATATGATGGAGATTGCAGTAGTATAGCGAATTACGTGGTAGTTTACCGTAGCCTTCCGTGCTACATTCGCAAAGGGACCATCCACGCCATCACAACCGTTTGCTTTTTCGCAGGGCGATACTTGCTTGATTGCAATCAGTAAAATAAATAATTTGTGAACTGGAGTAGAAACATTGTGCTGAGTAAGACAACTAAAATCTAATAGGATTGGTAATAAATTATTAAGCGCATAAAATGTACGAAAAGTGCACTTCTGCATTGATTCAGGGCAAATCCTCATTTAAGAAAGTTACGCTTTCGAAGCGTCACTTTTTTGCAATCCATGACGTTGATGAATTTTTATCCTCTACAGAGTAGGGGGTGGCGAATTTTCGGCCGAAAAAACACTTATACAGGGCCCTGGAAACGAAAAAGTGGATAAATCCAGTTGCTAGATTTACAAAATAGATCCTGCATTTCGTGAAGCAGCCAGAATCCATGCTTTCGGGTCGTTCATACCGGAAAATCGAATGAGGTCAAAGTATCTGTTCGTCTGTGAGCAGCGCTAGCAGCTACACCTATTCCCCAATCGATCTGGTTGATGACATGGCTCTTTGAATTTGAAACTAATATTTTAATGTTGAGGGGTACCTTACATAAAGCCCCTAGAACATTTTCCAATTTTTCAAAAAAGCGTGGAGAAACGTTGGACAGCGTGAGAAACGTTTAAGACAATGGCGAAGGCTTATGTTCTTTGGAAATCGTGATTTTTTTCGAAAATTGCAAAAGTTCAAATTTTTGTCGGCGTGTTTCTACAACTAAAATATTTAAGATAGAGATACTTTCCCTTAATAAAATAGAGATACTTTCCCTTAATAAAATCTGTTCCTTGACGATAGATTTTGAAATTTGTACATGTTCAATTTTTCGAAACTGAATCCTTTTCTCTTAATTTTGCGTGAAAATACGGGCGAGAGAGTGCGTGTTGTTTTCGTTTTATTACTCGTTTGATGTAAAATGTGTTCTCATCGATCCTTTCTAGATCGGAGTAACTTCTACAGCGGAAGTTTAATAAACTTGAATTTGCTAAAGGCTTGTAAAATAAATTGGCCGAACTTTACGTGCTTACTTTTGCGTGGGAACATAACAGCTTCCATTTCGCTACTTGGTCTTGTAGAAGCAAGGTCAAACGGGTTTCGAATGGGTGCATGTAATCGCATGTGAAATCATTCTGGAGTTGTATTTTAAGGCGTGGAATTCAATGATAAAAGTATCATTCTCCTTGAGTAAAAGAAAAGGAAAATAGTAAATTAAACTTGAAGTGATAGTTTGCCGTAAATAATGATTTTGTAGTACAATGGGTACACACATTACTTATAATTGCTTGAAACTAATTACAAAGTTTGCACTTCTAAACTGACTTTTGTAACCTTATTTCAAAAACTCTCCAAGCATTTCGTTTCGTCATAAAAAGTAACCTTCTAGTGTCCTAAATTTGCTACATTTTAACAAAGATAACCCAAAGTGGTTACTAAATTGCTTGAGGTCAGAAGTATTTTTGAAGCCCAGTTTTTGTTTAGTTGTGCTCAATTGTTTCAGAATTTGCTGGTTCCTTACCTCCACTGAATTCGTTACTTTGTTTTTGTATCAGATATATGACACAGCAGCTGTAGTGGGGGGAGGGGGTGTAATATTAAGATTTCCAAACAGCTAGAGATCCTCTGCATGTAATATCTGTGTCGTGTGTGTCTTTAAGTTTGCAACCCCGGGATATTAATTTGATGTGGCACCGCAGTGAGCGTTGGTACACTTCAATAGTTAGTGGTGTGACCGCGTGCCGAATGTGCATCGAAACGGTGTGGATTCGTTAGGGGAGGTGTATTAAGGACTTAATTCAATTCTTCTGTTTTTATTTGCAATCCGCTCTATGCAAAACGTTTATAATCTACTTTTTCATGTGTGTTTGCACCTCCTCCAAGCAGGTTATAAGCAAAAAAAAAAAAGGTAATGCCCATAACTGTAAATATTTCTGCCATGTAGGACAATGATGGGCATGGAGTGCTCATCACTGTAATTTGAGCAACGTATTTTTTATATTGTTGTAATGTTAATATTGAATTTTCTGACCTTGTTTGCACTGTTAAGCAAAAATATACATTTAGAAAGATTTTGATCAGTGATGGGAAATGTTATAGCTAGGGACGTATTTTGATGACGCTATGCATTTCCTAAAATGAGCAATAAAATGCTCTTAAAATGTTTTTAAGATGCCCTAAGAGCAAAGAAAAACGACGATTAAAACCATTTCAGATAATTAAATTACACCGATTTGGAGATATGAACACGCTCTGAAGTGAAAGAGGTTCTCACAGTGAACAATTAAATATGTTGTATATGTTACTGATATAATTGGGTCTACTTCCTTCCGTTGAAGTGAACTCAATTTGCAAACTTTTGGTTTCGACTGTTCTTTACTTAGTAATCTCTCTCTTCTTTTCGTGAATGGTCAAAAAAGTCACTTTACTTTTCAAACGAGTGAGCTCTGTTCTGAATTACAAATAATTTTAATATCAATCTATCCGAACGCCACCAAATTCTCCAACTAGCAGTGTTTCAACCAATCAAGAATGTGTGGAAGACAGAAAGAAACTTTGCAAAATGGTTTGAGAGCTTGTAGCCTTGTTCTTTGGGGCCCTGAGCGCATTGGTTCCACTAAATGTCTAGGGCGGATCTACAATGACATCGCATCAAAGGTGGGTAATGAAAACATTGTAACCACAACACACAACAAATCATTTACGTTTGAAAAATTCGGCGTTCTTGTTGGAGAAGAAAGAATATTAAAGATCAACATTAAACAGAAAAAAACACTATATAGAGGAGACGAGTAATCGGGCTAACCTCACGAAAACAAACGTCAATTCTGCACAAAGAATGATTTATTCATCCATTCAAGGCTAACACACTTATAGGAGGTGGAAGAAATACGGAAATTTGTCAGCCGAGCTCTTGTAGAGGTATTTGCAAGAGTTTGAGGGAACTGTAGTCAAATTCCAAAACTGCTATTCATGAAGGATCAACTTCATGTATTAAGTATGGTATAGCGCTTAGCTTTCTATCGGGTGATATCTTTTGATTTTCACAACATCGATTTGGAAAGGAATGAGTAGCAAGTAAGGAACGACCGAATGAACAAATAAAGAGAAGGCAACGACGAGCCTTTGTTTTAACCAAGATCCTCACGCGACATTCTATCAGAATTACTTTTATTTGAGGTTTCATTCCTTTGACGCGCTACAATTAAGGCTACTGACTTCATTATTGACTGCCAACCGACACTTCGTAGGTTGAGCGATGTCCCGCGTGTATCGACAGAAAGCCTTGCGTCGGCGCCTAATCGTCTTTAAAATGGCGAAGGTATTGGCAAACCGAGTTGAGCGGGGCCACCGGCGTAAATGAGTCGTAATATTGAAGAGAGGCCTAGCCCGGGGACATCCTTTAAGAGCTGTCGTGAAAGGCGACCCGTTGGCGGCGTGGGCGGTCGCGTGCGGGCCGGGCTGGGCCGGCCGGGCCGGGCCGGGCCCCGATCGAAGGCAGCGGGACGCGGGCGGCGAGGCCGTCCATCGCTGCGGCGACGACGGCGGTTGCGCTGCCGGAGATGGGCGAACGCCCGCCCGCCCGGCCGGCTGATTACGGCACCTGCCGCCCCCGCGCCGCCCACCGCCCTCGCGCCGCGGCGGTCGATACGCCGCCCGCCGCCGGCTATCGACTCCGCGCCGCAGCGGCGGGGGCGGCGGGGCGGCCACGTGTGTGGGCGGCGGCGGCGGCGGCTGCGTTGCACTCGCTGCTCACTGCGCCGCATGCGCAGCTGCCCTCTGCGCGCGCCTTCCTCCCACCGCATTGGTTAATCAAACTTGCTCCGCAAAGTTTTGTTGCGTTCCGATTTTGTCTAATTAAGGAGAAGCCACGGACGCTGATGAGAGGGAAGCCGCGCTGCTTTGGGCTCTGCGTATGGTTTCATAGCCAGTTTCGATCTCTGCGGCTCTTGTTCAAGCCTTTCGGAGTTCGAAATTATATTTTGTTTTATTGGTCTTTGACTTATCGCCAATCGCTTTAGACATCAGAAGATAAGTCATACGCCTGGCATTCTTTTAATTACAATTTTCAATTAATTGCGAGATACAATAAGCGGAATTGAGTTCGTTCGGAAGCCGAAAATTACTTGTAATTCATAAATTGGTGACAAGACATCCATATTTCCTTGCAGAATGGTCGTTACATTGTTGGCATCATTGCTATAATAGACATTAACATATTATAACATAATAAATATGTGTTTCCAACACTGAGTAAATTGTACATTATCGGGTTAGTGATACATAACGAAGAGTTATGTGATAGGTGACATTAGCTAGAAAAAGAAACTGGCCACGTCATGTCCCCCAACAGTGAAGGTAAGGAAACAATCCTACGTGCCTGAGCCGTCAGACGATGGCATTGGTAATGATTATGTCGTTAGATCTCTTCCTCTCTATCTCATTTTTATAATTGCTGATGCAAAATGGAAAGAAATGAAATCAACCAAAATTGCGATATGCACGTACGTGTCATATTGTAGAAAGAGAATTATAGTAATTAAGGATTGGAAGAATTATAGTCATTAGAAAACTAAGAAGTGAAATGTTTCAAAATACGAATAGTAACCGACATTGGCACTACGTAACTTTGTAGTAAAAGGTATCGGGTTTATTATCTCCGTGTGCACGAATTAATTCCCCATTTCTTTAATCCCCGCCTTGGAAAGTGGTTTCCAGTGTGCTCTTGACAGCTGTTACCCACCCACTGGAGTTTTGTGGGCGTACGAGGCGACCGGCCGCATGTGCTGCCGCTTGAGGTCTATATCGGGGTGCGTGGGGGCGGCGCGCTCTGCAGGGGGCTATCGGAACCCAAGAACTTGCATCTCGATGACCATCACGCTCTTGAATAAGGCCGGTTCGATAACAGGAAAATGAGGCACGTGGCTGCGCGCGTGGGGGCGAAGCGGCGTTGATCGCTTCTTCCGACTGCGACTGGGGTTCTGTTCAGCTCGTAGCTTTGACTTTTTGCATTGTCAATTGCTAGTTTAGTATTGATTTCGAGGTATGTTTCAGAAAGCTCGAACGATAGTAGCTCAATCTCACGATTTGTAGTGTGTATGATCCGGTTCCTATAATTCCTGCCTGGTGAGAAAAGTGCAACTTAGAAAAATGGTGAGAATGGCAAAGGGAACACCATGTCATGAGGGTTTGTCGACAGTCGATTATTTTGCGACATACGTAATTTTTTATGACACGTTCAAAAATATTTACGTTTATGTTATCTTCACAAAAATGTATCTTCTGGTGTTCACCTAACTCTCAAAAAATCTTTGAAATCTTTGAATTTCAAAGATTTTGAAATTTTTGAAAATCAATTTTTACAGTTGGAATTTTGGACACTGAAAATTTCTCGAATATTGCAAGAAAATTCTTGTAGAAGTAATTTGTGCAAGGAAATTGCAAGTGATGGATAAAGAAATGTATTCCTGGTCACTTGATGAGCGACCGTCATGATAATATCTTAACGAAACACGACGATCTAGTCTTGTACTATGACGTCGACACTTAGAAAAGAACGTACTTAAAGAAAATTGATCATAATTAAAACTGAACTAAATTTAATTGCAAAAGACATAGTATTTTACGGATTTGAAAAGAAAAGTATTAGAGGATGTGGTAAAAATCAAAAATGAATCTTGTGAATAATGAGAATAAAAAACAAACAAATGTTTTTTCAGTAAATTCCTTGACGCGATGGTGTTTGTGAAAATTCGATAACAGAAAAAAGAAACACAAATAATATTAACACACATACAAATTGTGCGACTACTATGTGCATTGCATTTCTAGTACAGAAAAGAAGTGAAGCTGTTCGCTGAAACGAAAGCATAGTTTTGTCGTCACGGGGACATTTGTAGATTTCGTCCGTATCGTGACTAGTCAACACAACTTCCGTGCACATTTGCATTCAGAAACTTATGTTCAAATATGCTGGTAGAGATCTCCATTAATGTAACTGCACACCAGTGCGAGAGAACCGGTTCTCTACTTTCAAGCGCGTTAAAAGCAAAAATTTCATTGTTACTGAAAAAGTGCTAGTGGGTACTACGACCCGCGACCTTGCGATGGCGTCTCATGGCGGAGCAATGTGAAATTCGAAGTTGTTAAATGTATTTCGAGGTAAAGGCCGGAGAACTGTCGGTTAAAATGAAAATGGTGCTTGTTACCAAGAAATAATTGCATATATCTTCATAACGAGGTTTCTTAAAAAAGAATAAAGACAAAAAATGTTTGAAACACGTAGATTATGATACCAGCGTTTCTTTTCGTTTGAATTGGGTCACCTTGAAAAACTTTAAAATTGATAAGGATGCTTCAAATGTTCTTCGCATATTTGATGTATTTTCTGAATATATGCAAATGATTTTTATAATTATAATTTACTACTGCTATTTACTTCTTGAGAGTTGCTTCTAAAATGAGTTGTTTGTGTCAGTTTAACAGTTGTTGCTTCAGCCATCGTCGCAGTAGCCTACTCCATCGAACCCGGAGGATTGCGAGGCATTTTTCGCAACATATTTTGCTAGTTTCATGCAGAAAGATGGATATTCATGAAAGTTAGTCCCAGTAATATTTTTTGATTTACACTTTTATCATAATCAGGGGTTCATTATTTCTTGGAATATTGTTGTCGGAATCGTGTATGCTTTGGGAAGTTAAACTGAAGTGACAATATGTGTAGATAATCTTTAACCTACAGTTAATTTTGTATCATTCTTGACTTCAAATGGCGCAATGCCTCTGAATTGCGCTGTTTCTTCCTCCTTCATTGCTGGGGTTGGAGTTCGAGCGCCGAGCTCCTAGCCAGCAGATTTGTCGCGTCGCCGCCTTTACAGTTAAACTTGGGTCCATTTTAGGCGAAGTATCTCCGTTATACGGATTGACGCGCAATATGTCCTGGGGTTGCCAAGAACTTCGGCAAACATCGCTTATAGCGGACGCCCCATGTAAGTGGCCGCAGCTCGTGGGAGGAGGGGCTGCGTCAAATCTGCAGATGACGAACGGCCGCAAAGGCATCGAGTCGTCTGCTCTAAGAGGATTTTATTGAAATTTTATCCATTATTTTTTGCATAACTTTTCATATGGAGCATTAAAGGTCTGATACTGTCGGATTTCGTACCGAATGCACTGAAAATATGTATCGTGTGTTCCAAGAACTGGTTGTTACATAATGAATGAAGGAGAGGCAATGGAAAATTCACTCCCGTCTTGTTTTTCTACCTTTTCTACATACTTTGTCTAAGGAAGCCTCGCCACTTGACAAAGCTTCGCACTTTACGGCGAGTTAAATAGCATTAATTGATCTGATGCTGGAAGCGTAGAATAAAGAATTAAGAACTAAGAATTTTTTGTCTATAGTTTTCTTTTAGTTTGAGAAACTTTGCAGCGTACTCTTTTATCCTGAGTGCAATAAAATTGAAGTGCAAACAAAATATAATAATGGACGTAGAAATTCACTTATCTATGTGGGAAGACTACAAACAGTTGTTTTTACCCAACCAGCTGGCTTACCTTGGCGGTGTCTAAAGGAAGCCTTGTAACATAAAAACCATGCTTAGGAACACCTATTAGATTACGCTTTTACTATGACACGAGATTCATAGAATCACGGATTTATAGAATGTACCTGCTGTTTTCAAAACTTGACTTAAACATCAATTGGGCGACATTGTTTTCTCCAGGTCACTCATTTTTATAACATAAAACATTAAAATGTTTGAACGTGAAAAAAACGTTTTAATTTGTGTTTCGGGCTGGAAAACATTCTCAATGGTTTTTATCCTAATTTGTAACAGTCTTACATAAAACTCTTACTTTCCTGTGCCATGTATTGATTGCAGAGATTCATTGTTCTATCCGTTTCGAACGATACGTTTATTATGGATTAGGTATTTGCCATGCGAGTACAATAATCATGCCTTAGCTTCGTAAGCTTTGATTCATAAAATTTAATTTGTAAATTTGAACAAATGAAATTTACCTTTTTCGCTTCTTTATTTCTTTTCACCAGTTCCTCTCTAAAATTAACATTTTACTCCTTCTTACAACTTCCTACTATAATATCATTAAAATTAACTTTCTTATGTAATAAAAGAAATCGCAATTTCGACACCGCCTGTTCGAGAATGAATGTTACAAATTATCAGGCAATTTAGGGCGGTCAGAAATGATCGCTTCTTGGAACATTTCAATTCCTCTTCAATGAACATTCGGTAGTAAATTTCATATAACGGTGCTACGCGTGTGCCATTTGCGCGACTTCTGTGCGTACCTCATCACGCAGAACTCATGTTGTTCGATGAATCACATTTGAACGCAGTCAAAGGGATTTCGTGACGGCGTCAAACACCAACGCATAGTGAGTTGGCTACCAATCCGGGGAAATACCCATGTGTAACTTGGTTATTTGATGGTCCCAACAGATGCTAATTGGCAAAAAGTGATAATCTTTTCACGACCCCCCCCCCCCCCTTATAACCCTTAAATGTTGGTAACCATTGAGACATTTCGTAACACGAAATTTTATTTATAAACACTCTTCTATCTTTTCAGATGATATGGTTTCGATTATTTACTTTTCCATTCATCTAATCATGTAATTTTCAAAATGATATTGCCTAGCACGAATTGATGCATATAGTAATTTGAGCAATAATGCGTTCTCATTGTGGAATACCCAGTTGGCAGTTGTTAAAGCCAACGATTCGATGAACTCCCCCAACAGTCCAAGGCGCGCGGGGGCCTCACCGGAGGCCAGCGTAGTGCTCTCCATCGCTTGGCTCCATGACGTGCCGCGCGCCGGTGCGAGCAGGCAAGGGCGCGGGGCGTCCCCGGCCGTGGCCCCGTTCACGCGGGCGGCGCGGCGCGGCGCGGCGCGGCGCCCGATGGCCGTGCGAGGCCGCCGCCGGGGGTGGGGTGGGGTGGGTGGGAAAATCGACGCGCTCCGGTGCCGCCATGGCCGCGCCGTGCAGGTGCGCTGTCACTAGGGCCGGCTTCGCGAGCTATCGCGAAAAGCTCCGCGCCGCTCGGCCGGCGCGCGGGCGCAGGCGCGTAAGCCGCCCGTTGCCGTTGAGTCAGCCGCTTTGTTTTCACCGCCAATGAGTAATCTGCACGCTCGTCCTAGATATGCTCAGTCGCTCGCATGGAGAATCGCGGGTATTTCAGAATTAAGTTGCTCGGCTTGAGATGTGTATGTGTGAATGTGGAATTGCAACAGGATATATTTGAAACATTCCGGTGTAAAACATGGTGACTCACGGGAGTTCGTTAACGAGATATAAGCGAGTGACCGATTTTGTTGGAAAGGGATTAAATGAAGTACTTAAAGATGACAACAGCCGGGGAAAACTAAGTATCATAATTTGGACCACTTCAGTATCACAGCACATGGACAGCAGACGGAGGCGTGCGAATATTTTAATATCATGAAAACTATAACTTTGATGGTTACCTTCTTTTACTCTCGAGCCCTTCATTTCGTCTCTGATCAGATGCGAGTTTCAAGGTTTATATTACTCATTTGTTTCACCCATAAAATTGAATGGGAAAATACCGACAATTTTGTGAATGTAATTCTTTTAGTGTGCTTCTTTAGTGCAACGAATTTTAACTCATGGTTCACGTAATTTTGTATACAAAGTGCACGTAATTTACGCGGAGCTCAAGGAAGGATTATTGTGAATAGTGAAATTTTCAATCCGTCGCTCCGAGGCAAGAAATATATTAACACAAACTCCTTTTCGACTGGAGAATGTTCTAAGAATGTACCCAGAGCAAGCTCTACATTTTGGAGTTCTTTGAGTACAAATAAGTTGGAATGGTTATTAATGGAGTTAAAATGTCTTGTTCTCCGGTTTAAGGACTTTCTCGTTGTATTTCTTTGTGAAGGGTTCTCGTTATTTTCACGATTTCTTAATTTTCGTGTGTTACTTCTGACCATCAGATAAGTTGTTTCTGTGAATAAAAGATTCTCCATTTGCACTTCGAAATTATCCGTAGTAGATCAGGCGATATTGGTAGAGATCAATCGCATCATCGTTACGTCAGTGCGCGGAGGTAAAAATGTTTTCGTTCTATTCTTGCAGGCGAGATTTCCAGACAAATTGTGTCATCGCTGTGAGTGGATGTTGCCCTGCGCTTTGCGTGGTATGCGATGCGCGCAGAGCCCAACGCGGGCCTAGATTCACATTAGTCCTTGATTTCGAAACGGCGGCGAGTCGTAAAATTCGTGATTTAGCGAGAGCGGAATGGGTCACAGCGCGCGTTTTGTTTCCTTTTTCCATTTCGTGGCATTCGTTTCCATTGGGGGCGATTTTATGCTGCAGCATCGGTTTAACCACGCTTATGACGTGTGGACGTAGCGATAAAATGGCTTCTGCAGAGAGTTTGTTTGAAATGCTGAATTGCAAATTTTTGAAGAACAGAATTAATATTGTGGTGGCCAATTTAAAGAAATTTGTTTTGGTTTATGTTAATTTAAGGACTTTTATGAAGACTACGCACAGATATTTTCGTTGCATTAATGAACACACAAAGTGTGCCATAATATTATTTTTTAATAAAAATATTTGTAGAAATATTTACGTAGAAAATAATGGATTGTTGCCACTTCCTTGGTTTGTTTAAATAATCAGTTTCATTATTCGCAAAGAAAACGTGATGTGAAGTGAAATGCAACAAAGTGAAAGTGAAAGGAGTATAATTTGATGTATGAATACAGTTTCTTCTTATTCTTATTCTTCATCGTAAGGATATAACTTTGTTGATTATAGACATTTTAATATATTTTTTTTTATTTTTTTATTATTTTTAATTTCCACAGACCAGCATTACTGCTTTACAGGGATTGATTATATCTAATAACAACTTAAAATACAATTATACAAATAAACAGTAGAAATACCTTTCAAACTACCTTTAAAAGGATTACATTCACACAAGGAAAGAGAAAAAGAAAAAAAATAATACAGACAATCATTAAATATAAGAAGAAATAAGGGAAGCCCAACAGGTTCCTCATTATTGTATGATGTTTGATAAGTGCATAGTTGGTTGTTGTTTGCAATCTTTATTTTAATTTTGTCAGGTTTAAGGAGGGTCAGCAAATTGAATTAGGTACTTGTCGTATGGAAATCTGTTTTTGATTCTTGTTGTTGTTGCTGATGAACCAAGGTTGTAATGTTCAGTTGATGGAAAGTTATATAAAGATGTGAAAAAGGAATGTGCGCGTTTGAGCAGTATATGATGTATAGTTTCTGTTTTTAATTCTGAGTGTAATTGATTGTTCCTGATAAACCAGGGTGCGTTTACAGCTATACGTAGGATCTTATTTTGGAATGTTTGTATTTTCTTTATATTAGTCGCTGATGTGTTGTACCATATTGGGCATGCATACATTATGATGGGGAGAATTATTGCTCTGTAGAGTACTAATGTACATTCTGTTTTGAGAACGGTTTTTTTATTAATTAGTGGGTACAGTTTATGTAGTCTTTTATTTGCTTGTGTGATTTTGTCTTTTATATGGTTAGTCCATGTTAATCTGGTGTCCATTAATAATCCTAGATATTTAATGGGTTTCTTTTTTGGTAACCAATCTAGTGTTGTGTTAAGTAGTTTTAGTGGTTTGGGAGTAGTGTTAATTTGGCATAGAGTGAATATTTTTGCTTGGCATTTGCTCGGGTTTAGTTTTATTTTCCATTTATCTGCCCATTGTATTATTTTGTTCAGTTCATCTTGTAGATTTTTAGTGGCTGATTTTAGGCACTTGTTAGAGGTTAGAATTGCACAGTCATCAGCAAATAATGCTGTTGTTGTGTTTTGGGTAGTTGGGAAATCTGCTGTGAATATATTGAATAGGGTTGCAGATAATGGGCTGCCTTGTGGTACTCCAGCTGTGATTTCTTTTTGTGTGGAGAAAGTTGAATTTATTCTTACTGTAAAAACTCTTTCTTTTAGGAAGCTTTTTATTATTTTTAACAAATAGAGGGGTAGTCCGGATTCTTGAAGTTTGAATATTAGACCTTCGTGCCAAACTCTGTCAAATGCTTGGGATACGTCTAGGAAAACAGCCAGTGTATGATTTTTTTGTTCGAAGTTTTTATATATAAGTTCTGTGATTCTTAAAAGTTGATGTGTTGTTGAGTGCTTTTCTTTGAACCCAAATTGGAAAGATGGTATATATTGAATTTCATTAATATATTGCAGCAGTCTTTTTAGGATTAATTTTTCCATTACTTTGGCTACAATAGGTATTAGGCTTATAGGTCTATAGTTTTCTGTAGATGCTGGGTTTTTGTTTGGTTTAGGAATTGGTATTACTATGGAGTGTTTCCATTTCTTGGGGTAGTATCCTGTTCTTAACATTGAGTTAAATATTGCAGTTAGGTAACTAATTGTTTTCTTATTTAGTTTTTGTAGGAGTATGGTTGGTATTTGGTCAATTCCAGCTGATTTTTTCTTAGTTAGGTGCTTGATTGTTTGGTATGTTTCTTTTGGTGATATGTATTTTACTGGGTGAGGAACTGTTGTTACTTCATAGTTATTGATGTGGATTAAGTTGTTATTGTTTGAGGTTGTATTTGGTGAAAATGTTTCTTGAAAATGTTCTGCTAGTAATTCGCATTTTTCTTTTGTTGTTGTAGCTGTTTTATCTGATTTCTTTAGTTCTGGAATAATTGTTGGTTGTTTCAATATTTGTTTTGTAACCTGCCATAAATTGCTGTCTTTAGGATTTATTGTTTTGATGTGATTTTTATATTGTTGAATTCTGTATTCATCTAGGGCTAGTTTAACTTGGTGTGTTAGTTTATTTAATATTTTCTTTAGATCAGGGCTCCTATATTGCTGCCATTGCCTGCGAATTCTGTGTTTTTTTTGAATTAATTTTTCAATGTCAATAGGTATTGTATGTTGTGAATACTTTGGTTTGTAATTTGGCTTTGTATTTGCTTCTTTTGCTGCATTTAGTATGATTTTGGTGAGGGTATCTATGGCAATATCAATTTCTTCTTTATTTTTCATGAAACGGTTTGTGGGAAGGGAATTAACAACGTTTGTTTGAAATTTTGTCCAATCTATGTTTTTTGTATCTATGCCAAATGGTTGCTCAGATTTAATATAGTTTATATCAGTAGTGAGAATAACAGGACAGTGGTCTGAGTCTAATTCGGGTAGTGCATGAGCATAAAGGGTATGTTTTAAATTTTTAGCTATGGTAATGTCAAGGATATCTGGTTCAGCATTACAGTTTTTGGGGTAGTGAGTAGGATTTGATGGAGCTATGATTTGAAAATTTAATTTTGATGATGCTTTTAGTAATTTTCTTCCATTAGGTGTGTTTACTTTACAGCCCCAATTGGTATGTTTACTATTTAGGTCTCCTATTAAGATTGTAGGTTCTGTATTGTGTAGTATTAGGTTTAATTCGTTTATATCGATTTGTTTTTTGGGTGGTTTATATGCTGATATGATATTTATGCGTTCATTTTTTAGATTTATTTTTACTGCAATTAGCTCTAGGTTGTTTGATTTAGGGATAGAGATTAGTGAGTGGTCTAAATTCTTTTTAGTTAATATTGCTACTCCTCCTGCGGCGTGTTGGCATATTCTGTCTTCTCTGTAACAGTTAAATCCGGGGATTTTGAACAGTTGTCCTGGAGCAAGATGAGTTTCTGTTATGCATGCAATTGTTATTGAATGGTTTTTCAGGAATTGAATAAGTGTATTTCTTTTATTTGTTAGGCCATTTGCGTTCCAGTTAAGTATTGTTATTGATTTTAAGTTGTGTTGTTTATCCATTCCTTATTATATTTGAAATTTGGTTTGAAACAATATTTTGTATTTGTGGGAGTAATGTTGCTGTTATTTGGTTGACTATTGTTGGTAACATCTGCATTATAATTTGTGTAATATTTGACTGTATGGTGTTTTGTGTAACTGTTTGTGCATATGTGGGTGCAGTTGTGTTTTGGTTGTTATTAAGAGCTAAATGTGGCTGAGAAGGATTTCGATTTATGTGGGTTTGTTGTGGGAAAATTTGTGTGTGAGTTTTGTTATCGTATTTGTGTTGTGATTGTGGAGCTTGTAATTGTGTATTGAAGTAATTTGATTGAAGGATTCTCTTTCTTTTTGGGGAATATTTGCATTGGTTAGAGGTAGCCATATGGTTTTCTTTGCAGAGAGTACAAATTGGGGGTGGTGGGTTTGTGGATTGTAATAATTTGCAATCTTTTGTCCAATGATGCTCAGTGCAGTATCCACAGCTTGGTGGCATTGTGCAGTAATTTTTTGTGTGTCCGTATGTGAAGCATTTTTTACACTGAGGGGGGCCTTGTGGTTTCCTTCTTATTTCAACTTTAACAATGCAGTGAAGTAGTTTATCTAATTTGAATATTTATTTTCCTTCGGCAGAGTTAGTTAGTTCTAATGCTACTACTTTGAACGGTATTTGTTCTTTATTGGTGAGTCTGGTTACTTTTTTAATCGGGTAGTTTAGATTTTCAAGTTCACTATAAATTTCATCTTCAGTGAAAATTAGAGGTACATTTTTTATCACAACTGATAGGTTTTTTTCTGTTTGTAAACAGTAAGTATAGTAAGGGACGTTTTTCTCTTCGCAGTATTTTCTTGTTTTTCGATAATCTGTAATGTTTTTCAAAAGTATTTTTACCGAATTCCCTATAGTTCTAAAGGTAAATCCCTTGCCAATTAGTTCTTTTAGATCTTTTGTTAGTAGGGTTATGTTTTCTGCATTTCTGATACAAATTGGGGGTATTTTTATGTTTTCTGATTGTGGTTCATTATTATTAACAGTTTCTTCAGATTCGTCTAATGGTTCTAAGATTGAGTACCTATTTATTGAAAAAGCGTCTTTACTAGAACTGTTATTCAACATTCTACGTTTTGCGTCACTATGATTACTTACTTTTGATATTCCTCTTTTTTTGTTGGGTTGGTATTGCGCACTAGTTGGTTGATAGAGTTCACTGTCGACATCTGTGGACCTCTCATCTGCAGATTTGGGTTTCTCCGTTGCTTGTGTATGATCCTCATGTATTTGAGAGGTAAGTGCAGTTGGGTCGGACCGAGAAAGCTGAAGCTGTTGTTGAAGCATCTGGTTTTGATATTCTAATTTGCTGAGATGTTCTTGAAGGATGTGGTTTTGATGTAGTAGTTGTTGATATTGTTGATGTAGATCTGCTGTTTGGTTTTGCTGCAAGGGTTGTGTGTTGTTTTGATTTGTGTATATTTCATAATTTCCATCATTATTTAAAAGTTCTATGGAATTGGTAATGTGTCTTCCTAATGAATCCTCTTCCGATATCATTTTGAGAACTTTGTCGTTTTGTTTGTAGCACTTTTCACTATAATATTCACTATTTTATAGTTGTGATGAAACACTATATAAAACACAGTTGGTGTTTTTGTCTTCGTGGTGGAGCACTATTAATAAATTAAGTGTTTATATCGTGGTTTTGCCGCAATGCGGCAAAACGAACGTTGACTGCGTCTATTCACAAGCGTTATCGATCGCACCGGTTCAGATAAGACTTTTGACTCATACACTGTTATCTGCGCGTCAACTCAGAGCTTGTCCACGTCCGTATTGCTCGGCGGTTGAAAGCAGACTAATATATTTTTGAGTCAACTTTGTGCTACTGATGCGAACTATATTTTCATTACAAATGATACTTTCGAAGGGAAACTATAAACTTATAATCATTTGTATCATTAGGCATTACAAATTTCAGCACCGACTTCCCATGACTTACGATTTGTAACTACAAGGGTATTTTCAAAATTAATATGCTAATATGCACTTCTGTATTAATAATAATTCTTCGAAATACAATGGACGCCACTTGTAATAACGGTTTATGTTATCATTCTCATAAAGTCCCGCCCGGACTAATATTACAACATTAATAAACGTCGTATGTTATCACAATTCGTTTATGTTATCGTTTTTTTAAAACCGATTTCAATTACGCATATGAGCCCTCATGGATCGCGATTCACAAACCCAGTAATACTATTCGCTGTTCGTGTTAAAAAATTCTGTGTTCTCGACCACCGAACCCAACAGACAACTAATTTCGAGAATGCATGGCTTGGAATAAAATCATCACTACATCTACTGGACTGACAGACGATGACATAATATGTTAAAAAGTCTCAAGTTTCAACTATGGAAAACACGCAGGCATTACGACTTTTGTGTCGTGGTGTTCATTCAGGTATATATTTCGTATAACTTCGATCAAGTGCAATGGTATTCCTCTTTTTTCCATAATTTTCCATTGTTTTCCTCTGTGTACACTATCGAATGCTTTATCGAATGTAATGATTTTATTCCCACGAAGCGACATTTTTCTTCTTAAATACAGTATTAGTATGGTAGTTAGCGGGTTTCGGTGTGACATTGCGGGATATTCCCTCGCCCAGCGGGGCGTTAGCGGCGGTGGGGCGCTTGTCATCCCCGCCGCCCCGCCCCGCCCCGGCTCGCTCGCTCGCCCCAAGCGGCCACGCGTCGCGCAATCCGGAAAATGGGCACGTATCGGGCGCATAAACTGCGCGACATGCGCCGAATAGATGCGAGCGACGCGGCGCGGCGCGGCGCGGCGACCCGCGACCCGCAGCACACAGTGGGCCGAACTAATGAGCTTGTGGCTTGTCGTTTCTGACAATCCAGGGCAGCGTTTCAAACTTAAATGAAAATGTGCCTCAATGTAAGATGCAAAATCCAAACGCTAGGATGTAAAATGTAAGATTCCTGTTTTTGTTTCTGTGCTGAGGACTGACAATGTCTATGATACTACGAACATTTCCCTTTTACTCACAGAGTGAAGCAATTTTATTGAAGAAACGTGTACGTTAGTGCCTTCGTTATCATTCCGTAAGCTGAAACCTCCAACGAAGGAATTCTGTATGTACATTAAAGACCGTTCATTTTCTCTAGCATTTTGGGGCATGATGAGACGCGCCGTGCTTTGGGCCCACTTGGGCGCGGTGCGGGGCGCGGAGCGGCGCGGGCCGGGTCGTTCCGGGCCACGTGCCTCGCGCCGCCCCGCGCCGCTGCCTGTGGGCCGAGGCACCGCAGCGCACGCACCGGGCAAAAGGGCGCTTCTGGCGACCTGCGTTCATACTCGCATTTCGAGTCAGGCGATGGCGAAGTGCCCGAGTTGCAGAAGGAACTATTTTATTAAAATGCAGTATATTTCCGTTCAAATTATCTTTTCGTTGAGCTTCAGATTAACTTCCTTTATCATACAAATCTCCATGAATCAAAATAGAATTATTAATTTCCGGAACACAGTTAAATGCGCTTGTGCCTCTCATACTAAATTCAGCGTTTGTACGTTTCCTTTAATGTATGATCGAGAAGTGGTCCGAAAGTATAGGGATTCACATTTTAAAATATAGCTGTGTGTCTTTTTTGTCCGTTTGTGGATATTTTTCTCGTTGGCATCCGATTCCATGGCTTATCAGTGCTGGATGTAACTTGTTTTTATTCTAAACGAGAACGTCGTGTAATTTGCTTCCCGCACAACAGTCATCTCACTCATTTGCTGCAACCTCAGACTATGGTTTGCTAGTGCAGCTCAGTTTGTCGGCACCATTTCAAGGAATCTTTGCAACCAATAGTTGGTTTTTTGTAAACAAAATTCCACACCTGAACATTTCTGCAGGCTGTACTATAAATTGTGTAGCAATTGTTTGTTTGTTTTTATTTATGAAAAGTCGCATTAACTCCAAGGTCATTAGCGACCACTATTGATTTAACGTTAGGGGTACATGTATACTAAATGAAGAGATTTGGTGATGCCGAGGTGTGAAAAGTCGAACACAAATGCAACCGTGCCCCAGGTGGGACTTCAACTCGCGATCCTTCCGCCCGAGATCTTTCGCTTCGGCGCCGCTGCCCTAACAATCTTGGCCACCCGGATTGGCTTTTCTGATCTTGTTCGAAATTGCATTTTCCCCCAAGGTTCTTGCAAATGAAATAAACGGTGAAATGTATTACAATTGTGGAGTTGTAAAGCTTTCTTTCTGCTTGGAAGTGAAAAAAAAAACGAAATGCTCTACTTGTACAGAAATCGCTTGTACTTGTTCCGCCGTAGTTTACCTTGAAAATGAACGATGATACGGTTCGAGTAACTTACAATTTCTCATCGTGCAAAGGGCTATTCCGATTTAGAGAGCGTGGACGACCTTAGGAGTGTGGAGTTTCAAGAATAAATTTCACTGTTTCATGGCTTTATTGAAAGTGCATCACCGAAGACGTTGAATGACATGTCATTCGAAAATTTACGCAGTTATACGACTGAAGAAGCGACTCAAGCCCTACTTCAAATGACGTCACATTCCTGACGACCGTGAGTATTCGTGAGGCTTATACACACGTAATATCGTATTGACAGTTAAATCTAATTTGTTTGTGGATCATAATATCTATCATGAAGTTCCCACAATTCACAAACTTTATCGACATAAAAAAAACAGTTTTCTCGAAAGCCACTGTGTATGCTTCCATATCGATGCGAATCCAAGCATCAAAGATGCTGAGAAAAGATTTGCCACATAGCCCTGAAATCGCAATCTCTCAATTCAGAAACTGCCTTATCAAATATCAACACAATGTTAAGTTACGAAGACATTCAGATATTTCAAATTTATATAAAAAAATTCAAAATTTCATCCTAGAAAAATAAATTAATAGAATGAGAAAAATACGAAAAGGCATCGAAGAACAAATACACTGAATTAAGAAAAGAAGAACGTTGTTCATCTCTTTATCAAATCTTTCAACTAGGAACTATCAAAATAAGTCATTGGTACGCTTGATAGTATTTAGACACATAGATATCATTTTATTTCAGTTTTTGTTTTGCTCGAAAATGGAAGCTAAGCAATTTTTAAATCTTATATTCAAATTTGGGGAGCAGAAAGCTCTGTGGGGCTAACGGACCAGAAAGTATCGAGAGTTTAGGCTGGATACGGGAATTTTCCGAGTTCGGCAAAATAAATTTTTAAACTGATTCAGCTTGTAACTGGGGTGGCTAGAATAATGCTTGTTGCACTATTATCGAACAATCCTAAAAAGTGTGAGAATAAATAATCTTTGTTAGAAGCTCCCTCGAAGAAACAAATAATTGTAATATATAATTTAAAGCTTTCACCCTTTCTTATTTTGATTCTCAACGAATAGCGTCTGACTGTTCTATGCATATTGATCATTTTTATCTGCATGGAACTGCTTTATATTACTTTTCATCCGATATGCATCAAGTTAGTTTCGTTAACGACAGCTCTCCAACTTCTGAAACTGAAGTTCCGTTAACGCTTTCTTCTCGTGATCTGCCTTCCCGTCGCGTGAGATTTGATGTCTAAATCACGGAATTGAATCTGAGAGACTTGTGAATTCTTTTAAAGTGTGCGGCGCGACGCTTCTGAAATGCAGAAGGAACGAGCCGTGGGGTGCAGCGGAGGGCGATAAAATTCCCTCGGGCGGTGCGGGGCGGGCAGGGGTGGTGAGGGGTGGCTAGGAGCGATGTCATCTGCATTCACCGCTGCTCATGCTTCTACGACCAGCCAACTGGGAACACTCGTGGCCTCCTCGAGGCCTCGTGGCGTCGGCTGCTAAGGGAACGTTTCTTCGACCTCTGATGCCACTGAGTTTACTTGTTATTTGCGTCGGAAACAGCAAAAACATAAACCAACTAATTTTATGTATATTCCAGTCACCAGAAATTTGACCGAGGAAAAACTACCGAAAGCCTTTTTCTTCAACTGTTCTATATGATTTTTGTGGTGCTAATTCGATGAACGTTTTTTGTACAGTATTTTCTCCTGACTTTTCTTCTTTCCGACTTATTTTGGTTATCAAGGTTGGTTTTTACGTATAGTCTGCACGACTCAATAATTAAGCGAGTATCGGACTGTTAATCATTTAACAATGCCACTATTTCGTTCACAACATTTATTTTCAAGTACAATGCTTTGAAACTAGAGCATAGCCTTGATAAGAGGGGTGGAAGAGAAAGCTATTCTCCCGTATTGGCGAGAGGGCAAAAAAGTAAGTGTTTTTCAGCGCGCTCTTGGACCTAAGCAGTATTTCAGAAAATTAATATATTTTGTAGCACATTTTAACAACTTTAATTTAGCAAATAGTGGTATTTTCGATAAAAAACGCAAAATTTTGTAAATATGAATGAACAAATGGAAAAAAATGTGCGAAATGATTACGGTTCTTTTTTTGTACTTTTCTCAATGAACCCGACCTTTTCAAGGTGGAAAACATTGAATTATAATACAGCACATCACAAAACATAATTTAGAAAAAAAAAACGGATTTGTTTCCTAGATCGGGTCCTTTCGCAGTGTCAGCACTAAATATCAATTAATAATTTTACCGATTTTTTGTGTTTAAAATTGTTTCTGACGTTCAGCGTAGACCTTTTGTGCCCAAACCTTAACTATTCCTAACTTCTCGTAACAAATTTATTTTACTTCAAGGACGAAAAAAGAAAACAGAATAAATATCTGATTTTACATTTCAAATCAGAATATCCAAAATAAGTACATACATTTTAAAAATGAGAAAAACTTTTTCGAGAAATGATAAAACAAAAATTGGTGTACATAATTCCAAGAATGTTAAGACGTTTAAACGAATGTGAAGATTCCCAAACTGAACTGGAAAACTTGTAATACCTGAAAATCTTCTATTATTTTACCCTGTTTCCCAATATCATTACCACATCAATGACAAAGCTTATCATAAGCAATATCATTACCAAAGCGTTGTTCACTGCTGGGTTGACAACCTTTCAATTAATAATATGTTACAATGTTTCTGTCCCAGTGGGAATAAGTTCAATATCAACCAGCTTTTAAAACAAGATGAATTAGTTGTGGAATATATTCCACGACAACTAATTCATTAGTTTCAAGCTTGATTAAAGAATTGTATGTACTTACTGTATGGAGTTGTGACTGCAGCGTAATTTAGCAATGTTCAGATAAAAATCCAATTATAGTAACTTCCCCTTGTTAAAACATTCAATTTTTCAAAGTTACACAAGAAACTCCAATAGCACGATGCAATTACATTTGAAATAAGGCAGCCTAAAATGAGAAACTTCCAATGTTGTCACAACTACTACACCCATTTCCTTTTCCAATTTTCAACTGTTTTCTCACTGCGTACCATTTTTATAGTATATTACTGCCCGCTATGTTTTATGGGCAGAATTCTATATATTTGTGTACTGATAAAAAATTCACTGCGAGAATACATGCCAGACTGCTTCTTAATGAAGGATGATACTGTTTGCATGTCAATTTGTTATTTTGCAATGTTAAGTTATTCTCGTCTACGTCGCAGTCAGAAACTCCTTTGAAATTTTGAATTTTTAAAATCAAATTCCCATTTCCAACAAGAAGCTAGTAAGGACATTTTCAGGACTAGCCTCCAATAATAGAGAAACGAAAATTGCTCCCAATCTCTTTTTTGATTATTTCTTTTTCACATTGCTATCTTTTGAAGTTTTAGAATGATCGTCTCAATCGAAGTACTTTTCCGTGTGGAAATATAATGCTACAGTGTTCTCGTTTCAGAAAAAGCTAAGTTTTAGTAATAGATTCATATGTACTTTTTCTTCACTTATTGATTGTTAATTAAAAAAATACACCTGATAGCTCGTGTTATGTATGTATGATTACATATCTCGTGTACAGGGAAAGTGAGAAGTACACAGAGGTAAAACTGTCGAGAAACAAATGCATGCAAAGAAATGTAGGTGCAAATTGAAAGCCATAATATCTCGGCAGCCTCAGGAAGTGTTGATGAGCCTCGTGTAATCTTCATGTAGAATGCAGAGGTTTCAGAGCAGAGAACAGGAAACGTAGAGCTTAACTAAAAGGCGAGGGCAAAACGCCACCGTTGTAGGGCAGTTGGGCGCAATTGAACAAGAGCATATCGCGGCGGCGCCGCGAGGTGCTGATGAGGCTAAGTGCTCTCTCCGAGGGCAGCCGCCGCCCATCTGCGGTCCGCTCGCAGCCCTCTGCGCGCGGTGGCCTGCAGGTGGAGCGGCCGGCAATTGGCGCCTTCCGGCAACGGCGCGATTTGCCCTGCACCGTTCCGCCCCGCGCCCCGACGCCACCTCTCCCCAGCCCACTCTGCACCCCAGCTCGGTCTCCTCCCGCACCCGCCCTCCGTCAGAACCCTCTCTCTACGATCCCGGCCCTCCCAGCCCCGCTGCGAGCCAGTCCCCGCGCCGCGAGCCCCGAGTGAGAATTCTCGGAATGATAATTGGGCGGTCAATACCCGACGCGGCGCTGCGCGGCGCCGGCTCGCCTCCCGCCTCCCGCCTCCCGGCCGTCGAGATGCACCGGCCGCTGCGGGAGCAGATTCTGAGAAGCAGCGGTGCCAGTTCGGGTTAATTCACTCTCGTGCTATTTAATAGGTGTACTTTTCTAGTTCAGAATTGCTCAAACTTAATTTTAATAATACGTAATAAACCCTAAAAATTGACGAGGTTGGTGGGACAAGTCCCGTAAATCACATCCGCTTTAGCACTTAATTTTTATCGCCGATTGTTTCGTAAGTTTTGTTACGCAACAACAGTTTTTCCCCCAAAATTAGTTTTCGATATAGTTCAAATTCTGTTGAAGTGGATGTTGCATTGCGCCCTTTCATTTTCGCGGAAATGAAAACAATTGTTTTGGCTGACTGGATTCTTTTCTTGTTATTAAAATTTGTGTATTGCCTTCTTCCAACGGCATTGTTTGGAATGCAGTCACCATCTCATCTTGATTCTCGATAACTTCATGGCACGTGTATTTGCGCACGCATATGAAATTCGTTTGTTGTAGGTGTCTGTTTTCCTTTTTTTTTTTTTATTGCGTGGGACAACGGTCTTTAGTTATATTTGTGTGGCTGCGTCACTTACTATTTGCACGATTAGATTAGCGAATGTGACATTGAGGTCATAGCAGACGTTTGAGGTCGTCTGTTCTCACATCGCAAGAATACACCCGCCAATATTGAAACCTCATTTTAACTCTGATGCCTTAGTTTCATATGCCTTGAATTTTTCTTCAGTCTTCCTCTATCCTTCTTACAACATATTCCTGCTTTCGATGTTTTAAGTGTTCCTGCACTTTTGCATCGTCACTGATTGTTGAGTTTAATGCATCTCCCTTCCGGCATCTGCGAATTTGGATCGGGTTCTGCCTGGGCTACTTCGAATTGTGTCCATAGATGTAGAGGTGTGAGATACTTCTTTTTTACTAATGTAATTAAAAGCATACTGTAGTACTTCCAGAGGTGGATTTACGCATAGGCACAGTAGGCACGTGCCTACGGCGGCAAATTTTCAAGGGCGGCATATTTTCAAAGGCGCAAAATTTTCTTGATATTTTCGAAAACAAATGTAGATTCTTTAAAAACTATAACAGCATAAATCATATTTTTATTTTAAAAATATCATATTAATATTTAATACAAGCTATATTTGTCTACTTCATTAGAGTATACCTTATGATTTCAGAAGTATATGAATCTGAAACTAAGGCCCGTTGACGAAAGAAAACATGCAATTCTAGTTGTCATGTTTTAGTTTCCTTTTAATGTTAACGTTTCAGTGTTGAAAAGTTAATAATGTTGAACGTTACTTGCTATGAAGATACAGTTTATATCCAAAATTAGCTAATCCAAAAAATTATTTAATTTATGAAAACAATGTGCAAAATATAATGTTACTTTTAAAGTTAAAATGTTTAAATTAATGAGGAATTGTTACTGAAACGTTACAATTTGAAATGCAACATTAATTTTAAACAGGGGCCGGCAAATTTGATGTGCCTACAGGCGGCAAAAATATTAATCCGCGCCTGAGTACTTCTATATTGTAGCTACACGTTGGCTGCCTGGCGTGGGAGGACGCGATACTTGAGAGCTGAGTACCTACGAGCCTTGGCGTTGGGGGTTGCAGAAATGTTTAGAATCAGTTGCCGTCGGCTTTGCTAATCCTACAGCAAGTATGCAAACCTCACTCCCGTGCCCAAGGGGTCAAGGGGGATGAGCCGGCAGACTCGCTAACGCCGGCGTGTTTTTGTTCTTGAAGACCTCGCGCTTTGCACAAAATTCACGGCCAGGCTGGACCGTGTTCGTGCATTGCACTCGCGGCGGGGCCTCTCTAGTGTATATGGTGTATCCACAGGAATGTACGAACGCGCCTGGCGGTCGGGAAATACCTGTACAGGGTTGTTCAATACATTATTTGAACCTTTTGTAAATGAACTTGTATACTTTTCATGTCTGTGTACTTACTTCCGTCATAATATTAATGATGTCCACATTGGTCTCTGCCTTATTTGGCACTACTTCAAGTCGTCTCTCACTAGGTGCTCTACTCTTTCTTATAACTAATCTCATCAGTTCATCGCCGTTCGCATTACCTCTACTTTCGAAATATTCCGAAAATGCTCTATCTCTCACCAAAACCATGGCACTCTTTCTCTTGATTCGTTATTTAAATTGGCTTGCTCTCAGGCTTCCTTCTCAACTGGTTTGCCATTTCATCTTACAACTCGTTATCAAAATTCACAGCCATTTTCAATCACCTTTTCCTTAAAGACATTTCTATGATATCTTTGTCATGCTAGTGGTGTCGATCTACTGTACGCATCTCATTGGAAGGACATTTGTTGCGGCAAGTTATCCTAAAAAATATAATGCGTTTTTTCTAGTACCGTTTGCAATTTTCCTTGATTCGAAGCTGACTCGTTTGCATTTTTATTGCTACTACATCAAACATTACCGCCACTCACAACACTTAATTTCTCTCGAATCGTTTCAGATTTTGACCAACCACGATTTTCCCGTTATTTGATCTTAACCTTTAATTATTTAACTATATGGACTTTTGAATTCAGTCGGCGCAGCATCATTGTACCGTATGAGAAATTTGAGTTCTATTCGTGGAAATTAATTTACAATTTTGTCTGTTACGTTTTTTTAACTAGTGGTGCTACAACAGCTCATACTATCTTGCATTATTTGTAACCGTGACGTAATATAATACTAATACAGATAAATTATTTATTTATTTAATAGGTAATTATTACATACAAATTAGCTTACTTGATCCTATGTGGCTAGGCCGAAGGCTTTTAAGCCATTACAATACCTACATCCTTTCGCGTTCTAATCTTTCGAATTCTGGTATTCACCCCAAATGGCCTCTCCATCGCATCAAAGCCGCGGAAAAGAGACCATAAGGTACGGCTCAGGAAAAAAAGCCCTGAAGGGGGAAAAACCTGCCGTCAGGAGCCGAGTACATACTAATCTATCCGACGTTTATTTTAACTATTTATTTTCTGGCGCGGGCGTCCCGCCGTCTCCTTCCAGTGCTTGGCCTCCTCAGCACCTGAAATCAAACAGCGCCACAGAAGATCGTCCGCACCAGCGCCTCTGCCCTTATATTTTCGATCCCCCTTACCTTCACCCCCTAATGTGCTTGTTACTATACCAGTTTTATTTTATTTATTATATTGATCTGTCATTTACCAATTGACTACGACTTATGACAACTGTTTACTAACTTAACATAAAATTACTGATTAACTTACTTATTGTTAGCTTATTGACTTATTTATTTCTCTCCAGTCTAGGCTCCGCTCAAGCTAACCGGTGCTGTTTTCCCACTCCCGAATTTCAGTTTCCCTAATGGTCCGAACCATTCCTAAAAATGTTCCTAATTCTTTCATAAATTTAGACCTTTTATCACCTAAAATGTTTTGGGCGAGCGTTACGTTCCTGTTTAGGATGTAGTAATTTCCCATTCCCATCCATTTTCTTCTCCATGATTCGGTTGCACAGCAAATTAAGAGGATGTCACCGCAAAGCACACAGATGCCATTACCACTTGCGTCCTTTAGTCTACGCTGCATCCACCCCCAACACTGAACCAAGCGTAACCCCCTCTTGCGTCCTTTCCGAGAGTATGTACGTAACTTTCGCAACCCCATAACGGACTCGCATGGATTTGAGCTACTAGCGAACGTTTTTCAGTCGTTGCTGCCCAGATCTCTTGCCTTTTAATATCCGCAAGTCTATCGGAAATCAGCCGTTCTATCTCACGGGTTCCCCTATCTCCCACCATTTCCGGAGAGACGTCTCCCAACCCTGCGCGGTCAAGTCGCCGTTTAATTTTGTACGCCCAATAGCGATGGTCGTTTCCCTGCCATTGCACTCTAAAGCACCTATGTATAAGTGTGTCAGCCTGTTCATCTGCTAATTTAATCCAAAGTTTAATAGGTTTCATTTTAAAATCTCTCCAGATTCCTATACTACCGACCTCTCTTAATACTCCGGCATTTGCTGCGCATCTAGAAACTCCTAGAATTATTTTGAAATAATCTGTTTCGATGCTTTCTAGTCGATCTATCCTATCCACTCAGCAGATTTCTGCCCCATAGTTCATAACTGGGAGAACTAACGATTTGAACATTGTATCGCACACTTTTACCGGCAATTCCGGAACCCTGCGCACTGCGCAAACGATTTCTTTGAGCGCAATTCTTCCTTTGCTGTGAGCCGTCACTATGTGATTATTCCATCCCCCATTCATGGAAAATTTTGCACCAAGATATGTAAATGTTTTGACGCGGTCAATTTCTTCCCTAGCGTAGTACCATTTCTCTTTGCTACCCCACATAAACCCATTCTCGAAGACCACTACTTTCGTTTTTTGAATATTTACTTTTAGACCCCATGTCTCACTATACCGTTCTAGAATATTTAAACTCTTCTGTAAGCCCTCAATCGTCTCCGAACATAAGACTAAATCATCAGCATATAGTAGTCCGGGAATTTTCAGGCCATCAATTACCGGAGCCGCTGTATCCGCTTCCTGTACCCACGCCAATAAATCATTTATAAACAAGATAAACAGCAGCGGTGAAAGAGGACACCCCTGTCTTACTCCTACTGTCGATTTTATTTTTTGCGTTGTACTTCCGTCATCGCACCTGACGCAGAAATTTACTTCCCTATACATGCTCTGCAACACATTTAAAACTTTACTTGAGACGCCTTGCTCATTTAGTTTTCGCCATAAAGCATCCCTATTAATAGAGTCAAAAGCCTTTTCAAAATCCACAAAACTGCAATATAAGTGGCCCCGTTTACGCGCCAGCGCCTGTTTTACTAGGGTATCTAACACAAATATATTGTCGGTTTTCGCGAATCCTCTCCTAAAGCCTGCTTGCAATTCTGATATTTTACCGTACTTTTCCGCCCATTCACTCAGTCGCCCGTTGAGTATTTTACAGAACAGTTTGCTCAGTGCTGGCAAAAGACTAATTCCGCGATAATTTTGTAGGCAATTCCCATCCCCTTTATTCTTAAAAATCGGTTGGAGGATAGCTGTACTCCGTAGCGATACGAGCCGGAATCAGTAATTGCATTAAATAACTTCATAATACTCTCTGGGTCTATGTGCCACAATTCCGAAATAAATTTTATCGGAATGCCGTCCGCGCCGCCTGCCTTCTTATTATTCATTGTTAGAATAGCCCTATTTACTTCATTCCAGGTTAGAGGTTCGTCTAATTCAGGCACACTCCGGTCAGTGAATATACCTTGCCCTGTTTCAATGGTTCCTACTGCAAACGTCTGTGAAAAATACTGCATCCACGCGTCTGCTGAAATTGCATTACTTGAATTTATTTTATTACGCAAAGATCTGATAACGTCCCAAATTGATTTACTATAATTGTTTCTTAGAATTGCCTGTATTCTTGCTGCCTCACTATCCTGCCAAGATTTCTTCGTTTTCTTAATTGTGGCCTCGTACTGCCTACGTAATAACAAATAACTGTTTCTAGCTTCCTCCGTTCCCCTGTTTCTGAAATTCCTTAAGGCTATTATAGTTTCGCGCCCGGTCTCCCGACACTCCTCGCTAAACCACCCTTGGGTCTGTTCCCTTCCTCCATGCAGATAAATTAAACATTATACATGTATGTAACTTTAAAAAATTGAAAAAAGTTGCTTTAAAATGTTCTTTATGTCATGCTGTTCAGTATTGCTCTATTCATTCACAAATTTTTAAGTAAAAAGAAAAGGGAGCTGTTTTTTAGAAAATCTTATTTTTAAAATTGTTACCTTTTGCAAAACTCAAAACTACTCACATTAAAAAAATATCTTATTTGAAGATCTAATTTTGAAGAATAGATTTCATTAAAAGTTTTTAACGTATTGGCCTAGGAAGAGGCCGATCTAATTTTGAAATTTTGAAAATTTTCGAAAATTCAGAGAGATCAATGATAACTGAATCTGTGCCATTTTTATAAGCGTTCTTTGTTCAATTCGAGGAAAACAATTAAATACACTTGGAACTTATTTTGAAATAATATTGAAAATATTGCTGCGTCGAGTAAAGTACCACCAAAAATCAAAATATCCGTTTCAATTTTAAGAGTCCGTCACATCAGAGAGATTGATTGAACAATATTCATTTTGATAAAAATCCTGCTTATGCTTTAGACTCTATCATTGTTCACACACAGACTAAATAGACAGACTTTCTCCGTAAATTAATTTTTTTCGGTGTCAAGGTCCCATAAAACCCAGATTCTGACTACACAGGTTTCTATATGCTACATTAAATAACATGCACTTCCCACTTTAAGTCGTGGTAACTAAGTAATTCGTAGGCATTTTAGGATCTCCTGGGTTCTATAGACTTCCCCACAGGACAATGAAGTTCCTTTCCTACATTTACTACCAGCAATGCTAAATTGCTCCATCTTAATTTACAAATTGTATGTAGAGTTTAATAGAGATTCTGAGAGCAATTAACGAGATAGTCAGTAGATCGCCTCGAGACGTGATCTCTAGGGTATTGAGGGCACTGACTGTAGATCTTGGCATAGCCCCAGAGGTCCCAACCACCACTGGCAGGATTGTGGCGGTGTGTACTTCATGCATGTACTCCATGCTAGTTTGTATGCGCACTACCCGTTCTCCCTTGGGTTCCCAGCTTCTCCCAGGCGGGCTACCACGTCAACGGCGCATTTCTTCTTTCAAGCCCGTAAATCTTGTTTAGAACAGGGCCAGTTGACTCTCTGTGTTTATGCGGTCTTTAATGTCCGTTGGTAAAAACTCGGACAGGAGCTCAGCCATCTGCAAATAGGATCTGCAGATTTTGTGATCGTAACCCTGGGTTCAGCGCTACCTTAGCAACGTATTGGGCGAGCAACAGCAATCCCGGGCGTTGGCCAGGAAGAATAAGCCATCTGCAGTACTCATATACATATATAGGAACTGTTTGAATGCCATTCTGATTTGACCATCCGCTTCCCTGAGCATCGACATAGATGGCATGGATAGAACCAATTGATAAATGTAATGTGGCATTATGTAGGTATGAAGTAATGCCAACTTTTGAGTGGGCTTTAAATGCTCCTTCTGAAGCCTCGGCACTGCTTCCATCAGATTCGGTATGGATGCTTCGGACGGGTAGCCGTTTCAGATAGAGTAGTTCACTCCCAGGTATGTTAGTGTATGATAATTACTGACCAGAGGAATTCTCTCCTGCAACCTTTCCAGGCAGTGGTCCTCAATGAGCCAGAATCGTTCATTGTAATTTGAAATAATGAACATTTCGCGACAATGTCTTTCCGAGGGCCCCAAGATATTCCATCGCAATATCAACCAATTCTTGAGCTCCTGAGGCATCTTTTGCTAACAACACCACATCGTCAGCAAATGCTAACACGGACACACTCCTTTCCAATAGCATGTATCCTGACATGTTTTCCAATTTCTAAAGCAGGCACTCCATGATGAGATTAAAAAGGAGTGAAGACAAGGGATATCCCCTATTTTACTCCTCTACGAATTGGCATCTCAATTCCTTTCGAGTAGTGCTGAATGACGGTGGAAACATCGCCGTAAGAGTTCATTACCAAATTGGTAAAGGCGTCAGAGATCCCTTTCCTGGACAGAGCCCACCGAATCGCCGCGTGAGGAACAGTGTCAAATGCTTTGGATATACCCAGCATAGCACTTACACCACTCCCTGCTTTTTTCAAGTCACGGACTGCCTCATGAAGAATTCGAATATTAGCGAAACACCGGGGATCAGAGATAAACCCTTTCTGGGGTGGATTGAACTTCACCACGGATCGATTGCGTTTGTCCATAATGCCCCAAAAGATTCTGCAAAGCAGAGAACTAATTGTGATGGGGCGATAGTTAGTGACCACCGTATTATCCTTACCCTCTTTTGGTATAATGATGGTGCTATTAGCTTTCCACCCAGAAGGAACAAAGCCACTGTATACAATTTGGGTGTACAATAGGGGCAATATTTGAATTTTTTCTCCTGAGGATATGTGGCTAACATATCTTATCTGGTCCTGGAGCCATGGCATTTTTTATCCCAGCCAGACGACTTTTCATTCCGGCAACTTGCACCGCGTATAGAATTGTGTCTGGGTCCATGTCGAGTGTCAACAATTTATCACCCTCTCTTAATTCGGAAAGCTGAATCGGGGTGTGTTACCCCAGATGGATTTGTACAGGTCATTAACCTCATCCCTGTTAAGAGGATGTTTATCGACACAATTACAATGCCCATTCTAATGCACTTTGCCAAAACAGCTGGATCGTTCTTGGAAAGGTCCTGTGTCCTAGCATAAGAGCAGCGCTTCCTAGCGAGTTTGCCTCCATGTCTACGGGGCCTTTTAAAACTGAAGATGGTGGGTATAGAGGAGCCGCCCAAAATCTCCACTAACTTGGCATATTTCTTGTTCAATTGGTCCTGGGATTGAATATTTCTTATGAGCTCATTTCCCACTTCAACGAGCTCTTGATCTACATTAGTTTGAGAAGTGCCCCAAGTTCCTATCCAAGTTGAAATGTTTTGCTTCCAGTTAGGCTTGGCATCTAGAGTAGCTCTGCTAAGAAACGTTTCCGGTTTTGCTTCTTTTACATGCATTATATTACACTCATTATTTTATGCATAGGAGATATCAGAGGAAGTCATTTACTATATACAGGAGCGAAGAAGAATCCAATTTTTCGGTATCAGGGATCCACAATATGCATTTTCTGTCGAAAAAATTTTCGTTTTTCGCCGCGTACATAACTTTCTCTATACTACGTAAGTAGTATGCAAGAAAGAATTTGAGGATTTATTTCAACTTAAAATATTTTCAAATGGCGAAAGTACATCATGCGCTTTACCACATGGTTTTATGCACGTGGCTTCTCTAGTAAGTAGCGTGGCTTTTATTTTAAATCGTGCGTTATTGTCGTCTGAAAGTAATGCGGCAATTGAATTGAAATTATTCAGACCCGAAATAAATGTGACACAAGAACGAAATGGCTTGAATATATCTCGTGAGTAAATAAGGAATTGGAAGGTTTTTTAAAGAATGTTTGCACTTTGATATGCACGTTATCCGGGGAAAAAAATACAAGCTTCGTAACAATACTCGTATACATGTTGAAAGAGCTAAGTCTACAGTGTTTATAGATGAAACTTAAAATAGATGCTTGTACAGATGTCCTTCAATATGTTAAGCAGTTCAGATGCGTTGTTCTAGTTCCCAGTCGTGTTGAGTGCATCAGTTGGAATGCTCGGTTCAGCTGCCGCCGCTTCGCGTTTCAGAGGTTATGCCGCCCTGGCGTAATTCGCTTCATCACCGTTTCGTGCGCGACCTGCTCCTCTGTTCTAATTAATTTGTTGACGCTAACGAGCCGCTATGTCAAGATTATTGCATGGTGTGCATGTGAGCTGCTTTATGTACTAGTTTATCTTCGCTTCGTTTATACGCAGTTATTTTATTAGAGGGAAAGGGAAGCTACAGGTGTTGTCCCGGCGACAACCGAAACATGGATTAAGCGTGTGTCGCCAATTAACTTTCACCGTTATCTTGTACTACTTTTCAAGTTGTTTAATAAGTAATTTTGAAATCAACTTTCACTTCTAATAATTTTTAGTTTTCAATATACACGTGTTGTATTTCTCGCTTGGAAACTGTTTTTGGGCATTCGTGTTCTCAAATCACATCACAATTAAAAACTTTGAAGACTGTCTTACTACTAATTTTGGTTAAAGTAATTTTACTCATTATGTAATTCATATTGACGTGATTTAAAACTCTGATAATTTTTTTTTTTTTTTTCAAATAAAAATGGAGAATACATGGGATTGTTGAAAGGACAGATGGAGCGAATTTCTGTCTGTGCACACTTTTTCCCTCACCTTAATTCCGGATTATGTCTCGCTGCCATCTTGGGCGTTGCTCCAACACGGCACTGTGACGGGTGGGTTAGAATGATTCTGCCTCCACGACGTATGAATCGCGCAGAAACTTAAACGCGCGGTCAAGAAGTGCGTGGCGCGTGGCGCGCTGAGTCAAAGCCGCACCGGAGCGTGAGGCGACTGACTGGAACGCGGCACACCCGCTCGGCCTCCTCGCCTTCCCACAGCACACCTCTTACGTGCACACCCCTTTCATGTAGGCGGACTGTGAAGAGAAGGATCACACGCTTGGAATGAAACATGTGAGTCGTGAAGCACCACCTTGGAAGAAACCCTGCTGATCAAAGTCGCTTACAATACAACCTATACCCTCCTCCCAAACGTTGAAGCACACGAAGTCGAGAGGAATTTTTAACTCTGAAATCGACATAATTCTAAACCTTGTTTCCTCTATTCGCACACAAGGAATTCTAGATATTTACGAAATATTGTACACATGATATGCAAATCGCAGCTTAAAAACTGTTGTAACATTATGTATGATTCGCGCCTGTTCTCCTTTGAAGCGACATTTTAGCTCGTTTCACACACAATTCCTTAGTTGAAATTGAATCCTGGCAGTATAATCTGATAACGTGTAGGAATATTTTTACATCAATATTAAATTTTTAGTGGTTATTGACTTTCATTTATTAGAAACTGTACGATTTCTTTTCAATTCAACCGTGAAACTTTTTATTATAGTTATCGCTTCTAGATCTTTACTGTGCTTTGAAATTCGAAAATTGGCTTAATAATGCCTTCTAAACTGTTGGTTTTTAGTGTTTTTTTAAAATTTATTTTCAAATATTAAAGACGTCTCTAAAAGTTTAATGAACTCTACTGAGAGTAAACTTACAACATAATGAAAAATTTAACGCTCAAACCTTTCTCAGTTATACGTTTTGCCGTAGTTGCCGTACAAGAAAATACAAAAGTATGCCTACGCAATGTACATTTCGCTATATTTGACCACATTTCCATCATATCAGAGCGGCAATAACATTCCGATGTAGCAAATCGTAGGGTGTGGGAAGGGAGTGTCTGGGGAAACGGCGCAGGTCGCAGCGCACTGCGCAGAGGCGCGCAGCGCTCGGGCGACACGGCCTCGGGGCGCAGCCTCCGCGCGCAGCCTCCGCGCGCAGCACCGGCCGATGCGCGATGTGTGTCAGGCAGCGCCGGCCGCCCGCCCCGCCCGCCCCGCCCGCGGACGCGCGCTTTTGGCAGGCGCTGCTTCTCGGAAGAGTTGGCGACCTACACGGCCATAATAGGTGCTAGAGATCGGCGTGGGGACTGCCGGCCAAGAGAAACATCATGCAGCGTGAATATCGGACAAAGGATTATGCTGAGAAACATTTAAGACATCATCCACGTCTAGTTTGCTGTTTGTGTTTTTCGGGATTGTCCAACATCCTTGTTCTTTGGTGCGTGTAAGTGGACCAGTAAACAATAAACGTGAAGTGCGATAATGGTGATATTTGTTACCCATTTCTTTTTAAGGGTATAGTGATAGGAAAATATAATGCCTTTCCTGCTTACGCCAGTTCTTCCATCGTTACTTTCATCCGGTACATTTCAAGAGTGAGTGAAATTTCATTGTCGATCGGTAGTGGAGAATCCCGCTGGTCATCATGCAACCAAAATCCTTTTTACGTCTGCGTGGATATGAAAGAAATATTTCGAGACATTATCACGAAGTAAATGCGTGATTGTTGCGTTTTTATCGACATTTTAAAAAATTTTGCCTAGTTATATCGAAAAAATTAGCATAAATTGTTCATTCCAAGTCACAAATGATTTGGAATATACGTATGAATTTTGATTAATCTGCATTTATCGTCAACTTTCTCGTGTTTTCGTTAATTCTCCAATTTGAGAGTTTTCATTTTATTCTTTCATGCTCCAAATGATCTGAAAAACTGAATACAATATTTATTTTCCGTATCTTTGGGGCGTGCTTTTCCATTGTTGTCATAATCTGTGTTGTGCTATGTGCGAATATAGCGCAGCAAGTGACTTACTCCGGAAGACAGCAAGGTAGACTGCCAGAGGAAAGTGAACGCAAAAATCTTTCCGTAGGCGAGAGTGGCATTGACCCGCAAGCGAAACAAACGGGCGGAGTTGGAGCCTCGCGCCCTCCTCCCAGGGCCTGGCGAATAAGTCACCCGGCCACCCACGGCGCGCGACCAGCAGGGCCTTCCGCGCGCAGGAATGCCTTACGCTGCGCCTTGCGCTCTTTGCAGCCGCGTGGACGCGCCGAAGCGAGGCCGCCCCCGCCGCCGCCGCCGCGGGCAGGCGAGAGCGCGAGGCCGCCGCTACTTTGCACTGTTGCTTGCCGGTTGGCCATATCTATGAGTGAAAGTATGATGGTATCTTTGTATGTCCTATCAGTACGCGAGGACGAGCCTCCCTGTATGTTCATTATCCGCAGAAATGTTCACGGAATTAGATAATCTGGTATCAGATACCGGTGTTTTCTCAATCTCACACGTGGAATGTTATCTTTTGTTGATTAAAATACCCCTTCGTCATAATTCTGTAATTTTTCCCTTTCAGAAATTGATTCTTAGTTGATGGACATTTTCATACTTACGTGTTCTCTTTTATATGGGATTTAAAACCTGAAGAATTGCCATATTTTGTGTAAGGTTGCTCGACGTAACCTCCTTAGCACATGAACTATTGATTTATAATTTGCGGTATGAACAATAAGCCTTCAATTTTCCACGCTTTGGTGGCGTATTCCACGCTTTGGGGAAGTTTTAATACGAAACTTTTTTTTTGTCGCTTTCTAACTACTTTTTCATGTAACCACCACTTTCATTGTATTTTTACTTTGGGGGGTAACTGTAGGAGGAACACGACACGTGAAGACGAACACAAATACATCCGAGGCCTCGAGAGGACTCGAAACGTCGCTCCTTCTCTCCGAGATCGCCACTGCCTTAGAGATCTCGGCTATCCGCATCGGCGAAACCTTTTTTCTTGTTTTGCGTAGAAAACGCTGTTCAACAGCATTACTTCACAGTCAGCCAATTTGTGTGCCACGGTCTGTTCCGAGAGCCAAGCGCTTCCTATTTTGCTGGAGTTCGCGGGAGCCGAGTGAATCGCGTCGGCGTGGCGTGGCTGCGCCGTGTTGCCTCATGGCGCGGAGGTGCAGGCTGCGCGTCGCGGCTAGGCGGGGGCGGGAGGGGAGGGGAGGGGAGCGGGGCGGAAACCGGTCGCGGGTATTTCTGCTTCCGACCAAATACAGCCGCCTCTTCCGCGGCGCCGCACGGCGTGGCCGCGGCGACGCCCGCTCTCGCCGGCTGCGAACAGGGACAATGTCGCAGCGTTGCCTGCCCTTGTTTTTTGACGCCCTCCGAATGAGCTGATAACTCGTCAAAACTGAATTTTGAAAGAGACCAACCTCTCTTCGATTCTGTGATTATTTGAACTAAACTTGCGTGAATAAACAGACAAAGCAATTATTTAATTATTAATCCATGATCTCAAGTCATTGTTATCAAGTGAATAATCAGGCAGTTCGACTTACCTTGTTAGAGTTTTTCATTTTATGAAATTTACTTTACGTTTGTACAGTCGATGACTCGACAACCTCAAGGAATGGAACTCGTATGATTTTATGCACAATTGTACAAAATTATTAGAGGAATCCTTGAGTATTTTTATCTTATTTTCAGCAAAAATAAGTTGATTAATCTGCTTATTTGCGTGGGTCCTTTATGTTCTCTGGTGATGTTGCTCTCCACATTCGATGGCCTAACGGAGGCGACAAGAAACGGGCTTTTGTGTCTTCCTGTTTCCTCGCGGAAGAGCATAGTCGTAGTTTGCCCTTCCCGCATACTGCGATGTACTGCTCTGCACGTAAATACGAGTCGAGTGATCATGAGAGGTGAATGATGATAGATGAATGATTATGAATGGGATGATCTTCAGATGAGGTTCATTGTTGTTTAGGAGAGGCAAAACGCCTGTGCTTCACACACGACCCGAAACCGCAGACTTGGGCTCCGTGCCCGTGGCTAAAAAAAATTGTTGGTTGAGGAGCCGGAAAGATGTGCGTTTTGCTTACAGTTCTTCGATATGTATTGAAATGAATATTTTCTGGAGCAAGTAAATTGTTGAACACAATAGTCATCCCGACCAGGAATAGAATCAGGATCTGCTGGTTTACGCCCTGCTGCTTTAGGCTCTTGCCTTTGAACAGATTCATACACCTGTCAGTTGCTATGTAGATTCATTTTCGAATAGGTACTATTTACAACTGTTTTCACAGTTATACTAGGAAATTATTTTATTCCTTGATGGTAACATTCTGCTATAATTTTTATGATAGGTCGTAAACAATTGAAATAATTTAAGAAGTTTGGTTTCAGGCATTAAAATCGTAAATTATAAAGCTAAAAGCATTTCAATGTCTAATAAGGCGAAAATGGTTTTTAGCATAACGACTAACAATATCCTTAGCGCTCAAAGATTGTCGCATGTACGAATCTGTTCAGAAATCTGCATATACAGACATGTTTACCTGAATAATCATTGCACTGGAAAGGCTTGTGTTCGCGTCAGAATTGATGTTTAGGGTTCCTTCCTGCCCGAGGACGTGACTGAATGAGATCGAAGCATCGATGAGTCTGAACGGGCCAGACCATTTCATAGCTCCTGCTGGTCTAAACATAAACACAGTATTCGTATTTACGCAGGAATGCGCGGGGGGCGCGCGCGCTAGATAGCAATAATGCGCTGTGCGAAGTGTTCGCGCGGTATCGTAGGATTTATTAGTGCCGTCGTACAGTTCGTAATGAAATTAAATTGCATAATCAGACTTTGCGTCGCAAAATAGCTAAAATTGCACGGAATTTCTGAATATTGTTCTCTCCATACGTCACTTGCAGGTAGGACCACTCACGACAGATGCGGTTGATATGCTTTAAGCGTTATTTGAATGCCATGATTGAAAACGAACGCAATTGTAGGTTTTTACTAAAATAAAAAAAAAGTTATTAAAAAAGAAACCTTAAAATTGATTTTTTTCTTTTTAGTTGCAGTGGAGGCAAATTCGTTTGAAAACTAGGTTTGGCATATCACAAGAGGGGCCTAGGTACTTGGAACATTACAAGCACATTTTTGATCCCCTCTCCTTTTTTTCGAAGATAAAATGCTTTCGAAAAGGTGTATGGTATCGACTTTCGAAGCATAATTTCTTTTGAGATTTTTTCGATAATGAAATCTCTTCTTCAAAAACATCTTGAAACAATGTCAGGTACAATTTTCCGAAAGTAGCAGTAGTTTGCGCGTTATTATGCGTAAAGTATAGGCCATTTTTAATAATTTATTTTCTCAAAAAAACGCTCGAAATTTTTTGTTTAATTCCCCCCCCCCCTCGGAGTTGGGGCACGAGGACGCATAAAAATGGCACTGATCGCTCAACTCTCAGAGTTTTAGAAAATTTCCAACGTTACAATTAATGCGAAATCAGTGCTTTTGAAGCACCACTAGCTTCCCGATGCTCTGGGCGCGAAGACCTCCTTTGAGTTCACTCGCAGGATGACGGAGTGTCGGAGGCATCAACGTGGTAGTGCGGAATGCCTGTGGCCCCTGCTCTTCCTGGCTCTTCTTTGGGGGTTGCGCTTCAGGCGGCAGCGGGACGTAACGAGATACATTTGCATTTTATTATGGATCGGCACTTTCCTTTAGATCGACATTTGACTTCGCCTATATTTCTTCTTATCAAGTTTTAGAAGTCGTAGATCTAATAATCTGTCAATGTTTAAGTTCGTAACCGTTGTTTCTCAGAAACTGCAGATAATCTAATTTGGTTGACTGTCCATTTAAAATGACTGGTAAGTAGGAAAGAAGGTTGGATGTTGGCAGTAGTTGAATAGAAGTTGTATGAAATTGAAATATGATGTATCGTTTTGTAGGGAAACAGGATTCTGAAGTATAAAATCGCGGAAATTCCTTAACCTCGTTCAGTTTATTAGCTTTTTTTAGTATGTACATAATCCAAATATCGGTTTCGTTTCCTGTTTTTAACTTAACTCAATATTTATGCAAAGTAAACGTTGTAGCAAAACCGGATCCGTCTTCTTTTCCTCCGAGGAGCCTTCGGTCGCGTCAACCGGGCCAAAGCAGTCTGAGCATAACAGCTTCCTGCGGACTCGTATCTCACACTCGTGGAGCGCCGTAAACTGGCTGAATAGCGAGCTGAGTGGACGATTGACCGACGAGCGCCGGCTGTCCGCGTTACCGGTGGAGCGTGTGGGAGGGCGCGGAGCGCGGCACGTGGAGCGGCAGCGGCGGCGGGTTGAGGTCGGCGGCACCAGGGCGCGCGCGCTTCCCTCCGCCGCCGCCGCCACCACCGCCGCCGCCATCTGCAGATCGCTGCCGATTACCTGCGCTGAGTCACGCCTTGCCGCCCCGGCCTCCGCCCGCCCGCCCTCGCCGCCCGCGTCGCCGGCCTGCCCCAACCCGCCTCGCCGTGCGCTCTCGCCGCCGCCGCCTCCTCGTTCGCTACGCTGCACCGCCGACGATGCAGCGAAAGCTTCTGGTTCCACGCTCCGGCGCTGAGATGCCGATGTGCCCGGGACGTGCGCTTATTGCATAGAAACTTCTGCTCGCTATAGAATGGAATACATTTCAGATTCCTAATGGTTCAGTATATGTTCACAATAAAATGCAGTTTAATTTACATTGATATTAGGTACAAACAGTTGATTCGATGGGATGTTTGTGTACTTTGGATATCATTACAGCTCATATCATGTGATCAACTTTTATGATATAAATAATATTTTTAATATACAGTTGTACCATAAAAAACTATACTTTCCTAAAATATAATTTCTGCAATAAAATAATAATAATAATAATAATAATAATAATTATTATTATTATTATTATTTTAAAATTATTATTATTGTTGTATCATCCTCTATTTTCTGAATTTCTCTTGCCATATGGAGCCCATTACCGAGTATCCCTGGCCTTCTTTCCGCACAGGCAACAATATCTGTGCACAGCTGCGCCAGTGAAGGCGTCAAGGCTATTGCTTCACTGACGGACGATGTGCTAAGAAACTGTGCTCCATCACTTCGCCCTTCAAGTTAATGGCCATTGTCGTTGCTGCAACTATTTTGAGCATACTGTATGTTAACGCTTTTGTTTCATCTTCACCTGGGTGTTCTGGACTATTGGAACCGCTATCCTGTCTCGTAATTTCGGTAGCTGCCCCGGGTTGGACGCGCGCCGTGTGGGGAGACACTTCCTTTGCGGAGGGAGCGCTGACGACCTCGCGACACCAAACGTGGATTTTTAACGACACTCAACAACCCGTGTTTCCTAGAATTTCACGTCCGTTCCACGTGATTACAGTGTACGTAAGCGAGCGCATGTGCTGATTTTGGCGGTTTTATTACTGCCGATCTTGGTCCGAGTCACACTTATCGAGGTGCGTAATTAACATCTTATGCAGAGTGTGGGTTTCTGTGTAAGGTTATACGAGCGGAGGGAATATGGGCAGCCACAAATAGAGGTGTTGGTTAGTGTACGTCCAAGATATTGAAAAGTAGTCACAAGCCACTTTTTTGAATTTTTTAAATTGGCCATAACACGATTTTTTTCTGAGGACTTTCTATTTACTTTCGTAGGTTTTAATTTTATAGTCATAGGACAGAATAACACCTGATTGTCTTGGGTCCTCCATTGATTTCTGCGTGTTTGTTTAACATTAAACGAGCTATATCTTAAAATTGCATGAGTGTGGTTTATGATTATCTCTCACCGATCTCTTCAAATGTAGAAAGATCTATATAAACTTCTTCTTTCTTCCTTGTTTTGCTTTACATTGGATGGTTGTAGTAGAGTATAAAACAATGGCGCATAATTTGCGTTAAACATTAAATTTTTGAAAGCGGCAAAAGTTAGAAATAATGCGAAAATGTATTTGTACTGTCGTATAAACACTAGTTTCTTGAATTTTGGGAGCGCATCAATTCTGCCTCTCATTCGAATTACGTCAGTAACAGATGCCATTTATTCGTTTCCACAACTTTCAATTACACTCAAAGCTCCTGGCTATAAAGCCGTATACTGGCGATCTAGTTTCGGTTCATTTCCTTTTGTAATAAATTTTATATTTGATACGCCGACATTCCATTATGACTGCTACGTATATTTAGGCAAACACCTAATTTACTCTGTTTAATCAGGTGGCCGAAATAAATTATAAGAACATTTATGAAGAACATTAGGAAGTGGCCCCTCCAAAGAACAATGTTTAGGTCCATAATGCTGATTTAAGTGATGTTCGGCAGATTCATAAAATTCCTTTGACTGCATTCAAACGTGACCTGCTAAGCACCAATGCATGATGGGATGTGGGTTGCATACCAACCAGGGTCCAATGTTACACATAACTTATATGAAATTTTCCACCCTACGCACATTCAAAAAAAAATCACCCACCTCCCTCACACACACCCGCGGCTTAGACTTGTATTTATTCCGCCTCATCTTGTGCACTTATTTAATGCATTCTATCTAGGGGTTGAAGTTCTCAACTCTTTCTTAGTACCGAGTGACTTAAACCATTCTTATGAATGGTAATTGTACACTGAAACATGTATTTTTAACTCATTAATGCTTCCACCATGTGCTTATTGTGAATGGCAATTGCAAACCATCACATTTATATTCAAAACGTTCACTTCTTCATAATTGTTGGCTTAGCGAAGGGACTCAGGAAAGATGAGAACTGAAGATCATTCATACTTCATCGCTGAGACGCTGTTTTTGTCTTTTAGAGGTACTTTTTCACTTTTTGTAAATTAGTTAAATATTCCTATTTGCAGCTTATCATACCCAGAACAAGGTTCATGCGCAGAAATGAGTGCGACAAAACAGAACTTGTTTTAAATTTCTATGCACTTAAGTGAAACTTCTTTCAGTAAATTCTTGTATGAGTCGAAACGATATGATCTAGATGTTCTCTTTGTCACAATATAAAATTTCGATTGCTTTCATAATTATTTTCTATGGTAGGTTAGACGTTGCTTAAAACAAAAATAGCGCCCTATTTTCCAATAACGTACTCATTTCTGATATATCACATTTATTCATCTTGTAAAGTTGATGCTAAATAAACGCTTCACTGATCAGTCTGTGTTGCAATTTACAATTTACACGCATTGAAATATTACAGTTGCCATAAGGGGATATCCAGAGAACGATATATCTAGCCTTAGAATAATATCACATATTCATATTTAGTAACTGAATGTTATTGATATTTATTACGACACTCGTGTTAGACAATTACAGCAAAAAAGAGAGATCTTAAGAGAAAATAAATAAAGATTTTGAGATCGAAAAACGTATGTTTTATTCGTGGCTGGTTGCAATCTAGGTTTGTCATTTCTACGCAGAGCATTAGATTTTGGATATTTTGTTCAGCTTAGAAATGTGAAAGAAAAGAGAGATTGAATTTAGGAATATAATACAGAAACGTGGCCATTTGTATTTGCGCGTTTTAGTGAAATGCTTTCATGTCGACTGCAATTGACCTTTACCAAGTACTATGTTACGTTATGTGCAGATGGTCAATTTATCATATTCAGCCGTTCTTTTGAATTCACTTTTCGAATGATTTGGTACTTTCTGAAAGTATCTCAGAGGTCAAACCTTTTACATGAACCGCTTTTCATGATGAATGTTCATACTTCCAACTGCAGATTTAATCATGAGCGACGTTACTCGCGAGATACAGTGTTCGCCGTGCAGCAATGAATATGGTAGAGTGCACGTGTCAATGCAGGACAGGTACGATGGCAGGCGTTCGGCGCAGAGAGACTGTCATGGTCCTCTCATGGAACTTCACATTGTCATGTAGAGGATATTGCTATTCAGCGGAGTATTACGTATACTCGTGTTAGGAATAATAGACCTTGATCAATTCTTTGCGAGATTATGATATATTTATTTTCAAACAAAAAAATTGGACATTTCCTCTTAAGACTAAATGTCCCGACACTAGTACAATTTGTAGCCACCACGTGGCAGCACCAAAATAAGTAGAATTTACCGATAACGTCTGAACCAATGGTCCGATTTTCGATCTGTAAACGGCATTTGACGCCTTTTTAAAATAGAATTTACGTTCGATGACCTTTTTCCAAAAATCTAACAAAAACGCGAATTTGAAATTAGTTCTCAAACTTCCGAGAACAAATTTAAAAATGTGGCCTTATAGCGTGATGGCGACATGCTTCTTGAATCCAACGCCGTGACAATCATGCAAATCGGACGAATAGGAGCGTCGTAAAGTGAAATTTACGAAAACACCTCGCCCCCGCCCCTTCCTCTTCTGCGCCGTTGCGTCCCCCCCCCCGCCCGTTGTGGGCCCTCTGTCAGCCCGGTGGCACGGCCAGGCCCGGCGGTTAAAGCGGTGCTACGTCTAAGATTAATTTTTAGCTCTGCAAATAATTCAGCAATTAAAAAATAACAGTATCCTTTTTCAGCTTTATGGGTACTGACCTGCGATGACGCTGTTATCCTCGTATTAACAAGTAACAGAATTGACACCCTTATGATCATCTTCTCCTCTACTCCAAGGATGGGTTCATGACCTGTTCTGACTTCTACCAATTTCATTTCTATAACGATCTGCCTCTGTGTCTTCTACCTCGCGTTCTACACATAAACGCTTGCTTTAGAATGCGCTTCTGTCCCATGCACCGAAGTCATTCCTCCCTGCACTCCCTGAAGTCAGAAAGATAGTATTTTGCCATTAATTGCTTGAACAATTTATTTTCATCTTATTTCGCGTCGCGCTTCTGGCCTGTAGTCCTATGGCGACAGAGAACTCGCATAGTCGAGGCTTGCGAGCACAACCGCATGGGTGGACAAATAAGCATCAGCACGACGATTTCATTCGTTATCGAAGCCCGCCAAACGATTTTCGCCGCTAACTTATATACCGCTAGTTCACGTGACAGTGCCTCCCGCGCTGGAGAATGGCCGGTCGGCAAACATATTCGTTAATTTGTTTTGGCCGTGTACAACGAATTCCGCTTGCTTGGTGCATTCCGAGAGCTGCACCCAGACTAACGCCCGCTCTCGGGCACTTGAACCGCAACACCTGCACTTCCCAACCGTTTGCTCCGTGTACAGACCGTGTCATTATATAACTATTCAATTATAACTGAACTAAAAATATAGGAATATTTTGTTTCTCTAAGAAAATCTCAATGTATGTTTGTGTGTGAGAGAGAGTGTGTGTGTGTTATTTGCCTGTAATAGATCGAAAATGAAAACTGTAATAATTATTTACGAAATATGTAACGTAATTTCATCCATTACTTTACGAGATCAAATCGTACAAAAAGAAATATCAAGATTGTAGGAAGATAAACCATGGAACTCTACAATATACCGATGACGCAGCAATCCGGGTGCCAGCGTGATTATCCCTTCTCCCTTGCGCTCGAGCAAGCAGTATATTTTCTGGAACTTTTGGATTTTTTTCATCTAGATATACCTCTGTTAAACCGGTTATATTATTTTAAAAATATATAAAGTGACCAACTGGCCACGTGTCATACTTTTCAAGAAGTGCGTATAATGTTTTTCAGTAAATGCCATCACATTGGTCTTTGTATTTGAAATGTTTAAATAATATCCTTTGTGATTTTGATAAAATTAATAAACAGACTTTGTAAATTATCTTATCTTTTAGCATCAAAATTATATTTGTATGAAAGTTCATAAATATCACGCAATAACGTTTCGGTCGTTTAGAAATGTGCCGCACATTTTACCAGCATGTTATCTTCAGATGCAAAAAGACGAACAACAGTGAGAACTGTTGGGTTGCTATAAATAATCTAGTGACTACATGATATTGTTACCATAGGGTAAAGTGAATGAGAAACAAAATAAAAGAAAGTTTATAATTCTATCTAAAGATGAAAAAGAATTCGTGCACACACACAGGGAGTGACAGACTGACAGACGGACGGAGTGACTGACGGACGGGCTCACTAATGGACGGACGCACCGACGGATGGACGGACTGACGGACGGACGGACTGACGGACGGACGGACTGACAGACTACTGGACTGGCAGACTAACGGACGGACAGATTGTCTGACAGACGGACTGACAGACTGACGGACGGAACATTTGACGGACTGACTGACGGACGGAACGCCTGACGGACGGACTGACTAACGGACTGACTGACTAACGGACTGACTGACAGACGAACTGACTGACAGACGAACTGACTGACAGACGAACTGACTGACACACGAACTGACTGACGGACGGTCTGACTGACGGACGGTCTGACTGACGGACGGTCTGACGGACGGACTGACGGACGGACTGACGGATGGACTGACGGAAGGACTGACTGACTGACAAAATAGTCAAAATTGTCAAAATAGTCAGAATAGTCAAAGTTGTCAAAATTGTCAAAATAGTCTAAATTGTCAAAATAGTCTAAATAGTCTAACTAGTCTAAATAGACTAGACTAAATAATCTAAATAGACTAAATAGTCAAAACAGCCAAAATAGTCGAAACAGCCAAAACAGTCAAAATAGTCAAAGTAGTTATAATACTCAGGATAGTAAAATCGCCTTTTTTGACGGATCCGTCAGTTGATCGACTTGCTGAGTCGATCCTCCACTTGATCGACTTGCTGCGTCGATTTCTCAATTAATCGACTTGCTGGGTCGATCCCTCACTTGATCGACTTGCTGGGTCGATCCCTTAATTGATCGACTTGTTGGGTCGATCTCCCTCTCGATCGAGTTGCTGGGTCGATCCCCCACTTGATCGACTTGCTGGGTCGATCCTCCACTTGATCGACTTACTGGGTCGATCCTCCACTTGATCGACTTGCTGGGTCGATCCCCCACTCGATCGACTTACTGGGTCGATCCCCCACTTGATCGACGTTTTAAACCGATCCTTCACTTGATCGAATTGCTGGGTCGATTCCCCACTTGATCGACTTGCTGGGTCGATCCTCCACTTGATCGACTTGCTAGGTCGATCCTCCACTTGATCGACTTGCTGGGTCGATCCTCCACTTGATCGACTTGCTGGGTCGATCTTTCTTTTCATAGACTTGCTGGGTCGATCCTTCACATGGTCGACTTGCCTGGTCGATCCCCCACTTGATCGACTTACTGGGTCGATCCACCACTTGATCGACGTTTTAAACCGATCCTTCACTTGATTGACTTGCTGGGTCGATTCCCCACTTGATCGACTTGCTGGGTCGATTCCCCACTTGATCCACTTGCTGGGTCGATTCCCCACTTGATCGACTTGCTGGTTTGATCCTCCACTTGATCTACTTGCTGGGTCGATTCTCCACTTGATGGACTTGCTGGGTCGATTCCCCACTTGATCCACCTGCTGGGTCGATTCCCCACTTGATCCACTTGCTGGTTTGATCCTCCACTTGATCGACTTGCTGGGTCGATTCTCCACTTGATGGACTTGCTGGGTCGATCCTCCACTTGATCGACTTGCTGGGTCGATTATCCACTTGATAGACTTGCTGGGTCGATTATCCACTTGATCGACTTGCTGGGTCGATCCTCCACTTGATCGACTTGCTGGGTCGATCCTCCACTTGATCGACTTGCTGGGTCGATCCTCCACTTGATCGACTTGTTGGGTCGATCCTCCACTTGATCGACTTGCTAGGTCGATCCTCCACTTGATCGACTTGCTGGGTCGATCCTCCACTTGATCGACTTGCTGGGTCGATCCTCCAGTTGATCGACTTGATGGGTCGATCCTCCAGTTGATCGACTTGATCGGTCGATCCTCCACTTGATCGACTTGCTGGGTCGATCCTCCAGTTGATCGACTTGATCGGTCGATCCTCCAGTTGATCGACTTGATCGGTCGATCCTCCAGTTGATCGACTTGATCGGTCGATCCTCCACTTGATCGACTTGCTGGGTCGATCCTCCACTTGATCGACTTGCTGGGTCGATCTCCCTCTCGATCGAGTTGCTGGGTCGATCCCCCACTTGATCGACTTGCTGGGTCGATCCTCCACTTGATCGACTTGCTGGGCCGATCCTCCACTTGATCGACTTGCTGGGTCGATCCTCCACTTGATCGACTTGCTGGGTCGATTCTCCACTTGATCGACTTGCTGGGTCGATCCTCCACTTGATCGACTTGATCGGTCGATCCTCCACTTGATGGACTTGCTGGGTCGATCATCCACTTGATCGACTTGCTGGGTCGATTCTCCACTTGATCGACTTGCTGGGTCGATCCTCCACTTGATCGACTTGCTGGGTCGATCCTCCACTTCATCGACTTGCTGGGTCGATCCTCCACTTGATCGACTTGTTGGGTCGATCCTCCACTTGATCGACTTGCTAGGTCGATCATCCACTTGATCGACTTGCTGGGTCGATCCTCCACTTGATCGACTTGCTGGGTAGATCCTTCACTTGATCGACTTGCTGGGTCGATCCTCCACTTGATCGTCTTGCTGGGTCGATCCTCCACTTAATCGACTTACTGGGTCGATCCTCCACTTGATCGACTTGCTGGGTCGATCCCCCACTCGATCGACTTGCTGGGTCGATCCCCCACTTGATCGACTTGCTGGGTCGATCCTCCACTTGATCGACTTGCTAGGTCGATCCTCCACTTGATCGACTTGCTGGGTCGATTCTCCACTTGATCGACTTGCTGGGTCGATCCTCCACTTGATCGACTTGCTGAGTCGATCCTCCACTTGATCGACTTGCTGGGTCGATCCTCCACTTGATCGACTTGCTGGGTCGATCCTCCACTTGATCGACTTGCTGGGTAGATCCTTCACTTGATCGACTTGCTGGGTCGATCCTCCACTTGATCGTCTTGCTGGGTCGATCCTCCACTTAATCGACTTACTGGGTCGATCCTCCACTTGATCGACTTGCTGGGTCGATCCCCCACTCGATCGACTTGCTGGGTCGATCCCCCACTTGATCGACTTGCTGGGTCGATCCTCCACTTGATCGACTTGCTAGGTCGATCCTCCACTTGATCGACTTGCTGGGTCGATTCTCCACTTGATCGACTTGCTGGGTCGATCCTCCACTTGATCGACTTGCTGAGTCGATCCTCCACTTGATCGACTTGCTGGGTCGATCCTCCACTTGATCGACTTGTTGGGTCGATCCTCCACTTGATCGACTTGCTAGGTCGATCCTCCACTTGATCGACTTGCTAGGTCGATCCTCCACTTGATCGACTTGCTGGGTCGATCCTCCAGTTGATCGACTTGATGGATCGATCCTCCAGTTGATCGACTTGATCGGTCGATCCTCCACTTGATCGACTTGCTGGGTCGATCCTCCACTTGATCGACTTGCTGGGTCGATCCTCCACTTGATCGACTTGCTGGGTCGATCCTCCACTCGATCGATTTGCTGGGTCGAACCACCACTTGATCGATTTGCTGGGTCGATCCACCACTTGATCGATTTGCTGGGTCGATCCCTCATTTGATCGACTAGCTCGTTCAATCCCTCACTTGATCGACTTCTGGGTCGATCCCCACCTGATCAACTTGCTAGGTCGATCGCCACTTGATCAACTTGCTAGGTCGATCCCTCAATGGATCGACTTGCTGGGTCGATCCCCCATTTGATCGACTTGCTGGTTCGATCCCTTATTTTATCGACTTGCTGGGTCGATCTTCCATTTGATCGACTTTCTGGGTCTATCTTCCACTTGACCGACTTGCTTTGTGGATCCCCCTCTTGTTCGACTTGAGTTGATCCCCACTTGATCGACTCTCTGAGTCGACCCCCCACATGATCGACTTGCTGGATCGATCCCTCAATTGATCGACATGCTGGGTCGATCCCTCAATTGATCGACTTGCTGGGTCGATCCCTCAATTGATCGACTTGCTTGGTCGATCCCCACTTGATTGACTTGCTTTGTCGATCCTCACTTGATCGACTTGCTGAGTCGATCCCCCACGTGATCAACTTTTTGAGTCGATCCTTGACTTGATCGACTTGCTCTGTCGATCTCCCACCTGATCGACTTGCTGGGTCGATCGTTCTTTTGGTAGACTTCTTTTGGTAGACAACGGGCGGGTGGGTGACGGAACGGCGCAGAAGTGGAAGGGGCGGGGGCGAGATGTTTTCGTAAACTTCACTGTACGACGCTCCTATTCGTCCGATTTGTATGATTATCACGGCGTGGGATTCAAGAAGCATGTTGACATCTCGCTATAAGGCCACATTTTTAAATTTGTTTTCGGAAGTTAGAGAACTAATTTCATATTCGCGTTTTTGTTAGATTTTTGGAAAAAGGTCATCGTAGCGTAAATTCTATTTTAAAAAGGCGTCAAATGCCGTTTACAAATTGAAAATCGGACCATTGGTTAAGACGTTATCAGTAAAGTAAATTCCCCTGCTATAGTGCTGCGATCTATTGAATTTTCCGACAAGTATTTTTCGGTGCATTTGTCCTTAATGCTGACATTTACATTTAATTTATTCAGTTGTATGACATAAAAATACGTATTATATTACCCCATTTATTCACTGTTGCCTTCGCAGATATGCTTTCTGTAAGAAATATTCATATTTATCCACATTCGACAAAACTAAATGGGACCTGCCAAGGGTACAATTCTCAATCATTTCGTTTTGGTTTTTTGTAAACAGTCGGAAATACTGAAATATTAATCTATTTTCTTCAAGAGCAGAGCATGGTTAATATGTCCTCTGCTCTCATCGCTATATTCAAGTTTATCGACAGTGAATTATAATGAGTTGGTTAGTCCTGAACAGTGATCATACCATGTGTAAAGTATGAGGTTTTCTATTGATATTTCATTAACACTTATTTTCTTCTATTTTGTTTGAAATTTTCAAGGTATAATAAGACAGTAGCTGTGCCCCTTCTGGACCTGCATTTTGTTTTAGAAGTGAAATTACTTTCGTACTGTATTCCCGTATACCACTCGAATCTCCTGAACTGTTGTTAAAGGCGTGCCGTGAAGGACCTTTTGACGCGTCAGTTTTATTTTACATAGCTTTCTGGTTTCTGGTTGTTTCTGACCACCCATGTTTTCCATACCGTGGGGATTTCCAGGAATGTTACATCTCCCAAAATGTGACAGAAGTTTCAGATGATTTCATTCACTTCAGGATTTCACTGCATAAGAAATAAATCCCGGGCTGCATTTGTCTTGCGCAAGTTCCAACACAAAGTCTGTACATGCTCCCCGCACCTTCTGTGTCTGCATGATCGTCACATGTTGCCTCTCATTTTTCTCTACATGTTTCTCATATGTACGTACGCGTGTTTGCCTACATATTCACCTTGTGTTCCTAGTCCTGTATGTTTGTTCATCACATTTTCCACTGCGTATTCTAACAAATAATTCCATGTTCCTTACATATTCAACGCATTTTAATGCAGATTAATCTGGAAATTCAAATTTTTTCTACACATTAAGGTTGCGTGACGTTACGTGACTGCGAATGGAATGGGAGATTCCGAATACCTAGAGTTCCAATAAGACCGGGAACTCAAATAAAAGCAACGCCACATCGGTATAAATTACCAGTTATCTGCGCAACCGAACCTTAGCGGCTTCTCCGTTCCGTTTTTCCAGAAATTTTATTAACCTGTTCTGCCTAATCCCTTTCAAAATGTACTTATATCTATTCTTCACTTTCCAATATGTTGTGGAATACGTATCACTATTTAAAGTTCTAATTATAATTTATTTAACTCAGTATTTGAAAACCAAATCTGAACATAAGGCTGAATAAACGACACATCAATTTGATTAATCCATAAATCTGTAGTTGTATAGTCGAGAGTGAGAACGTTGATCTTAAAAAGGGAGGTCCACAGGTTCTGTACGTTTGAGATTGTTTGCGGTGAAGCATCGCGTGGAGGTGACTCCACGTCACTAGGGCTCAGTGTCAGCCGAGAGCGCAGCGGGGCGGGGCGGGGCGGGGCGGGGGAAACCTGCTCCGGAGGCGGTGCCGGAAGCCGCGAGGTTCGATCGCTGCGAGAGGAGGCGGCACAAAAGGCGCCCAGCACCTCCGCTGCCTCCGCCGCCTCCGACCGCTGACTCACCGCCGCCGCGGAAACTCGTCACCGGAATAGGCGATGCGCCGGCGTCGCTCTGCCTGCCCTTCGCCTCATTCCAACAAGGCGTCGAAAGGCGCTAAGTGAGACATAACCGGGATTGACTGAAAACGAAAATGTTTTCACTCTGAGCAATTACCGAGGGCTCTTTCACAAGCGTAGTAATTTGATTACGCTGGTGACGTTGTTAGATTCAGCGGGCAGGAATTTGTTGGAAAGTTCATTTAGAGCATAAGCTTTCTGCTTATGATATGGAAGTTGGAAATGGGTGTGAAGGCCATTGCAATTATGGAAACCTATTACGACAATTCTTAGTAAAGGAAGTTGGTGAATTGTCTATTGCGTATGGAGTCTGATATATTCTTTGAAAGAATTGGCCACAAATGTATTTAGTTCGAATCCGCGGTGGGTTCATTACTCATTTTGGCTGTGAAATGCATAAATGTTGCGTACATCTAGGGCTTGAGGAAGAGTAGAAAATTGTCATTAGTTGCCAATGAACCTGTAGTGGGGACTTTCTCATTACTGAGTTAAATGCATTTACGCATGTGACGTTTGCCCCTTTAGTAGGCAACCTCGCATGCACAGATGTTCGGCCGGTCGCGTTGAAGTCGCTCTGACGCGTCGCGGAAATTTTCTGTACCTAAATTATTTCCGACTCCTGCTCATGCTCTAAATTGTTGTAATATTTATTCTGAGGCACCTGTAAGTGAGAACTACCTACGAAAGTTGCAAACTTTGGTGCTTGAAATATGCAGGAATGTTTTATGAACTTTTCCTTCTGTTTCAGGTAACTATCACCCTGGATGCAATTCGTTTTCACTATACTCTCCTGTATCGGTAATTATTATTATTATTATTACTATTATTATTATTATTACTGATCTTATCACTTTATGTACGATTGTACAGAATAATGTACGTACCATAGAGAAAGTAATGTTCCGGAAAATTGATTTCGAGATTTCTACGGAAATGCACATTTTGGGGTTCCTTGATGCCCAAAAAGTGTTTTTGGTTTCTTTCGAAACATCCGTCCATCCGTCTATCTGTCCGTCCATATGTAAATATCATTAGCACCTAGAGTGTATTTTTTTCTTGAAAATAAATATCCCTAGATCGGTCTAGACTCGAAGCCTACTGATTTTGAAAAATCATTAAATGTCGGGGGTACTTTACATGAAGCCTGAGACTTTTAAAAGTTTCTCAAAATAGGCTCGAAATTTTATCTTTACATTTCTTGTAATAAAATACTGAAATACACGTATAAAGATCTCTAATTTCTCTGTTAACTCAGACTTTTCGAAGATTACAAAAGTTTGATTGTTTTTCTGCATCTTTCCAAAAGTACATTATTGAATTATTGCATTACTGAATGACGGCAAAGTTCTGTCTTGTTTGTACATATATCCGTCCGTCCGGTTGTGAGGAACTCTAGCTGCTAAACCGGTCAGCCGATTTTCTCCAAAATTGGTATACCCCAATCGATCGGGCTTGAATGTCAAACCGGGTCAAATCGATCGGGACCTCTTGAATGTCAAACCGATGTTTTAGTTTTAGGAGGTACTTTACATGAAGCCCCTGGGACATTTTCAAAATTTTCAGTAAAATTGGCTCCATGGTTTTTGATTGCATTTTGTTGTTGGATAGTGTGAAGGAGTTTAAGAGAATGGTGGAGGTCTCTTTTTTGTTAGAAACTCTAATTTTTCGAAAATTGCAAAAGTTGAAAACATTTCCGGCTTGTTCCTACAACTACAATTATGAAGACAGAGTATTTCCCCTTTAATGAAATCTCTTTCTTGAAAGTAGATTCTGAAATAAGATCATGTACAAATTTTCGAAAATTTGAGTACATTTTGCGTAATTTTACATAAAAACGGGCGAGAAAGTTGTGCTGTTTCAGTCCACTAGTTTTTATTAATATCATATTCATTGTTTTGAAGGTTTTAGTAGTTTACGACCAAGTTTGGGTGAAATATGGACAATATTAAAACATGAAAAGCCAAATTTTCTTAAATACTGCTTCCAATAACTTTTTGTGGGGATAATGCTAAATCTATTGTATAACAAGACAAAAATAATGATTTATTTAATTTTCCAAAAATTACATAATTGTATTTTTTAAATATATGACACGACGTTAATATTTATAATATGGGCTTTTATACTTTATTGCATTTGTGAGAACTATGACGTTAAATGATTTCTTATAAAGTTTCTCGAAAACTTCATCTTTTTCTGTGTAAATGAACTTAAATTCTGCCTTTTCAGAGACGCTCGAACAACATTTTGTCAAAGTTTTCTGTAAACTTCTTAGTCGGATAGTGTTAATACACGGAATAAAATTACATCAACGCCACTTTTGTGTATTCTTCGTTTTCCAAAATTACACAAATGCATTTTTGTATATGGAACGTTAGTATTTGCATAATGAGATTTCTTACCATCGTATATTAGTGTTAATTTGTGTGGACTATTGCGTCAAATACTCTCTGGTGAAGTTTCTTGAAACCTGGAAAATTTTGGATAAAAATGAACCCTCCAAAATGTTTAATAATAATAATATACACAATTGCGTTGTTCTTCCTGCTGTTGAGGCTGAGGTGGAAGTTAACCCGAGTATGTGTCTAATATATGTAGGAAAGCGCGAAGGAAATATATTTTGATAGGTATGAGTATCCTGTGTTACTCAGTCCACCCATTCCTTCCGGGGGGCGGAAGGAAGAATAGGTATGAGAAAAAGGGATTTAGTTGCTTCTTACTACAGAGGAGAGTTTCCTTGGTGCTATTCCATTAAAATCCCCGGACACCATTCGGGTATTTTATTAGTAATAACTGTAATTATTACTATAGTTATTATTATTCTATTTGTTTTTGCCTTTGTGACAAGTGTTTTATCATTATACTTAATAATGTGCCATTTCTTTGACTCCGGGGCCCTCCTGCAATCGTACCTTATTAGGATATTCTGTGATTCTAGGCCACATTATGGTAAACTAACCTGCGTTGCCAGATATTTAACTCGTTGCACTCGGCCTCTCACCCGGCACCCGCGCAGCAGGGCACCTCAGGTGCGTTGCGGGTTGCGTCGTTTCTGGTAACGCAAATTGTCCAACGGTCAGTTTGGAGACATTTGAAAATCGGAAACCCCCTGCTTTTTCTGGCTGCTCGAAACTGCACAATTTAGGAACATTGCTCCGATAGTTAAAAAAATATTTTGCAGACCATACTCACATACACATACATATTTTATGTTACTAGCAGATCGCCCGGGTATTATTTTTCACAATAATCCATTAGCTAGCCTCGCCCACTCTTTCCGCTCCGCCGGCCCGTCCCTCTTCCCCTCCCCTTCCTTCCCCTCCCCTCCCCTCCCGTCCCGTCGGCCCACCCGCTCCCTTCCGTCCCCGCCTCGCCTCGCAATATCCGGCAACAATACACCCTTCATGCATTGGGTTTTGCATTAAACTATTTTTGAGCATGTTGTTATAACACTTTAAACCTCTCGAACGTACTTGTGCAACATATGGGATCAACCGCTTCCGTGGGTGGCACATGCACAACTCATATATACGTACGTACGTACTCATCTTAAGTAATACGCCTGAAATTGTTTAGGGGAATCAGTACTTACGATTCAGAGCGTACGCGTTGATTTGTTCAGAGATGTTTTCCTACCTCTAGGTGTTGTGAAGTTTAAAAGTTAGAGATTTTTTTGGAGACGCCTCTTTCCCGGAAGGGGCGCAGTGACGCGGCTGCGCCGTCGCGCGCGAGGGGATCGCGAGTAGAGGGCGTCGGCAGCCTCCGCCCCTGCGCCCTGCGCCAGCTCTCTCCGGGAACCGCCTTCGCGCGCTACTCGGAAACGTTCTATCCAGAAGGGCTCCGAATGCCTGGGAAAGCAACTAACTCAAGGCTGCAGAGGAATTACATTTTAATGAAATAGAGGAATAGGCGAGTCCACTGTAGCATGTGGAATTAATATCCATACTTCGTATAAATTAATTTCAACATAAAGAAGGAATTTCATTCTTAATTACAAAATATTGTAAAATAAGGTTATTCCTAAAACATGCTATCTTGTTTGAAGATAACTACATCTTAAAATGTTTTAAATGGGATTATTAATGTACTTACACACTAAATAATAATAATAATAATAATAATAATAATAATAATAATAATAATAATAATAATAATAATAATAATTTCGACAGACACTACGGTGAACTGCGATGAAGAACTCATCCATAATCAATAGTTGGGTAATTCCTGTTACAAGTCCATCTGTTCGGCCTTGATATTTAGAAAATTCAAGGCCATCCTCCTCACGGCAGGTCGTCTTTCGCGAGGCGTCGTCAGCGGTGGCGTCGCACGATCCATACGCAGGTCCGCGCCCGCGCCCGCGCCCGCGCCCGCGCTGCGCCACCGCCGCTGCGGACAGGGCTCGAACCGGGAGCTGCCCCGGGCGCCGCCCTCCGCGCCGCCCAGCGCGCGTACGTCATCGGCGCGGAAACGCGCAGCCCACGCGCGCTGCTAATTTATGCGTCCCATTTGCAGGCGCGCCGCTCGCGAAGGCTTATAGATGCTTTATGGCCAGTCGGAGTATTTATGGGGAAGAGGGCGCTAACGCCCGAGCCGAAACGCGACGAATATCCCTTCGCGGGGCTCCGGAGACGGAACGCTGGGGAAGGATACTCTATGGTGGGGAGCGACGGTGTGACTTACAGATGTAACAAGAGTAAAATTCAATTAACTTTGGTGTACGTTAAGTGCGACTAGCGTACGTATTTGATCCTGAATCTACGATTAGGTTTCCTTAAAATAGCGCCTTCAAGATTTTCGTGGAGATTTGTCCATTTTGTAGGCTCAAGCCATTAGAGGTGGCATTGTGTCTAGAACGGGTATTTACTCAAAATTGTTGATTAATCTAATGAACGTGGGAACCGTTGAAGGGTCCACCAGGAGGAAAATTGCTTTTTACCCAATGAAATCGGTGTCTCAGGTAGTAGATATGTATTTGCCTCACGTTGGGTTGCAGATACCGACTTTACTTTTGAAGGTATCTCCTTAAGAGAAAACTGCAAGGCGATTCCAAAAGTATTGTCTTAGTTATAGTGCGCTTGACATTTGTATTAAATAAAACTCGGGAAAGTTTCTTTTGAAATTTCTTTTTGAAGTGTCTGTTCTCAATAAGAAACAAATTAAGACTTTACCGGAAAGCTCGCGACGCTGCCATTGACCGTCAGGTTTCTGAAGACATTCTAGGTGTGCTGTTCAATGGAGGTAAAACTAATATCAAGAAAATCGCCTTATACGTTTGCTGTGGAATATTCGCACACATATTAATCAATGTTCCTTGTATTCTAAATGTATACTAAGAGTAAATTCTTGAACTTCGGGCTGACCAGCCGTCGAACGACCAGCGAGGAGTCCAGCGCACTTGCTCTAATGATCGAGGTGTAGAGTACGGAAGCGGTTAGTTGAGTGTCTTTGGCACTTGACTTCGGGGCATGAATCGCTTATCTTGAAAATGCACAAATTTCCACGTGGCAGCTTTTGCCTCCTGGTAAACCCGCATCGACTACTTCTGAAAGCTCATGCGGGTTGGCAACTCCTCAAAAAGCGTTAACTATCCTCAGCGTTTAGTCCATAACAGAGTAGTGTAAAGAATGAAGTGTACGGATGTCATACGATTCGGAGAGAGTTCATTACTAAGGTCAATGTTTTTGCAGGCAACAGGTTCATGAGAATTGATCTAGAGATTCCTTGTGCTAATCATTACTAAATAAGTTCGCGTCCTGACTTTTGAAAAAAATTATATCCATCAGAGCCTCCACAAAAATTAAGCCAACTAACAATAGAGCTAAACGAATACACTTATGAGCAACCACATATAGTATAATCTGTGACTCATGAACCTGCTGCGTGCATTGTGAAATTATTAGTCATAAGGATTTTCTACAAGTCAAGGTTTTTGTAACTTTTTGCTTGGAATGTTTGGAATGAAACATAATAAATTTTGTAAAATTTTGAGATGGTAAGTATATTCTTAGTTTTATAATGGTAGTATTTGTAAATGGAAAGGTAGGAACATATTGATGTTTTCTCATTTTAATTTCTCGGTCCTATTTCGTCGGACTATAAAATTATACAATGCTGCAGTAAAGAGCCGATTTTTTGACAGTAAAATTACTTTGTGGATCCCTGATACCGAAAAAGCCGGTTGAAAACAAATTTTTGTGGGTTCAACTAATATATTACGTAACCTATATAAATAATGCGAGATAGTATGTGCTGTTTTACCACCGTAGTATAGTTTTCTATTGTAATACGGAATACCGAACAAACAAGGAAAGTCATGTCTATTATACGTCCACAAGATGATTATGAACGTACAGACATTAACAAAGAAATGTGAATTGATCTATGTTGCCGTTCTAAGCAAACTTTCAAGTTCAAATAACCCTTTAGGACACAACAGAGGAAAAATAAAAATTTGTGATGAGCAGAGTCCTATTTGTCTACCTGTCCCCATCGTTCAACGAAGTGGGGCAGAAGGGTATTAATTACGACCCACCAAAGTTGAAAACTGAAGTCGTAAATCCCCCCCCCCCCCGCTCGATGGAGATATTTTTAAAGAGTCGCATCCGACGTTGTATTTCTGCACGAATAACACTGAGTGACTCGGTCCTCTTCACGTCGTGTTTTGCATTCCAAATGCAATGTCTGATGATGCACAGTGCTTTTTTTATCCACATCTCTAACGCCTAACCGCGCGCGGCGTATCTGGCTGGCCCGCAACAAAACCAAAACGCTTGCCGGTGTCGGCGCGGCTCCGCGTGCCGGCGGACAAAACATTAAAATGAGCCGAAAAGGATTGCTCTTTTTGCGATAATAAAGGCGACAAAACGCGCCTGCGGCGAAAGTGGCGGCGGCGCCAACGGGGCCCTCGCGTGCGCGGCGCCCGCGGCGCTGACGGCAGCGCAGATACCATCTCCTCCTCCTCCTCCTCCTCCTCCTCCTCCTCCTCTCTCGCGCACTTCTCTACTTGCCTGCGAGAGCAGTTGTGGGACGCGCTCTGAATCATATGAGAATCGATTGCGGTGACGGTTCCAGCGCTTGCAACTGGCAGTTGATTGGACGTGCCAGACGGTTGGTTTGCGGTTGACCATGAGGTTGGTGATGGTTCGGAAATTTTTGGAAGGAATTGAAAGTGGGGCGATTCGTTTTGAGGGAGGCAGCCGTGAAATCAGTCGTGTTATTTTTTGTGTAATTGCCTTATTAAAGGCCGATGAAGGGAGTGACAGCTGAATTTGGCAACATGAATGAAACTTTGTGGGGTTTTCTAATTTCTAACTACATTATCACTGGAGTGTGGAATGAACTGAAATCCCTAAGGAATTTTATCGCCTGAATTGAGAGCTTCTCCACGCCGCGATCGATTCTGCTATTTTCGTTTTAGAAAATGAGTACAATATCTTTATTATCTATTGAAATGTATTTATTATCCGTTGTATCTTACCACCTTAGTGATTGACTATTATCGCATTAATATTAAGCCGAATAACAAACAAATCTTTCTAGGAATTCAAACATTAATTTTATCGTAATAGCTTCACATCAAACCCCTTATGCCCCAATTATAAACATCTGGTCAGGACTCTGTTTCATCACTCCGAAAATCGAGGATCCATTTAATGACCGCCAATATGCAAAATACTTACGTTCTTCATTTCAAATTACAATGTTAATATCTCAAAACATAATTAATAGAGATGCGTCAGAATTAACCATATTAAGAGGAAATTCAAGTACTAATGATAAAAACAAAGTTTAGTTACGTGAGTAAAATGACACATCCTGATTTCCGTGGGCCGACGTCTTGTTACATTTACATCCGACGAGTATCACAAGAAAAGAGTTCAACAGAGTGCGCGCCGAAATGTTGTGACTTCTTCAGTTCTTCATAATATAACATTTTCATAACTGCCCCTATTCTGCAAATTACATTGTTTTGAAGATAGAATCCCAAATATTTGTTATGTTTTCTTGGTTAAAATGAAATTAATATCTTAAGGGATCTGTGCATTTTGGTATAGAAAATCTGTGCCATGGAATAAACTCGCTCCTTCCATTTGTTGGTGGGCGTGTCTCCCTCTGGGCGCTCCAAGATCATTTATCGGAGAATCGTTTAGCAAAGCCAGCCGGCGACGCCCTAATGAAAACAGAGTGAACGCAAATACGCTTGGCGCCGCTGGAAGTATCTGCTTCGCGTTTAATGCTCTGATTGACATTATATTGATATATTATTGTTTTTGTATCCTCCGTTGCTTCCGAATGCCGATAAAGCGCTGTTGGACTGGAATTCTGCTCGACACAGCAGCTCCTGCTGCTAGAGAGGAATTGTCATCGGAGATAACACTGAAGTTAGTGGAACCAGACGCTGATTAAAAATTTAAACATTGGGCCCTTTTATCGCCAATTGCTCTGTGCAAACAGAGATAAATACCTTTTATCTGACATATTTTCAATACCTGAGAAATGTATATCTTATTGACATTTTCTTTTTGTGAATCGGCGATAATAGTGTTTGATAAACTCATGAATTATAAGGAAGCATGCTAGAAATAATAAACACTTTCTAATGCAAGGAAAATATTCTTGTATTGTATTGCTTTATTCCAAAGTTATGTGTCTCAAAATTAATTTGAATAAATCAGGTATATCTAAATTAATCTGAAGGTTTTGATATGTACCAATATTGATACACTTCGAATTTTCACATGCAGTTGAATTTAGTTCGCGCCCTGAAATTCTTAAAACATATTAAATCGAAGAATGTATAATAATGACACACCTTGTTTTTGTTGTTTTATTAGTTTATTTTTATTTAGAATAATGTAGCGTCTCCTGTTATCTAAGATCTTTTACAGTAACTTGAGTCTGGGGCGAGGTAAATTCTTTGTTTTTTCAAAATTCCGTTCATTACAAATACAAAACAGATGGCCGAAGATGGGATGAAAACTTTGCACATAACTGCAAGCACATGGAAAAGTTATGACACACTAATGGAAATGTTCTCTATTACGAGAGAATTTCCCATTGATGTGCATCTATATCATTCGTGTATATGAGTTATTTCGCAAAATATGTAGGAATGTTTGAGAAAAATTTGAAAGCATTGTATTGCACATATGTGTATCGATCCTGCAAATTGCAGATTCTCATTTATAACATTTATGCGACCCAGCCATGATCATAAATCAGCTCGTAGAAATGATGATAGGAATTTATCCTCTGATCAATAGTTCACATGCTTCTCCTTTGTAAGAATTTCATTCTGGTGGCATTACTATAACAAATTATACACCACACTACATGGAACTGTCCTGCACGGCACACGGGCGCTGAAGAGAAGTTTTCAACAAATTATATTGACGTACTTTGGATATATAGAGTGAGTTTTCTATCAAGAGCACATATATAATAATTCCGTTCGTGAAAGATTTCGAAAGATCATCGTACTGTTCCGGTCGGTACTCGAAAACCGGGACGTGTCTCATGACATAATTACATGATACGTTGTCATGTTGGTGCCTTCAAGAAGTACCAAGCTAAAAACTCAATGTTTCTATGTTGAGCATTTTAAAGTGTGGACATCAACCGTAATTCTGTGAGACCGTTTCTGCTCTCTTGCAAATAATAACAAGGAATGTTCAAACACTAATGTTAATTTTCTTATACACGAAACCGAAAGACATTGCAGACATGTTAGCTGCGGATAGTGCCAATTATATTTATGGTAAATAAAAGAGCACGCCGGGCGAGGCGAGGCGGGGTGGGAGAGGGTAGTTGGTGTGACGAAGTGGACCACGGTGAAGCGAGCGAGGCGAGTCTGCACACATTGGAGATGCGGCTGGCTGGAATGTCGGAGGGCTGGATGTTGCTAGGCGAGGCGAGGCGAAGTGAGAGAGGGAGAGCCGGGCCGGATGCCTGCGACGAAGGCGGGCGGCGGGAGGCGAGAGCGCAGGCAGCGAGCGGCTGCTGTGCCCCGCTGCAGCGGCGGTGGCGGCGGCGGCGTCGCGGCGCTGCGTCTGCCGGAGGCGGCCCGCTATTGATCTCGCCGGCTGCGTAGCGGCGGCGGCGCCTGCGTTCGCCCGCCCGCCCAGCCCGCCCAGCCCAGCGCCCGGCCCTCTGCGCCCGTGCACATCGCTCGCCCCGAGACGAGCATCTTGACACTTCGCGCCGCCCTGCGATGCCGGTTTTATGGGACGGCTATGGGGTGCAAATGGCGGGAGAAGAGATCGGGGGCCGCTTCTCGTTTCACTGCTTGCTCTCCTCTGCCTTTGGCTTTCCCTCCATTGCGTTCTTCTCGTTCAATTGAAATTGTTTTGGTATCTCTTTTCTCCTACTGTTGTAGAGCAAACTCCATTACATTAATACTGTAATTCGTAAAATCAATGTTGGAATTCTGCGAGTTATGTTTACGACTTTCTGCTAGCTGTTAATTGATCGTCTTTCGTTGCCACTAGTAAAACAACGTATTCGTGTTTTAGTGCTATTGTTGAAGCAAACATAGTGTGAAAATAGAAAATGTGGATTTCAGAGTTTGTGGACCATTTCTTCAGAGATATTTTTTAAATTGACAGAAAAGGCATCCAAAGGATTTATGGGATTTGGTTGTTCATTGGAGATATCATCGAAGACAGGGTGATAGGGGCGGTAGCGCTGGTTGTGGCGCCGCTGTTTTTAAAACAAACATTTACGCATATAAAGTGTTCGATTTACGCCCATGATCTAGAGGACTGCAATGTTGTAAAATAGAGGGTTCCGTCATTGATCCTGTCCTATTAGTCGCCCGCTCATGAAGTGATTGCCCACCCAGAGGGTGGACGGGGTCGAGAGGACTGGTGCGGGGCGCGTGTTCCTCGCGGAGCGCGGGCGGAGTGCGCGTGGCCGGGGCGCGCGTGCCGGGCGCTGTGCCAGCTCCGCCCCTCCCCGCCCCGCTTTGCGCCCCGCCCCGCCCCGCCCCGCCCCGCCCCCGCCCGCGCGACCATCGCGTGTTTGCTCCGCCCTGCCCCCTCCTCGACCGTGTTCGTTCACGTCCTCTCATATTCATACCGCGCTCCCGTTGCCAGAGCCGCCGCCGCCACCCGCTCGCTGGCTGTCCACTCTCGCCCTTCCGCTCGCGCCTTCGCCCTCGCGCTCTCGCGAGCGGACTGGAACGTTCTAGCGTTTCCGAGAGCCCCGCCCCTCGGATATTGTCCTGCGTTGTCGCTTGCCACTGTTTCACTTTCGCCTCGGGAAACGTTCAGCTTTGAGTTTCCTTTGCCCTTACCCATTCTTAACAAGTTTTGTTGCGCTACTGATCCTAAGCAATTGCGGATACCCATATCTTTGCGTTCTTGTTTGGTTGCTCTTCTTTGTGCCCATTTTCTTCGGTCATTAGCCTTTCCTCATTTCGTATTGTTTTTTTTTTTTTCATTTAGCTTCTTCTCTACAAGCAGCGATTGCCTTCTGTCAACTTCCGGAAAAATCGGCTCTGACACCATCCTTTCTTTTCTCCTCTCTACCCTCCCTGATTCTACTTGGTTTTCGACTTCTATCTTCTCTCTCACTCGCTCCTATTTGTGAGAAATGCACGAGACAAATTTCTGATCTGTTTGGTCATTTCGTATCTTAGAAATTCCGAACTCTAGCAGCGTGCGTATGGAACAGAGATGCACTGTAACAATATATTATTTTTGTAAAAAAAATTGTCTTCCACATGCCTAGTTGTTTCAAAGTGCGTTATCCTATCAACTGGAAGAGTTTCCTGAAACAAGTGCCACGTCTATTTAGTCGCATGGACAGTGTTTATATAGTGTGTTACATGGACTCTTGTTATTAATTTTTTGATTAATAATCATTAAGACTAATCATATAAACTTCAGTTCCTCTTATTTTAGTTTTTATGACTACTCCTTTTGATATTCTGGTCACCTCCCACAATGTTCCTGCCATGTAGTGTTTGAGGTGTGGCCAGTGTTTGGTGCAGCAGAGGGGTCGTCGCCAATGCTGGCTTTCCCCCGGCCCCTGCGCTTCCGCCAGAGCCGCTCGCCCCCCGGGCGCCGCCACTGCGCCCCTCGCTGCGGCAGCCCTTGGCCGGGGCCTGCGCGCAGCGCTACTTTATGGCTTCCCTAAAGCAGGATATCGTGACTTCGCCACAACTAAGCGCGTTTTTTCCTTCGTACATATCGTAAGCTATAGGGCTTTTGACGCAGAGGTTCCGGGGTGTATACTCGGCGGGGTCTGGCGATTGTCACGCGCGGCTCTAACGTGAGAGAGGTTTCCCAATCACCGCAAAGTGCTTGAAAAGCCATTAGGGAATAAGTGGTCTGAAAAAGTCAAAAAAATCAAACGGTGACAACAGCAGGCCGGAGGGAAGACAATTATCGAACTAGTTAGTTCCGGTCTCAGAAGCATCGATTGTTTCGCTATTAATTGCTTAGTATTTTTTTACTTTCTCGTCCTTACGAAGATTACACCACTTCTTCTTAAGGCCCTTAAGAAGAGAACGTTATGTAATCGTGCTCTGGGAAACGACGGATTTTCGGCAGAAAAACTCTTATTGCCGGGCCCTGGTAAGGAATAAGTGGATAAATCCAGTTGCTAAATATAGAAAAAATCCTTTAACACCTGTTCTTGATACCGAAAAACCGATTGACGGTAGAACGACTGTCAGTCTTTGTTCAACGCCACCGCCTACATCGTTCAGCCAATGTTCTTCAAATTAACACTCCCAGATCGACCTGAATGAACTCGATGCTTTGGGAGCTTGAAACGGTTATTTTGATTTTTGAGAGTACTTTACATGCGAGCATTTACGTATTGAAGCTTGAACCCGAGTTCGGTCCATACGGCGCTTCTGTGGCGTAGTTGTATGAGTGACCGCGAGTTAACTCTGAGGATTCGAGTTCAGATCTCAGAGCGGAAAAAAATTGTTGATTGAAACCTTTTTTGCAGGTTTATATAGTATAATACAGCGGAGCAGATAATAATGCAAGAAAGTATGCGCTTTGGTAGCATCACTAGTTTTATATTGAAGTGCAGATTATTACTATCCCGTCCATACTATTGGTCGAATGCGTGTATTGAGGCGATGCTTCCTTGATTTGATAATATCAGCTTTAGTGTGGTCACTATGTCTTTCTTTTCCTTCGCCTGTTAATCATTCAAAATTGCACTGTTCTTTACATACACGTGCGTATTTTCTGAATAAATACAGAATGTTCATACTTATATTTGCAATTCAGTATTTACATTATAGTCTTATCATTTCGGAGTTAATTTCTTAAGATAGAAATTTCTAATTTACAGGTTTTTACAGTTGCGTCATTTTCCCCTTTCTTTCATTTGCTTTCGACGGTAATTGTTTACATTTTAGATCACTTTTTTATTGCCCTATGGGTGTTTTTCTTTGTTCTTAAAATTTCTACTTGATCAGTCGTAATTAGCCTTCCCTTGCGAGATCAATCATGCCTTAGAACACACTCACTCGAGGTGGTTTTCCGTCCGTTGGTTCCACTTCGCTCCCAGCCGCCCGCGCCCTTGACCTGCTCTTCCGTCTTCCTGGCTGTCAGAGCGCATTCGCGCGCCGCATACGCGCTGCGTCGTTTCTCTTCTGGAGGCGCTTCGCCTTCCTTTACTTCACTCCCCTACCCTTCCTGCATGACCTCCATCTGTTCTCTCCTGCAACGCGCCGCTTCTATCGAATTGCATTCTCAATACTATTGCAGTTTTACTTCTGTACACGTTCCTCCATATCATTAATGACATTGTTAACATGCATTCATTTGTATGTTTTCTCAGCGCTTGCGTTCTGTCGTAGTACAAACATTCCCTAAAATACGAAACGTTTGTTCTGTTACACTATTTCCATACGTACTCTTACACTATTGCCACAGGTACGCCAGCACCTCCAAAGGTGTACTACCCTGTGTTTTCGTTTCCTTTCTTTTCGTAAACTCTTCAACTCACGTCTTGGGTCCAGAGAAAATGTTCCTCCTTCCAGTTTTATTTTCTACAACTGTTGTGATTCTGTGATTTGGTTTTTTCAGTTCCACGCATATTCTTTTCGACAATAACCAAACCCTTTCATCCTATTCGCTCATATCTTTCCAGTGAATTCTTACTCCTCGCATCTGTTTGCCTTGCCACTACCCATCTACATGTCAACGTCTCCTCCAGTACGTTCCACACCTTTTAAATCCGCGCCCCCGCAACATCAACACGTCGTCGCCTCTTTCCAATCTCTCGCCTCGGAGCGGCTGGCGTTCCTCCCATCGCCCCCCCCCCCCCCGCCTCGCTCCGGCCCTTCGCCGCCTCGCGCCTCCCGAGAGCCGGGCGCTGGCGGCGCGCGAGTCGATAGCGGCGCCCCCGTGGCGTGGGCGGGCGCAGGTCGAAATACGGCGCCCGCGCCTCTCGCCAGCGCCCCGCCCGCCCGCCCGCCCGCCCGCCCCCGCGCGGATTTATCAGGCGGTGGCTCCGCGATGGATGGCCCCGTTTATAACGCCGATGCGTATTTTGTCGCGGCCCGTGCGCACTCATCAGCTGCGCAGTCTCTGGGTTCTCCGAGGGGCGAGCGAGGAGGCATTGCCACGCGCGGGTGACGATCCGATTTGTCAACAGAGCGGGGGTTTTCTGCGAGACAGTAATTGCCAGTTTCACTTTCCGTCATCAGAAGTAAGCAAGGATCACCAGCTACTCAAAAATTAACATTGAATTTGTCAACGCTTTTATTTAAAAAAGGTTACATATTCTCGTAACGATTTTAATTGTTTTCCCCCAAATTTACACTGACGTGGCATTAAATTTTCCAGTTGTATTACAGTATAGTGAATAATAATAGTTGATTTGCTAAGTGCACTATATTGCGGGGTATTCATCAGTTTACATTGATAATTTGAAATCTGTATTTGAACACAGTTTGCCCTGAGTTTTTTAGATACACTTTTACAAAATTTACGCTTTCTAATTTTCTATTCTGTAGCAAATTGCTCTTCGAATGGTGCGTGTGGGTGGGTGTGATTTTTATTTTTGTGCACTTACTTGAAGTTATATAGAAGATAATATATAAGTTACTAACAGTTATTGTAGTGCTCTTTCTTCGTAGAATTGATCTCGAAAATAAGATAATAACGGAGAATACTTTGTATTATGAAAGAGTATAATTTAGAAAACGTTACTTGACACAAAATGATCGGCCTATGTTCATGAATCTGTTTACCAGACAAAATACACATATTTTCATGAACTTTATGCAATGTAATATTACCTTTAATCCCAGTGGAAGCGTTTAATAAAGTGTAATGAATTCTTGAAACGCTAAAAAGTAACAAAATAGAAAAGACATTGTTATGTACTCTCGTGAATTATCCGCGTTCAAAATGTTGTCGTTTTCTTTCTTTGGCACTAGAAAAAATCCTTTCTCCAATCCATACGGCCATTAAATTCTCATCCTCAACGTATCTCTTTCTGAACGAACGACAAAAGGTAATATAGTCGCGTCCCAGAAAAGGCACAAAGATCTGGAGAGCGTCGCGCGCGCAGCTGCGCAAGAAAGACGCCTCCGTAAAGACGGCGGAGGCGACGACGCGGAAGTGAAAGACAGCGGCGGCGGCCAGGCAGGCGGAGGCAGGCGGAGGCCCCGCGCCCGCGTTGCTTTTGTTGCAGCGGCGCGCTCGGCCGCGTCGCCCCGCTCGGCTTGGCTGCGCCACACCAGGCGCCGGCCGGGCGAGCTTTCTTCTCGGGAAAGGAACTACTCCGTCTCCCAATCGTTGTAGATTCGCACGTGGTTTCACTTGTCAGATCATTTTGGATTCGCTTTATTCATTTAGTGAGTCACTTTGTAAAAAAATTAATCTGATATTTTCCGTACATGTTCGTTTCTAGTGTCGTTACTCTTATGGCGTATTCTCAATCGAAAAATTATTACTGAGGTATGTTTTTGATATGTTTTAAAGGTATTTCAGAGAAAGATGCATTGGAAGACATGCTAGTTAGTGCAAATCGAGATAACTCTTAGCTCCTTGTAACTATTGAAAATTCTGAAATTTTGTTTTGGATTTTCAATTCTTCTTGAATTGGATTATTTAATTTTTGTTTTTTATTTGCCGAAAATTTGTTCGCCTTCTGCATGATTTCCGATAAAAAAATGCGAATTCCCTGGAAGCGTTTAATATTCGTCCCTGACGGCCAGAAGGCGAATTTTTCTGCCGCGAGTATAATGCTGGAAAAAAATGAGCATACAATTGTCTCATTGGTATTGTTTTTATTTTTTTCTCTATGAGTTGTATTCATCACTTCATCAATATTATTGCCTTTTATTTAAGGTTCGTTAGCGAACTAAATTTTTGAAATATATCACTCAAAGAAACTGCGAGTAATTGATTCAAAAATGGGGAATAGTAATGGTAATTTTTAGGAACTTGTATAGTTCCTATATTTCGACTGTTGGTTCATTCCAGTTGATAGAGGTTTTTACTACCTCCTGAATGTGATTCCGAAAAGGAATATTCTTGCAGTTGGAGCTTATGTGGGTTGGATCACGGTTACGTCGCAACTAATATTGTGCCGCTGTGAATATCGAAATAGGAATGTCGTCATCCATGTCCTTGTCAGACAGGAACACGTTTTTCTGAGAGAAAATAGTACGGCAAGGAAATGGAACTTGTCTTTTTATATTAGGAAAACAATACTTGGCATGAAGATTTTATCAGGCAAAATGTGTGACATAAACGTACTATATTTAGAATTTAAACAGTATACTTCTTATGTACAGTAGAGAGGATTTCAAATATTAATTATGATTACATAATCATATTAGCAACTATTTTGTAAAATGTGTAATTGTCGTTATTATTTAATTAAAAGGGATCAAATTGTGATTTAATTGAATAAAATGTTTTGGTTGCTCATCATGTATGTGAATCAGATATTAGTACATGTAAACTGAAAACATTGACTTCCTAACCTTTACTCTTAGGTAGTTAGGGGCCTTTCTGATTTTTGTAATAGTTCTAACTCTGTACAAAACAGTCGTAGAAGGGAGATATGGACCCTCGAATTGGAGTTCAAACTATTAATGTGAAATAACTCAAAATTAATGCGTTTAGACGTTTCATCTTCGCTGAATTTTCTTTAGAATCGACCAAGAATTTCGAACTCGCGAGTCATCAGTCGCTTACTTTCATCTCAGATTCCCCACAATGTTGGGCGCGACCAAAGGTGGCGTGACTCGGGGCCTCCTGCAGGCCGAGGGCTGGCGTTGCAGGAAGAGGAGGGGAGCTGACCGGCCTCTCCGCCCACCTCCGCCGTCGCTGCGCGGCGGACCGTTAGCGAGCAGAAGCGTCGCGCCGCTCGCAGCTGCTGGGGGCGTGGCGGCCGCGGGCAGGCCAGTCGCATGCGCTGGTGTTTTGTTCGTCAGGTTTACGTGTGACTGCCGTCCGTTCTGTTAGGTAATTTTGTGAAAATCGTGTATTTATATTTCAGTCGTCTCGATTTCTACTATTTTTTATGTGCACCAAAGGATTTTTTTATATACTTTCGGTCGATACTGTTGTGTCAATTAATGAAGTTTCGAACGATTTATGATTTAATGTACTCCGAGGGTGGTTGCGAATGCAACATAAGAAACACAACCACACTGTTTTTTAAGAAACCTTAGTTCAGGGATGCTGACAATCTCGAACATTAACCGATCATTCGTTGAATTTTCATTCTACACGTTTTAATTTGTCCAGAAAATACATTTCTTCTTTGGAGCTCAATATTTCATTATTGATTTTACTTTATGAATGATAAATTCATAAAATGATCGAAACCGGTTAATATAAGAAGTTAGTGATTCACCATCTACATAGATCGATTTAGGATGCGTTGGTTTAATTTCTGACATCACCACTAAGATCGTAGCGCCAGAACACGAAAAAACACGTTTTTGGAATTAACTTTAAATATTATATCTGGCTCCAAAAACAAATTATCAGTTCCCATTAGAAGACCGAGACGCATCGAATGACACCTGATACGTCTCGATTGGTGCACGGGAAGTAGTCCAGACACCAGTGACGCAATGGCAAAAACACACATCCGCGCGCCCGCACGCTCAAGAGCTTTACTGAAATGCTGTACAGTGATGAATGGTTTCATGGACGTCTAAATAATAACGCGTAGGCCTAACATCCTTTCCTTAGTCATCATACATATAGATGGAACCACTTGCAATATAGGCGCAATAAACATGACGTGATCTATTACCTCCGCTCTTGTGGATGCACAAATTGGCAATGTCAATTTCGATTTCAGGCTGTTTGGTGGAGAGGAGCTCGTGTTACCCTATTCTGTAACAATTAAATAGTGCCCTTGGTTCGGAAGCTTTTACTAAGTACTTAATCGGATTATATTAGCGCGTTGAAAATGAAAAAGTCAATTATTCAAATTCTGAAAGCAGATCCTCATCATTTAAGGGCTCGTGAAAAAGTAGTATTGAATTCAAATATTGAAAAATGTTTTCTCGTGATAATGCCGCATCCGAGATTGATAAAGCTTTGTAGGCCTCGTCGTCAATCGACAAAAAAAAATATTATCTCTCTGTTTCGAGCCCTTGATAATTCTGTTTTTGTATCTTAAATTCCTAGACAATAACTGTAATGAAGACTCCTTCTCGACTCAGGTATAAAAATATTGTATAATTACTATTAATAAAAGTATTAAAGGTCAATAATAATAATAAAATTAATAACATTTTTAACAAATTATTATTTAATTGAAAATATTATTACTATAATTCGAGTTTAAAAAGATCGCAATTCGTTTCTCAGTTTTAGGGTCAGTATTTTAGGTTTACATGCGTCGAATAACGTGCCAGCAATGAGAGATAGTTGTATAAATACGGTAATTGATTTATTTTCGTGATTATGTTTTAAAAAAAGTCGAATAATGTAGTGATGAATTGCTCTCGAAACATTCCACCTTCTCCATTCTCATAGGAAGTTGAAGGAAATATTTTTTCAGTCTGACACAACAGAGTTGTTCGTTTATTAGCCCTATTTTTTGGTACTTTTGATATCCGAGGTCAGAAGATCAAAAAAAGATACTAGGATTTGTATTTCCAGGATTTTCAAATGGCATCGCCTTCTCGAAGCATTATGTATTTGTCCAACTATTGTATCAAAATGAAACACATTGTTTTTGGCATGTTTCATTCTAGAGAAGTACTTTTGTTTACAAGTCGCCAGCTGGCAGTTCCCAGATCTGCGCTGTGGAAGAGGATTTCCACCTGTTTGTGTTCAATGTTACTGACAACTCTCAGCGAACTTTAAGCTCCTTATATCCCTTAGAGAGAAACATGACGCTCGACACGGTCTGTAGTACGATTCCGTGGGATTTCTGGTAATGTTCTGACAGTTCGGGCTTGACGTAGTGTATGCCGTTTGAAGCGGAGGTAAAAACGCAAGTAAAATATATCCCAGAAAGTGACATTAATCAATAATTGCTATATTAAATCGAACTGATTACATTATTTAAGAAACTATCTATCTTGTTAAATCAATTTTGAAGGTGTACCGAAGAAACTGTGACATTCGCATTCTGTTAAGAAAATCTCTTGATTAAGTTAAAAAGAAAATAAATTTGATTATTAGTACGAATATTATAGCCCATTTGCGCGCTTCACTTTTAAATTGGTTGATGTTTTATAATAATGTCTACTATTCTAAGGTATTTTTAATGCAACATGCATTCAATTTTTCCAAACCTCAAACTAAGAAAAAAAAGCAATTTAAATTTGAATACTTGCTGTTTTAATTTGTTGTTGCATTAAAGAACTTCGAAACAAATTCAGAGACAAGATTTTATCAATTACAATTCATAATAGTGACATGTTAAATTGATGTTTATTAATTTGCATGCACTGGATTTTTAAAAGAGTGCTGATTGATACAGTTTTGTCGAATCCGTAATATCTTCTGTACTTTTCCTCTCTCATCGCAGTTTTTCATTTATGATTTTGTTGCCAAGCACGCCTTGCGGTCTTTCAATATCACGTGCATTTATTAAGAGAGAACAATGTTGACAATTCCAGAAGGAAATTTAAGCAGCAGATTACTTTTACGACTTTTACCCAATAGAGTGAACAACAACGTTTATTCACCGCGTGAAAAAATCTCGTAAACATGTAAATGTTATTTTTTTAGAAAGCTCTTGCAAAATCAATCTGTTTACTTAACGGAAGTTTCTATCCCCTTTTGCTTCTTTCGCTGCGCAAACAATTGAGCATTGATTCAGAGGTTTGTAACATGTTTATACTCTTTACCTATTTTGTATGAATCAAAATGCGTAAACACACATTTTGATACATACAAAAAATATGTGAATTGTCTCGTTTAAGAACTACTTTTACACGATTTCGACTGAGTTGAAAGATAGTTTCTTAAGTCTGCCGTTGAAATAGAGGTACGTTTTATTGCAATGTACAGCTGAAGAAGTTGAGGACACGCGTTGTAGTATTATCACCCCAAAATTATTCGTGCAGTAGATACCGCGCCTTGCTTTTTCCCTTAAATCCAATACACCCGTTGGGAGTTCCGGGCAATCAACTTTTGTGGATACAGGAAGACGTTATGCGTAATAAGTTATACGGCGTGGGCCGATAGAGCGCTATCTGGCGCTGTCTAATCTCTTATCTCGCTCGCGCCAAAGTCAACAGTCAGTGTGCGCCGTAAGAGGCTTACGATCTTCAGAGCGAACAAGTAGCAGACAAAACGTCTGCAAATGAGAGAAATTGTGTCGAATCGGTCGATAGTATTCATCGGATTTTTTGAGAAAGCATTATATGCCTTAATGCGATGATTTGGTTTTCCACTCGAAATTGTAATTGATAGTTTTTCACGTTGGAAAATAATGCAGACTGGCAATTCAAAATTTTGTTTTCGAAGCGTCTTTTTATTTTAAGTTATATTTTTAATAAATGTTTGATTATTTTACTTTTATCATCCTGAATAATTTGTTATTAACGAGCTAAGCTTGCTACCCCACACTTGTTAGTTATTTCTAGTGTTTTGAGGATACGCGTTACTAACATATGCTAAGGAAACGTGCATGCGCGGGAGTAAGCTTTCATGGAGGCCGGGTGGCCATTGATAGAACACAGATAAATATTGAAATATTTCAAATATTATTGATGATATTCTGTAAATAGCAAGGCTATATGAGGAATTTATTTGAAGGAACATGACCCGGATATTGCCGACGGTATATAGAATTTAATTGGAATTTCAAGTTATATGTAAATATCGCGTCTGTAATAAAGTTATATTAATGTACAAAACATTTTCAATCATTTTGAATCGAACATTCCTACACAATACAAGTATATTATGTACTCTAGTATACAAAAACAACAAAATATTTGCTGATGACTGCTGTGGAACGCTGTACTATTAATATTTTTACTTTTTAACAGAAAATATAATAAAACTTTAAAAAGTTAAAACATTTGCAAACATTTCGACAATTACTATATAATATTGGTAAGGATAGAAACCATCATGTTCACCTCCCGAGGAATTCACATATGTAATAATTTCTTTGCCGCCACATATTCTTACTATCTAGGATTGTGTACGGAATTATACTCTTTTTTGTATTGATTTGTATTCCTGCGTTAGGTGTGTTCTTTTGAGGGAAAATTTCCCAATATGTGTTTCATTTAAATGCAAAGGCAAACATGTCGGTATTAAGGACGTGAAATAAGAATGATCATGGCTTGGAGTCAAACATGGCAATAAAATTAAAGAGAAATAAAATTATGGTAGAAAGCGATGTAACAAATTTGAAAAATGACAGTTCACAACAAATGAACGTATTGAATTTTACTTATTAAATAAGGAAGCAAAAGTAAATGTGTTTCCGAAAATGTAGATTTACGCATTTACTCTCCTTGTGTCCCTGTAAAACTATTCTGAATTGTCTGTATAATGAGTTTTGCCACACATTCAGGAATGGGAAGAAAGGAAAGGCAAAGGGGAAAATTTCACAATGAATGGATTATTGCATATTTACAAAAAATATGTTTATTGTTGGATAAATCACCCACAAAAATTCAGCTTCAAATTCGAAATGTAGTGTAATTTTTACCGCCTCTCATTCTGCTCACGCAATGTAGAGAAAGCATTGTAATGTTGCGGGAGACTAGTGATGCTACAACAGCACGTACATTCTCGTATTTGTATCGGTGCGATGCTTCTACTATTAAACTTAATGAGCTCCAAATTGTTGAAAATATTTTTTTTTTTTTCAGAAAATATTAAAGGCACAATGGTTCATCTCAAATGCCAATCAAAACTACGAGAACTTCAAATTGATTATTTCAATTCCTTTCCATTTTTTATTCTCCATCTCACAAAGAAAACTTTTATAACAACTTACCTATCTGATCTGCATCTAAAACTTTACTTGAGGACAAAATTATTTTACAAATACCCGAGTACGTCCATTAAGGACATTTTCAATCCCTCTAAACTTAAACAACATATAGGTAACTTCACTAATTCTTTGAAATTATGGGTATTATTATTTACCCGCAGATTAAATCTTGCTTACATAATTATTGCAAATAAAATTAATATCCCCGAAAACGTTGTGCGATTCTACAGGTAGAAAATAAATATTTAAAAACAATAACTTCTCATTGTTGGGAGGTATTACTGGGTATTCGGAAAAGAAGTTTGGTTTGTCGAATTTGTATTGATGTGTTGCTTTTAATTAATTAAATTCTCTCACCTAATGCGCTACGATTGGTAATGAAATTAATTTGACAAATGCTAGCTGTGATGTGTTAGTATGGTCGAAAATAGCGGTATTATAATTTTACATAACAGTTAATGATGCGACGTTGTGGTGTTGCACTACTAGTTTGTTCAATTCAATGCAAAAGAATTTATGTAACAGGAAATGTTAGTTGATAAGTGTGTTTTGAATTGTTAATGTCAACAAGTTTTTTGCAGCATTATTTAACCTAATTTATGAAGCATATCATGTTTGAATGCGAGTAGTTCCGAAATCTAGTTGGTGGTTTTCACTTGAAGCAATGAAGTGCCCTACGTAGGCCCGTGTGAACTCATGCAGCCGCTTGTATTAGCCTATGGGCGATTTTGGCCAAGGCACAATGGCTGCGTCAGAGGCCGGTCGATATGTTGTTGAATTTACAACGTGGGTTATGCATAGTATTGGAGGCAACAACTGCGCGTAACTTTGAAGTTAAAAGACTCATAAAAACATAAATAAAACGGCGCTTCTGGTTTTGACGACACTGCAGGGTATGCAGCACACTAGATATTGCTTGCGCTGTGCCCCGCATTCAGATTGACAATCATTCTGCCGCTCGTCAAAGGATTCTACTTTTATCTGAGACATTTTTTTATCCATGATAGTAGAAATCCATGATCGTAACACACATCTGTGATGTTTAGTGCGAGTGTTTTGGAAGTTTGAATTAGCTTTGAAGAACTTGAATTAGCTTTGAAGAGTTTGTCGCGATGATTTCGAAATGTTTAGCTTTCATTACTGAACAATTCAGGTTCGTTGGTAAGAATTCGTAATTGAAAAACTATATGCTCAAGTAAGGTTATCAGTTCATCCCTAGCAGAGATAAGTACTACTGCTGGAGAAAATATTGCTTGTAGTATGAATTCGTTTCAGAGGCAAACTCATAAGTTGATAATTGATGGATCATTTTCTTGAAAATGTAGACAAATGTCATTTTCTTGAAATACCATTTGTCAATCACAATGACTGTTCTGAATGTCGATGTCCTACAATAGTTACATTACAAATGTTGGAAGTGAATCCTAGAACTGAACTCTGAAATACAATCTAAAACACTAAATAATTCCATATTGCCTTGTGTTTTAATTTGTACGGACCAAATCCCATGCTCCGAAACATCCCTAATTTACGTTCATGGTTGTGAATCTAAAATTGTTAACTCTGAAATATCTTGATGTCAAACAGAATTAAGGGATTTTTCGCATTGCTTTGTTTCATTTCTGCACCTTGGTACCGCATTCAGTAGTTGCACTTTGTGATAGTATTGGGAAGTCCATCATGTTTTATTTTGCTATACTTAGACATGCCTCATTGTTTGCTTCTTATATACGAAAGTTCATCAGTTTAGTCTTTTAGAGTTTTATGAAAGTATGATGTTAAAGTAAAAGAAAGAAAACCTAAAAACGCGTATTTTATTCAAATTCAATGAAAGTGCGTAAACATCATATACCTATCACTTCATTATGCCACTTGAGTCCTAAGAATCTCAAACTTTGTAAATAAAAATGTATATATTAGGTTTGCAATGCGAGTTAGCGAAAGTTACATCCGAAAGATACATCCGAAAGCGAAGTACTTACCCCAAATGTGTAAGGATATTAGGCTTAACGCATCGCCCCATCAATCAATGTTTTTATTTTTTAACTTATGGATTTTGCATTTACACATGAAATGTAAATTTTACTGGTAGGAAGGAGTTAGAAAATTCAGATCATAGGATCAAGTCTGGAGTTGGTGCAGGCCAGTCCATTACAGGGATGTTATTGTCATGTAACCATTCCGCCACAGGCCGTGCAGAATGAACAGGTGCTCGATCGTGTTGAAAGATGCAATCACCATCTGGAATTGCTCTTCAACAGTGGGAAGCAAGAAGGTGTTCAAAACATCAAAGTAGGCCTGTGCCTTGGATGTGCCACACAAAACAAAAAGGGGTGCAAGCCCCCTCCATGAAAAACACGACCACACCGTAACACCACTTTGGACGTGTCCGGATACTTTTGATCATATAGTGTAATTCTAATTTGCGTCTCTAATTATCTGGAAAGCTTAATAAGATGTGATCATGTTTGTAAGGGGCTGATGTCTCACTTTTGTAAAACCCTTTAAATGTTTATTAAATAAAAATTGGATTTGAAAAGGAGGTTAATTTTGTTACACTTTCAAACATATTAACAAATATATCATCAGAACGAACATTTTCGTACACCAGAAAGTCAGGAATTACAATAGCAATAAACAATATTGTACACTATATTGTAGCGATACCGATTTCCTCATACAAAATTTCATAAGGCTGAGGGCAGTTGGGAGGATAAACAGACGGCGTTGCACGTGCAACCTCGCTTATCGCGACAGCCATTTGCGCCCCCGGCCCATTAAGAAAGTCGTTATAAGGGTCAGTCGTCGAAAGATTCACTGAGAGGCACGTGTTCGCATGACCAGCTGCGAAATTTCTAGAACGCCCGCTTACATCCAGGGAATCCCAGAGCGATAAATTCTTTCACGGACAACGCCTGCCTTGTGCAAGCACGGCCGGTGTTCTAGAAGGAATAAGAAAATTCTGTACGCTCACAGTGGCACAAAGAGTTGAAACTTCTTTCACTACTCCCGTCACGATTGGTTGAAATAGCGTAATGCGCCATTTCCTTTGGCCAATAGCGACGCGACTATTATAAGGAGCTGGAGCATACGAGAAAATTGGGTGGGGGCAAAAGTTAACTTGATGCGATTTCGACTGATAGAATACCAGAAGGGCCAGAGCATCAGACGGGGCCGGAGGTTTCAACACGGGGAGCAGTCGGGAGAGAATCTTCTCTGGGGGGGTAACTATTCGTCGGGGAGAGACCAGTGTGTCTCTGAAAGACTTGTAATTTTTGTCGGAAGGAGCCTGAGTTCTAGGCTGAGGGTAGTTGAGAGAGAAACTTATCTGGGGTGGGAATTATTCGGGCGAATGTGCCTATGTGGGACTTATATTATTTTACTGCGAGTTTTGAGCATTGAGCCGACTGCAGGAGACAGAGAAAATTCTCTGGGGTGGGAATTCGCCGTGAAGAGAGGCGAACGTTTCTCCGAAGGATTGCTAAACTGTCCGAAGTTGTGTTCGACAATTATTATCACGGAAATCAGAGAGACACATAGTTAATTACTACGCTCCTGAGATCGAGAGAATCCCGGCTACTCCGAGTTCTGCCAGTTACTACCAGTTACTACCAGTTCCGCTTCGAGTTCAACCAGACTACCAGACGCCGTTACAACGCCGCCACGCGCCACCACCCCTTGGTGACGTCAACGACCCGACCGTTCAGCTGTTGGTACGGGAGGCCGTCGACCTCCGCTGAATTTTTTTTGAAGGACGCCCGCCGCCTCCTCGACCTCGCCCGCCCTCCCGGGCGCGCAAAGACCATTTTCCAGGCAATATCATTCAGGGCATTCGCCCCTGTGTAAATTTTGTAATGCGGCGCCGCGCTATGGCGCATCGATTTGCAACTTTTGTATTTTACCATTGTAACGTTAATCATAATTCTTCCTAATTTTTAAGCTTTACTCTGAATACTAACTTTTCATCTTCTTTTCTTTCCACCTAATTTTCACATTTCTTTATTCAATTTGCTAATGTAACTTCCCTGGGGCATTAGATTTGATTGCCCAGGAATAAAAGTAATTTTTACCAGTGATCAAAGTGTTTGTTTCATGTTACCAGTATTTGTTTAACGATTCCTTCCTTCACCGACTGAGCTATTAACCGGGCCGCTCACTGGGCGTTCTCTCACGAGACGACCGGGGGGGTGTTACAATATGTATTACAGAAGCTATTAAAACTCATCGCTAAGCCATTCAGCTTTTGCATCCCTATGCCATTCACAACGTTACATGAAATTAATTCAAGTCGTTACGAAAAAAATCAACAACAAAAAACAAATACAAATACACAATCCCGATCGTATTCGGCCCATGGACCCAGGGTCGAGACTAGCATTGACGTAAAACATGGCGGAGTCAGCATGTCGTTGGTGCCCAAGAAAAGTGACATAAAAATTCTCTTTTTGCAGGAAAACTGTTTTAATCTGAGTGGAAACGCTTACTTCACAGACATGGACATGGAATATTGCACACTAGGCTATACCTGGGCTGCCTTGTGAGCTTCTTTTATGATTTTTTTTACTAGAAAAATTAATCAATTACTTTCCTGAGCTCAACAATGTCATTTTTGAGATGTGTCACTTTTCTTAGGCATCCCCAAAATGATTTCGTTTTCTTATCGCGCCTACCAGTCGCGTCAAAAGAAGAGGAGCCAACCCGGGTATTCATTTTCTCGGAATAGGAAAAAGGTTCTGAATGCGAATCTCGCCCGAATCTGCATGGAAGTCAGGAATAGGATGCGGAGCAGACACGTGCGGCCACCTTTGACCTTCTTGGTGTGTGACAATCGCTGATTGAAAAGTATCGACTTCTTCGTGAGTATTGACTGCAGTCGTTCAGGATGCGTTGCGTTCAAAAAAAAGTCATTAACCACATGACTTTTTTTTCTTCTATTTCCAAATAAAATCTGATGACCTGACCTGAAGAAACTGGAAGGTAATGAAGAGTAATTTAGAAAATACTAGTCAAATTATTAATTTACCATCAAATTGCAGTGTGGTCCGAATGTATCACTCAATTGCTGCAAAGTCGAATAAGATAATGACGCCGGTTTCCAGGAGACTCATGTGAAATTTCCGGTTCTTGATGGCAATTATGTAATAAAACTTTGATATTTCCACCCTCTCACGGTAAATTTACATAGCAATAGTTGTCATTGTAGAAACCAAAAAGCTCAATTTGTATATATCAGTAAAATATTACAGCCAATATTTGATACATTATTACATTACACTATTTTGACAATATTACGTTATTGTAGCTGAAAGTGGGCAATCTAAAAAAAAAGTGTAAATCTGTAAGAATTTTTACTAATGCAAATTCGAGCCCCTCCATTTTGGTTGGCGACAATGAGTTTTATAAACAACACTCACGTGGTTGAATATACTGTAGCGAACAACATGGAAGCGAGTGGCCGAACTGAAATATTTCTTTGTCATTGTTTTCGATGAAGACATTCAGTTTATTAATATTCGGTTTTTGTCTGTTCAGTATATCCTGAGTATGCATTACGTGATATATACCGAGCATATATCATATCCCTGATGCAGCATCTGTCTAATTCTTCGACCTCTGAATGTAACCTTTTCTTGTAACTCTTTACGTATCATATCTTAAGATTTTCTTAGTTCTTCTTATTATATATTATAATACCAATATTTCATCATCATATTAATATTGCGGCATATACTTCTCGTACCAAAAAGGCGTAATATTTTATTCGTGTACTCGTAAAGAAGTAATTTTTCTATACGTTGTTGCAGACTGTCTTATTCACCAGAAATAGTATGCCAATTCCTTAGAAGTCCTTATTTCTGATTTGACGTCCTTTATTGTTCATCTTTCTATTGTACTCACACTTAGGCTTAGGCTGTTAAAATGAATTAATGAACTTTCAAAAATTCTTATTTGGTTTTGAGATCCATAGGCTTTATTTGTAAGAATTCAACGCTCCGTAGCTGGGGCAAGTGAAGCTGTTGCAGTGAATCGAGTGTTCTGCCCTTGCTAACCATTGTGCCTGTATAACGTCGAGATACGGCGATACTACACAGCTAAGGACAATGAAGCATCAAGCATTCGGCGCTTCACGACGACGCTATAAAGTAGAGAAATTGTTGGTCGTCTACTGCTTGTGGAATGGACGTTGACTACTTGCTGACTTTTAAGAGGATTCCGCTTTTATTTTAGCTTTGCCACGCCAGTTTTAATGTAGGTGGCCGATTGGGGATGTATTTTCTGTTCCATTGCATCGTTTGCGAGAATCTCAAGAGACAAAAGAGAAACAGTTTTAATTAATACTAGCGTTTATTGCACGTTAAATATGTAACATTCCCCCTATCTAATCCTGAACACGGCCATATCTATTCATGATCACAATCCTCTCGCGGTACAGTTTGCTTCTCCTTGCAAAAGATTTCACATTTAGCACCTCACGCATTACGTTAGCTTCACGCACATCAAAATCACCAACCATCTCTCACTAATAACACGCGCACGCAGTTCACAATATACAACAAAAATGAATTGAGGGTAGTCCGACGTTAAGCCATGCCTTTGTACGCACTAACGGTTAAACTGGTCTAAAGGCCAAACTTCTTCCGCCTATTTTAGTCCGGACTAAAAAGAACTGTGTATACGGCCGTGTGAGCTCGGAATGTGAATGGATAAGCGCACTAAGGACGTGACCGAGGCATCGCAGGAGTTGTGTGAATAATTGAGGAGGCGTGTGCAAAATACGCATGTATCTGTGTAGGCCTTTTGGGGGATATTTTGTTTTTGGATTTCCTATGATTTTTAAGTGATCTTTGAATTTGAATTCACAATATAAAGAAGTGTTCTCAGTTTGCTTTGGATGAGGCTAGGATACTTTGTTGATGTATGATGAGCCTCTATTGACACATTATTTGCTTTTACATGTTTCCAATACATGGTTTAAGATTCAATATTAGTAGTGAAGCTAATTGAAGTGACAGTGTAAGTGGTGGACAGGTGTTGTTAGAGTGACGGGTTGTTGGACACAGTCTTCAATTAAACGCAGTGAAAAACATCATGTGTTTTACTAGTAATTTGAGTCAAGGAAATCCGGCTAACCATAATCGTTTAAAATTACTGTGAAGATAAATATTTTAAGAAAATATTTGTTGAAACCCAAGCGATTCTACACAATCAGTTCTTTTGCGAAAACGCACTAACACGTTCTTTTTTCTGATCTCGTGCAATGCACCAGAGCATCCACCCATCAAGTAGGTGTTGGGGTTAAAAGAAATAATACGTGGACATAGAGAGTTAAAATATGGTATCTTCACTTATATTTTTTAATTTATTTTAGGTACTTTTGCGGCAACATGATCATTAGCAATCTCAGATCTAACAGCTCTCTACAAAGCAAAAAACATTCAGAAACTGATATCAGTTTACTTATATTCTATTGTTTCAAAAATATTTCAAAATTGTCTGAGGGTCAGTCTTGTCTTTCGTTATTGCACTAAAACAAAACCATCTATGTATAAAGGTCATCTAGGGAAGTATGTCTGGCTATCACCTCCTTAGAAAAAGAGCGTATAATCTCAATATTATTAAGATTAATATATTTCGCATATTTCTTTACTAATTGGGTAAACTATGCGATATACATCGCAATATTTCAAATCCTTAGTTTTACTTCTAGGTACGTTAGAATGGACTGGAACTCATAACAATGCATTGTATAAAAGTTATAGGCAAGAAAATGTTTCAAATTACATCATCTCAAAACATGAAATTCTCTTACAAGCCCTTTTTAACAGAGACCTGTTCAATGATGGATTTCTTCTGTGTTAAGAGCATTCAGGTAAACGTGGATGAAAATGAAAGCGTAATCTTCCGCGGCCGGACGTAGTATTAGTTGGCAGTGCGGGCGCCGCTGCTTCTTAGGCACAGATGCAAACGATTCGGCCGTCATGATGCGATCTGCCGCAATTATTGCATATAGCGCTGAGGAAGGTCGCAGCTTCACAGCAAATGTTGATGTCTTAGAGCACTGAAATCATAACGTGTACGCTAAAACGTTGAAAAATCATAAAGTGTTTTTACGCAACAAACAAACGAATGAGATCTTTTTATGTTGGATATTTTTTTATCATTTAGTGACTCTCGTTTAAATTATTGCATGTTAAAGAGTGAACATGAGAACTTATTGTACTTATGTATTACATTCTAAAAATATTTCTACTTTTTCTTGCAGGTAAGAGGATATCTGATGTCTTCAGCTAAGGCGGAAAACAATCTGGTGAGCATACACAGTAAATTATTATTCCAAAGTTAACTGCGGTATTTGCGCTTGAATGCTTTCTATTGCTATTCATACCAATACAGATTGAACATGTAAGTTGTGGACTCTTAATATGTCATGCATCTCTTGTGAAAACTGAAGTATCAAACCGTTTGAAATAAAGTTGTGGTTTTGGTTAATAAAATATTTCCGTTTGGATTTCGGCCTCCGTTTTTTTTTTTTTTTTAATGATAAACAGTTTTGCTGTGTGTTTCAAAATGGTTCCGAACTTTTCGCATCTTTAAAATATGAAATAACTGGTAAGTGAAGTCGTGGGCTTTCGTGACCAGGATGGAAGTGCTCTGGATTGTTCAGCGTGGAAGTCTGTGATGCTGGCGTTTCGACCATCTTTTCTTGGTCTTCCTCAGGACAGGCCTGCAGCTGGCTTCCTGAGGTCATAGAATTTATTACCTTTCTGCGTATTTCACAATACTCTTGATGATCATTGTGTCTTAATGTAAGGAGATGGATGTAATATTGCTCTCCTCCCATGATTTCGAGTGTAGGAAATAAGCACCCACTACCATGTTGCACTGATGTGTCTTGAGTGAGATGAAGTTTTAAAACGGGTCTTGGCTGTTATTCGATCGAGAAATAGAATCATTGAAGTACAAACTTAGGTACATTATTTTTATCGACCGACGATTTACCGACCGTGTAAAGATACTGTGCTGTACGAAACTAGTCGAGGGGTTTGAGATCGTAGGTTTTTGCGGCCTGAGGCAGTCACTTCTTGGCTACCCGAATGGCCGCGTTCTAGGCAAAGGTGCCAACGTTTCGGCCATTCTGCGATCTTCCTCAGGGCGGAATGTGCCTAGGGCTCAGCGTCTCCCGGACAGCCAAGAAGTTGGGTTTTCGTTTGTTTGCAATGAGTAGTGTTGAGTTTTAATTTAATGGGCGGTGGGTGTACAAGTTTTTGCTTACATGTGTAATACTGCTACGGTTGTTATCATAATATTTTTTTAGCAAATGGCAAAGTGATCGAAGAGAGATATTTTTCGTCCCCTGAAATTATATTAAGAAAATAAATGTGTTTGGAATATAGCCCATCCGCCCCCAAAAATGCACCTGTGATTGAACGTGCATTAGTGCAGAGCGGACCTTTAAAAGCTTCTAAAGTGAATTGCGATTCATTAAGAAAAATAATTTTAATAATGAGATATAATACATACTAGCTCTCGATAGTAAACTAGTAAATCTATGTTATGAATATTTTTGTTCGCTTTAATTACCATTAAATGCATATTTTTACCTAGCAGATCAACATTCTTGCATGCTCTTTCGCAATCGTGGACGCTGTGGGTTTTATAACTCGTCTTCGCGCACGAGGCCGTTTCCTTTTCCTTTTCAGGAGAGTGCACCGTCTCTTATGGCAACTTGTGTGTCACCGCGAATCCACGCATCCAGTCCTTGGAAGATACTGTGTGGGACAGCGACTGTGTTGCGGGCTGTCGGCCGGCCAGCTGTGCTCGGGTAATGTGATATGTAAAGATGGTAGCCGAAGACAAGGATAGAAAGGGATCGGGCGCGGCAGCTATGCCTGTTATGAGACGCGTGTTCCGTGTAGCGGTGCGTGAGCGCCCATTAGCGGCTGCGCGCGAACGCCGGCGCATTGCTGCGCTTGTTGGCGCGCGGGCGCTGCCGCAGGGGCGTGGCCCCTGCAGGGGCGCCCACCGCCCGCCGCGTCAGAGGGCGCTGCTCTGTGCTTCCAGACGGACAAGCGTACAGAGAAACACGTGGCGATTGTTTGGAATTTCGTCGTTAAACTTCTCATCCGCGATCTGTCCATAAAATGCTTATTAGTTTCTTTCTTTGCTTCTTTCTTAATTTATTCAAGATAAGTTAGCGATTAGAATATTCATTCGCTGAACACTTTTTTATATTTGACATTCGGGCCAGGTTTAGTAATCAGCAATTATTTAAACAAAAAATGATTTTAGTTACGTAAAACGTTAACGTAAGATGACGCAAAAATTGACTTTTTGATATTATAATTGCATACACAAATGAAAACTTTATGTAATTTTATCGGCCGTGTATTACAGTATAATTGTTACAGTCTAATTTTCATTTAGAAGTGAAATTAAAAAAATGATTGAAAATGTTTAAATGGACTTCAAAACTTTTTGAGTTATGTGTATTGACACATTCATGGTGTGAAGTGTATCGAGAAAGCAAAGGAAAGTTATACCACTGGTAAATTTCCTCTCAATAGGATTTATTGAATGTAGAGGAATCATTTTGATAAATTTTATTGAAGAAAAAAAATAAAAATAAAAGCAGAGTAATACTAGAGGCAAACGATGATGCTGCGTTAAGAATACGTAGCCGAAGAGTGCATGATGGAGTTTGGCATAATGCACGAGCGGTTTCAATGTGATGTAATTTGCTGGCCTTTTCGTACTGCCATGTAGAATCACAGCTGAATCATTATCCCATACGTAATCATTCAGCTCTCATGTGTCGCCTCACAATCCCTCCTATCTCCATCTGCTGAAAGGTAAAAGCAAATCATCGCCGTGATCATCTGATTAGAGATAGGGAGAGCATCGAGGCGTGAACCCCTCCCTCGCCTTGTCCTGGGGGTCAAAGTATGACGCTTACCATCATTTGCAATTAACGAAGCAAGTTTGAGCTCTTGGAGCTGCCGCGCCGTGCAACCGAAGTCGCCGCCGTTTGCAAGACGCGTGATGAGGCGTGGCAGTCGCCGGAAGCCCCCGCCCCAAAGGCTTCTCTCCCTACCCCCCCCCCTCGCCGCTCTTACTTCCGGCGCTCGCTTGCAGCATGCGTCCCAGGTATCTCGTGTTGCATGAGCGTGAGGCTCTCTAGGCGGGAAAGTAGGGGCAAAATCGATGAGGCTTTTAATTTAAAGTTGCGCACAAACATCAAGGAATTGTAATAAAATTTATCTGTCTGAGAATTTTTCAATTGGGTTGCATTTGATGGATAAATATGATTTCACTTTCATGTAGGCAAAGAAGTTCGTCACTTTTATTTAGGTTCATTGCAGATAATATTTTTCCTCGACTCTGAACTAACTACATAGCAAGAAGAGACCATTTGAACAAACAATATCGTCACAGTTTAAAATGATGCTACTTTACATCGTACTACTTACAAATGATGACAAGGGGTCTTTATTTTTAAGATTTGAAGCAATGAGGTCCCCATATGTTGCGTAACTCCGTCTTTTGTGAGACTATGTTGATGCTTGAGATACACAATGGCTCATTTCAGTGGACTTAGCTTATTTGAAAGGTGTTATAATGGTCATAGAGAGTATTGAAAGAAGTTATGTAAACATTGCTGATAAAAAGTTTCCTTATCAGCTTTTTATATGTGCTGTTAATGGGTAACTTTATGGGTCAAGTACGATCGTGTCAAAAATTGTGAGAATAGATACTTATTCTATACCATGCCTATCTGCTAAACAATTTTAACATATTTTATTAAGAAACGTTCTTGAATATTTTTCCATGTTCGTAATTCTCGTGAAATGGGTTTTGGCTTAAATTATTTTGAAACATGAATCTCATCATCTTGAGGTGTCTCGTCTGCCCTCCCTTGATGCTCTTCCCTTGAAAAGAAGCCAAGCGACTACTGAGGAAAGATTATCCAACACTTGGTGACTCAGACTGGGCCTGCGAGCTGGGGGACCCGAGTAACAAGCCGCTGCAGTCGGCTGCCGGAGGGTCTGTCGGAGGGTCTGTGCTGAGAGTTCATAGAAGTGAGGGACGCGCCTCGCACGCTGTTCTGGACTCCTCTCCTACTTCTAGCATGTAGAAAAACGTCCATGGATAACTACCACGTATTTCCTTCCACAGTTCAGCAATTGTTCTGATTTCAAATTACTAATGATCTGCTATTTATTAAACTAGAAAACTGTATGAGGCTCTACTCGCATACTATTGATCATTCCGTATAAAAGAACTAAATAAATTTGATTCTGGAACACATAGATTATATATTATGAATGTATAAGAGAAATTAAAACAATGAAGGCAATGAAGCAGGCTTTTTTCATTAAGTGAATATTGTGTGGGTCTGGTGTAGAAGTGCACGCCACTCAGAAATCACGGGTATATACGCATTATGAGTAAACTTTTTAATAAAACAGGCTCTGTATGGGAAGAAAAGTACGCCTTTTTGGAACATCTCTTGACTTAATATTTAGTATTTTAGTCATGGGCTCATTCATTAATCAATGCGAAAAGAAAGGTGATTAAAGTAGTGTGTTAACGCAAGACTGTACTTGGCAAGATTAGTAAAATTCGTATAGCCATTTATGAAATACTTCACTTATTTAATTCAAGCGCTTATTGAACTTTCATATTCTCAATTTTACTCTTCGACATACAGATATTCGTACTGGATTATTTTATCGTTTTCATTATGATTCTTATTCCATAATATGTACCTCAATGGAAACGTTCATTCCTTCCATTGAAATTTCACTGAAAAAGCTCAAAGACACACATTTTCGAAATTTGTTATATATTTATTGTATTCACATTTTCATTATGTAAAATTCATGGGCTTATTCTATACTAAAACAACTATGCATCCGTTGTTAGAATCATACAAAAAGACGTTTCTTTCTTCAGATTAATTATGGAAACAGTAGATTCGAACTTGAAATAAAGGAATTCGCGAAAGGTCGAGATTGAAATTGAGTAGGGGACCCGAGTGCTGATTTTGGATCTTCCGAATAGTTGTGAATGTTTAGAGCTCGTGGTCTAATATCTAGAGTACTCACCTTCCGTTGCTGGAGCCTGGGTGCAGCCCCCGGCCAATGTGTGAGGAATATCTGATGAGCAAAGCATTCATTCCAAGGACATTCCACCTCACCAAGCATATCATAATTAGCGCTATCGTCTGCGTTGGTCATCACTCAAGGACCTCAGTGACTAGTAGTTGAAAGGCTCCTAAACCCCAATGACTAATGGTAATTTATTTAACAAGATGAAGCGATATGTCATACATGAGAGGTATTCTGCCTTTCCCGGGGAGATATGTTTCTATCGTGGTGTGTAGTATTTTATTTTATTCCAGTTTTTGAAAAACTTGAACACCAATTTAAATATGTTAGATGATGTCATGCTATTGTTTCTTACGCTGCCTTATGTACCTTATGGGGAAAAAAACTTGAAGTTGAAAAGTACATTTGGCCCAATTTCTTGGTATAGTACATTTTACGTTCCACAGTACGTTTCAAAGAATGGTATTGCGCATTTTAAAAGGGCAACGTGAAAGTAATTCTAGTCATTAATGTTTAGACCCTGATTATCTTTCTTACTTGTTTAGTCTTGGCACCTTGTACTTCCGGTATATTGTTCAGAGGAAGAGATTGGCACTGGCACTGCTTTATGGACAGCGCGGCGCCGGTGGGTGCCGCGGCCGGTGGATGCGTGCGTGCGGCGGGCGGGCGGGCGGGCGGGCGGGACGTGGAGTTACGCGTCCGGCGCTCTGCCCGCGTGTGTCTGCGATGGCCGTTGCTTGTTGTTACGTAGACGAGCTCTGCTTGGCACAATGAAGTAAAATTTCGTGTCACTTTTAAAGTCACACCAAAAGATCTGCCATTTATTTAAACAGTTCTGGTACTGGGGCTTCCGTCAAATCCCTTTTTACACTTTCATACAAAATACAATGTTGCTTTGAAATACTGAGATTCAAACACAAACTTTTAGATGGATAGAACTTTAATTAATGGAGGCTGTCGTCATGGAGGAGAACAATAGACTTCGCCATTTGATCCAGAAGGTAGCTTTTCGAGGAAAACTGGAGGTGAATACCGGAGCATCTGAAGAGAATACTTGTACATATTAAGATAGTTGTCAAGATTATTTACAGAGTTGTTCTCCTACGTGTATAGATGTTTTCACATTTCAATACAAAGTAAATTAGGTACTATTTAAAAACAACCCTTATTTCGAAATTCCCTGTCGCATCGGAAATGATATAATCCATGTTTGGACTGCCTTTTGGAAAAATATAATATGCGTTCCATATTATGCAAAATTTCCAGCTGAACAGATATAGCGAACTAGGCTGCATATGTCGAAATCAGAAGACGCCCATCTTCATTCATGGAAGTTTTTCCAGAAACAAAAAAATGTGGCAGGGTCGGCTATGCAAAGCATCGTACTTAATTATAAGCTATTTATTATGTAGAAAATTACAAAAAATATTTTAATTATGTATCGTATAATTGTTAATTCAATTGTATACACTTGTAACGTTTAAATTCATTAAATAAAGAATCCATTACGCTTTGTTAAAAGGTCGTTAATGCGACCCAAGTACTCCATTTGGTCTTTCTTCTTCCTCTGAATGCTTCATTCGATGTGCATGAGACACGTGGGGCGGGGGGGGGGACCACTCCCCAATCTGTGCGCGGCGGCGCGGCCGGAGGCCTCCGGCGCCCCCGGGGAACCCCCGCGCGCGCGCTTTATGACGCAATTAACCTCCTTCGGCGAAAGCGCCCTCCTCCGGCGATGAGTGCACGCGGCGGCGCGGGCGGGAGCCACCCACGCGAGGCGAGGCGAGGCGGGGCGGGGACGCGCCCGCCCGCGCCCGGAATATGCGTCTGCCACCGCCGGCGCTTTGACGCCAATCGGCGCCTGTGCAAACGCTCTACTTCCTTCGCGTTTTCGCGAGGGCAACCCGTTGCTTAGCGGCGGCGGGCCGACTTTCAACGTCGGGATGCCAGCGCCGAATGCCGTTCGTTCCGGGGGCGAAGCGTGATCGTAGCTTTGCTTCTGCATTTATGTGCTTGCTGTCTGTCGCTGTGCCTTTGTTATATCGTCAGTTATTCCATTATTATTGGCAATGACTAAAGGTTTTTGGACACACCACGGCCTCACAAGCTGAGTCGCATACAATTTTCTTCGATTTCTGGCGGTGATTTTGACTGTAAGAAAGACTCAGTTGAGCAAGGATGCCACATTATCTAGTCTCCGCTGATCCAAAGAGGAAGTGTTATAATAAGTGAAAAACACTCTGTTTTTGTCTTCTGATTTTGTCCAAGACTTAATTTATTGACTCAATTTTTGTGAAAGCCAAGTACGTATTTCCTCATACATGTTCACCTTCGTTGTTTAACTTGTCACTAAATAGAATAAAAACTTAACGTTCGTGCCATTGATTGATATGTTAAAAGATCGTTATCAAAAGATATGTGTTTTCAATTGTCAATATAAGTACGATTAACGCTTGGATAATTTTTCCCTCGATTTCCATTTCCCGAGTTTTCCTCAAGTGCCTAAATCAAAACCAAGATGAATAATTGTATCGTTTTGCAACTGTTTGGTCACTCTTTTTTCTGTTTTTTATTATGCAACCCTACTTCTCTCGTTAAGAAAAAAAATGTCCTGACTTCAATAGAGAAATTTCCATTTCAGAAAAAGATATGGGCCTCGCCGATTGCTAGGGATTATAAGTTGAAGTAAGCTGAAGATAATTTTCAAAACGTTTAAAGTTCTGTTATATTAATTCGTAACAACTTTCTATATAACCACCAACTCGCGTGGGACACGAAGTGGAGTATTCCTCCTTTAACCTAGGCAGTCGTCAGGCATTGGCTTTTATCACTTCAGTTAGGGACGTGGCTCCATGTAAATCCCGGGATTCCCCGGCGGTCACCCATCGAGTAATCCGCGATGTTTCTAATTGCTTCACCTCCGTGATTTCACAGAGCGGGAAAGACGGTGGGCGGGAGAGTTGAATGCGCTCACGATCGGGTGCATTTGCATGTGGGGCTTGTGGGACATAGGGAGACCATAGATTCTACGGAGACAGTGGTTACCACGTTTTAGCCTAGGGTTGGCCCCTGATTCTATAACTACAGGTTTATTTGCCCGTGTCGCGACCTCTGTTCTCAACTTACGTACGGGATTATTCTGAGGGTCTCATCCGTCAGGAAAGCCTCAACTGTAGAGTGGTTTTCATGACCGCCGTGACATTGCTTTTGTCCGCAGGTACTACGACGAGGTCCTCGCGCTTATGTAGCTCACGCAAGGCTTCACGTTCCTCGCGCGGGAAAATACTGCGTGGCAATTTAGCGAGAGCCAAGAAGCGAGCCGATTCTCTATTGATGTAGCCGGCCTGATCGGCAGGCAACTTTGAGACCACCTCTGCCATGATATCCGTGGTAGGGCACATTCAGGATTGCTGGCGAAATTAAGACCTTTGCTCAGTACTGCCAAAGTAGATTCATCACGCTGTTCGTCTGTTAAGTTATCGACCATACTAATCGGGCCAACACGGCTGTACTACAAGTTCAATTTTTAGCACTAATGGTAAAAGTAGGACGATGCTCAGATGTTGGGGGTAAAACTGTGAATACATGTTACATAACATAATAATTTCGTTTTATCACATTACCTTGTAGTAATCTCAATGTAACAGTGATATGTATGCTTGAATTAAAATAACGTGAATAACTGTAAGACTTTTTAATAAATTGTGTATGACACACGAAGTAAAAGTGATTTCATTTTGCTCGGAAGATTGCGCCACTCCGCGTATCAGCCTCTTGTCGCGACATTTCCTCCTCGCAAAATAAAATGCCACCTTTACCACTAGTATCATATAAACATATTGTCTATAGCATTCGCCATGGCAAGTCTTGTAGAAATTTGATTTACTTGTCCAAGATAACATTTAAATAATAATTTCGGCCGATATTTTACAATCGCAGGGGCAGAGTATGCAGCGAAGACACGCGTAATACTTGAGGGTGTGGCGGGTTGCGTAGAGCGTCTGCTCAGGGGCGCTTGAGTCAGGATGAACGTAAAGCCTAGCGCGCACTGGATCGGTACGTCACGAATGGATGGGACCGGACGGACAACAATTTTTTAATGAATCGCGCGCAAATGAATGGGACGGCACGGACACTTCGGGCACTTTGCTTCATGCCTTGTGTTGTGCGCCAGGGCTTCATAATTTAAGTAAAAAAGCAATCGCATTGGGTTCATTTTTAATAGCAGAACAAGGAAATGAAGCAAAGGAGTCCAATTTCTCTTCTAAACAGAACGATAATAAAAAAGAGGAATTTCACATATTATATCCCGACCGGGTGGAAGATGAAAAATTATCTCAGTTCTTTGTGATGTCTCACGAAGAATTTGAAGCTAAATTGAATATTTTGAAAAATATAAGATATAAATAAATGTTTGTAACACGATTAAATGGTAGTATGGGACGGACGTATAATTGCATTACTTTATTTAGAGATGTACGAAAATAATCGGCACTATAATTTACGCAAGTGGCCTACAAAAATATACATCGATTATTAAACTAATGAATCATTCGAAAACATGGTATAATTTATTCACCGTGCGCAAATGAACCACGTTTCATCAGTACTGCTGCTTTCTATACATATTTAGAAATTTAAATTTTACAAACGTTACACCTTGATTCAGATGGTTTAGCTAACCAATTAAATTACACTTCCTAACAAGGTAATACATTTAATAAAACTTAATATCACGTTGTACAACTCGGGATAATTCTGGATCAACATAATTAAATTGAATGCATTCACGCTCCACACGCTTCAGATAACCTCACAACTGAGACGTCGCAATGGCCGGATTGTCCAGAAGATCATTCCTTCGGACTTTTTGCAAACGGCTGAAGGTGCGGATCGTCCCGTCCGTGCCGGCCTAGTGCGCGCCCACTTTCGGAATTCAATGTAATCAACGTTTAAAAAATCCCGTCCGTGCCTGCCGACCCAGTGCGCGCTAGGCTTAAATCAACGCGCGTCTATATGTCACACACATACGCACATTCTCATTGTACTATGCCTATATTCCTCGCCAGGTGCCAGCGATAAGATGACAAAGTTTTATCACAGTCGGATGAACGGTTCTGCAGCGCATAAAATACGAACAAACAAACATAGATTGTTGTGTTAGACTTTATAGGAAAGTTTATCTTGATCCTTGGATAAGCGTATTGCAATTTGACAAAATTTCATACTCATAATATGCACGGGTTATTTAAATGTAATTGTTTGTAAATGACATGTGGTTGTTGTTTTAGAATGTTGCCTAGAGATTTGAAGTGATTATTGTTTCCATCATTTATTTATGCGAAAATACGACTGTGTTAACCTTTTTAATTTGGAAGTGAGGAATGTACTAATTCAAGATTGGACTACGCGATCGGGTACGAAATCCAGTGTACCGGGTTTTTGTTTCCAGAAGCGAGTGTCACCCATAAAAATGTTTTTATTAGTTGACTATCCGGAAACATTTGTTTGAGACGAGGTTCATTCGCTAATGGATATTCGATATTCGGATTACGTTGTTGCTTTGATTGAGCTGCACTTCAATATTGGTTGTGCAACACGACATTCAAACTCGATTGTAAACCTATGCTTGTGACGCATTGGCGAGATATGGCCTGTACGTCCTGTGCGTATTTGCAGTTATAGACAGCCCACGAGAACGCGTGTTACACGTTCGGTTGTGTTGTGCGACTCAGAAAAGCAAATTTGTGGGAGGAATTCAACAGTTTTTGCACGCAGAAATGACATTAATTGAGAATGTAGACTGTCAGTACGTGTGAAGCACTGCTAAATGCAAAGGGCTCTAAAATAGCGGACATGTAAAATTCAAATGGCTTCATCGTCACAAGAAAGTTTTGTCATCAGTTATATACAAGGGCTAAATAACAATTCAATTCCACTTTATAATTTAGTATAATTTAATTTAAATAATTACCTAACTTCAAACATTAATAACACAAAACATACAAAAGCGTACAGAAATGTGTTATAAGAAATGTAGACAGAAAATGAGTCCATTCTTCTCAAAATATAGTTATTTAAAAATGTTTCTAATATCAACCATAAATCGATATTTGACATCGCTCTTCTCTACATTTTTATGATCCACGTCTTCTTTCCCTCACTGTAAATCCATAGTTCTTGCACCGCTGTAGCGCTCTATTGTTCTATTTATTTTCAGCATCACTGTCGCCAACTAAACATTTATTACAAAATCTAGCCTAGAAGGAACACGTACGTTATAAACCTACCATCTTCAAGACAACAAGAAGGTGGGAGACCTGTGTTCTACAACAAACAATTAGGTTTCTTGAATTTTATCTCGCCTGTGGCTGATTCTTCTCGTAATACATACTACTTTACATACCACTATTTTAATGGGTAGTATTTCGTGCAGCTTCTAATACCTGTCCACGCTATATTTTCTTCCTCACTGCGTTTCCTCTTCTCCTCTAGATGTGCACATATGCTTCCTTGTCGTTTCAGAGGAGTGTGTGTCTGTGCTGGGAGAACGCGCATGGCCCTCTGTATTCTCCACCGTGCGAAGCGTAATAGGAAGACAAATGCTTTTCGCGACCTTGCTCACTGAGTTGAACAGTTCGTAGCTTTCATTTGCTAACATCCTGCGGCGCGTCCTTTTAGAATGCACCCGCTATGCGGAGGCCGAAGGGCCGGGGCCGAGGGCGGCGGGGGCTGAGGGCGGCGGGGGCCGAGGGCGGCGGGGGCCGAGGGCGGCGGGGGTGGGCGAGGCGGCAGGAAGCGGCGCCGGCACCCGTTCAACTTTCCGCCAATTTACATGACTCGTTAGCGTCTCCGCGCCGCCTAGCCCTCCCGCGTTGTCGGCTCCAGGGCACCAATTTACATATTAAACAGCGCAGACATAACATAACACATCTGCTCTAATGGAGCTTGAATCTCTGCCTGCCTGGTCTCAGAACGGAATTGGAAAATGAGTTAGAATAAAGGCTTTTCTTACGACTTCCAAGAGTGCAGCTTGCATGCCGGTGAAATTTGCACTTGGATGTATCTCTTTAACGTTGGCAACCAATTGATGAAATGAGATAAAAGATCCGTTATGTCTATCCTAAAAGTGTAATGAACTTTTTTGTTGGAACTTTTGACATTTTATGGAATTTATGAGCCACAAATAAATTTCAATAATTTTACATTGTGCGAATGATTGTGAAGACACTACGTACCTAATTACAATTATTTTACACATAGCCCCGTGCTGTGCATTCCAAATATTCCAAATTTGATCTCAGAGGTGATTTCTGATAGTGATTGAATGTGACGGTTCAAAAAAGATCTCGTCAATTTGCCACCATTCTTCGCTAGACCACGTGAGTAACTTTTTCTCAATCGCCCAGACAGTTAGGGACAATGACAATTTTTCCCGATGTTGAATGCCTTTATTACATGACAATGAGGATTATTTACCTCACAATAGATGTTCACGGAAATAGAGTGACCGTAATTGGTGTCATTCGAAAAGTTCTTAAAATAAAAATAACTCCCTCTCTCTCCTCCCCTCTGCCTCTCCCTCTCTTCTGTTTCTCTGTTCTTTCCCATATTATCTTATTTGTTGTCTGACTACAAATTTCGTACGCCGTCGCTATACTTGACATGTTGCACAGCAACTTGTCATTAAAATTTAGGGGCAACTATAGGGAAGAATAGGGGGAAGGGTTTTTGTATTGCAAATTACGCGCAAAAAATGTTGGGCAGAGAAAAGCATAATCCGAATGTAAATGTCTCAATAAATTAGTTATCGTATTAGTAAAACATTTTATGTATAAGGAAAGAAACGAAGATAGAAATAATTTTTGTATCTACGTCTCGATATGCGTTAAATATGTGAAGAATGCTGAGGCAAAGTATGTTTTATTGGAGCTGAAGGAGATAGTGTAAAACGCCAGTCACGTTCGAAGCACGACCTTCGCCACTTTTTACATTCTACGCACGGTTGCCAATTCTAGCGAGCAAGGGTGAAGGTAGGACCACTTGGTTGCTATTGTGATCATAAAAACTCATTTCTATGCATATGCGATCTTTTCTTCACTTCATTTCACACATTCTACGCATTTATTGTGTTCTATCGGAAGAATGTACAATCTAACAACTCCAACTCTGTAGTTCAATGTGAATTTTTAGTACATTCTGTGATGAGAGGACTGTACAGACAAATCTTTTCTTTTATGTTTTTAAGTTTCGTATTTCTAATGTCTCCCTAATCGATTTTTTGACATCTCTTACTATATGGCTACTTCACCTGCTCATACATCATTTTTATCAACCGTGAATGCGTATTACTGTAAGTCCAACACGGCCAGATCTTGGAATTAAAACGCGTTCTCTTTTATCGGTTGTCGAAGTGTCGCGGAATACGTTACCCTTCGTCAGATGGAAGGTTGCAATGTACTACGTGGATTTTCTTTCGATTCTTCTTAAAACTGAAACGAAGCAATTCGATGTGACACCAGAAATAATCTTTTTTTTTATTACTACAATTCGAGTTCTCATTGACATTTATTCCTTTATTTCCATCGTTGGATATTCCGTAATATTAGGTGTCAATCATATTATTGAGAGAGCTGGATAATTTACGTTGAGTATGCAGAATAATTTATGAAGACCACTATCTATTGGTTTAGGCATTATTTGTTTATGCTTTTTCTCGTATGAAACGACCAGCAAAAATAACTTTGTGTTATTAAAAATATTGATACATATCTCTTAAATATATTGATAAGTTTTTGTATGTTTATAGGTGTTGTGGTGCGTTATCGTTGGCATTTCTAATGAAATAATTATAAACGTTGTCATTGCCAACAATAGTACTATTGTTGGCGAAGACAACGTTTATAATTATTTCATTTTGTATGTTTACCGATTTCCGCATCATTTAACGAAAACATTGCCGGAGGATGCACAGTTTTCTTTCAATTTTTGCGCGTATTGAAAATTAGAAATAGAGGCAACAATAAATAATAATAATAATAATAATAATAATAATAATAATAATAATAATAATAATAAGTGCACTGTGGAAAAGACAACTGCTGAGTACCTGGCGATCTCAGGATTTGGCTTTTCGGGTTTTCGTGGCAGAGCAGTGGAGTGCCGCAAGGCCTGAGCGGGAGAGGTGGGCGTGGCGGGGTGGGCGGCGCCGCGCTCTAACGCGCTCCGTTCAGCGCTTTCCCCGCGCTTCCTGGCCGCTGAGGCGCCGCGTCCGCTTCGGATCGCGCTGTCTGCGGCGCCGGCGCGTGCCTGCGCGCGCCTGCGCGTGGCGCTAGAGAAACGCTCAGCGCCAGAGAAACGCTCAGCGCCGTTGCGTCACCTGCTGCTGCGCCGGACTCGCGCTATCTAATTAGCGGTGATCGCCACCTGCAGAGGAAACCATTCAGGGAACAGGTTTCGGACGTCGTACCGAAGCCAGAATGTGCGCTAGATACATACGTGCTCCAGATTTTTCTTGATTTGTGAACTCATTTTTTAAGTGGAGGGTAGTGAAACAATTTGATGAATGTCACTTATATCTGCGACGTAATAAAATATTGAGTGAATCACAAATGTATTCTGAGCGTTGCAATAGAATATATTTTGCATTTTGATTTTGTTTTATTATTTCCTTTCTGTCATTCTATTCGGCCTTCTTGATTATTTTGCGACAAAACATTATTGAATGAATATTTTAAAATAGCTGTTCTCGGAGTTTTCCCCCTCTTTTCTATTTTGTTATAGAAGCCTTTTTTGGATGTTTTTTTAAAATTTATTTGATTGAATTTGTAAGTAGAATGTATGTAAGGTGTTTTCGTGACAATTATTTGAAGTTGATTGGAATATATCCTGTCTGAAACCCGTAGCCTATTTAATACCGTGTATGAAAATTAAGTATTTTTTGGATGAAGAAGAGACTATTCGTTCTTCATTTACACGTTTACTTCGAATACTTTCTTTGGTCGGAATCACCGGTATAGAAGGAATACCCGGAAATAGATTATTTGGAAACCAATTGCTTCAGATGTTACAATCATCATTTGGACTAGAGCATTGATGAAATATTGACGAAGCTTTGTTTAAAAATTCACCTGTGATTGTGTTGATTGTGCAATTTTTAAAATTTATTTTTATTTACTTACGTTAAACGTTTACTCATCTTTCAACTATGTATAGTTAAAATGACGGGAAGGGATTCTGGAACTCCAGAAAATGTGCGCAGATAATCTTCTCCCCCCTACGTCACATAAAGTTATTACTGTTTTTTGACTGAATAAATCTAAATCTAAATCTAAAATTTGAAAAATAGAAATTAAAGCCACAAATTTAAACCACTCGGTTCAAACTTGTGGAACGAGGAGCTTATGCTTTTTAGCGATGAGGATTTGAACGAAGATAACTTATTTATTTTGCCGTTGTATTCAAACAATAAGCTGATACTTATTATTAATATTCCCATTGAAATAGTACATTAGGAACCGGTATTTATTTATTGACTTATGATCAGGGAGTAAGTCGAGAAACTGACCATTACCAAAATTTTGTAATTTTCAAGTTGCCACTTCTGAAGCAGAATCTGGATTTGAAAATAAATTAAGAAAAAATCGAAGAAACTAAAAATTGAAATTTTTTAGAAAAGAGATCTATTGAGAAAGATGTATACTAATCGTCAATTGAGATTCATCATGGAATTTAGTACTGTAGCACAAGAATTGTAAAAAAATGTTCTTAACGGTGGCCACTACAGGCACTTTTACCCTAGTAAGTTCTTTGGTGGGGGGAGAAAACAAAACTTTTCTGTAAATGAACTCGCCCTGATAGTCAGTCGGCTCGACTTTCTGAAATCGTTGGCAAGACTTCATTCAGCAGACAAGTTTCTTTCCTCTTCTCGGCGCCCATTATCAGCGGTCGGTAACTGCAGCCTACGAGCCCACGGCTGCGCCGGAATATCTCATGCGGCACATGTCTTTTTTCAGCGAACATTTCTGATGGCCGCCTCTTTATGAAAAGAAAACAGTGGCATTCTGCCCCGGAGCTAGCGATCAGAGAGGCCGCCCGGCGAGGCGAGGACGGAGCCCGAGAGGCAGGCGCTAACCAACTTTTTTCTTCCGGTTCCGCTCCGCGCGGCAGGCCTTAAATCCACTGCCACTCCCGCCCCGCCCCGCCCCGCCCCGCACGCCCCGCCGCCGCTTTCCGTGGTTATTTACCCGACAGGGCGGAGCAGAACGCGCTTTGCAATTTGCGATGTAATAATGGGCCGGATTACCCGTCTACGGTGTTCGACGCGACTCATCGTCGAGTTTTGTGAGTTTGTGTTTGGTGTCGGAAGGATTCAGGTTATTCCTGTAATTAGAAGAAAGCGAGGAGATCCTGAGGACTTTTCAAGAGGAGTTCGAAATCGCTCGCCTCGGGTGTTTTCCCTCATGTTTCTTCGTAATGCTTCTTTTTTTTCCAGCAATATTTAGTGGATGTTTTCTTTCTCGAAATCTGAAGATTAAATTAGACTCTTCGCGCTGTGTAATAAGTAACAAAAAGTATGCAAAATATTATTGCTCATATTCTCTATGTAAGAGGTTTCTAAAACTCATTGCGGATGATACTAACTTATCTATTATTTTAATATTATTATATTATATTATTTTTATTATTAATGGAGAGAATCAGGCCATGGAGCCTTCTCTTCCGCCTAACCACTGACTCTACTTTAATACAGAGTTGTAACATTTAAGAGGGGGGAAAGTACATTTACGTCTGTGAGTGCAAATCTAGGGACCATCGCGGCATACACCTTAAACGAGTGAGTAAACCCAGATCACTTCAGTCAGAATGGTGGCTTAGGGTCGTATATTGTCATTATACCGAAGTGGAAGAAAAGGGAAAATGAGAAAAGGGGGAATCATAAAAAAATGAAGAAAATCCGAAAGAAAAAAAAGGAGCGAGACTAAGAGGAGGACAAGCTGTGCATTTATGACCGGTAGTGCAAAACAAGGGACTATAGCGGCGTATATTGCGTTCTTTACTTTATGAAAATATTTTATTTAGATAGAATAACCTTTGTAAGTGTCGATATCACTCCTATTCAGTAATGAGGAGGATTCACCGAGGAGAATTTTGTGACTCATGTCAACGGCGCAGTGGGACTTTCGAGAGGAGTATTCGTCCGATTAGATCGGACGAAGTGCGGCGTCCGCGGGGCGTGACGGACGTGACTTCTTCCCTGCAGTGAGGGAGTGCGGGCGGAGCTTTGTTCGCCTGCGGATGATCCACGGAGCGTCTCATCCATCACCCGGCCACCCTGCGGAATGAACTCCCGGAAGACGAGGAGCAGAGGGCGCTTTCTTCGGCAAGGAGCGCTGGCGACGACTTCGTCGCTCATGAAGGTGTCTCTTTCAGGGGCCCGCAAAGGAGTTGCGGAGAATCATTTGGGCGATTTACGATCGAGAGAGTGCAAGTTTACGCGTGCCGGTCATTAGGAACGGTAATTATTCCAGTTTTGACGTTGTATGCAGGTGATTAAAGAAGACGGGTTCTTACTCAAATCTCTTGTGTCTGGGTACGGCTAAGAAACAATCTATAACTACCTGGGAATCTGTTATTCGTTTATTTAGTTTCTAGTAGTTTTTATCAAAGGGTAATATCTTTATTTTTTCATAAAACCTTCAGTACTTCAATTGTTATCAGTGCAATTGTGTTTTTAATTTGATCTAAAGTATTGTAAAATAACTTAGTTTCTTAGTTTCAGTGCACTTTGGGATACTTTATTCCCTGCATTCTCCATACGATTTATGATTCTTCTTCAGTTGTAGCGTGATGTGTCAATCTCATTTCTTCTTGTTGAATGAATAATTCATGGGCATTATAGCTGCCGTCCAAAATTTTGTAGGTTTCAATAATGACCTCCCCTCCTCTGACCATTAATACTGACAAATCTACCTTCTAACTAAATTGGATATCAAGAAAATTTTGTTAGCTGTTATTGGACTTTTGATACCTTTTAGGTGATAGATGTGCCGTAAAATTCCTCCTCTTTTACGCATTTACATATTGAAGGTTAAGTATTGTAATGCTGCAGCGGAAAATTACAATTTTCGTCAGAAAAACTCTTATTGTAGGGCCCTGATACCGAAAAAGTGGATCAGTCGTGTTATCTCTTAGTAAATTAGTTCCTCCAACCCATTGTGTTACTGTAATCCACGATTCTTGAATCTTGAAAATTAGTTAGACGAAGAAATCGGCGTTTCTATTCGTCCGTCCGTCCGTCCGACCTGATGGCCGACCGTACGTTCATCTGTGGCCCAGACTAGCGCCTAGAAACCGTTCCTTTTTTTTTCTTTCTTTCTTTTTTTTTTTTTTTTTCCCTCCAAAAGTGAAGTCCCGAATCGTATTAGCCGATGCCGAGGCTGTGCGCATTAGAAACGGATATTTTGATTTTGGGGATACTATACTCGTACATGATCTCAAAAGACACTAGAATTTTTGGGACTGACGTTTACCTCGAATACAGCTAAGAACGCTTACAAAATATGAATAGTTTTCGCTTAATTTTTAGTTGCACAGAAGGTGAAATATTTTCTCAAAAATGGTTCCCTATGTTTTCTGTTATTCTCCTTCAAACTGAACAAAGTCCGCTTTAAAAAGTTGCGCTGATGTGATTTTGATTGAACTCTATTATGGAAAATTGCAAAAGTTACAAATAATGCAAGAAAGTTTGTGCTGTTGTAGTTATAATAAGACCACCACGCTTTGCACATTAGATAGTAAGTGTGGTGCAAATTTACGGCCTCAAAACGTTGTGTCTAGAAAGAAGAAAGCCTTCTGAAAGAAATACATTTCAGTTTAGGGATTCTCTTACCAATTTAGAGAACTCGTTTAATACTCGTGAATAAGTTTGAAGTTATGATGAGAGATCGAGAGGTGTTCTAATATTTGTGTGTGGATCAGAGTTAATGTCCTTACCCGAGTCACTTGTGTGCACTGTGAGTAAAAGTGAACCTGCAACGGGTTCGTGCGATCTTCGTATTTTTTCATCGTGTTTTTCCTTTGTATTTTAACTTGTTCTTTTCCGTTATATAATTCCTTTCCCGTAAAGGAATACCAGGATTAGAATAAAAAAACTATATTCTTTCAGTATATGTTGGAAGAATGACATTTCATCTCACACCCCTAGCCTTTTTTTAAAATAATTCTTCACTTTGCTGCAGAATTTCTCATCGCGTTCTTTTAGCTACATGATATCATTCGCCGTAAAAAAAATAAGAAAGAGTTCTGCCCGCAACTGCAGAGTTCGAGTGGTATATACTCGCAGATCAATGTATTGCGTATCACGTCCTCCTGGCATTGTAACAACTCATTGTTGAATTAAAGTTCTATTCAATCATTAACGATTGTGATAAAAGTTGTAGTATTCATGTGACAAAATGGCACGAAAAGCTGCAAAATCGTAGGAAGTGATGTAGTAGGAATTGCCCTTGTAATGAATTAATGAAAAGATCTATTTCATTGTTGTTGTTTAACTGCCCTTTTCCTTTGCATCTAGACTTCCCTAAATTTTTGTCGTAATGTTTTGTCGTTAAAAATTGTTCAGTTCGCGAGTCTCACGTATTATCATGTTCTGCCTATGTAATAGTGATTTTTTTGTAAATTGTGACTAAAACACAATAGTTTCAAAGTGGGTATTATCAATCCTTAGGGCCATATCGCATTTTTAAATTTCGTTATAACTAAAATCTTGTATCACTGTAATTGCATTTTGTTTCAAATTTTCACCGTAAAGCAAGAAATCTTTCTTCAAGAATGAAAATTTAACATTTTTGAGAGAATAATGCAGGCCTGAATGAGAATAATGGGGAGAAATGTATCCTCGAAACGTAGAAGTATCACAAATCTTGTAATAAGAGGACTAATTGTCAAAATAATGAAGGACTGAAATGTTCTCGTGTGTAATTTCTGTATGTACGAAGTTTTATTGTGTGTTGTTATGACAAGATAATACTTTTAATATTTCACCTAAATATGTTGACTCAGATACAATAATGGTTATATTTATCAAAATGCGATGAATCTGGTAAAACGTTGTTTGTAATTTTGTTGGACCAAATAAAATAGCTATTTACTATGTCCACGGAAATGTTCTAAATAAGGAGTCACATTATAAGAATAACAAAAGTTTATGATAAGCAACGTCACAATGTTCCAGTTGCAAATCGGCACCATAAACTTTACCAATCTTTAATACGCCCAGGAGAGAAAGCCGTGACCGTAACCCGTTGTGAAAATTCCAGATGTCCAATTACCAATCGTAAGTCACAGCCCCAACACAAGATTGCCTAGAATCGTATCCAGTTCACTACAGACTCCACGTACCACACACTGTGACGGCACGTGGGCCTTCTGTCTCCAAATCTGTGTCCCGCTGCGGTGGCCCGCTGTCCCTGTCTTCCGCTCGGCGACGTCACTTTCCGACTCGCCCTGCGCCCCGGGCCCACCCTGCCACGCGCGGCCCATTGAATCTTCCCACATGCACACATCCAGCGAAATATATATACTAAAGTACACCCACATTCAGTAAAAAAATAACTTGCACTCTTCTGCGGGAATACAGAACGTTGCCCTACCATCGAACGTATTTAGATGGCTCGGCTTTAATGTGCCTTGAAGATATCAGCATTCGATATTTTGGCAGGTATCGACTAGCTGTTCATTAGCGTTTTGAATTAAATTCGATTGAATGGAAGAGAATGTAATGGAATTTGTTCAGGGCCGCGGTACAACTTCATTAACCTAGTCTTGTCACAATCACTCATCCTCTAATTAATTATGAACGACACTCAGAAATTGTCTTTCTTGTATTAGGTTGTCTGTGCGATTTTATTTTTCACCACTCGTCGCTTTATGAGGCAAAGACGAGTGATACTTGGAACACATTGATCATTCTAGCTTCTCTACATTTTCAATTCTCTCTAATGTTTTCGAACCATTTGCTCTTTTTGTTGACTGCCTCATTTAACTTTACAATAAATTACTCATCAAAGAGAGGACCCCTGTTTTGCTTTTACAAGTCTGATAAAAGCCTGTTGTTTACAGAAACATGTGTTGATATGTTGGTTATTGACACACCTTAGGTATTTAGTGTACAATAAAGTGCACGTTAAACATAAAATTAACGGCCAATTAATCACTGCCCTACGACATAAAATGCTGTGACATCGCGACGAATGAGTAGATTTGGAGTAAAGGGGGAAATATCACTTGGGGAGAGGCGGATGATAAATTATTAACACTAGTATCAAAGGTATAATTTGAAATTTATAGGGTCTTCAAAACCTGCTTTAGCACGCCATAATGATGACACCAATCGTATACTGAGCCACTGTTAGCAAGAATACCAGGACACGTCTATAACCGCCTATAAGATGGCTGTTATCTTGCGAACCATCGCAGAAAAAGTGCCCGAACTGTGGCAATAAAAACAAAGAAATAATTATAGGCAAATTTAGGTAAAATTATTTTATCTTCAGGACACACAGGCAAACAGAATGAGGCTCTAGACTCTAGCAGTGCTAACGCAAATTTCATCGAACATTTTGAAGAACGTCGGTCCGTATGGTCTTCTCTTCCACATGGAGCCAGTACCTTTATCGGCAGCGGCCGGGCGTGCAGAGCAGTGTCGTTGGGAAGGGTGCGTGTCGGAGTAATGTATCGGACGTGTCGCCCTGCGCGCCATCTCGTGACCGCGCTCTCCCCGGCGCCGCCCCCCGGCGCGAGGCGGGCGTTCGATAATGGCGTATCGCCATTACGCCCAGGGCAAGATAAATGGCAGAGATTGACGATAAGGATCGCGTTCCTTGAATTTCGACGCCTCCATCTACCTCCTCTTGCCCCCCCCTCCAACTCTCCCTTCCACCCCCACCCCCAATCCTCCGTCCTCTATCTCCCTTCTTGGCGGCGTCCGACTCCGGGGCGCGCGTGCCCCGAAAACGGGCCATTAGCCTTTCAAATCTGTGTTTTGTATTCAGGCTTATGCTGAAGAACTGGAGCATCCGAGAGGAACGCCGGGCCTTCGACGGCTGCTTCGTCGACTGCCGAGAGATAAATGTTCGAGTCGCAAAGTTTTTCACGGGATTGCACGCGCGTGAATTTGGACAGGTAGTCTAACAGCTAACATATGGGATTCGGGGATATGCCTGATTTCGTCTTGAGTTCAAAAGCTCTTTATAAATGTTTTGATCAGCTTCCTCCATTGGTACATCCATGAAAACTTCGTTTCACATAAGGACAATGTTGAAAAGTTGGCACGCTTCTTTGCCAAGGCGTGTTCACTCATTTTTCCTCTATGGTACTCGAAACACCGAGACATTTTTATTAAAGTGTCACTTTCAGGGGAGGTCGATGACTTTATTGACGTCTTTTATATTAATATAACGTCATTTCAAAGTAGAGGTAAAGATGTCCCTTCAAAGTCATTATGTTTTTGAACAAGCATTTATTACGAGTTTAAGAAATATTTTTCAGACGGGGGTGCATGCAACGCGTAAACACATTTCATGTTAATGTTCATTGATAGATATTGAATGATTCTAAAATTAAATTTATCCAAAGAGGGAGGTAGACAGTGGATGGGTAAGATGAGGTGCTGCCTGTCACCAACGCTCGTGATTTAAAATAATGATAATAATAGTAATAATAATAATAATAATAATAATAATAATAATAATAATAATGTAAACAAAACCAATAAATGGAGTGCAGATATGGTAACTTGTGGATCATAAATTCGTTCCCCGGTGATATGAACTGGACTTCTTTTCAAGTGGGGTTGAACTTCGCGTGTACACTCACTCCCTTAAACATTAATGATACACTGTAAATGTTTTAAATGCACTTTTTGATCTTACCTTATTTACGCTCGCCAAATTTGCGGAAACGGAAGAAAAATATACATATCAAACTTTGAATAAACTCAAGATATTATACGATTTACAATAAAAATATATACATTAACATTATTCAGAGAATTTTGAAACAAGCCGTGTAACTGATACCTCTCCAAAATAAATTCTCAGCAATCTGCTCTTCTTGATATTGTGGTTCGGTCTACAGAATGAGTCTGGCATTCCAAAAAGAAAGTTTCAAGTTTCCCAAAGGACTTAATACGCCCTCAATTACATGTGTTGCTTGAGCATATAATTAATGAAATACAGGCAGTTGAATACCCTGTAGTTAGACTGTGGGTGAAGTCTGAGCTTGCACTAATTGCCCTGCCCTGTTGTCTACACGTTGTTATGTTACCGCATGTGCATTGCAATGCACAATTACAACTGGAAAGTGCAAATGCAAAGGGAATGCTAATAAATTAAATAAAAATGCTTAGCCGATCTTTGATTGAGTATGTATGGATATTGACATTACAATTTTTTTTAAAAGTCTTTTCATAAATACACTTGGGAGTAGGGAAGGCGGCACCCAGGCAGTGTCGCCGGCCCCCCATTAGCCGATTCCAAGCCAGGGCTGCATTTAATCCGGGAAGTGCACCCGCACACGACGCTGGAGCCGCGCCCACCCCTCCCCGAAGCGCGCATCGCACACTTTCTCGAAAACGAACAACGTGCGAGATGTATGTGTAAAATTAAACAATTCAAAAAGTGTGGCGTTTGTATTTTTTCCAGCAGATTCCAATTTTTTTCTACTCATATATGGAGATGATGTGCGTCCAAATGTCACTTCGTTTACGTTAGACACGTTCATACATTAGAGAAGATTTCTCCTCTTTTAACTGCGTTCATTTCCCTTTCAGTAAGCTTCACGAGAAAAAGAAATTGTTAAAGTAATTTTGTTTGTTTGTTTCTTTCTTCTATTTTTTTATTTACTTATTTCAAAAATAGTTAAAAACTGTGTGTGACGTGCTATGGGGAGAAGTTAATTTGAAGTTACATTTATGTCCAGAAGCAAAACAAGGGCCATCCCATCATTTGCTCGAGGATAAGGGAAACTGGACGAAAACCTGATCGAGACGGAGGTGATTGACCCCAAAGCTGAAGTACAATACTAGTTGCAGGTTCTTTACAATTATAAATCCAAATGGTATAAAATACATTAAATGTCATTGTTAAAATTAATATTACTTTCCTTTTGGATGCTCGGTATAGTCTGTAATTGTATAGAAAAGTATCTAATCGTCTTCAAAATCGTTGTCTTCAGTCTGCAGAAGTCTCCCGTTTTCCATTCCGAAGAAGCAGCTCATTCCCACAGGTTGTCGTTTGCGCCCCGTTTCAGAGGAGGCGCGAAGGGCCTTCAAAGGGCTCGCGTGCCGGACGGCGTCGGGGGAGCGCGCCGCCCGATTAACGCGGCGGTTGGCGAATTTGCCCTCCGACACTGGCTTCGAGTCTCCGAGTGGCGCGGGGACGGCAGGAAAAGGAATTCTGGCGCCACTTCTCTCGAGGCGACCTGAGAGTATAATGCAGCAGTACACATCACGATGTTACGTACTTGAAGTGCTACGTTTTGTTCTTATTTGTCAAAAGCGTTTCCGATGTTTCCATTTTTAGGGGAGGAATTTTTTTAGTCCTGCGTTGGTCATCAAATTCGTTCTTATCATTCCCAAATTTTCCTGTTTGATGTTCTTTGGGAGAGCATTCTAAAGCTTAAAATAATCACAATTATTTTACCTTAAATTATTATTATTATTATTATTATTATTATTATTATTATTATTATTGAAAAGAGACTTTAATAAATGGCGAACAGATGCAGACTTTCTATTTTAGTCGTATTTTCTTCCTGCCCATGAACTCCCTTAATAAAATGTGATGAGTTCACAGTCGACAGTACGAGGAAATTTTAATTAAAAATTTCATGCGTGTGGTAGATATGTAGTATCATTCTGAATCTAAGTTTTAAAAACGTGTTGTCACACATGAAACAAATGTTTCCTTCAGTTCAGAATTGCAATTAGTTTGTGATTCTGTGAACTAACACGTATGATCGCAAAGCACTGTACTTAAAAAACAAAACACACACACACACACACACACACACACACACACACAGAAAAACCGCTTATGTATTTGTATTAAAGCGTGTTTTGACGATGTTAAAATGAGTGCAGCCATTCTTTAGTTTTAATTAAAATAGGATTTCCAAATTAATCAATTTTTTCAAATGTGTTCTCCAGCATGTCTTATCTGTTTTTTTTTTCAATACATCATCAATTAATAAATAAAAATACATAATTCCGTTGTTTTAATTCCATTAAATTCCATTAAACAATTACAACATTATTAACCTAGTCTTCAAACCGAATGAACGTCGATATATCGATACTATTTATATAAATAGAACACGTATGATTACCTCATATCGTATACTACCTCGATTGAGGTAGGAAGTGACAGTTACAATTTCACACTTGGGGCAGTATTGTGGAGTCTTGGAGCATTGTTGCGAAGAAAACTTTTTCAAGAACCAAAAGTATTCGTGATAAAAATAGTTGTGAACTTTATATATCTATTAGTGGGCAATCTAAACTTCTAAATTTTGTATTGGATATTAGTCTTGTAACTTTTTCTGTGAAGCATTCGCTAATTGGATGCGCAAGTATTTACGCTCTCTCCAGTTGTTAACTAAAAATGGAAAACACATTTAAACTGATCTTTACTTTGTAAGTAATATTCTAAGTAACACTAATGAAAAGGGAGATATCGGATGAGATTGAGTAGCGGGAAGGCAGCTTTGAAAATGATCTTCAGCTGCAAACATTTATTTTTCGTAGTTATGATACGAAAAGTATGCACCTTCACAGTTTTCGTTTCCAAAATTGTCTCGGTTGCTATAAAAAGGACTTCAGATAGGATCGATCTTTGTTGCTGATCAGTGATTCCGGGTGCCTAAATTGCCAATGCCATCATTTCCGCAAGTGTAGTGCTACATGTTTTGATCGCGGGAGGTGGCGGTGATCTTGCGCGGCCAAAGGGCGAAATCCGGCACCGACCTACATGGGCTTGGGGGATTTTTCCGAGCCAGGTATCTCCCACCTGCGTGGCACCGCTCCAGCCAGGGCGAACTCTGAGCTCCCGGACGGTCTCCCGACATGTATGGCAGTGTAGTGCATGCGAGTATAAGTGTGTGTTAGTAAGAGGCGAAGAGGAAGGAAAGATCGCGCGCTCCAGCAGCATTCGCCTGGTGTTGGTCGGAGAAACCATGGAAAACTTCCGATCAGAGCAGCCGGGCGGAGGAAATCTCCTCCGGGCAGCAGGTTAATTCCACGTAGCTTTGGAACCTGTTTCGAAAATCATGCACCGTCGATACTCAAACTCCAGACCTTCCGATCAGAGACCGTGCAGTGACATCAGTTGATGCCCTCAGCCATTCTTAACGGTAAAATCAATGTTCATTTTCAGTCTAACCTGAATCTTGAAAACGCTGCAACATTGTGAGGAAAATCGATATCGCGGCAAATCTCTATATTACACCATCCACTGAGTTTCAGGAAGCTAATTACAATTCTATTTTTGAAGAACATTAACCGGTTTTATCACTCTTTGAACGTCGTCCTCCCCAGCATGCAAACAGGGATAGACAGTAACGGGTGAAAATTCTAAAGAATAAACCTTTGCGTACCTAATTATTCACTTTTTATTCCCTTTGTTCGCCCGTGCTTTGCATTTCAATTACGCCCTTCAACCCACGTAAATGACGGTTACCGCGCTTCGCCGGGAGAGGAAAGAAGCAGATCAAAGGGAGGCATTTCCCTTTTGTAGGTTCCGAGATCTGGCCGTTCGTTCCGCTGATCCATACCTGGCTCTTTGACGGCGACTCGCGGCGCCGGCGGCGGCTTTCGCCAGGGCTGCGTGCTCCGCAGAGCGCGCCGGAAAATGCTGCGCCGATTACGAAGGCGTCGTGGTCACTCCAAGACGTGGGAATAATCGGCGCCTTTGACGCAATTCTTTTAAGGTTTTGCATACAACGGCGCACTGAAGGGTCTTGGTTGTGCTCGAGGAACGGCAAATACTTCAAGCAGTGGCGGTTGGCAGGTTGCGATCTGGGAGTGTCGGCATGTGTGTCTCAACAATCACATATATTTTGTTCTTCAGAACACGCGAGCATGCTTTCTCGTACGAAAGCAAACTATTTTATGTAGTGTACTGACAGATTTGCAAGCTGAAATGCTAACACCACGTCTGAATCCTTCGTGATCTGTAGATAAATGATTCATCTATCGGTCGAGATTCTAATTAAGCATATCAAGAATAGTTTGTATGTGTTTGACATTAGGCTAGGGGTAGGGTTTGACATTAATATATATTTATCTATTAAATATTTTCTTTCTTGAGAATGAGCGATATAATGTTAAGTGTCCATTGTTGCGAAATTGTTCATTTTTACTTTCTCCCTAAGGATTGGAGAGAAAGCGATGTAGTGCTGCGCGAAAAAACGGCGACTTTTCGGCAGAGAAGCTCTTATTAGAGGGCTCTGGCAGTGAAAAAGGGGATGCATCCAGTTGTTAAATTCAAAAAAGTCATTTATCACGTGGTATTGCCAGAATCCATGTTTTGTGGGTTTTTGTTACAGAAATATCAAATGACAGCAAGAGGGCTGTCCGTCTGTGAACAACGCTAGCGGGTAAACCGTTCTCCAAAAAATAAATTCCCCAATCGATCTGGCTGATGTCGCGGTCTCTTGGATTTGCAACCGATATTTTAATTATGGGGATACTTTATATGAAGACCCTGGGATATTTTCCAAATTTTCAAAAAAGGCTCCATCGTTTTTGATTACATTTTGTTGATGGATAGCGTGAAGGACGTTTAAAATAATGGTGGAGATCTCATTTCCATTAAAAGCTAATTTTTCGAAAATTATAAACAAATTTAAACATATATATTATAAAAATATTTTCGGCGTCGTCCTACAAATACAATTATGAAGTGAGATATTTTTCCCTTAATGACATCTGTTTCTCAAAGATAGATTTTGATATAAGGTCATGTACAATTTTTCGAAAATTTGAGTACTTTCGGGTAATTTGGTGTAAAAGTACGGGTGAGAAAGTACATGGTGTTTTAGCACCACTTGTTTAGGATATCATTGATTAATTGTATTGTCTCTGCAATCATCTCAGGAATTCATTTAGTGTTGCTTATTCTCCGGGAGACTTCCCTGTCTTCAGTTCTGATAAAGAGTAGTTGATTACATGTGCGTCAAATTCAGGAGACATATGTTGCGTTGCCTATTTGTGTAGTGTTAAGGATTTTCGGTTAATTTCAGTATCTTTTGAACTTTTTCTTGGGGTGTTTTGACTTCTCATGCTGCCAAGTCAATGCAACGCTCAATTAGTAGATAGTGTGTGGATTTTTGTGAAAAGTAGTTGTAGTCATAATTATTTCTGACCGTTTTCTGGTTTGTTTCAAAGCGCAAGTCTACAATAAGTTTCTTTATGTTTTGTGTTTTGAGTTATCTTTATGTTTTCTAGGTTGTCCGTGAGAATAATCAATTTAGTTAAAACCAGTTAATGAAAGAAAATTAGAATTCATGAACATGGACAACTTCATGGAAAGATAATTTCTTGGTCATGTTTCTTAAGTCTATATGTGCAAAAGAGGCCTATTGTAATGACACATGTATTATCTCTCACCTTGGTGCTCCAACAGGTTAAGAAAATGCGCAGGGTTCGTTTTCGGTGAATCCTGGATTTTCGAAAGTCGCATAAGTTAGAAATAATGCGAGAAACCACTTGTTTCGTGTCGGGAAAGTTTGCGTTTAGTTGTGCGACTGATGTACTCGTAGGGGTGATGTGCCTGGCTTGTAAAGTAGAAGGACCTTTTGTTCGAATTTCGAGGCGGAGAAAAAAAAATTATTGGTTAGAAACACTTTTGCAGGTTCATGTAGTAGTGTAATATTGCGAAGACTTCGAGAAAGTGTGTTCGGTTGTGGCACCTTTGCAGGGCCCGATAATACGATTTTTTTTCGGTCGAAAAACCCTATTTTCGCCGCAGCAATACAATACTTTCGTTTTACTTCGTAATTACGTAAGGCAAGAAAGTAAAAGGAAAACATTGGAAGAACATTTAGGAAAACTCCTACAAAAGGGTTTAATGATTATTTTCCTATAGAGGATGTCCCAGGAGGAAACGTTAATATTTTGGGAGATCAGAGAATCAGATACTTTAAACAACAACATTTACTCTTATATGAACGTATGTGTCTCTTATTTCGAAGGGTTTCCGAAGAAGATGTGGTGACTTTGTCTTATTCGGAAGGGTCTTGAGATAGAACTATTGTCTCTAATATTGTTGTTGTTATTATTATTATTATTATTATTATTATTATTATTATTATTATTAAACTATCACTAGTAACACAGGTAGCATAGATACTACCATACATTTTCGAAAATTTCGCCATCTGTACACTCTTGCACTCGTGTGAGGACAATGTGTTGGTTCACTGACTCCCGTCGTTCCCGGAGTCATCAGTGTTCGATGTGATGAAAGCAGTTGGAGGTTGCTTTGCCACGTTGGCATTATTCCCTAGTAGTGTTTGCTCAAGCTGTGAGTAATGCATGTACAAGCGGTCACCAGGTTGTATTCGTTAAACTTTGCCAAACGTGTGTTTATTTAACTTTGAGACGTACAGTACCTCTACGAATTTTTTGGTGTGTGTGTGTGTGTGTTGATAGTGCTAAGTTATGTGTTTTAAAGAATCTTTTCTTAGTGTTCCATATGTTTTCGTTCAAATGAAAGTCGATTGGATCTCGTGCCTTATTCAGGAAATGTCTTTAACATATTTAAGGAAGGGAGTGGAAAATATGTGGTAAGAATTCTGCGCTTAGGAAAACGTCTGTATTTTTGTACTACGTCAATGGCACTACCTTCACAAAAGCAACACACACAACATATCAGCATATTCTTCAATTTTGAATGTGAGCGACATTTTGTACATCATGCCCGTAGTGTACCAGCGATCATAAGCCCAACTGACATTTCAGAGAATAAGATTCTTGGGAAAAGCACAATGCGAGAAGAGGAAAGAATACTATTGCGTGTCAAGTCCAAAATAATGTTCTGTCAACTAGCTCTATGTTCGAAATCCTTCGGAATATGACCCCTGTTTATATGACTTGTTTGTTTAGAACGCCCGATTTGCTTACCCCGACCCAAATAATAATAATAATAATAATAATAATAATAATAATAATAATAACGACGTTTTTCGTGTAATTCCTGTATATGAATCCCTTAAAACCCATGTGTTTTCACACCATTTTCAAGGAAGTTGATAACCATTTTCAGCCATTAGCCTTTCACTAGCATATGATAGACAAAGATAGCCACTTGCTGAGCACGGCTATCAAACTAATTGAAAATGGAGTTCACCTCTTAGGCTTTAAGGGGCTTTTTTCTGTCTTTCTTCGTCATCGCTTGATATGCTTGCGTGGCTGCCGTTTGGGCCGCGGTGGCCGTCCAAGGCGCGATCGGAGTGGATGCGGTGATTGCGCCGCAGGAGATTGGCCCGCGGCCGCCGCTCGTCGCCCGGGCGGCGTTTGACGCACGGCGCCGTCAGCGGACGGGCGCCGCCCCTCCCCCGCCCGCGCCCTCTGCTCCCTCGCCGCCGCTCAGGCACGTCTGCTGGCAAGGCAGCACTCTCGATTCTGGGTGCTCTTTTAGGAGGTGGCGACGGATTTAATTAGAATTTAGGGGAACGTAGACTTTTTGGTCGTACGAAGTTGATGTGTTGTCTTTTTAACTACGGACGCGGAGATAAGTTGTTCATGGGAAAGGATTATTGAATCCAGAAACTACTTGTTTCATTCAAAAAGGTATATGTGTATTCCATCGACTGCTGTCACAATTACAAAAGTAGAATGAATGAAAATACTAGCTTGGTTGGCTCTCAGATTCCGTTTCCTGATTGTAGCTACAAGTTAGGACTCTGTAGGATCGATCTCGAGACCGCCCAAAGCATTGAAATTTTAAAAATACTCGAGGGGATTGCGCACATTCCATTGAAAGTAAAATGGCAATAACCTGGTTTACTGATGATTAGTCTTCGATTTTATTGAAACTTTCACGCGTCAGATGGCAAGCTTGTTATGAGAGCGAATTGGTGTCAGTGTAATTGTAATTCATTTCCAAATGAACATGCAATTCCGATCTCGAAACTCAGTAAAGTAAATTTGCAACTCGATTACTGAGTGAATGATTATGGTACATTGTTTCCCGGTATATATGAAATTGAAGCGGATTAATATCTGTGGTATGTCCCGCATTTCTTTCTCCATTTTGTGGTAATTTCCATTACAGGGGACCTCAATGTTAGGATGAAATTTGAGTAAGAAAATTCGCTAGGTATTTGTCTAAGAATCGACTTTTTAAACTTTTCAATACGTTTGTTTAGAATTTACGAATAAAGTTGTTCATATGAGTGTCTTTAAAAAAATGAACTCTGTAACCGCAGTTTGTAATATTTCTGGGAACATTGTTATATTGAAAACTACCTCTCTTCGTTGACGCCGCGAGGGTTATGCTCTGAGAGGGGGTAGTTTATTTGCTCGTTTTCAAGACGACGGTGGTGACCTGCGCTGCTTCGATGAAACTTCGTTATCTCCGAGCGGAGCCATCGGTTGGAGCGACAGGCAACTGCAATATCGGACATCGCCCGTCGCCGTCGTCATCCCCGATATCGCCTTCCAAGTAAACGTTTCACAGCAGTTACGCGGACAGTTAGATACGCTGCGCAATCGATTCCGGCGATATTACACTCTCGTTCTCACTCTTTGGAGATTGCATTGCTCTTTCACGTCTAAATGACTTGTGTTTCTTTGTGGGGGTGCTTTGTACGAATTAAACCGTGTGTTTCACAAGATGTAAGGCAGCACTCGTGAAGCAGATGTTTCTTTGTCTGATTTAACAGAACTATTACGACTTTTCTGTAATCTCGGAAACAATATTACTATTATATACATATTACATATTCAAGAATCATCGTGTAGATTTTCCTAGCGATGTATTTTAAGGCGTATCTAATACAAATATTTTTTGTAGTAATTCGTTAACTTTGTATTTTTAATGTTATAATGGAACGAATTATATGAATATATCATCGGTATTGCAGTGCCAGAATGATATATTTTGATATAGACTGTTCAAGGGAATTCGTTAAACAATATTGTATTTTCTGAACTGATTAGTTTTTTGTTTTCCTTAGACTCGACAAAGGAACTCACTAGACAATATTGTATTTTCTTACCCGTATAATTTTTTCTTTTTTAAATATTTCCTTATTTGCAAGCTAACGTTTGTTTGGATTATTGCACAATCATCTCTCTTCCTTTCAGAAAAGATGGAGCTTGTGCGAAATGGCAGCTTTACGGCATTCAATTTATTATTGTTATTTCGTATTATAATATTCTTACTCTGAATACGATGGTTTAATTTGGACGATTTAATTTGTACCTAGTCAGTGGAAGATGGCGCCTGCTCCACGTGAGTGCGCTCACCCTCCACTTCGAACGCACAACTGTTAGCAGCGCAACCCGCGCCCCCCAGCGGGTCCAGGTGCGACGTACCGTTTTTCGTATTCGGAAGTGGGTCGCGGACCATTGCGAAGTTACCATGTTGTTTTTTTATTCAGCTTCTTCGAGCTCCGTACACTTCGCAACCTTGTTCTCCACTTTAAACTGCCATAACGTTGTAGGAAGTTTTGGACTTTGTGTTGCTCGTTTTTTGTGTCTACTCCATGATTCGCTTTCGTGGAGCGTGCGCTTGCCCTCTTTTGTTTTTCGTTGTTTTACACCCTTTGCTTATTAAAGAACAAGTAAAATGAGTTTATTACTCCCGTTAGCTCCTTCAATAAATTTGTGCGTCATTTGCTCGTAAAAGAAGTTGTTAGCGCGGGTGCCCAACGCCCTAATGTTCTTCGCGTCTCCCGCTTCCTCTGCTCGGCGCTCGGCGGTCCTTCGTTTGCATCGCGCTCGCTCTCGGATGCTAATTGTTTAGAACAGCTCGCATTGCGATTAAGATGGTTGAAGAAGGGGGGCAATTTATCCGTCATCGGAATATTTTATTTAGCGGCATGTTTTTGTGTAGCTTTTGAACTTACGTTCATGAAATGTTTGAATCAGAGTTATCACCAACAGTAGCAATATTTCTTTATTCAAGAGACTTATAAGTTTGAAGTTGTGCGTTTGGAATCATTATGAATATATGTTCGTAAAAAGACTCAGATTTATTTAAACTCGAAAATTACCTTAAACCTTTGCATTGTGCAAAGTTATGTTTTAAATTATTTAGGTATGAATACTGAAAAGTTCATGTATCTGAACAGTTTTTAAGAAGTGTGATAAATTTGCGAATTATAATTAGTGAATAGCCATTTTAACGCGTGGCTTTCGAGCGAGTTCCCAGAGCAGAGCGTTTCCTTTTGGCTGCTGTGCGTCGGCGTCGGCGCGCAGCTCGTTGGAGATCGGGCGCAATCGATCTCTGCGCCGCGGAGCCGCGATCGCCCTCCGCTGGGACTTGGCGCCGAAGAGGCTGCAGGGGCAGGGCCACGAATCCGCGCAGCGTCCTCTCTTCCGAAAGCGGCCCCGCCGCCCCCGCGTCTGGCTCGCTCCCACTACGAGTTGTGTCGTGGCAATCAGCGTTCCCACCCGCCCCTCCGGGCCTCGCTCACAAGCAGACGGCCGTCCGACATGTTCCCGTGTAGAGTTTCCTCTCTTTTCTCCCTAACCAACTTCCGTGTTCTTCAGCTTTGCGACATTTTCGACGGTGACTCTCCATCACATAACGCCTTGTTTTCGATCATTCGTATACCTCAGTGCCCTTCATTCAACTTTCATTTATAGTTTCGAAATATAGTATACTCACCGAGCGGGACATTACTTTCCTTGCACAGACTGCTCTTTTATGCATCTTCTAGAGTTCCTCCTGTATTTCTGGCCGATGAGTTTTCCTCATTCAATGTCTCGGCTTTCTCTTCATTAATCGTTCTTATATTTTCATAGATCTATCCATCTTCAATAGATCTGATTCACTTACTTTTATAGTGACTTTTCCCCCATAGAACTCGCAGAGGATCCGCGGCCGTCCTCCTCCCCGTCTCCTTCGCGCGCACGGCCGCGGCCGCGGCCCCGGCCCCGCCGAGCCGCTACCGCACGTGCTGCGGGGCCGTACGCTGCTCGGGCGGCTGCGGAGCCCCGGCCGCCGTAAAGCGCGAACGACGCCTGCTCCACCCGGTCCCAGTTCGGAGAGGCGCTCGAGTACTCCTGACCCAGCGCCCGCCCGCGCCGCCCTGTGACCCCTGCGCCTCTTCAGCCACTCAGCGCCCCCCTCCCCCCGCGCACGCACGCCCCCGCGCCTCCCCGCGCCTCCCCGCGCCTCCCCGCGCTCCGGCGGGGCCGTCAAACTTTCATCCCGCGCGCCAAGACGCGCCGCGCCGCTTGTCAGCCCGGGCTTCATCTTCCATATTTCATCTGGCCATTTTACAGCCTGATTCTGCCGGGCGTATTTCTCCGTTTTAAGGCCACGTGCTCTGCTGTCAGTCGTCCGCCGGCGCCGTATTTCCGCGGCGCCGGTGCATTCTCACTGAAAGTTTAACTGCGCTTTGGGGGATATTTTCTTCCTTTCTGGTGCCGGCTCGGCAGAAGAGAGGACGCCTCTCTGCTGGCCGCCGTTAAATGACGCTAGCGATGACTCGGCGAAGCATAAAGGTTTCGAAAGCCCGAGCGATTTCGTTTCGCTAGTAAACCCGAATCCTTGTGCAAGGGGATAAGCCCGCGAAAGGCAGTGCAGGGAACGTGAGGCCTCGACTTTATAGGGAGAAGAGAAGAAGAGAAGTAGCGCGTCGTTCCCCGCATGCACTAATTATTGGGAATATTATTTAAGAGCAGCCAGTGTTTATATTATGGCGAAGAGACAGGGAAATGATTCGTTGAATGAAATGAGTGGTTTTGTCGTGAACGTCTGGGTTGACATTAATTTTGTGGTTCTGTTCATTTGTTTTTCGATGTGTGTAGTCCGTACTATGTGTCTCTTTCTGTGGAAGCGTATTTGACAGCCCTAACGGCTCGAAATCGAGCGAGCACTGGCAGCTTGCGCAGCCCAGACCGACCGAGCACCAGCGTTAGCGCCCGCCCGGTGGCGGGGACGGGGACGGCGTTTCGTTTCGCGCCATCGATCCACCGACGTCACCCGCTTCACCTATTCAGCAGCCGCCCCCGCAGTCGCAGCCCACGCCACCCTCCCGCTTCCGCCACCCCACCGCCCACCACCTGCCGCCTCCGCCCCCCACCCGGCTGTCCTCGTCGTTCACGTCCGCTGGGCTGCAGCAGGGGAAGGAGGTATGTGTATAATTGAATGCCTCGTCTTATGCCTCGGACACGTTTCGATTTTTCTCGTACACGTGCTCGCTTTGCTCTGAATAAACTGGGCAGAAGGAATCATTCTTCCTCGCGCACTTCACTTAATACGAATGTGGACAGGAAACTTGTGTTTGCAACATAGTATCGAACTCTGAGATTGTGTGAGACGACGTTGGCTGATGTCCGTCTTTTTTCGCATATGCCTTCATTTCTTCGGTGACAAGTTTTAACCGCAGCCATTAAAACCCACAGTTGTAGTTCCACCAGTGAAGGAAATAAATTCCCGAAGCGTAAGGTGAAGTAATGTTTCAATAAATGGAAACATTGATTATGATTAAATTTATTCTACACAACAATGGATTGCCATCACCAGTTTATTAATTCATAATACTGTCTAGAAAGTCGCCAGTGGAGACAAAGTATGACTAATTTTACTGGCGCAAACACACACGATACAGTGTCTCCTTTAGTCTGGCGTTTTACTCAGTGACTTTATTAAATAAAAATATCGGGTTTAAAGTTAATTTTTGTATCCGTCAATTTTCTTCAGAAACTTTCTGACGCACTATGAAGCATTGAATAAAACATTTTCCTTTCTTTCCAAATTTAAGGTATTCATACGTCGCTTCATCTTCAAAAGTGAATTCTTTAAAAATAATTTCTTATAATTATTTATAGATGGACACATCCTTCCAAACGATGAGAACAAATAATCGATTAAAACTCTATTCCATCGGGAAGGGTCGATCCTTTATCAACCTCATCAGAGGTACCTCTGATGAGATAGATTAAGGATCGACCCTTCCTATTTAAAATGTGCTGGGCTGTATCAGGATACTCCTGTATTCTTTAGATGCATTATGTTTCCGGTTTTAGAATACATCATTTGCCTTTTTGCCACCTGTACAGGTCTAGTTGTCGCCTGGTCAAACGTCTGCCTAACAAATTTGTGAGATCACAGAATACGGCCTTAACAAAGCAGTGCAAAAGTAAATTTTCTCTCGAAGTTTCAGAATCCTGTGGTACGTTTAGCAGATTCCAGCAGTTAAGCGAAGAGCCTCCGTCCTTGCCCTATTCCGTATGCTGACGCCTCCGCACGCTGTTCGTCTTCGTCCGTCTCTCGGCTCTTCAGCGGCTCCCTCGGCGTTCATGGCGTTCGTACGAGTATGCTCAATCACACGATCATCCCCACTGGCACCCGCCTGCCTGACTTTGGACTCTTCGCACTCGTCGTCTCTTCAGTAGACTCGCTTCCCATGCCTGTCTGCCGTTCTGCGCGCGCGCCTGCCCCGCCAAAGCCCCGCTGAGAGCTTCTGCGTTATTCTCGGTGCGCCGCGCCGAGCGAGGAATCGCCGTGGGGGATTTATGGCGCTTCGCTGGAAAGAGTGCACAGATTTGTTATCTCTGTTTCATTTGTACAAGCTCTGTGGGAATTGACGTAGAGGCAAAATAGAGGCATTCAAAGTGCCTTTGCAGAAGCAGAATGCATATTTTTCAAACAACTGCTATAAGTTACTTCGAAACAAAAGTACAAAAAGCTCCGTGATATATTAAGTACAATCTTTACCATTATTTAGCTATCCCTATTAATCATAATTGCGTTATAGATCAATTTTCTGCAAACGGTTGCTTATTTCTTTTAGATTGCTAAGAGGAAGATTTCGCATTCTTTATATGATTAAGCCCTGTTTGCATAGACCTTCTTTTTTATTTTAATAAATTAAAACGGCTTCTAATGATGCAAGAAGCTTACATGCACTAATAAGACGAAGTTAAATTAATTATTTATTTATCACTGTACCTCCATATTCCTCTTATGAGGTATTTTTTATGATGGGTTTATATTACTTAGCTCTCTGCCTGTTATATCAATACTAGAGCTGTTCCGCAGATCGAGCATCCGTACGGGATGTTGAATTCTGATGGCATGCATTTTATATAAAAAGTCAATTTTTCGCGGTTGTGTAGTGTAGATACCAGAAAAATATTTTTGCATTTGTGTTCACAACTCAGGCATTCCCTTATATTATGAGAAATTAGTAGGGGATTGTGGAAGAATTTCATGGGATAGTGTAGACTGGAGATGGTCGGTTCTAGTTAATGGTTTTTCTACACAGTTTTGTACCGGTTTTCACAAGTTTGATTGTACTACTAGATTTATTATGCTACGGTATGGTAATGTTTTATTCGTGAACGTTTGACTGTCGAACTGTTAGAGTTGTTATAAATCAACAGAGGATGTGCCAACCCACCCGACTTGTGTGGTTGTCTAGTGCAGGCCTTGGGATACGATGGAATACTAATTCTACGAGTGTGTGGAATAATAAATCAATGTCAAAATAAATAATTTCTCAATGTTTTTTACACATATGCAAATATTTTTTATCGCCGTTTGGTCTTGAAGAACACGACTCACATTGGCAACAACAGCCGTCATAATAAGTAGGTAGTTTCAAAATTAAGTACTTAAAAATCAGTCGTTTTAGTAAAAAATGCTGCTTTTTTTTAACTTTAAGTAGGTAACCTCATGAGATTGTTTCAAGATTCACGTTACAAAGAACTTGAACTTGCGATAGATGAAATAGTCATAGTTGCAAACCTCTGCCTCAGTAGTGACCATTTCTAGAAAAAATTGAAAAATAATATTTGAAAGTTTCCCACTGACTTCGAAGGGCAGAAATTAGAGCGTATGCCTTCTAGTGGTGAGGATTAGATGGGATATTATTTATTTATTTTCCACATTTTATATTCAAAAATAAACTGGAAACATCTTATTTGCCATTGGGGTTGAAATAATGAAATGTGAAGAGTACTGCATATGTTCGCAGACGTATTCGGGTGTAGTAATCCCAATTTAAAGTCCAACCAGCCTGTTTAGTATTTTTGATTATATGTGGTCGTAGAGAGGCGTCAAAAGAACACAAAACTAAAAAAAATGATACACGAAAATCAAAAACTGAGTAAAAATTTCAGCGGAAATAAGAGAGAAGCCAAATCTTTACTTCCCAAAATACTATTACTTCTATATTATTACTACTATGAAAATATTCCTACGATTGTGTTAGTATATTACTATTATTACACTTACTATGAAAATATTACTTTCCAAGGTATTAATCACATATGAGTTCACGGTTCCCACCATAGCTGCATTGATCGTACAGAGACTTCAATGGAAAGTTAGTTGGGTCGTAGAGGACATGTGACACAACGCTAGGGCTGATGGAAGCTATGGTGACCGAAGTAGGAACCCGAGTGTCATCCAGCCCCGATCTCCCCTATCCCGGTATCCTCTGCCATTCCTCTGTGTCATAAAATCATAAAAGTTTCCCTTGATACTTGATACACAGTGTTCTGCATCGCCCTGGGTTGTCAGTTATGCCGCATCCTCGAAAGATTTGCCGACCTACGAAAGACCGGAGTTCATAATAATTCGATGCGGACAGTCGTTTCTACAGAATGGCAGTCTGTGTCGAATCCATTGACCGCCTCAATATATCACCTCCGGTCTCATTTTCGAGTGCCCACTTGAGCGTGATCACAAAGGCTCCACCAACGCTGCGACTCGCACTGGGCCAAATAGCGACATCGAAATGGACACAAAACTGAAAGAGAGATAATGTATGCTTTGCGATTTTGTACGGTTAAATATGTAATAAAATAGAACGCTCTTCATTTGCAGACTGTCCAAGTCATGGAATAATATAATAAATACATCAATTACGTAAAAGAAGAATTACGAATACATTTCTTCTGGAAATAATATTCAAGGGAAAACTGAAGGGGAAATATTCCTGGTCAACATTTTACTTTCGATGGTCATTGTGCTACAAGTCACATTCGGGTTTTCTCACTCTGCACATCGAAGGTCATCGCATAGAAGGTGTTGCTTGTTAGTGAGTCTGGGCGCATCAACTGCGGAAATCGTTAGTCCCCTAAGTGCAGCGCATATTTGTCCTCGGGAGGTGGCAGAGATCTTCCCCCCCTGGATGGCGATATCCGGCGCCGACCTTCCGTCGGCCAGCGGGGTTTCCCCCAGCCAGGTACTTCCCACAAGCGGGGCACCGCCACAGCCGGGACAAGCTCTATGCCCCCGACCGACCTCCCGGCATGTGTGGAAGTGCAGCGCATATTTGTCCTCGGGAGGTGGCAGAGATCTTCCCCCCCTGGATGGCGATATCCGGCGCCGACCTACCGTCGGCCAGCGGGGTTTCCCCCAGCCAGGTACTTCCCACGAGCGGGGCACCGCCACAGCCGGGACAAGCTCTAAGCTCCCGGCATGTGTGGTAGTGTAGGGCATGTTAGTGTAGGTGTGTGTAAGGGGTGAGGGTAGGACATTGAAGAGGAACGAAAGATCGCCCGCAGTCTGGAGCCCATTTGTTAGGGTACTGCTCCGGCTTTTGCATGATGTTGATCGAAGAAATAACGGAAAACTACCGATCATAGCAGTTGGCCGCTAGAATTCTCTTCCAGACAGCGACTGAATTCAACCTAGCTGAAAAGCTAGTGTCTTGCGACTGTCGGGACTCGAATCTAGGACCTCCCGGTCAGAGGCAAAGCAGAAACATCAGTTGATGCATTAACAAAACAACTTTGAGTAAATATTTATTTCAATTGCAGTATACTCGTGAATGTTGATTCATTTTAATAAATTCTTATTAAATGCCCATATAAAAGCCAATTGATTGAACCGGTACCTGTGTGAAGAATTCGCGAAGGCAGCGGGCGCGTCGTGTCGTTAGGCCCACTGTGTGGCGGCGGTGGGCGCGCAGTTGCGAGGCTTCGCGTTGACGTCACGGTCGCGTGAAAAAGCCGCGCCCCACCCCACCCCACCCCACCGCACCCCACACGCTCCCGGACCAGCCGCGCCCGTCGACGCGGACGCGGATGGAGCTGGCGAGGAAGACGATTGGCGGGTCGGGTTGCGCACGCTGGGACGACGACCCTTCGGCGATGTTCCGAATCGGCAGAATCTCTGTCACTTCGCCCGTTCCAAAATCAACAGTTTGCGATATTGCGTCTTCTCAAGTTTTCTCATAACTTTCCATCAATCCATGTTTAAAACGTAGAGTGAAAATTGACGTTTTGATTAGTAGTAAATGTACAAATATTTTCGTAGAACGTCAAACGCCAATGACGCCAAACACCAATTCAAAAATAATTGTAGAATGTCGACCAAAGAACAGTACTATTAGCGTAAATATTTTCGTACAGAAATTAGTAGTAAAGTAAATATATTTTTACATTAACTGTATTGCGGTTTAGTTGTCATAAATTTACAAATATATTTAAATTCTTAATTCACCCAATACTTAAAATATGCATATTTTATTCAGTTTGTATTTGAAAATAATTTTAATTTTGACAAAAAACTTACGTACTGCATTGTAAATAGTACGCCGTAGAATAGTACAGGGAGCGTACTACATAGTTATCCAAAGGGTTTCGTAATTAATTACACCGTATCGCGTGCAATTTTTGAGGAAAGAAGTGTTTTGTTTTCATGAGCTTGCAATTGCAATATTAACCTATTCACTCAAAGTTTATGCGCTCCATCGCTTTGCTGAACGTGTAAAGCAACGTGGCTGCGAAGGTCGCCGCTAGGTGGCGCGTGCAGTCTCTGCGCGTGTGTGAAGCTAGCCCACCCGCATGGCCGAGATCGTTACGGGAGTAGTGCCGTAGCGATCTCGGACCGAAGGATCGCGGGTTCCAGTCCCGCCTCGTGCGTGGTTGTATTTGTGGTTGTCATCTTCACAGTTACCATACCGTTAAATGCTATGTGGTCGCTAATGGCCTAGATGTTGATGCGACCTTAAATAACAATAAAGAAGATAAAGATGAATTTATTTTATTTGCATTTGGGTATAACTCGGTGGCAGCTAATGGCAGTATATTCTAACAACGTACATTGTGTATTTTTAAAACATATTTTGTGGAAATATTTTGAATCGCAACTCCTCTTTTTTCATTCTTGGCCGCTTAGAAATATTCAAACATAGATATTTGTTCCTTATGGGTGCGCCTATCGAAACATAGTATTTCCGAACGTAAACATATTTGGCATTTTTTTAAAGTATTTTGCATGTTCCAGTTGTATTTCATAGTATTTTGAAGGTTGGTAAATGTTCTGACTCTTTGAGTGTTATACGATCACGAAAAATAAGACATATTTCTCAACAGCAATTTTAGTGTAAGATTTTTTACCATTCTGAACCCCATTGAATGTTATTTGTTGATATATTCCATCACTAAAGTATTGTGCTTTGTTTCAGGTAATTATTCAGTGACCAAAGTTGCATCTCTTCCGTACGTGAGTACTGAAGGTAACAGCAGACACCTTGATTGCGTAATTGGCTAGCAGGATGGTGAGCTCATTGTTTTACTTTTTAAAGCTCCTAATCGTTTTACTGTGGTTTGACACACATTGCTTAAGATTTTAATGTGGTTTTGGAATTTTAAGTATTCAAATCAGCAGTAGTGTTAACAATCACTAATGGCAAAATGTTTTATTTAATAAACAATATATTATTGCCACCTTACTTCAGAACATTTTAAAGAAATAATATCCATGAAGCACGCAAATGAACACGTTAGAGGGGAGAAGAACATTTAAAGGAGCGCTTTGTATTCGAAAGTATTGAAATGATACGGTATTGAAATATTTAGTTTAGTGGAAAGTATTCTGAGCTTGGAAATTCAGTATTCGTTTAAAGATATTGTCTTAGAATATTCTTTTACCAGCGTGATATTTCGCCTGGGTATCAGACTGGGCGTTGGGGTGGAACAATCTGAAGTCCAATAGTCTACGTCTACACGTAAGCAGTGTGTCGACAACGTAATCCATGCACACAAAAGTAATTATCAATTTTACGAGAGGGACAGGCGGTCAAGGGTCTGTGCAGTACAGCGCTCACGGGGATATTTTCAAAATACCCTGCGTATCCCTAGCGTTAAAAATCAACCAAAATATATAGATGGATTATGATATATGAATTTTTGGTTCATTTTTAAAAGACTTATGGGTTAGTGTTGTTTTTTTTTTTCTGAAATTCCCCCTTCATTTTTTTCAATAGCGTAAATACTAGTACGTTTCCAAGGCATGTTATAGTCAAGTTTCATGTTATATAATGGCACAGTTTTTTTATTCATTTCAGTTTCGTTCTATACTATTACATAATTTTGCCATCTTTTTTAATATTTTTATATATAATATTTTATATACTTCGTTTGTTCTGCTGACATGTAGAATAGATATAGAAAATAAAATTTCAAATATAAACGTGCTACTACTATTATTAATTTTTACATTTTTTAAAATTATTTGATGTAAAATATTAAATAGTTTACATTAATCGTGTGTAAATAGTCTATATACATAAAATGAATAATGTAGAATACGTATATATTACACGTAGAAAACGAGCGCTGACGTAAAATTATAGTCTTCGGCCCGTCGTGGCTTGTACTAAAACATTGTTACGATATTATTACGTACTGAATCTAGAACGTTTTGATTAACCGTGTAGGCGTTTCAACGTGCTCTTGTACGGCCCGCTACGTCACGTGTTCTATTCACCTTGTGGTTGCTGTTAGGATAATCTGGCAACGGCTTTACCTTTCAGCTTATGTGTTAGAAGACTTGATACACTTGTTACAATGTCTTTAACCAATTAATTACTCACGAAAGTATACTCAGTTCTGTACTTACTAAAGGCTATTTGCGGTTTATTGACCTACTGGATTTTGCCTTGCCCCGAAACATGTAAGCTCATTTCTATTCAGCGCGAAACCTTCGTTTTTCGTCGTATTGGAAATATTTCGTAAAGAATTCGAAGAAGGTGACAGCTGTTCTCGACCTGGATTTACGCGAAATCTCGAAACGCCAATTTTTCTAACTTAACCGAAAAAGTCTTCATAACAGTTATTTCTACTGCATTATGTATACCGTAGGTTAAAATTTGAACTACGAGTGTGAATGCTTATTGGCATAACATTCTATTCTGAATATATTTTAGGGTAAAATATAGGTCTGGGTAAAATTCAGGTCTTTTATGCTTTCTACTTTATAAGTTGAAACACAATGTCGGTTTGTCGTTTATTCTCGTTTTCTCAATCGTACCCCTCCTTAATTGCGCCATAACGTAAGGGCATGAATGAGGCAGGAGCTGTGACATTCGAAATAGAACGGCCCTGCCCGTCAGAGGCGTGTCAGAGGAGCCGGGCAGCGGCGGGGGCGGCTGGTTACGTTTCGCTGACGCGCGACTCGGCCTCTGCGGCCCCAGCGGCTGCCTACACTGACCTGCCGTTGCGAAACTTGACCAGGGTTTGCTTTTCGCCTGTACACCGGCAGTGTAGAACATATGCAGGACAGCTTTGGTTAGCTCTTCTGGTGTGAGTTAATTATTACTCATGTTTGCTTCATAGTGCGTACGTCATAATTAGATTTTCTACTTTCCCTGAACAGGTGGTCAAATGTTCTATGAAAACATGAGTACATACATAAAAATGACAAAAGTCTGAAACATCTTTTGAAATCTTGTGAGAAATCTCTGTGACACACCGACTGTGACTTAGCACTATGAGACGTGGTTTATTTAGAACTTAAATCATTATTCTGATGACCAAGAAGTGTAATTAGCTATTCCAGTTGTTGCCAGTTAATTAATTAACATTTTTTAATTTGTTGATATTATTCTCACATGTGTCAGAGCAGAAGCACACAATTAACAGCTTTATTGTTAGTCCACTTTTGTGAAGCAATGAAAATGAATGGACACATTATTCATAAACTACGAAATCTATGATTGGAAGTAATCAATTTGTGTTCAAGTATGCAAATCCACACAATGCATGCAAATTACATAAACGTAAATAAAATCCCTCTCGTTTATATTGACTTCCCATGTCCCTCCTCACTTCCTAGTTTTTGTAAAAAGAGGTGTTGGCGTACTGAAATGAATAGCCTCTGACAGAAAGATGCCGTGTTCCAGACGTGTTACGTATCTTTAACAGCGGTGTTCAATTAAGATCATATACCATAACTTTGTAATTTACACTTACATTTTAATATACAGGCCCATGTGCCACAGCGATATCAGCGTGGCGGAACCGTGGGAAGTGCCGTGGTGGCTAGGCCTGAAGATTAGTCGGTCTCAATCGGTGAGAGCGAAAGTCCGAAAAGATTTCAAAGATAGAGAAGACGGGAACAACTACCTAAGCTGTGGGTGCTCTAACCTTAAACGAGGTAACTGGTTCATGTGCACTTATTTACAGTAACGTTTTAATATGTTGTAATATATTTTTACTTTCTTGTCTTGCTACATACGTAAGAGAAAGAAGCGGCAGAGATCGGAGATTTTTTGACAGAAAAAAACTATTATTTGCAGTGGCGAAAAAATGAATAAATCTTGTTTCTATATGTAGTAAATTACTTCCTCTTAACTCGTGTGAGAACATTTTTCTTTGTCCTTGATAGCGAAAAACATCTGTCTCTGCGCTGTCCTTGTCTATGGTGAACCAAAGCATATGAACACTTGAACATTGATATTCTCGAATCGGTCTGAACGAACTGTAGGCCTGCGAATTTGATCAAAATTTTCAAAGTTTCTCAAACTTGGCTCTAATTTTGTATTAAACGTTGCCCTCCGACTGTGTGGAAACTCTGAAAAACTATCGCTGGTGTCATGCTAGTTGAATTCATTTAAAATTGCAAAAGTTCAATATTTCGGTATCTTCCTACAACTACAATATTGAAGATAGATATTATTGTCCGTAATAAAATTTGTTGGACAAAGGTATGTCTTGAAATAAGGTCATGCACAACGTTTTGAAAATGTGATTAGTTTTCGCGAAATTTTGAGCGAAATGTGGGCAATATTAAAAATCCCTAACGAGATTGTCGTAGAAACCGGTTCGAAAATTTTACTTTAAACGTTTTCTACGCTATAATAGTGCTAAATGCCCTGAATAACATGACACAAACCTTATTTTGATGTCTTCTTTTGATTTTCAAAAAGATACATAAATGCAATGTTCTTGAATCATCTCTCCCGTCATTAATATTACATTTCTGGCGTTTTTATACATTATTGCATTTGTAATTTCAAGTGCTTCAAATGATTTTATTTGAGGTTTTTTGAAAACTTAAAATTTTCTATGAAAATAAACTGAAAATCGTGAATTTTCAGAAACGCTCAAACGAAATTTTTTCAGAAAAGGCTACCAGATTTTTCTCTTTTATAATATCTCATAAAGACATATTTCAGTTCTACCAATAAGGGACAAAATATTAAGAAAATATAAAAAATGAAAAATTAACTCTTTCTCATTTCTCTAAAAATAATATAAACAAAACGCTCCCGAATGCATAATGGCGTATGTTCAATATACCGATCCGGGCTTAATACGTACAACAATGGTCCCAACAATGGCCTGTGCATCCCTGTTAAGCTACGTCATCTTGCAAGAAGGTCTCTGCCCCGAGCGTCGTTATCTCGTTTCTCATCAAAACAAATACATCGAAAGAAAGATCTTATCTGTATTCCTCTGTGCAGCTGCACCCCACAGGTTGCTACCTGGAAACAAGCACTAGTTCTAAGGATTTTCAGACTAATGATGTCTGCGCAGGATGGCGTTATCGAATTGTTTTGCCGTTGATTACATATTCGGCTAGAAATTGCTAAATGAAAATTAAGGCAGTTTGCAACCTATCCGGCATTCCAGACAGAGGAAAGATGGGTGCGGGAAGAAGCATCTCGGCCACTGGCTACGGTCGTCTTATATGCGAACCCACTCGCAGCTCGTTCGCGCCAGCGCCTTTATACATAACTTAAATAGCTAATTTCTTATTTTTTTTAATAATTGTCGATTTTTAACTGCATGGTCATACAGCGGCCACCGTGATTTTGAACAGTGGGGTATCTATAAGGCGAACACGTAAGGGCAACACTAACACTCACAAACATCCATTCCCGGGGGCGTGATTCGAACCCGCGACCCTTTGAACCTAGGTGGCCACAGCCCTTCGGCCTTAGCGACCTCGTCTATCCAAGTCGGCGAATTTCTTTCTTAGTAACTTAAATTTTAAGTTTTTATTTCAGTGTTTGGGAGCTCACAATTGCGGACTTTCTTTAACTTTTGCTTCCTACTTCACGGCGCTACACTTACTCATATTTGTTAAAATCACTGATTTTTCCAATATTGCATATTCGAATTTTTTCGGCGTCTCTCCTAGAACTGCAAGATTGAAGGTGTTTTTTTTTTTTTTTCCCTCTCCTGAATGGAAAATATTCTTCTAAGACAAAAATTGAAATAGCGTCATGTAGATTTTTTCAAAAACAGTTTTCACGTCATTTTCTGAAAAACTGCTTCAATTTTTTTCTCTCTTTTTATATAACCACGATAAAAAAAATAATGCTAGAGTCGTTTTCGCCGATATTTATTTTCGAAAATTACAAAAAGTTAACATTTCAAAACTTGCGAAGATGATAGTTGAAGTTAAAGGTCATGAACACTTTTTTGAAACGTCGAGTGGTTTTTCCGTAATTTGTGCTTGAAATTAATGAAATTTATAAAAATCACGTTTCCAAAAATCATTTAAGTTTTTCTTTATTTTTCTACACATAAAATAACGCTTAAAAGAATGGTGTAGTTCTCATGTTAGTATATTGAAGTTATGTATAAAATAACAATGATCTCATTTCATTGAATTTTCGAAAATTGCGAATTTAGAAATAATGCGAGAAAGAATGTGCTGGTGCTGGTTTGATATAACTTTGTCGTGGCATAGTGTAAACGATGCTGGAGCCCCCGCCTAGAAAGTGTGTGCCTCCAGTGTTAGTGAAGTGAAAGCAAGAAATTAGTGGCAGTAATGCTGGCCTCACATTAGCAATACATTTCCGCAATGTCTTTCAGCAATTTCTCTCTGCTTCTTGCGGTCATGTTTACACTAGCAAGAGCAAGGAGGGGATCTGAGCAAGATCTCTTAGTCTAACATATACATTTCAGTGGCCGTCTGGCTCAGTATATTCTATCCTGTATTAGTGCTATATGACTATTATCTATAATACTGCTACTATGTACAATCACATTAAGGGGGGGGGGCTGGAGCTGCGGCCTTTCTGGGTTCATTGATCTTTGACGAAACTTCGATTTTATGACATTTAGATGTCCCAGTTTAATTAAGGATTTTTTCTGGCTTGTATGCCTAACTCGTCTCCTACATTAAAAGTTGTTAATGGGCGTAGATTTGTATGTTAGGGCAAGTATTTCTGAAATAATTTTCTCTGGAAAAAATTCGAATATTCCTTGTCCAATCTCAAGCGCAAACACTGCGAACAATGGAAATGAACAGTTTTTCGTGTTTGTAGAAAACGTCAGTCCACGCCTTCTAGATAATGAACAGAAATTAACGATACTTGTATACTATGAGTTTAATACCTCATTGCTCGGTTGTTCTGTATTAAGAAAACTGATTATTTGAAATTAAACTCCCCTCCCGTTTTCTATACGAGCTTACGAGTTAGTCGACGGAAAACTCCCTCCTTTATAAAGCGTCCATTCAATTGCGTCAGGTAAAATTTAATTAACATTGATCGAAAATCGACTTTTTTGGCAGGAAGACATTTCCAGCAGTATGATAGGTAAATGGTTCGCGACATAAGGGCTACGTGCATTACTTCCGTTGATTTAATTGCGTATTTTATTGAAAAACTTTGTTGAATTCCTTCTAAATTTGGATGAAAACTTTCCCCTCACATTTCTCTTCCTAGATGAGAATTCAGTCATAAGTAGGTACCCAATGATGTATGTGCTTTCTAGTTCTGCCGCCTCCTTCCAAGATGTTAGCGACTGCGAGTTAAGAACTAGGTCTCACCAGAAAACACTCGTACAATACGCACGCCGGACGCTTTGGTAGTCAAAGTCATATTTAGGGAGATGACTGAACAGCTAGAGTGGATTTGATGATAGTTATATTTTAGTGAATGTCTTTTCTTTCATTAGGTGTCGAAAATAATGGCCAGGTAACCTGTGTTTTTTGCTATTTCTGGGCCCTTGAAACGGCCTCTGAGGCCGAGTGGCCTCGAAAAGATGACCACGCTATCACGCATGCACGTACAGCATGCTCAGCGAGAGAGGAATCAAAGAGTAGTAATGGAGGAGCAACGTCTCTTCTCTCCCGAATACGCGCAAGCGCAGCCGCAGGAAGCTTGTTCATCTGTAGGTGGATCAATTGCTCATGCTGACTACATTTTGCATTTGATCCACTTAACGTCATTCCCATATTAAGCTTGGTGCTGTATTAGCCTTTAACAGCAGACTCAGTTCATCGTCCATTCCAACGAAGGTAGTTGGCAGTCTAGAACGAAAATAACTTTCAGTGTTCGTTCGGAGGAGAGAAATGTAGTTCGTCTGGTACCATGAGCACAGTTTCTTCCGAGTAAATGTCATCTGCATAGCCGTGCGTGTTTTCAATGAGAAATCTCAGAATATACGTGAATAAATTTTAAGAATGTATCGAAACATTTTTTAAACAGTTTAAATGGTTCTATTCTCTTTTCTTTCCTGGATTTCTAACTTTCGCATTTTTAGAGAAGATTATGGTCGCAGAAAATCCTGTAATGTGTCTTTTTCGTGCCTCTTTTGGTAATCTAAAATTCTATCTGTTGTTTGTACTACATTAGTAGTATTTACTGCAATTCTAACCTGCTTTGCGAACCTGTAGGTGATCCATGCGAGTTGACAGTATATAAAAGAGACTCAATTAGGTAAACCGTTTTGATTCTGCAATAAACCGTTAAATTAACAGTTTAGACAAATATTAAATAACTATTCATTGTCACCATGACAGTTGACAATTCATTGCAAATCTTTTCTCAGTTAATGTTATTCACGCTGTGACCTTGTTATGTGTAACAGACGTATTTAATACTTTTAATTGTTCAAAGTATTAGAACCGGGGGATGACTAATCCTTTGCACAATAATTGAAATTAATATTAAACAAAACACAGTAACCAAATTTATACAAATTTACAGTCTTAACTGTTGTTTCGAGAATCAATTAACTCGTGTTCTGAACATTGTCGCTTTGTGCAGTTTTGCAGCAACGTTTTGTGTTAGGCTCTGCGGTGCATTAAGGCTTGCTTGCTTGAGTATACACACAGCTCCCTATACACCACTGGGGAGAGAATGGGCACTGAAACATGGTGCAAGTTCGACGGCAGCATAACACCCACAATTGAGATTTTGAGTCTGCAGTCACTAGTGGCGAATGTACCAACTGTGAGCGGAAGTGAAGCTGCAAGGAAAAGTGACCGACTAATAAGACCGCCGTGTTTCAATGCTTATGTGACTTGTCGCATTTTAACATTTTTTTTTTTATTTTAATTGAACTATTGTGAGCATACATTTATATTTTAGGGTAATGGTTTTCGAATGCGTGTTCTATGGAAGCAAATCCTACAAAATAAATTAATGTTTTTAAATTTTGTGAGTTAGCTACATTTTACTGCATGCTTCATTTATTGATATACACATTTTATTAATTTATAATGTTTTAATTTATCATTAGATTTCCTCCTCAAGACGGTACATCTTTCATAGTCTGTACTTTTTTAAACATTCTCCTCAAAGAAGAAATATTGAACTTACAGATGTAGGTAACTATATCTTATCTTTATTTTTTAACTGTTTTGGATAAAATTTATTCACGAATATCAGTCGTTACTTATTAACCGCCGGCCACTTGAATTTCAGGACAAAGTGAAGCTGAAAACCTCAGTTCTCACTGTCATTGCGCGCTCCAACATGCGTCACCCCCTCTCGATACTTGGCCCAATACCTTGTCCAGTGTATAGAGATCAGTGGTTGTAGATCACGCGCGAATGCCCCGCGGTCGAAGCGGAGTGAGGAAGAGTGAGGAGGAAAGAGGCGCCCGAGTGAGGTGAGGCAGCGGACAGTAGCCTTGGGGGCGCCGGTGTTTCCTTGGCAGCTCCTCACACGCGCACGGCCCCGCACGCTGCTCCCGAAGGCTCGCAAGCCTCACAAGTAGAATCACCAACTGCTGCGGAGTGTTGCAGCAATGAGGAAATCGGGAGAGACGCCGGATTCTCAGGAAGGTTCGTTTATTGTCGTGGAGTGTCTACTTTAAAGTCGCAGTTTCCAGATACGACTTAGTATTCTATTTTTGACTCCCGTTGCAATCTAAACGCGCTTTTCGCAGTTAGTTTTCCCTTGGCTGTCGTGGGAGTCCGCCGGAATGCTGGTGGGCGCGGGGCGGGCGGCAGACGGCGTCTGGCCCACGGCCGCCGCCCTCCTGGCTCACGCTCTCAGCATTTGCTGTTGCTGTGTGTTTTAGCCACGTTTTGAGTTTAAATTTGACGATGTTGTCTAATTTACCGTTGTCAAATATCCGATATAATAGTAGTAGTAGTAGTAATAATAATAATAATAATAATAATAATACCTTTAGTGTGCAAATTAAACTTACACATACGTAAGCATGTATAGATGTTTAAATGCTTAAGAGGCGACTGTCGCCGTAATGCTGATTTACACTCTACTGTTACAGCCTTCAGGCTTAAATGCAATTAAGATCACTTTCCAACGTACAATGACCATATATATGACGAAAGAGTGGTTAAAGTTATTGTTCTTAAATAGAAATAGTTAACTTTACGCAGTTGAATGTAGATCTTCTTCGTTTTTTTGAATACCTTTGAGCCATTTCTGAGAATGACGAACCGCTTAAGAAACTTCCTTTCAAAGTGTTCTTCCGTTCTACGTTTCAAGGGAAACGTCCGTTCAAAGTTCTTTGCAAATGATGTGGGTTCGAGTTTCATTGTGTGTGAAGTATATTCTGTTGAGATTATAAGATCGGCTTATTAGGGTGGAGAAGAAAGTTTTTAATGTGTTGGCTATTGTATTGGCCGCGAAAGTAGGAACTCAACAAAAAAATTAAATAGACGACACTCATTAATGAATTATTAGAGTTGTAATTAAATGATATCAGAAGAGATTATGAGAGCAGAAGAGAAGGCTGCTAGATTAGAATGTTGAAACTAATAACTTCGAAATTGTTCACTTAGGTTACACAAAACTCATTCACATTTAACGGAAATAAAAATGTTGTTAAATAAACTGAAAGCTGTTATTTGTGGTTTTAGAGCTAATTAATTTTAAAATGTAAGAATCTAAGTAGTCCTAAGGCGCATGGAATAACGTTTCGACATATCACACACGTAATTGGATAACCTGCGTGTGCCCGTGAATTACTCATAATCCTCATCCGGTTCACTATTCTGAGCGAGAGCTCATATCATTCGACGAATCTATAACATTCTGGAAGAAATATACTCAAAAAAATACATAAGTTGGTTTCAAGGCATACAAAGTTATGAAACGCTATGAATTACTAAACTGCCTTTCGGCATAACATGAATCGTAAATATTTGATTCGTTAGAATAACAATGATCTTCTCTATCCGTATTACTGATTTAAAATACCCGCTGAAATTGAAAGAAAACAGGCAGCCTCAGACTATATGAGATGTGGCTTGGTTCGTTGGATACCCAAAACTCGGAGGGGGGGGATTAACAAACATGTATATTACTTTCTAATTGCTTGAACGTCTGCAGCGGATGAATGCAGAACGGGTGGTGCGCCTGGTCTTAACGTGCAGCTTCCATGAAGGAAGAAGACACAGAGAACGCTCCTGCTTCAACTGCCAAAAACCTGATTGCTTGTAATCGGAACGGGCCAATGGCTCAAACCAAAATGTACTTGATGAAGATGATGATCTAAATTACTAATTTTCAATATGTGCATAAATTGAAAGAAAACTATGCATCCTCTAGCCAGATGTTTACGGATTCGTAAGAAACCCTGCAACTTGGAATAAATCCAAAAACAATTTTGATTTAAACTAAAAAAAAATGCAAGTGAGTTGTTTTTATTCTGCATATTTTTAAACTGTACCTAGTCGACTCAGTTCTCGTACTCTGAATGTCACAACTGACATCATGAAAGTGTAAAGCACTAAGCATCATGAAAGGAATAGGCCGATAGCCATTAAATACTTGTATTTGCTATTCAGGCTATCCAACAGCAGCTTTTATTATATTATCAGTAGGTATGATCGATACACAAGTTATGAGTATACTGTTGTACTGTGTATTCGTATATAGCATTTATGCTACGATATTGCAGTATTAGGAAAGAGTGATTTTGATAAAATATTTATTTTGTGTCAGTGTTATATGAGAGTATTTCATACGTTGGTCTTGGGCAGTGTGCGAACTACATTTTGTAAAACTATTTTGTGTAGTTTTGTTGTGCAGCATTTTAGCTGCTGTAGCCCAGTAGTTAAATACATTTTTGTAATGATACAAAAGTATTTATATCGTTTTATGTGCGTTTCAATAAGGTCGCATCGTTCTCTCTTTGGAATGAAACAAAAATAGATTTGAAATAAATTTGGATGTAATTATTTCCTTAGTGTTGTATACTCCACTCCTTTTGTTCATGTAATTGTAACCCTCATTTCTATTAGATGAGCCATTCTCAATTTCCTGTACGCTATCAAATTATTCTAAGGAAAGAGTAAGATCGTGATTTGACTATTTGATAGTTAATCAATGCGATTATAAGGAGGTGCTTAACAATTGAATCAACTACACGCGACCAATAACGCTCTTCCAATCTGGAGCTCCTCTTTCTCGTTGGTTGCTTTCCCTCCGTGTCACTCTGACTAAATACCTTAGTAACATTTTTGAAGTTGTTTGGGCGAGTGTTTCTTTTGTTCTGAATCAGGATTCGCAAATGGTCCTCATTAGTTATATTTTAGAAGTGCCTTTGATTTTATTTGTCTTCCGCGTAATGATGTTTATGAAAATGAATTATTTTACTTCAGATTATCTGCAAAATCTATTCGAAGGCAAGAGCTGGTAGGTGATAATGTGCGTCTGCTTGTTCCACCTGGGGCAAGGGACCACTTGATTACTCAGTCGTCCTGTTTACACGCTGCGGGATGACGCTCTTCATGTCGTCTGTGTATACGCTCTTCATTTTACATCCTGAAAGAACTGTTTTATGCGTCTTCAAACAAAATTTGAAAGTAAAATATGTTTATGAAGAGTTAATGTTTGCACCTTCATAGAACATCAACGAAACATTTGTCGATTTTGAAACCGGTATCAGACAGTTCGTACATTTTAGTCGTCATATTCTGTCAGTCCACTTAAGAACTTGCTTTAGTTTTTTCGCTGAGGACTATTTCAACAAAACGTGAATCAGGGCCCTCTATTGCCCCTTTCAGCGTAGTCCAAACTTCTTGGGCATCGAACGAGCGAAAGTGAACTTCCTTGTAGGGCGGGTTCCACTTGCGTGGTACTTATTGGTTTAGGAGTTGCGCCAGTGGCTCGCTTTCCGGCGAATGCGTCCGCACGCTCCAAGGGGCTATGACTTTTCATGGGCAACTTCGCGACTCTCCGAGATACAGACCAACGGACACCATTCTCTATTTGATTTGCTATGTTTTGATGTTCGAGTTACCTGACTTTTGGGCGTACGACATTCGTCATCATGAGAGTAACCAGAAATTACTGAAGGTAGAAGAAAAATGTTCAAGACTGAATGCGATATTTCCATTGTTAAGAGTTCTTTTATTTATAGGAAGAGATGGTTTACATCGCTCTGTTGAGGAGTACGCTCCTGGGTGGATATCTCCTTAAGGATCTAATCTCATTCTTTCTAGTGGTGCAGCACCTCCTTCAGCCCAACGCCGGAAGAGATCTTTTTTGCGAAAAGTGTTGTGGAGTCCTCAAGGATCGCCAGCTCTACTCCTTCAAATACTGATTGCGACTACGAGTATTTAGTAAGCGCCACCTCATTTTTTGTTGTGACAAAATTTCCCAATCAGGGCGATATGTCTAAAACACGTATCACTTTTTCAATTTGATTTTTCTTACCGCTCCTCCTACTGGCCAATAATTGCTGCGACTCATGTACACTCCGGATCACAAGTATCCTGGCACGTGGCTGAAAACGACTTAGCAGTTCGTGGCGCCCTCCATCGGTAATGTTCGAATTCGATCGAGTGTTGGCCCACCCTTAGCCTTGAAGATAGCTTCCACTCTGTCAGGCATACTTTCAATCAGGTGCTGGAAGGTTTCTTGGGGATTGGCAGCCCATTTTTCACGGAGTGCTGCACTGAGGAGAGGTATCGATAGTGGTCGGTGAGGCCTGGCATGTAGTCGGAGTTCTAAAACATCCCAAAGATGTTCGATAGGATTCAAGTCAGGTCTCTGTGCAGGTCAGTCCATCACAGGCATGTTATTGTCGTGTAACCACGCCACCACAGGCCGTGCAGTATGAACAGGTGCTCGATCGTGTTGAAACATGAAATTGCCATCCCCGAATTGCTCTTCAACAGTAGGAAGCAAGAAGATGTTTAAAACATTAACGTACACCTGTGCCGTGATAGTGCCACACACAAAAAAAGGGGTGCAAGCCCCCTCCTGAAAAAACACGACCACACCATAACACCATTTTAGATGTGTCCAGATACTTTTGATCACATAGTGTATTTTACGAGACTGTATGTATCGATTGCTCTGTTGATGTAACTTGCGTTTGTATTATAGCATAGACACTGTGACTATAGCATGCTTTCAGTTATTTTGAATAATTGGCGCATTTTGAAACTCTCTACGACGTAATTTCTTTCATGGAATATTAAATACCACTCGTACTTTAGACATTCTCTTCTCGCTTCGCGAGTCAGGAATTTTTATTGACAATTTTCAAACCACCTGTGGTATTACCGATGATAAAAGTGACGTTTGAAAGCTAAGAATTCTCTATGTTGAGGCTGTATACTCGTAGAAATAGTGGGGAGAGCAATTAATAGAAGCTGTAACGAAACATCGCCACTTCCATCAGTAGTTTTTAACAGACAAGAGTGTTCTGGAAAAGAGACGACACACAATTGACAAGGATTGTTACTTAGAGAAAGAGTAATCGAGTATTGAAGAGATTGTCACAGTTACCTCTGTTCAGACGAAATTAAACGTTTCTTTACGAATTTCGTCGTTTTACTTCATGTTACGACTGTATCCAAGTGCCTTGAAACCTTGAAAGCGTCCAACACGTGTCTACTAAGATTTCTGCACTTCGCCCCTGATGACAATGCGAGCTGGCGTCTGAGGTAGAAATCGGTGAGTTCTCCGTATTTTGACAATGGTAATTTTACGCGGGTCTGCCCAGGAGCTAATGCGATCTTTTGGTGACGCTCCGAACTAATAGGAAACAGTTGACAATCTACGTCAAGGAACTTTGTACGAAAGAAGTGAGTATTTGGTCAACAGGGAAGAAATTCACGCGACTTTTTTTGTAAAATTAAGACTCGAAAGCGCCAAGTTTGAAATGTATGATCCTTTCCTCTGAAAAGCCTTCAAAGAGCATCAAAAGTGCCCTATTAAAAAAACAAGGGGCCAAATTTGAAGTAATTTGACGATCAATGTGCCACCACTATTACTGCCATTTTCATTAACATTTGTCATGTCACTGAAAATTATTTAGGGAGAAATTGATAACAAGAATACAACGTGAAGGGGAAAACACGCCGGCAAACCTGCTAACAACGAACAGCTGTTCCGGAGTCAGCGAACTTGCGGTTCTGCGAATTACTATATTGTCTTTTCGTTCTTGGAAGACAATGAGCAATTCATTGAGAATGAAAAAAATTAATGATCAAGTGCTCAAAGAGATTATATGTATACTAATGCCCTGCGGAAGCTAAATTGCTGCTGCTTAAAAGCGCACGGAATGGTTTTTCAAAACGTAGCCCGCCCATTGTTCAAAAACTACGAGTAAAATACTCTCCTTAACTCAACAACAACTTAAATATTTTAGCGGAACATTCTTTACGAATACTTCAAAAACACAATATGGTACATTCTACAACCGCTCTAGGAGAGCACAAGTCTGCCTTGAAGCTGTGCTGTCACATGACGCACTGAATACGAATTCAGTTGGTGCGCGCAAACTGAGAGTAGGTGGAATGACAAACACAATCAAAATTTCGTTGTCATTTCACTATTCACTGATTGATTGATTCATTAGTGTCTCCGTCCGTGTCAATGGCTCAGCTCATTAGTCCCGTAAGTGTGGTGCATGTTTCAATAGCAGGAGGTGGCGGTGGCGGCGGCCTTTCCCCGCTAGATGGGCATATCCGGCGCCGACCTACATGCCCCACCGGCCACGCCCCACCCGGGCTACGGTCCAAGCACCCGGCTGCTCCCCCGGCGTGTGCGGTAGTGTGGTGCATGAGAGTGGACGTGTGTGTGAGTGGTGAGCATAGCGCGCGATCTGTGGCCCGTTTGGTAGGATACTGCTCTGGCATTCGCCTTGTGTTGATCGGAGAAACTACCGATAAGAGCCCTCGACCGCCAGAATTCTCCTCCAGACGGCGCGGCTGAATTCGACTCAGCTATCTAGCTCCTGTCAAAAATCCTACCACTGTGTAATGGGTCTCGAACTGTAGGGCCTCCCGGCGGCTCTGACAGCTCAAGTGGATAGAGCAGCAGCGCGTGGACCGGGAGAGCTGGGTTCGATTCCCGGCTGAGGTAGTTATTTCTTTGAAAAGTCAAATCATAGTTTATAATAATAATGATATAAATAATAACAATAATAAGTTTTTTTTTTAATTCTAGCTTGGTCATTGGCCCTCTGCAACCGCATACGATAGTATAAGTACATTTTAATCTCTTTCGAGTCATTTTGTGGAACCGCTGCATAGGTGGCGGTACGTTATTGGGACTTCCTCGCGCCGGCTAATACTGGCTCACCTCCAGACGCGGTCACCGTGGCAATTGCTACGATATCACAATACACCGAAATGGTCCAAGGAGCGTAATTTCGGTATGTGCTTTCTAAATCCGATCCACTGAGCCCCTGCGCGCCATTCTGTAATTAATCGGTGGCGAGACTATGGCCGCTCGTAGGCAGCTCTTCGCGGTGCCCCGGAGAACCGTGTGGGACGCACGTCCTATAGTGTTACCGGTGGGGGAGGGAAGCACTAGGGATTGGCGCCTTCCACTTGAAATGCGCCCACGATTCTAAAGCATGCGCACATACTACCTGTAGGGGAATGAAGAGAATTCATGCGAAGGGTGGTGCATGTTGGGTGGGACTGCCCAGAATGCCACAACACAAAGGAATACAACAATCATGTCTTCGCGGGACTCGAGCAAGCGACCCTCCGGACTGAGCTCACTTCTACCCATACGCCTTAGAGAGCTTGGCCACTGGCCGTCAACAACAGCAATAATAATAATAATAATAATAATAATAATAATAATAATAATCATAATATAATAATCAATTCATTCAGAGCAGTATTGAAATCGACGAGTTACTACAGAAAACATTGTAACTAAATCAGATCTTGTAGTTTAGGTGCTAAAATGCGAAAACACATTAAATTTTCACCCAATTATATTGCTGGTAATCTGGTATATTGAAATAATGCAAATTCTCGTATTAATCTTGGAAGATGTGCAGTCGAGAAGATAAAGATTCAAAAAATAATAGAAGTGCAATGGTTGAAAAACGAGATAAGTACCCTGAAATTTTATGAATTTCACGACTCAAGAATTGGAAATTGCCTTTCAAAATAAAAACAAATTCTGGATTTTAGTTTTTCAGTTATTATTCTTTAAGTAAATCAGCTTTTCACAGCATACTGTGAACGCAAATAATAAAATATCCTATGTGGTATTCGTGTAATTGTTAATGAAGATTTTTCTCGTTCTTTTCAATAAGAAACATACATTTGTCATTTGAGTTTTTGCGACTAGCACATTGTGTGTAATGAGATTGTATGTAAAATTTCAAATATAGACTTGTTTATAATGTTTTTTTTTTCATTTCATATCAAATCATTTTGATGTTTTTCAGTATTTAGATTGAATATACCAGTAGTAGCAACAGTTAACATTTCCGTAATATACAATTCGTAATATACAATTGATGTACAAGTCGGACAAAAAAGGTGGAAATAAGTAATATTTTCGTACTTTTCTCAAAATTATTGTGCTAGTACAGAACAAAATTCGTTGTGTAAAGCTGAATGGATGATTATGACATCTGTTTTTATTATGTAATGATCCCTTGCTTAGGTATGACCACTTTTTAATTTGTTCTCTTTTCATTTATTTGTCACCTGATTTTGATTTATTTCCAAATATCCATAAAAATATTCCAAATATGAATAAAAATGCAGTGGATATTCTACCCCCTGAACGTGTTTGAGTCCAAAACCAAGCAGCATGTTCTATAATTGCAATGCAATTATTAATAAAATATGATCAGCATATTCTTAAAATATAAAGTATATGAAGAATGTGAGTAGTAAAATAAATAAAGTTCGTTCTAATTCCCGCTGTTAGACGGCTTATCTTCCTGCTCTGCAAATTAGAAGCAATTGGGAAGCCTCCAATTCTTATTTTTAAAACTTTATGTTTGGAATTACTGATACAGTGACTACTGCTTGTGCTGTTACCCTTGTTCTTGACAAAATAAAAATAAACACATTTTTTTGTGTTCGAAGAATTACATTCGTTGTTTCATTTATCGTTCACAATGTCAGTATTCGAAATTCTTGGAAATCAATTACGTGAATGGATACAGTGTTTCGGAGCAAAATAGCTTTACTATTTAAATGGACACTAAAATAATATTCAAGCTGTTGAAAAAATAACAGCAAATCTGTTTTCAAGGGCCCGAAACGCTTTTGTTTTGAAAGTAAGATAAGATTTTGTTTGAGAAGTATTCATTTTTTAAATTATTATTTCTATTGTAAGAGCAAAGTAAAAATTGTTTTCGATAACATTTTGTTTTTATAAGACACAGATATGACACATTTGAATTTATAAAATGTACCAGTAATGTCGCTGCGGAAGGAGAACAGAATGTTTACCGCGCTGCCGCTTTCAGCCTCGTTCACTTGGTGCACAACGCGGTCAGTCTAGTGGTGCTTAACTAGGCAGTTTCACCAGTTGGCTGGTCAGGGATTCAGCGACCCGCTTGGAATAAGATCAACACATGACTGATCAGAAGTGAACCCAGGAAAAAGTAGTTGGCGTTCCAGGAGAGGGACCTAGTAACTGAACTCGTGTCGCACTCTGTACTGTATGATATTCATGTGCAGTGTTAAACCGAAGAATGAGAATAAAACGAAATGCTCATAATCTTCTACCTTAGGAATAATGCCTTGAATATAGTTTCAGATGTGTGCCCATTTCGAAGAAAACATACAACAGATTAAACATTTCAAAAATAGAATCAAAGGGAAATAACTCTTATAGCATTTCACGGGCCGATGTTTGTAATTGTAAGCAAATAGATTTCTTCATTTTATAAACAAGTTCTTTCGTAAATTTTGCAGTCCTTTTCGCGATTTTTCTTCGTCGTTTGGAGTAAATGCAAATTCAAGAAGTGTGTACATGCTATTGGGTCGGGGCGTTGACCACGCCGGTACGAAATTGTTGTGGGAGAGGAAGGGAATAAATAAAATGTGATAGTGCACTACAAAAATAAGGGTCTCACTTGTAGATATATTGGTAGAAGAGTCACGAAAAGTATTTAAAAAACACTTTGTACCAAGGAAAAAATGTGTGGTAGGTAAATTCTTTTATTTCATTACACTATGGATGCATTTGTGTAATCCTGTCAGTGTGAGGAGGACGGAGCTGCGTGCGGGGGCTTCGTGTCCCGCTCTGGAGGGGGGGGGCGAGGACCGGTTTGTCTAGTGGCTCGCGTCCACGCACAGTGCTTCGCAGCGGGTCAACCGATGCGCCAGTGGGGAGGAGATCAGATCAGAAATGAAAACAAATAAAACAAACAAGAGATGTTGCGATATGTCAGAGACTTTCGCAAATAATTTGTTTTATTGTTAACATATTTTTGTGAACTTTTAACTGGAGTAAAAGATGAATGCAGATCTTGCATTTGATAACTCCCATAAAGAATAAACTGCATTTCACCATGAAACTTCAAGTGAAGAGACCGCGAAAAATGACAAAACTTTATGTAATGGAAAAATTGCAACAGGTGCCCTTCTGACATTTGTTACAATGAATAGACACAATAAATGACGTAGAAACCTTGCTAAAAAGAATGGAAATTCTTATGCTGTTACATCACGCGGCGGCACGATGCGCAGCGGAGCGTCCTAGTGCTAACTGTCCGCGTCTAGGTACGGAGCTTCAAATTCCCCTTTGCGGTGGAATTTGTAATAGGCAATGCGAGGCCGCGTTTGCCCCTCCGGGTTCTTTCGTTTTCTCTGCCTCGAATCTTCATTGTCATCATTATCTTTTTCAATTATGTGCCTGAAAGATGCGACCATTGTTACTGTTACGACCGTTGTGGCTTCTGCCCGCTATTCAAGGTTTGCGATAAAGGAATATACTCGTTCTGCGATATTTTTCGTCGGGTAAACTGCGCCGTTATGTCGGCAAGCATTCCATGTGCGGTGGGTGCTCTTGTGGAGCACTGTGCGTGGCGAGCGCGGCGGTGACGTCAGGCGCGCGGGCGGGCGCTCCCCGCGGCCGCTGGGCGAGCTCCTACGCCCACAGCGAGGCCACTTCGCCACCTGCCGTCCTCTTCGCTGAGCGGGAGGTCCTAGGGTGCCAGTCCCGGAGTTTCGATACTACCTTCACAGCGAGTGGAATTCACTCGCTGACACGAGACTTCTAGCGGCCGGCTGCTCTGATCGGTGGTTTTCACCAGGCGAATGTCGCAGCAGTACCCCAACAAAGGGGCCACGGACTGCACCTGAACTTTCTTTCTCCTCTTCTTTGAAGTACTCCCCTTCCACATGTACACTTTCATGCACAAACACTACGCATGCGCCCTACGTGTGGAGACCAGCAAGGAAGTAGAGCTTGTCTCGGCTGGGGAGTATCTCCGTGGAGGGAAGAAACCACCACAGAAGACTTGTAGGTCGGCGGCGGACCTCATTATCCATCGGAGGTCACTGACAACTTCCAGAATTAAACAAGCACTGCACTAAGGCACTAATGGCTACAGCAGAAACAGAGATCAGGCAACCCCTCTTTGCAAGGCAATTGCCGACCTTGGTGTTCTGTCTGGTTCTCTGGTAATTGTCCTCAGGTATTCCTCAAACGTATCTCAGGTGACATTTTATTACTCACAAGTACCATCTTAGGCAACTTAATCTCTGATGAAAAGTAGTGGTGCTACAATATGCCGCAAAAGGTCTCGTAATAATTCTGTTTCATAAAGTTGTGTTAATTTGTTGAATATTTATTGTATACTACTGTTATTTCAGCCATCTGTTTCACCGCACTGCTAAAATGACATCAACTCATGTCTATGTTCTAACATCAAACGCAAAATTTTTGAAAAAACCAAAGTTGGTAAAATTGGAAAAATAGAGTTTTTGTGGCAAGCAAAAATATCCTAATGTGCGACAGAAAAATGTTGTCATAAGAAATAGGAAGCAGTTTTGTTGTTAGGAAAATTACGAGTAAGAATACAATATTTGTGTTTTGCTTTTATAGAGATGATATAAAAATAAATCTCAATAAATCGAATTTAATGTATTTTTTTGCACAATACTTATAAATAGGTATCGGCTTCACCTTAGATTTCCTTACTGTATTGAAATTACTTTTTAACGTTTGCGTAAAAATGTGTCGAACATTGTATATACGTGAATTTGTCTTGTGAATTCACTGATCATCCCAACAATTTAACGAGCTTGTGACAAACACATATAATGACGCCATCGAATGTTGTTTGGTTTTGTTGGGGTTCGACGATGACATTGATTTGCTTTGTACTCGTGTAGCCAACGGGGAAAAGTGGGCGGAACTGTTACATATCACTTTCGAAGTTCAGCAATTCCCTTTCTCTCCACTGGTCACAGAGCGATCCGGCCTGTGTGTAATTGTGACAGCTTGTATCGAGAGCGGTCGTGTAGATAGGCGGAGGAATGCCTGCTGCTGTCGCATGTGACATGTTGACAGCGCTTTCGGGTCTTGTGAGGATGCTAGGCTTGTGATCCGGGCGTGGGATCCCCTGGGTACTTGCAACATGTGGACTCGTGCAGTTCCACGGCCGCGTCGCTATCGGGGAGAATGTACGATTTGACTCGACGGTGTCGACCTTTATGATCATTATTTTTATGTATTCAGCGCAGTTTAGTTTACTGAACTGTGGTATTCAGTATGATTTAAATGCTGTATATGGCTGTAATTTTTTTTAGAGTATAAATACAAATAATTAATGTAAATATAAGTGTTGAATGTTAGTGTCGTTGGCAGTTGGGTACATAACTGACCAAAAACAAACACATTTTCAAAACTCGCAAAAAGTTTTCTTACTAATGAGGGAAATTTTATATTTTTCAAATGTTTTTAACTACGGCTTGTTGGCATCTTTATTCATCGGGATCAAAAATAGCTTTTAATGCTAGTTGACGATAAATCAAATAAAGCAAATTTTATATATATATATATATATATATATATATATATATATATATATATATATATATATATATATATATATATATATATAGCCGCATACTTAATATAAATTATGTTCATATTGGATATAATTCTCTTTTAAGAATACATGTACCCGACGTATTTCAGATACGTTACAACAAGCTGCAGCGTGAACCAAGTCATAGTGCGTAGTCCATTGGTGCTCAGTTCAGAACAAAGATATTAGTGCTTCACGCAGTTTCTGTGACTGTGAATCCCATGTTGATGACTGATCCATATTCAATTTACACAAACATACGTTAAAGTTCAGAGCAAAAGGTTTGTTCCTAAATAAAATTACTTATTTAAAACGTTGAAACAAAAAATGACTGTTGGAAAACACTACAAGTTAGGCATGTTACGGTTCTAAACGTTAACTCGCTTCGTTTAACTTCACTACTTTTGAAAGAAAATCTGCCAATGCTCGTTTTTTAACCTTTTACTTGCTTTTACTTGGCTGTACATGTATATTCGACTGTTATCTTCTGTATATTTTATACGCTAAGAAAATATTACTTTTTTTTACAATTTACCAGAATGCAACGACACAAAATCCATAAGTGTGCTACTCCGTGATACGAAATTACCCCTCAGTCGTGCATCAATCTGATTTGAGGTGATAAAGGAATTGCGCGCACACAAGTCGCAACACTTAAGATGCTGCAACACACACTACCGTCGAGTATAAATTAGAAACGGTGCGTCATAGTCTTTAAATCAGACTTTCGTGTGACTACAGTGACACAACTTGTGAACTTTCCAAGCAGAAGGAACGGAAGGTGATTCGCTATTAGTGGCATTAGAAAAAGGAATCTGCGCGTTTCGCTGTAGTTATTTTCTTTATGACTGTGATATACGTGAATATAATCGCCATCTGAGGCCACACACACATAGCATGTGTATTGAGATTTGCCTTCTGGTCTCTTTGCGCTTAAGGCAACTTAGACTTTTAGATTAGTTTTTCATTGATGCTCTTCGGAGAAACGTAAATACAGACGATATTGTTAGTTCCTATAACCGCTAACACGGTTTGAAACCCTTTGCTTCCTAGCGAACGCTCCATTAACCCCTTTGAACGTTACTCTTTTCAGCTAGCTATATCCTCGGGATAGCAGGTGTAGCTCAGTTTGCGGAAGTGCTGGAAGCTAAATTGGCTCTTTAAAAGTATCATCTCTGTCCCCCCCCCCCTTGTAGAACCTCGAAATCAACATAGGTATGTTGGTATCAATGCTTAGTTTCCTGTTTAAAGAAGTTGCGACCTAATCGAATTTCGTCAAAGGCGAATCATTGTCAATAACTTTTGATGCAGGAAAGATGTAAAACATGAATAAGTGGTGTCAGTCTTCTTTAACTTCAGCGAATTCTTTCCTATACGTAGGCATTAGGAAATATTTTCACTGACCTAGAAAGAAAATGTGTATCTAATAAGATTTATTTAATTTATTAGATTAATAATTTTAATAAATTTTACTGTACGACGCGTGGATGCTTTACTTTGAATGTTTTTTTCTACCTCTTCAATTAGTACATTTTTTTATTTATGATGAATCAGACATATAGCTACATAGAGATTAATAAATAAAGTTACTTCTGAATTAGATTTATTTCTCAAATCTAAAATAATATGAAGTTTGTAAGGTATAGTAAATAATCATAAGTTCACAGGGTGTTTCAGAATAAATGTTATAAGCTTCTGGGGTACGTAGATGTGTAAAAATGATCACTTTTCAGCAATGAATAGGTAGTGAAAATTTTCGCATAATAGATTGTGACATGTATCCCTCATTATTAGGCAACTCCTTACCAAGATGTCACAATCTATTTCGAGGCAAGTTCCGAACCCATGTGTAGGCGGGTTTACCTAACAATCCGGGACAATGTCACATGTGTAACTCCATTATATGCTGATTACATGTTTATTGGCAAAAGTGACCAATTCCAATCTCTCTATATAAAGTGAAAGTTTGTAATATTTATTCTGAGTTGCATAAAATGTTAGAAAAACTTCAATCTAATGTCTTGGCATCATTCCATTAACCAAAAAGTACTAGTGTTGGAACATTTAAAGAGGTATCCTATGAGGAAATCTTTGGGGTAACTGAATGAAGTTATAAAACCGTGATTTGTTTCCCTTGAGTGTAAAACAGATCACGCTCTCTGGGCGCGACCTCGAAGAGATATTACGCGGGCCTAAGGGAATATGTAAACTGACATTCTGTGTATATCAAGTAAATACAACAGCGCAGCATCGACTGGAAACTAACGGGAGAAGTTGCTATGCGAGTCTTCTCCGCGATCGCTCGTCGAGCTTCTGGCTTTGCGGCGGACAGGCAGGTAGCGAGAAAGCAAACGTACCGGCCAGAGGCGGAGGAGGCTGAGGCCCGAGCGCGTTGCATCAGTGGGGACACGCAGAGGCGCGGGCTCCGCAGTGCGTCTCCCGTGGCGGTGGGGGTGGCGGCGGAGCGTGGCCGCGCAGCGTGAATGGAGCGGCGCCGCGCCGCCACCACTGCCACTGCGGGGGCGGGGCGCCGGAGACGCGCCGCGCCGGGTTATCGATCTCACGCGGCGCGGCCCGGCCCGGCTCGGCCCGGCCCGGCCCGTCTGCTGCCTGCTGTCCTCGGCCCCCGCCGGCGCCGCCGCCGCCGCCGCCGCCGCTTCCAGAACTTCTCGTGCCGGATCCTCGACGATTCGGGACGCGCCGCGCAACGCCGCCTGCCGCTTCCGGGTGCGCCGCCCCCTGCGCCGCCCGACGCCGGCCAAGCGGACGGGAGCACTCGTTAGTGGAACATTGTTTTGGATGACGCGAAGCTCTCGCTCTGGCGAAGGCTCACTGCCCAAAATCCCAAAACCAGTACGGACCTCATCCTTTCTAAGAACCTGCCAACCGTTGATTGTCTCGCTTATACCGGCGTCACCAATGCTAAAACTGAAATTGATTGTCGCGTCGCATATTTTAGGAGGTACAAAGAAATTTAATTGTGGACGTTCATGTACTGGTAAACTTGGACTAGGTTTATAGAGTTCAGAATAAATGATGCAAATTTTTAGGGCATGTGAAGCGGTCGAAAATGATCACTTTTTGCCAATGAATATACTGTTGTAATATTTGTAAATTTTGTTAGTTTAAATTAAATAATAAATGTCTAAAAAGGACACTGCTTTAAAATATTGTTTAAGAGACACAATGAGCAGACTAAAAAAAATCACAAAAGGAAAATATGTCGATACATAGCAGTGCACAGAAAAACTTAAACGGTGAATAATAGCTCTTTTGGCTAGAAATACAAACATCCATTTAAACAAGTGAGCTAATAATTTGGCAACGTGGATCATTTCATTAGCCGCCCAGACATTCAGCCTACTCGCCGCGTCGTCCTCCCTGCAATAGGAGGCTGCTCCGCTGCCCGCAAAGCTGCCTACCCCCAGTGCTTGCACTTTCACCGCTCTCGCGGGCAGGCATCCGGCCCTTGAGTGCACACTACCCGCAGAAGAAGGCGTTGTGCAGGCCTGCTCTAAATGCTTGAAACATTTATTCTGATACACTTTATACACGTATTGAAGTAAGTACACAAATCAGAATAAGGACACCAACCTAATAGGATCTATACCAGTGCCCTCCCCTCCCCGATAGCTCACTAATCTTAGATCGTGGAACTCCGGGACGGTGGCCCTCCCTCTTCCTGCGCATTGTCCATTCTATTTGGTGGCTTGGAACTCATCCCGCCGTCAGCTTTCGGAGGTGGTCCATTGTTCCATCTCCGTCTTCTTTTATCGTGAGTGAAGCTGCTGAGGGGCCATCTCGGGTCAGATAGATGGTACCGGGTTGTGCGAATCTATCTTGAAGGGACCAGGTTTTTAGGATACAGCACGGTGGTTGGATCTGACCTGTCATGCAAACACACACACACACACACACACACACACACTAGAATCCGTGATCTGCCGATCGAGCATGCTCCTGCACTTGTGCCTTAACCTCGGCCACCGGTAGACCAATAAACTTTATTAAATTCAATTAAAATAAAGTTGAGAGCACCTGCCGCAGGTAAATCACAAAGAATTAATGCTTATTACCTTAGTAATAATTACTACGTTTATTTATTAAATCTTAAATTGATACTTCATATAACGTTTTCGTAAAGTACAGAGAAAATTATGTAACTCAACAAAAAAATTGATCTCGTTATTTTGATGAACATTCGAGTTTAGAGAATTCCTTTTAATAAAAAAGTATTTTTTTTCCACGAACGTCTGTTTTACCGTCTGTTTTTTCTCTGTTGGCAACTCCATCTTTTAAACCACACATAGATGTTTTTGTCGATTGCGAATTTGAAACGGATCGTTTTAATGTTTGGGGATATGGATAACACACTAGGCACTTGCATAATCCTGTTAAATAAACTGTTCCTCAGAGCATCAATTGATGTCACTGCAGTGCCTTTGACCATACCGACGGTCGCACGATATTCGACGCTAGCTGTGTAGCTAGGTCGAATTCATCTGCTGTCTGAAGGAGAATTGTAGGGGCCGGCTGCTTTGATCAGTAGTTATCTATGGTTTCTCCGATCAACGCCAGGAGAATGCCGAAGCAGTACAAGCGGACTGTGCGCGATCATTCCTACTTCTTCATTTTCCTTTCTTAACCCTTTCTCACGTACACTCATACTTACGGGCATTACCCAACCGCACATGTCGGGAGAACAGTCGGGAGCTTACAGCTTCTCCCGGCTGGGGTGGTGCCACTGGTGGGAGATTCCTGGCTGGGGAAGGCCCGCAAGCTGGCATGTAAGTCGGCGCCGGATCTCGCCATTCAGAGAGGGAGATCACCGCCACCTCCCGCGATAAAAAGCGCGCACTCACACTAAGATAGACTAATGACCCTGGCAGTGGATGCGCCCGGAAACATTAATCATCCATCCCGTCAAATGGTAGGAAATGGAAAGTTTTTCGGGTAGTTTTATGTTCCTTTCTTTTTTTTCTTTTTTTGTTTTTTGTTTTTTCTTTTGATGAACACGAATATCACGTTTGCAAAAACTATGTAAAAATCACTACATTTTTCAGTTTTTTCTCAAAATAACTCAGAAACCACCAATGTTTCCTAAATAACAATCTATATGAAATAAAACAAGGTAAATTTCCTTCATTTATTGCCATTAAACTTTTTTCTCCAATTAGCGGTTTACTGGCGAACAGACCACGAAATTTGGTGATATAAGCAAACAAGCGTAAAATAACGAGGATTATCCCAATTTACCTCCATAAAATATGAAATTGCTTAAATATTATATATTCGAGGAGTTTATAGGGTCATTGGAATCGCCGTTAGTGTGCAAAATATGCCTGGATGTTTCTGTGAAAATGGCACTCCACTTACCCTCTATCACTCACTAACCCCTAAATGTAATTTACATTCTATTAATTTGTGTGCTAAATAATACTGCGCCTTAGGAATCAATGTATATTTTAATTGGAAAAAGAAAAGTAGGTTACCGATTAGCGAAAAATGACTGGTATTTGGAAGCCGATGGACGGCACCTCCACCCACACGAAGCGTCCTCTCTTTCCTCGGAGGCCCTGCTTTGGTTTTCATGGCCTTTGACACGGATCTATCCTTCTGGTGTATTGTATTGTTTGTAACGATTGACATGAATATCTTGTACAATATCCGGATCCTTTTCCACTGGTTCGTCAGATACAAAGACTCCATCTTGTTGTCCTGTTCTATCTCGTAACTCGTCTCTCAGGTCTTTTTAAAAACGATTGTCGTATTGTCACAACTCTTTTTGTAGTTGAGGCCCAAGTAAGAGCCCAGCCTTCTTGCCGACACTTTTTTTGTAGTTCCTGGAGCATTTTCAGGAAACGAACTTTAATAAAGTTGGGTGAGGAGATGGCACCAATTTTTGTCACTGTTTTTCGTTCTTTTCCTTCTTCACTACTGTACATATTTTTCGACATCTAGCCATTGCTGAACCATCATGATAAACTCATAAAAAGTGTTACTTTGCTGCAGCTGCAGGTGGTGGCAGTGCGACAATCTTTATCTTGTAGCTGAAGGCAGATTTTGTGGATATATCGGAACCAATTATGTAAAAGCACGTTCTTCGCATTGTAGCTGAATAGTGAAACCAGAAGAAGTTCACCAACATTAGCAACCATCTTCTTAGATGCATTGAATTTGTTGGATAATTTTAGTCAGCAAGTTTAGGGTTCTTGGTCATTCAGATAATTTCATTACCCCGTACTTTATCAATACGAAGGTGCTTTCGCAACCACTCATTGGATGTAAGAAAATAAAGTTTTTGGCAATTGTTTCACTTACAGCAGCAAACGGGAAAATGTTGGTCCCGCGGCTAAGCGGTTGATCGATAAGAACATAAAATGCAGATAAATTTAATCTCTATCGTTTCACATCAGATCAACATTTACGAAAAAAACACGTTTTTGAGATCAAGTAAAATAATTTCCGATTTAATTGTTTTGCTCATAACACCCAAGTTTTGTGTTCTCGTGGCTAAACTCTTGATTGGGTACCTTAATAAAACCTTAAAGATAATAGGTTGTGATAATAAAAGACATGTAAGTAATGTTGCCTTATTTTATTTCGTATAGGGTCATTATTTACGAAAAATGGACGGCTTTTGATTTATTTAAAAACCTAAAAAGTGTCGATTACTCTTTTTTGCCCAGGAGACGTGTTTCCAGAAAAAAAATCTTATTGGCAAACCTGATATTGGGTGTTCAGTGATCGAAGAAACATATAGAAACGAAATATCAAAACTACAACAAATCTTTCCGCTATTTGCCAGTTTTGAGCACCTATTGGTCTCGCAGTGAAAGACATTTTGGTACATATGTGCAATACACGGCTGTAGCATGTTCTAAAAGGACGTGTGTGTTTCATTCAGACCGGTTACGTTTAATCTGTAGAAAATGATATAGTGTTTGTGTCTCTTTGAATTATTGATTGAAATATTTGTATCTCATTCGTGTCGCTGTCATTTTACTACAGTAACTTTAATTTATTTGACATGATAAAAGACAGTGCGATGTCAAAGAGTATTGATTGTCGTTTGCATAGAATGCAGAGTGATATAGTTTCAGGTTCAAACCTTACTTAGTAGAAATCGGACCGTGAAAATATGGTATTAACAGCTAAAATCGAACGTGGTCGTTCCCAAATATTGTTAATGCCTGGCCTTGTTTGTGTAAGCTGACCAAGCCGTGGGCTTCCAGGCTTAGCGGTTTAATATCAGGCTTATTCGCATTCACTCTAACCTTTCGGGAGGTTGTTGGGGTTGCCTTTCAACACCGAGTTTCTTCGCAGACCATTATGCTCGCGTGTCGCCTCCATCTGTTTTGCGAAATCTCGTGCAATGCCACAAGTTCTAAATGCGTCATCAGTTACGCGAACTTGTATGTTCTGTTCTCACTTTCTATTTAATTCTTATAATTTTGTTGGTACATATATTTGATATGTGCAATTAACTCAATATCAATGTTTGACTTTGATTTGAAAGATTGTTATATATAGATTAATTAAATTAGTCAAATTGATTAGATGAAAAATTGTATTTGAAATATTGTTTTATTTTGTAGTTCACAGATTTATTAGTTCATAGATAGGAAGAAAAACAAAATAAAATGTATGTGACATGTGTGTGACAATCTGCACATCATTTTTTGAGCTCCGGAATCCCTTCCATCGGGAAACTCTTGTTTATTATTTTTTAAGTTGCATTAGAAAGAAGGAAGCAACGAGAAATGTGTATTACTAGATGTAACCCGTCAAAAACGACGTGACGAAATTTAACTCCGTAAAAATTCATTTTAATGTAAAAATTCCTTCGTGATCAGGAAGACCGTGAAGGGACCACCGAGTGAAATTTTGGGCTATTTGCGATTTTGGCAAGCCCCAAGAAGAAATGAAATGTAGTTCCTCTTATATTTGTTGCAGTTGTTTCTGCACTCCGCTTTCTCGGAATCCAACACAGCGAAGGGAATGTTCAGTGTTCCCAGAAAGTCTCCCCCTCGCGCGCGCAGCCCGCTTGGAGAGGGAGCAGGGAGGCCGGTCTCTTCAGTTAGCCTCCCCTCCCCTCTCCTCATTGATTTGTGTATAGAAAATAATTGTGTACTATGGCATATGATGCCCTATACGGAACAAAAAATACAATTTGCTAATTTCAAGACTATGACTATTATTTCGGTGAGTAGATTTTAATTCACACGAGCCAAAAAAATAGACATTTATTTTGGCATTTGGCATTGACATTTATTTATTTTATATAAATGTATTTCTCTTTTCTTAGTAAGTGTCTTCCATTACAAAGACACATAAAAATAATATTTAAAAAAACATTGTTTATTTGGCAAATATTTATCTAGCAAATCCAATTGACAAAAATCAATGAATTCTAGTGATTCGACCAACGTTAACTAAGAGACACAAAAACAGTTAAAAACAACTTTTAGAACTGAAGTGTTGGGCTGCAATGTTTTCTGTGAAAGTTTTGATAATATAATACTGTGAACTCGCACTTTGTTTCTTCTTTATGGACAGATTTTGGGGCACTTCTTGCCAGAGTGTGTCGCGAAAATCAATTTAGCTAAAGCTCCTGGTCTTGCCTCGCAATTTATTTATCGCCTTCATTTATCAGTCAGGGAAATCAATGAGTTGTATTTTGTTTACATGACTGCCTGCCCCGCTGCGCACCGCTGTGGCCGCCTGACCCCCATTCCGCCTCGCTCGCCTCGCGTCGCCCTCCTTCGCCCCGCACGGGTTCATCCCCTGCCTGGCCCTGCGCCTTCCGGTCGCGCCCGCCCCGCAACGCATGGGACGATTGTGGATTGCAGTTGTGGAACAAAATCAAATTTATTGGGATTATATATGGACCCCCCTGTATTCCCTAGTTTGTCTTTAACGTTTTTGTGTAAAATGTATACATCATTTTATTTTATATAATAATTATATAAATATATTATGTAATGTGTGTGTGTATGTAGTACTTGGCGCTACAGCCCGTGAACGGCGCGGGCCTACCGGCGACGTCCCTGCCTTGTAGCCGAGGGTTAAGAGGGTTCGTGTGGTTGGCACGTAGACATCCCCCGCCATATTCCGGTCTTCTCAACCTGAGAAGTGAATTTTTGCATCATCACACAGCAATATATAGTGGGACATTGCAGGGAAAACGCACACTATAATCTTGCCTCATCAGGAATCGAACCCGGGGCCACGTCATGGAATGCGACCACGCTGACCAGCAGCAAGCCACGAGGACTAAGAATTAAATGCAGACCGTGTTTATCATTATCGCGAAACGTAGCAAACGAAAACAGGAAAGTAAACAAAAATAGGTTAATCCGTTTTTTTCTTAATTTTAAAGATGATTGAAATGTGGGTGTATACATGTGTGCGCACTATTATAGGACGTTTTATGAATGTTTTAATCTATAATACGATTTGGCGTTTCGTGTGCTATTATATGTTCGTCATCAGGCCAGAGCTTGAAAGGTATGCTACTAATAATTTTACGATTGGTCGTTTCATATTTCCGATACTTCGAAAATTTGCAGCTGAACACTCCTTGAACTGCGCTCACTGGGTGTCTGGGGTCACCGAGTCCCAACAGCGATGTGCAAAAGGATGAGAAAAGACAGGATAGCCTGTTCCAAGAATCGCTCCTGTTGATTTTTATTTAGCGAAGACAGTATCCTTTATAAACTGGAAATCTAATCGTCCAGATAAACGACTTAACTTCTCATTTAAGCCAAGACACATCATTTTGTGATTCATTGTCAAGCCGGTTTCCAGCACGATATACGCAAACCCAAGACCTACGTAACTTTCCACTCGCGAAGAGATACAACTACTACATTATTTTTCTGTAATGCACCTCATTTGTTTTGATCATTTCGTGCTGAGGCATTTCTTTTATAAGGTGAGATCGTTCATTTGCCAATTTAACCTCCAATTTTTGCCCAGATTTATAATATTTTGAAGTTGTATGAAATGAACGTACGCACAGTGAAATTGCAGACCTGAGTTCGAGAGAAAATCGTTTTCCAGAGTGCAATCGAGCCAAGGGGCGAAGCATCGGAATCGAACCCTAATAACAAACGCCATGCTCCGTGCTCGCATTGCCCCCTCTCCATTCGCCCGTGCCGCATGTGTGTTGTGGAGTCCTGCGGCGGGCTGGAGGATGATACGATTAAATCGATTTTGAGGCTTTGCGGGAATCGCTTGTTCGAGGCCGCCCCCGCATTCGCGTTTTTGACCCGCCTCCCGCCTCCCCTCTCTTGTTTGCCGCCTCCTGCCATCCCGCTGGCACGGAGCAGGGACGACCGCCGCCGTACTTCATTACAAGCTCCGGGAGTTTTTGGGTGAGGCAGGCGGTGCACGTTTCGGAGTTGTTGAGTTGAGGAAAAGTTTCTGATGAGCGGATGCGCGAAACGGCATGGTGCAACCTAGATGGAGCATATCCACGCTCTCGGATACGTGGAAATATCTTTTTATTAAAATGAATTATGCGGAAACTTTTCCGTAACTGCAGTCAGTACTCGAAAATTATAATCGCGAAATATTACATTGATGTTAATTTGCCTTTGTTAAAAAATCACAAGTAGTTTTATTTCATCTGACCTCAGATGTAACTTAGCATAACTTTTACTTTCTCGTATACAGAATAATAATATCCATAGGGAAGAATAAATTGTGGAATGCCGCGGCGAAATGTGCCGTTCTTCGCCAGAAAAAAAAGTGGGATGCTTATTCCTAGAAGCTTTTCTCGTGTTGTTGATAGCTACTGTACATTGTTTGTTCTCCATAGAACTTGACGTTTATGAGTTGTGCCAGAACTTTCCAGTATTGCTTTTAGTGCTGAAGATTTGGTCACATCATTGACTTCAAGTAATCTGTTTACTGGGGGAGATTATGAACAGTCAGTATTATTAAGTTTGTCAATGTTTTCATTTATATAGTTTTGATGCAAGGGCCATTGAGCATCGCTTATAAACCACATGGGTTGGTATTTTACTTCTTCGCTTATTAAGATACAAGAGAAGTTGTTAAGTAGAAGGTAATGGTCACTACCACATAGATTTTAACAAGGCATCCATGAAGGTCTTGCTAAGTTCTTGAATATCAGGCTCCAATCTTCTGCTGCTTTGGTCTCTAAAATAGTTCGAAATGGTATTGTGTGTAAAAAATATACTGTTCTTGCAAAAATAACCAGTCCACAACATGCAGATGTTCTTGTTTGCACTTGTATGAAGTTTGTTTCTTGCAGGCAAATAAGTTTAGTGTAGTATTTGTTTACAAGATTTAATCGAAATGAGTACCTACCATATTTTACTTTTTCATTTACATAACATACTTTTTCATTACATGGAAAACAATTCTCGTGGCCTCGTATGAGAGAAAGATAATTCCCTGGGCCTGAGAGGAAACTGAAATTGAGGGACTTGAAACCTATATCGAGAACAACGGAAACGTGCTGGAGCTAAGGGATACTGTGGGCAAATGTGTAAAGGGGCCGATTTACGCGAAAGCCTCTTCCCCGGGAACGTCCTCAGAGGAGCGATGAGCGCTGCGAGAAAACCTGGTAGGCGCTTTCGACATGTGGCTGGGAAGAAGATGCAGAGAAGCCATTAAGCTAACCGTGATTCAAAAGAGAAACAAATAGAAGCATCTTATACGAGAAAGTATGAGCCATTTTGTTGCACGATTAGTGTTCTTTTTATATCAAATATGCTAATTACGTCATCAAGCTCCTGCAAACAAGTTAAAACCCTTCTCTAATTTAAAATTGCTAGTAAATTATTTAAAAGGAGTTAAATGAAATAAAACCTAAAAAGAGGCCTATTTTTCCTCTTCTATGAATTTTTCCACATTATTTAGGACATCTTTAATAAACATTCTTGATTTTTTTATCACAAAAAATATTGTTTAGTATTTTGAAAGGGTTGGGAGGAACTAAACATGATTAAAATACACTGGTGGAAAAAAGTATTGCAACATCCCGATTGCATTGTACAATTTATTCCTCCGTTCAGATAGAGCACATACAGACAGAATATTACACATAATTACATGGGCAGGGCCATGTGCGACTCGCACGTCCGGGAACAGAGAGAACCATGGGCCGGAAACCCCACATCAATAGTGCGTGTACCCGCCGCCCTGATGCGTGCTGGCGTTCCATCGCACAGGTGGCGAATAGTGCCCTGCGGTTGCGCGCCTCAGGCGCCGCCTCGCGCAGAGCGAGTAGAGTTGTCCCGGGAGTCGCAGCACGGCCGTCATGATCCTCACGTGTTCGATCAGGACAAATCCGGTGAACCGAGGCAGTTGACGAACAGCGCACCAGCCCCCGTTGCAAGAAAGGTTCCATCGTTGCTCAATGATTCCTCCACGAACATCAAAGACAAGCGCGTATTGTAGCTGATGCCGCCCCACACCATCACTCCCGCGCCTTAGCTTTGCCTGTGCGACGCTGCACACGCACACGACTACCACTGGCGTGCAGGCGGAAGCGGCTCTTATCCCTCACCATCGCTGCACTTCCGTCACCCAGATGACCCGCACATCGTACCGCGCCAGGCGTGCCTAGCGATTGTTCGGCGGGCGGCCGAACGGTCTGCCATCGCCCCCCTCACGATGCGTCGATCTGGACGTTCGTCAGTGCTCCGCGGCCGCCCCGAAGTGGGTCTGCGGCTACGGGAATACACATCGTCGCCAGCACCGACGTCGCATCACGGCCACGTGGCCAGCAACGCGTTGAAAGGACAGGACGAACGAGTACCACACCGTGGCATTCCTATGCCTCGACTAGGCCTCATTGCAGTGGAAGCGTCTTTTAAAGCTGCGGAGTAGTCCGGGCCCTTTCGTCATGCTACCATTACGTCACCAGGCGTCAGTCATCCGTGAAAAGTTAATCACGGTTTCTACGACACCTCATTCCTAACGTTCCTTATCGACTACTTGATTGCACGTGTTCTTCACGGTGTTGCAATACTTTTTCCCGCCAGTGTAGTTTAGTGGAAGCTTATTCATAATAATAATAATAATAATAATAATAATAATAATAATAATAGCTCTCATTTCTTAGCGCTGGCGAATAAAGAAACTTACAACTTTATATCCTGTCCTTTCTGGAGATGATCACTATAATCCGGAATTTGATACAATAGTATTGCCTAAAACGGACAAAAAGGCATTTATTCTCACTAAAATATGGGTCAATAAATGTTTCAATTTCATTCTAAAACAAATTTACATGAACACTTACTTAAAGGAAACCTTGGTCTTTTTAATCTTGTTTGCACATAACCAGAGACATTTCGTAAGTTTTGTTTTGCAAACTTCGCCTATGGGAAGTAATGTTTTTCAGTTTTAGTACTGAAAAGTGTTCTTAGTTGTATACTAAATTCCGGCCTGCTGCCAGCGAATTTTATTATACCCTCGATGATGTGTCTTCACAAAATGCTAGTAAGTACTAAACGATTATATTTAGATTCCTCGAATGTCATTAGAGAAAACTCATCTAATGTTTTCGTACGTTGAACTTTTGTAAACGTTTGCATTGACAATCGTGTATTGAGAGCTTTATCCTTGATAGGGTTCGGAGGCTACACTCGAGGGTGAAATGGGGTTCCTCGTAGCCGACAAAAGGCTGTCGGCATCAATGAAAGAAATCCATGCATAAAAATAGATTGTCATAAAGTGAAAATATTTGGTTCCTCGGGGATCCGAGCCCGGGACCTTCTGTTATCCAGACATGCTGTAACTGACTGAGTAATGGAATCGTGCATTGAATTCTAAATCATTTAACGGTCTGAAGGCGATCAACGACCTTATACACAATTCGTTTGCAGGGTGACGATAAACGAAATGAAAAGGTTCACACGTTGTTGGCCCAGAAATGGATCAGTCCAGGGTTTGTCAAAAAAATGCTTGCAAAGATGGTGAAACAGTGGTAATACTGGTGTATTAGCACTGTTTCACCATTGGATTGTCAAGAAGTGGGACAATCCGCCTTTGACAGGACTCAAAATTCTAGAATTTCCCAGTCCCCTCCGATGTTTGGGGCTGGTCAGTGCCATTGTATTGTCCAGACTTGCAGATACGTTTCCAGCATGGTCAAGATCGGTGCCATAAAAAAGCAAAGAAAAGAATGATTGACAAGGAAGGAAGGGTTGAAAATGTGGCACAATTCTCAAAATAGGTATCGAAAGCTAAAGTAAGACAAAATTAATGTGAAATAAGACAAAATTAAAATATTCTTAAACAACATTAAAAGCATCTTTAAGTGAGGCATATTGTTAAGTCTGAAAATAGCAACAATAAGGCATCAGCGTAACGTCCAGGTTCTAGTAATTACTATATTGCTTGCCCTTTGTCAAGCATATGGAAGATGATCATGAGGGGTGATGATAGACAAATGATTATGGAAGGAATTATGTTCAGAAAGGATTTATGGAAACTACTCGTAGAAAGGACAAAATTGTGTCCTTTGCATTGGATGCATTCAAAACCTCCGTCGCTTACGCGATTCAACGTCGAAGCCGTACGTGGGACTCGAACCCGTAGCCTTCGACTCCGACTACTTTGATGAGGCTCCCTGTTCACACGCCACCGAGACCGGTGGAAGCTTCGCTGTGCTCTAAAACGTGAGTTATTTCACAGAATTTATGATCGAATGGTCGTCTTAGCCCCTGCGGCGGACAACACTGCAACCAACGTGGTTACGCACACGACAGTAGGGCAAATTGCCTACCTGCCGCCCTTCACCAGACTCCCTCCGTGTGGGTTGCCCCTTGTGAGAGAGTTCGTAATATGTTCTCTAGTAATCTCTGGAGTGGGTAGTGGCAGTATCCTAAAAGAACATCCGACGAGTTGCGATCAGATATTTTTTGTATTTTTTATTAATTTTAATTCTTAAAAGATTACTTTTCACGGACGTTCCCCGTTACCTTGTCTACATTATTCAATATTCCTTGATTTATGTGGTGTACGAGTATCTTAGTCACATCTGCAAACGCATGCGTGTACTGCGATTTATCCACCTCTGCCCCTGGCAGGTATCAGCTGCTGACGGTTTCATCCAATCGGGAGCTTCAACGTCACCAAAGACACGTCACTACGGTGACGGTCAAGCTCCCGATTAGATGAAACTGTTCACAGCTGATACCCGCCAGGGGCAGATTTGGATAAATCGCAGTAAAGGTGGTGCAGATTGTTGTAGCAGAAATCACATTGTGCGGAAGTATTTTTGCTTCTGCACATAGTTAAGAGAAATATTATTGAAATCTGTACACAAATTCTATTCGTCCACAACACAGGTCGATCATCCGTTGTTAAAATTCCCTCTTGAGAGCATCCGAGATTTTTCATGACTGTGTGGGTGTGTGTATATGCCGCATACGTAACTGGCGCGTTCATTGAAATAGAGAAATTGATTAATTATATTCCTGTGGTTAATGTTTTAAGTCGCGTACTCATAAAATTGATTTTTACTTTCTCCCTAAGGATTGGAGAGAAAGCGATGTAATGCTGCGTGAAAAAGACGGCGAATATTCGGCAGAAAAACTCTTATTACAGGACCCTTGTAACGAAACTTGTTACCGAAAAAGTGGATAAATTCAGTTTCTAAATTTAGCAAAAAATCCTTTAAAACGTGGTGTAACCAGAATCCATGTTTCGTGGGCCTCTAATGCCGAAAAAATGAATGACGGCAAATCGTCTATCCGTCCGTCTGTGAACAACGCTAGCGACCAAGTGGTTCAGCCGATTTTCTCCAAAATTGATATTCCCCAATCTATCTGTGTCATGTCACGACCCCTTAAATTTGAACGCATATAATATACAAAATGATGTATTACGCAGATTGTATGTTTTTATACCAAAATATTATAAATTATTTTAGAGAATGGTGGTTTTGCAATCGTAATGGCTAGAAAATAATACGGTTACTCCTTGCAAATTATCTCCTATGCAAATGCAAATGAAGCATTTTTCGTGTAAATGTATATATTTTTATATGCTTTGAGTTAAATATCAAAATTAAAATGTATATGGCAGCTTGATACAATAGCGATAGTTTACGAAAGAGGTAAAGAGAACGTGTAACTCCCGAAAATACGCTATTTGCTTTGGCATATCGTTCAAAATATTCTTTAACTTTCAGAAAATTTCGATTAAGGTTTTACTTGCCTTACTTATTTCAAACATTAAGGGTTTTCCATAAAGAAAATCGTTTTAGATTTTTATTCAACTAAATTTCTTAATGTTTTCGTTGAAGGAAAAGCAGTGGGTCCTAGATGTGTTATCATGTGCTCGTATTAACCGGTTTTATAGTATAAACACTACAAATATTAATGCGCTAATGGAATGCATATCTACTGTCATTTGTTCTCATTACTTCGTTTTGTTGTGCGAATATCCGTTGATCTATGAAAAGCAGTCTCTGTATCTTAATGTGAGGTTAAAGTAGCGATACGAAGATAGCAGAAGTTTAAAGTGCGAAGATCTATGAGTGTCACTCTGTAGTTTTCTTCTCATTCAGTTGCAGTCATGTGTAGACCAAGTTCCACGAGATTTCTTTTTATGCTTTATTCACATATGTTTATTATATGTATATCTATTCAAATTTTTCATTGAAAATATGAAGGCGCTTTATGCCACCGCCAAATTTTCCACTTATTATTAAGCCTAGATTAGAGGGTCGCAATGAATCGATATCGATCCCTTGGGGATCGAGACAATTTTGAAGGAATCAGTGATAATTGAGATTGCGACTGGGGGTGCTAAATATTAACCTGCTATAATCAAGGTGAAGATCCTATTGATTACAAAAAAGTATTAAAATAATAATTAATTATTTTATTTTGAAAAGCTACAAAAATCTAATTAATAAATTACAAATTTTATCTTCTTATCCATCACCGTCAGGATGCTTAGAACTCTTTAAGATATAACTGGGTGTTTACAACGGTACTCTGCCTCACAAGGTAATATCCCCCTACAGAGATGTAATGAGTAGTTGTTAAATAGCGCTCAACATGCACTGCACAACAATGAAGATTATTCATACTATTAAGATTACAGAAGTTACTCGGGAGAAGAAGCGCCTCTGGAACTGGAAATCGAGATATTTACGAAAATATGGTATGTGGAATTGTAACGTTTGATATTTATGTGCAATTATTTTTATAATGATTCCGTTCTATGCTATATTTTAAAACTGTAAGGGTGTCGATGAAGCAAAAACAACATGAGTGATCGATGCTGGAAAATGATTGGGCATCCAGGCCAAAAATGCTCACGTACATTAATATATACGTACGAAAACACGCACATACATCACTGGCTACGTCAGAATTTCAACCCGATCTTGATCCTTACATTTTGAACGAAATCAGATAGTAGGCCTAGTTAAATGTATAATTTATTGAAAGCAATAAATGTGAATAGCTGGAAAATAGCATATTCGCTTGCCTATCAATTATCGGAGTACATTTTGAAGTAAGCATTTCTTGAAACAAACATTAACTTATTCTTTGTTAGATATTTCTTTGAAGAAGAACTTTTTTTATGCAAAATTCAGTGTATACTCTATGTCCTCCCTCGAATGTCACTCCTAATGGACACAATTGTCCTGAATTTGAAACTGTGTAACCAAAAGAAATGTTTTCCTTGTGAAGATCGAACACGTTGCAGTCGCCATCCATTTACTTTAATATTTAACAATCTAGTGGTGGATGTGAAAAAAGGTGGTTTCAAGAAATGTGGATTTAAAGGTTTGAACGTACGATCCCTTCCACGAAAACGAACCACATTTGAATAGAAGAGTAGCGCTCTGTACCTACCTGTGCCTTTCGAATTTCTTGTCCACGTACCTGTGATAAGTCATTTTCTGTGGAGTATTGAAATTAATTTTTATAATTTTGAATAATTTTTTTATCGTTTAACATTTATCCAACCACTTCGTCAACGATGTCTGCTGTTCCTTTACCGTTGCGAATAAGTTTTCTATAACTCGGGAATGAAAATGCCTAGTTCTTCAAATGCTGCTAATCTCACGCTTTTTTAAATTTTATTTTCATATATTTTGTTTCAAAAACCTACATTTTTTCTATTTATAGTTAAAATTATGAGAAGGGATTCTGGAACTCAAGAAAGCGTGCAAATATGATCTTCTCCCCTGTTCGTCACATACAGTTATCACTGATTTTTTACTAAATAAATATATCTATGTAATTTCTGATTTTCTGTTTATCTGCAAAGAAAGTCATCATGTAACTCATAACAAACTACAAGTACTCGTCGCGTTGGGGCATGCCAGATGGATTGTTAAACGCTAATTGTTCTAATTTCATAGGTGTATTTGTCATGATAATCTCGCCGTGATATTTATGAAGCGCTTCTTAATAATTTTATTTCGTGCAAGGATTCGTGTCGGGAGGGAGGGGGTCTAAAACTTGTTCGGAAACTGACATTCACCAATGTGGATAGTCTGCCGTGGTCATAGCCCCGCATCGTGGGCGTACTGTGGAGTAAGTGACGTTCATAGTATTTCTGGCAGTGGGCGTGGTCGACCTGCCCTTGCGCTGTGTGCCAGCCGACAGGCAGTGCCGGGAGCTCTTACTCGCTCCTACTTCTCATCGGATCCCTCTCGGCTGCGAAGCGTTCGCCTGTTTGTGAAGGCCTCGCAGAAACGTGCAGGTCGTATTCTGGTAATATTTCCTTTAGAACCCGTCGAGCGGGAAATTATTCCACAAGTGAAAGAGACGTCTCGTTCTGTGAGTGTATTACGTCACGTGTTACGTTAAAATTGTCCTAGACAAACGATGTGGCTCTAAAGGTTGACACTGAATTGTCAAGATTATTCAGAAGATACTTTTCATCCAATGACACTGATCGATAAGTTCTATTTTTTCCTGTATTCGGACGTGAATTACGAGGTACAATTTGTAATTGCTTGTAACTAGCCCAGCGCAGTGCCTCCAGTGGATATTTTCATGTTAAAAAGTTATATTTATGCGTTGCAAGTTCAAAATAAAAGAACATTTTAAACATATTACAGTTGCCCAGCAGTTCCATTTTCAGTTACATGAAAAAGTATCGATTAAAATACTTGATTAAACTTTGGTTTGAGTATAAAGTTGGATGTAATTATCTTCAATCAGATGAGTCAAATCGTAACTATTCATATTAATTCTGGAATGAGAGAACAGTAATTCACAGCGTTTCACCTGTGTGTTTTAGGTGAATTAAAGCCATAAAAACCTTTCTTCTAGACTTATTCCAGAATATCCTAGAGGGAACTGACTAAGAATTGTTGCATTCGATTTGTCTTGTTGAGAGGATGGAATGAGCTATTGATCACCCCTTTATGTGCCGTAAGTCATTCTGAAAGCGTTTTAAGTAGCTTAAAAAAAGGTTTTTAAAAATCTTTTGAGTGGATTCGCAAAAAGTGATAAGTTCCCTTAGGATGCGTCGAATGACACCGGCGGACCGGAATGGGTCTAACCGTGAATAAATATTGAACGACACTTAAAAAATCGTTTAGATATAATTTCGTATTTCCTTTAAATAAAAATATTTCCGTCGTTCTCCAAATAATAATAATAATAATAATAATAATAATAATAATAATGATAATGATAATAATTTAATTTGATCTTCGATGATTAGGATATTTTCTGTTGTTGAAAATGAAGATGGGTCATTCTTTACGCGAAATTTTGCAGTAATACACATTTAAAATGCTGTAATTGATTAATGTAAAGCTTGAAATCAAAGTCGCTTCTGAAAATTCTTCTCAGTTTTTGTCCTGTCATTTTCTGTAAATGATGAACCAGACAACTTAAGTTTCCTATTCAGGCGGTGATGAAGAATGTAGACTTTAAAAAATGGCTTGTTTCCGAAATGCGACTTTGATCGCACGTAATTGAATGCGCGGGGCTGAGCGCTGTGATGGTTTATTCGTGGTGGTTTCGCGCGAGGAAGCCGCGCTCCGCGCCCGCGCCCGCGCCCGCGCCCGCGCCCGCGCTCGCCGTGCGCGGGGGCGGCGCGGGCGGCGCGGGGGCGAGGGGCTGACGCGAGCCGTCGTCTTGTGCGCCCGCAGGAAGCAGCCCAAGGCGTTCGCCTTCGACCACTGCTTCTACTCGCTGGAGCGGGAGGCCGCGCACTACGCCAGCCAGGAGGCCGTCTTCGACTGCCTCGGCCGCGACATCCTGGACAACGCCTTCCAGGGCTACAACGCCTGCATCTTCGCCTACGGCCAGACAGGTGAGTGCCACTCGTGGATTGGCGTCATTCAGTGACAGGGCCCACAAGCGTCGGCAACAACGGGGGAGTGGTGGAGCCAACACACATAATGATCGATTGTCTTAAACTTCAAGTAGATTCAAATTCTTATTGGCTTTAGTGGGTTGGAGATTAAAATATATTTTAAATTTCATTATTAAAACTCGAAAAGCTTTCAAAATGTGCTTGTGCTGTTACTTGAACATAACATGAATTTAAATTCGTAAAAATGTATATTTTTGCATACATTAGTATTTGAAAATACATGTATTTGTATGCGTGAAAAGACAAAACTGGTTCCCAAAGACTGAAAATTGTTAATCTAAAAATAAAGTAATGAATTGATAGGAAATGACCAGGATCAGAAAGAAAGGATCTATTCCGCGTGTCTTAAAGATATACCCAGTATGTTCCCAAAAATGAGACCAATTGAAACGTATAATATTACATGTCTCGGTAATGAACATACAATCAACCAGTCTAGTTTCGTTTTTTTGTACTATGTCCAATTTTTCTTTAGTCATTGCTCCTCACAGGTACGGAAGGACATTTAAATGAATATGTGAATCACTAATATCGCATTATCATTGGGGATCGTTTGATGAGAGTCAATTAATATTTGACTGTTATTCTGCGTCCATTATCTTCCACCTGAAACACCGTACCGATACTTCCATGAACGAGAAATGAAATGCTTTTTATGTTCCCAAAATCTCACGTGATGAACATTTACGGGTGCCACGCGTAGATATGCTTCAAGATAACTGGGCAAAGCAAAGTGTCACTCCTCTCTGCAGTTGATCAAAATAGTCTAGGATCTTAATTTTCTCATGTTGGCTGATTTTTCTGTGGAAGCGAACAAATTAAATTATATTATTTTTAAAAAAATATTCGTTTTGTAAGCGAGGGACTGTAAATGAAACTATTAACATATGTGACGCCACGCACACTCCAAAGGAAGCAACGGCAAAGTATGTTAATTTTTTGAGGGGAGGGAACCCTTTCCAAAGCGGATCGCGTTAGGTGTTGAAGCGTGGCGGAGGGGGCGGGGAAGAGGCCCCGTAGCGCTGGGCGGAGCGCCGCCTCCCCTGCTCACCTGCCTCGCCTGCCTCGCCTGCCTCGCCTCCCCCCACTCCGTCCAGGAGCTCGTCCACGGACGTCGACAGCAGCTGTTGCTCCCAGCTTTTCGGCGCCACTCGCAAGGGGATGATCAGGCGCGGTTGCATGTTGACGATTTGTTTACTTGGTGCTCCGTTTTCTGTGGGGACGTACTTCTTCGGGTGCATTGTGGAACTGCCTGGCTTGTACTTTGAGAAGTTTCCTGCATTGCTTGAAGGGAGGTTCTTCAGGAATTCGTTGATGTTGTCTTGTCTTTCACTGTCCATTTGTTGGGGAGCACTAGTATTTTGGCCGAGATAGTACACAAGAACTCCTGTTTCAGTGTAGACAGTTGTTTGCAACGTTGTCACTGTGCCAAATCAAAGAGTTTGCATTATTGAAGAATTCTAGTTTTCTCAGCTTATTCGATGACTGTTCAAGTATTGGCTGAATCAAAACCTTGTCTGTGGAAGAATGTAGGTGGCTTTGACTAAATACAACATTTTCTTTTGTATGATTTTTTAAATAACTGTGTGGCATGCAAAGATGATTCAGTCATTTGTATTCTAAAATTAATTTTAAAAAGTATCTTTGACATAATTGTTGTCAAATGAAAAGGGTTTATTAGCATGAACCAACAAAAATAAAATATCTTCTCGTAATTGACTCTGTTAATGTTTCGGCTTGCTATGAAATCTTAAAATAAATATAAGATTATAAATATAACGCTAGCTCCCAAACTATTTGTAGGAACTATAGGATTCAAAATGAATGGATGTAAAGAATTTGTAGGATCCAAAATTAATATTATCCGGTCGATCCCGCCCGACACGAAGATCTGAGATTTTGAGGAGAATTCATTAAAGAATGGGGTAATCCACGAAGCCTCCGGAACATTTTCTCAGAAAAGTGGCTCCACATTTTTTCTTTCAATTTCTTGCAATAATAGAATGAAGTACGCTTATAAAGATGTCATACGTCCATTTTTTCCCGTTGACTAGCTGAATTTTTGAAAATTGCTCACGTTCGCATATTTATCAGCTCTTCCTACAACTGTAAAATTGAAGATAGAAATGTTTCTACTTATAAAATATGTTTTTCACAACCTATTTGTAATGATATGTTCATTGTTTTCGAAAGAATTAGTAGTTTTCGTGTAACTTTGAGTGCAATATGAGCAATATTAAATACAAAATTGTCACAAAAAATGTTACAAACTCTTTTTTAAACTTTTTATAGATAGTATTAAATGCACTGAATAACTTGACAGACGTAATTTTGATGTATTTATTTGGCTTTCTAAAAATTACAAAAATGTAATTTTTTACGTTCTCGCCCTTACGACTGTAAGAAGAGAAAGTATTGTAATTGTGCACCAGAAAACGGCGAATTTTCGATAGAAAAAGCCTTATTAACAGGCCCTGGTAAAGAAAAAACATGTCTGTATATACGAATAGTAAATTATAGTAATTTAAATATTTGGGAATAGTCAAATATTCGGGAGTTTCTAACAGATATTTTGATTTTTGAAGGTACTTTACATGAAGTACCTCAACATTTTCGAAATTTTCTAAAAAAAAGGCTCAAAATTTGTTTAATGAATTTTGTCCCCGGATAGAATAAAGGTCGCTCGAGAGAATGGTGCAGGTCTCATCTTTGTTCAAATCCCCTATTTTTCGGAAATTGAAAAACTGCAGGTCTTTTTCTTCTCTTCTCATCTTCCTATAACTATAATATTGAAGATAGATATTGTTTTCCGTAATAAAATCTGTTCTTTAAAATTCTGTGAAATAAGGTGTTCAATTTTTCGAAATTGAGTAGTTTTCGTGTAATTTTGCGCGAAATACAATTTTATATATATATATATATATATATATATATATATATATATATATATATATATATATATATATATAATATCTATGGGACCGGTCCAAATAAGGCACTAACCCTTCGTGTTTCCGAAAATTGCAAAAACGTACAAAATCTACACTACCATATTCGAAACTACAAAATTGAAGATAGAAGATTTTGCCTTGAAGAAAGTATGTTGTAAAAAGTCGGCTCTTTAAAAAAGTCATGTACTTTTTTTTTTTTTTTTGTTGAAAATCGAGTGGTTTTCACGTAATTTGTACATGAAATTAATGCAATTTATACCACAAAAAAAACATTTTCTCAAAAACCGCTCCAATTTTTTTATCAATTTTTTTCCACATGTAGAAGAAAGGCACGAGTCTCATTTTCATTTAACCTTCTGGATTTTCGAAAATTGCAACCTTAGAAATAATGGGAGAAAGTATGTACAGTTGTAGCACTTCTTTTTGAAATACCTCTCATCCCATTAATTTTGACAGCATTAGTTTTTGTTAATGCATTATTACGTTTGTGAGAGCAACAACTTTAAATTATTTCTTATGATGGTTTTTGAAAATTCCTGTAAAAATGAGATAAAAATTCCTCATTTTTAGAAACTCTCAAATGCCATTTTCTCAAAAACAGCTCCTAACCTTTTCTTTGATTCTTTTGTACATATTGTGTTAAATGGACTAAATAACATGACCTAAATGCCACTTTTATGACTTATTTTCTTTTAAAAAAATTATACAATTGTAAGTTTTTTAAATACTTTCATGCCGTTAATATTTACATTACCAGTGATTTGTATTCATTTTTGTGTTTGTGAGTAGAAGTGCTTCAGATGATATCCAATGAAGTTTCTTCAAATCTGAATTCTGAATCTGATTCTAAAAAAGAGCTTCAAATTTCACATTTATAGTAATGCTTAAACAACATTTTCTGAAATGCATTTATCCATTAAATCTTATAGCCAGGTTTTTAACAGTTCATTAGAACTGCATACGTGTTTGTGATGTTGAACTTAGGTGTTTGATGTTTTCTGATGCCATTTCCAATTTATGGCTGGTTATCACATCTCACTGCTACTAAGTCTTCAGGAACTTTGGATTAATATGATTTATTTATCATCAAAAACAGCAATAAAGGCTGCATGTGATGTATGGAGGAGAAGTGTAATATGCACATGTTTATTTATGCTTCAGAATCCGTACCCCCACTTCCTTACTTCACACTTACTTCACACATGAATAAATATGGTTACCAACATTTAAAAACTATAAATTGTATTTCCAAGTAATAGAAAACTGTGCATCAAAAAGTAAACTAAAGATTTGTTTTTATAGCCTACAACCTACAACCCTGGTCCTCCTCTTCCTGCAAGTAGAAAAAGGAGAGTTCAATAAAGTGTGTACATAGTGTCTACATTCATGTTAAGAAACAAAGCAAGGAGTACTCCCTGAGTATTTTCTCAACAGATCAAAGGAAAGTGGTTGAAAAACCTGATTGAAATGGGAATAATTGAAAGACCCAGAAGCATAAATACTTGTACAATACTTGCATCAGCCTATTTAGTCTTTTAGAATTAAATGTCTTGCCCCTTGCCCCCTTGTTTTGCTCCTGAACATAAATGTAACTTCAAATTAACTTCTCTCCATAGCACGTCATACACAGATTTTAACTGTTTTCGACGTAAATAAGTAAATAGAATTAAATGTCTTGCATCAAACGTCTCTTTCAGAATTTAGTGTTTTAGAAATGTTAATAATAAAAGATTTATACCAGTACTAAATATTTGTTTATTTATTTATTTATTGTTAATATCAATAAATCAATTATTTATTGATGAAAGCCGAGATATCCCCACTGAAGGCTAGTAAGAGAAACCTACAAAAACTTCATATAAGTAACACGGTTATAAAAACTGAGTTATTCAGCTCCTTAAATTTACAAATTTAATAGCTGCATCACATAATGTAGTTATTGAATTTAATGTAGTTACAAAAACATCAATATCAGATTCCATTCCATATATTAATTTTCTATACCACACTAAGGATATATTCCAATATCCTTAAAGTGAAGGTACTTCACAAACCATTGCTGACACTGTTTTAAGATTTTCTGAAGACCTTGATGACTTGGTAACAACATGACAGAAGCATATTGCAGTGTAGATCTAACAATAGTAGAACAATATTTTGAGGACTTTTAGAGAGTTAATCTTTCTCCTCTGTTACATGTGAAAAACTAGTGTTCTGTTAACTTTCAGTGTAGTTTCTCGATATCCAATGTAAATGACAATTGTTACCAAAAATAACTCCCAAATCCTTGACTAAATTTACAGGTTCTAGAACTTTAGCATTAATCTTATTCTGAAAATGTATTGTATTAGATCTACTGTCAGACAATACTTTACATTTACTAGGATTAATAGCTAGCTTTAAGTCAACACAGCTTTAATAAAAAATAATTATATTGCTTTGAAGATTTGCACAATCATTTATAGAAAAAATGGGTAAATACTGTTTTATATCAACTTGAATCAGAATAAAACAGAACAGACTACTATTGATATCATTGGAAATTGTGAACAGTAAGGATCCAATATTCAAACCCTGCAGATCTCCAGATGAGGGAGAGAAAGATTCCTGCTTAATGTACTATGATTTTGTGAAAACTAAGGTAATATATAAAAATTCCCAAATAGTTATCAGAAAATCAAGTTTACTCAATGTCTTTGTCAAAACACTGTGGTCGAGAGTGTCAAAACTTAAGCTAAAGTCTGTGAAAACTACATCAACTTGCCCACTGCAGTAACTGGAAATCAATTGTGCAAATGTCATAAGATTAGTGATTGTAGATCTATCTACGATGAATGCCAGTAACTACCAAAAAACCATGATGAATGTCAGTAAAGCTGTTTATAAAATATCATATAAATGAATTTCAAGTAATTTAGAAAAGTTACATAGTAATGCTATTGGTCAAAAAATACTACAATCACCCATCTTAAAAACAGGGCAATTTTTTGCAGATTTCTATGTATTCGGATACATACTCAGTTTACAGACCTTAACAAAGATAAGGAATAACAGTAGCATAAGTGCTCTTGAACAGTAGCTCAATATATTGTTGCTGTTTTTCTTTCTGTCTTTTCCTTTCTTTTTGTAATCTCTAATTGTAAAGAAACAGAGATGTAGCAGAAAAGATTTTACTTGCCTTGATTTTAATTTTACGGAGCTTAGAAAGATTTTTCTTCTAATTGTATATTACATTGGATATAAATTTGGTCAGCCATTCCTTTGTGTTGGCATCTAAGTTTTTCAGCAACTTGCACAGAATGCCACTCACATCAAGAACCCTACCATTTGAAATATATAGACATTCTATATTTCCATGGTCCTCTTATTGTCCAATAAAGTCACATTTGTTCCTTCATTTTTCAAGTGGAGATTCAATGAGTAGAGGTGGTTTCTCTCTTTTCCATTCTTGCTATCTGTAGTCTGAATATTTGGCACAATGACTAATGTAAATGATTGTACTTGATGTACCTTCTATTGTGTGTTCTCTCAGTCTCCATCTTCACCATCCCTTCTGGGTGGAAAGTGTGTTGTTGATGTTCCTCAATTATAACATATGGCTTTTTTCCCTCTTTTCTCAAACAATATTTTTTATGAATTGATCAGTGAAATCTCCGTCCTCACTACTCTTATAATGCTTCCACGGAAATATTCCTCCAACCAACTGGAAATGTAAATATTCACTAGTTCCCTTGAAGATATTTCCTCTACTTGTAAGTTGAAGTGTGACAAATTTGGGATAGTTCTCAGGTCCAAGTGAGATCTATTTGGGGATTGTTGGGCTTTCTATGACCATGTTTTGTTAGCCTATTTTGATAACTGTGGGCTGATCTGGGCTCCTCAGAAATCTTTCAGGCACCTTCCTGTAGATATTGAAGGTGTTCCATTTCCTCCGTTGGTGACAAAACAGATCTGGGTAGGTCAGAGATTTCTGAGCTTTGGGGAAGAATGTTAGCCTTTCCTTATGGTCATACAACAGGATGAAAGGAAGAGCAGTTAGCCTTCTAGGAGCTTCAATTTTTTCTCCTCCTGCATTAGTCTATAAGCATTAACCTTTTATCGGAATAAACCATTCAATAGGGGATAAGCTGACATATGATGATACTATTGATCAATTTGACCCTTTATCTCTCTTAGACTAATTTCCTCTTTGAGTTCTTTTTATCCTTGCATTGTGTAAAGTATTCTGAAATCTTGAAAACAGCTGTATTTTAACCAGGAGATCCAGTTGCCATTTTGGAGCAATATTACTGCTATTCATTCTGTATATCTCAATTTTATTGCAATGCAGTTGGATGGTACTGTACTGGGTGCTTAGATCACATTGATGCTGCCATCATATATCTCATTCAACTGTGTTTCACGACCAAGTTATGTGCTTTTAAAAGTTTTCTCTTAATGATAAATTAACATCTTTTTAAACAAACAGTGTGGAAGGAGTTTCATTTAGTAAAATTTACAATAATTTTATTACAGGTTCTGGCAAATCGTATACCATGATGGGAAGTCAAGATAGTAAAGGTATTATTCCCCGCCTCTGTGATTCACTGTTTGACACTATAGCGAAACAACAAAGCTCGGAACTTACGTACAAAGTAGAAGTAAGTTATATGGAAATTTATAACGAAAAGGTAAGCAAATATTTATGTTAATAAATTCTTTTGTTTTGTGTGCGTTTGTGTTATTAATGACCTAGGTGTGTTGGGGCAGTGGGGGTCTGCCTTGCGTGACAACATAGTATTTAAATTTAGAACTATATTATTTTCATGTTTTCATTAAAGATTGCCGTTGTCAATTTTCATGTAACTTTATGGTTTTATAATGTAATCTTTTTTTCTAATATTGAAGCTAGTATGAAGATAGAGGCTGCAGCTCCCTTAATTTAAATAAATTATCATTATTAATTGTATTACTATTAAATTATATCATTTACTTTTCCCATAACTACATAATTATCATAAGTGTAATATAATATTAATAGATATGATAAACATACATTCATTTTCAATAGAAACATTTATGGTCTATAAAATTTTTTTTGAAGATTTGATTAACTTAGAACTTACATTTTTTTGGCAATTTACATACCATTTTTAAAATTACTTTTGTGATTTGTTGATGCGAGTTTCTTTTTCTCCTTTCTCTCAATAACTTATTATTTAGTTTCTTCTCTTTCTTCAATACTCAGTTTATGTAATCTTTTCAATACAAATCTTTACTTTCTCCCACCTCTCCTCTTTTCTTTGTGATACAGCAAATGGTTATCTTTTTTTCCCAGGTTCATGATCTTCTGGACCCTAAAGCCAATAAGCAATCCTTGAAAGTTAGAGAACACAATGTTCTAGGTCCATATGTTGATGGTCTTTCTCAATTGGCAGTCACATCATTTCAGGTACAATATGTTTTAAAGAAAACTAAGTTATTTTGTGTGTATGTGTGTTTATGTGTGTGCATGTGCACATACATGTGTGTGATTTGTGATGTATCAAGGTGAATCATCATCTAATGTATGATGATGAAATAATGTAAAATATGTTTAATGTTCATTATATTTAAAATTTACTGTTTTGGAATGTATCTTCTAAAATCTAACTGTTGTGTCTGATAAATTATACCAATGTACTTTTTTTCCTTATTTTTTCTAGGTATTTCGTTATTATTGTTATTTTAACTTTATTTGTGTATATAATCTGAAATTTTGTTTGATCAGGACATTGATAACTTAATGGCGGAAGGAAATAAGTCACGCACTGTTGCTGCTACAAACATGAACAGTGAGAGCTCTCGATCTCATGCAGTTTTCTCAGTTGTATTGACACAGACTTTAACTGACACGAAAAGCGGTGTATCTGGTGAAAAAGTGAGTCGGATGTCCTTAGTGGATTTGGCTGGTAGTGAACGTGCTGTGAAGACTGGTGCTGTAGGAGACAGACTGAAAGAAGGTTCCAATATCAATAAGTGAGTTTAATTCTGTTAAAAATATCACCAGGCATAGCACCATGTGTTTTGAATACTAATAATTTAATAGTTTTAACTTTACTACTTCCACTACTACTACTACTACTACTGCTAATAATAATAATAATAATAATAATAATAATAATAATAATGATAATAATAATGATGATGATGATAATGATAATAATAACAATAACAATAATAATAATGATGATGATAATAATAATAACAATAATAATAATAATAATAATAATAATAACAAAAATTGAAATATATGTTTTACTCTGCATTTGTAATATGAAGTAGAAGTCAAAGAATTGTATTTCCTTTGTGTCTGTGTAAGAAATGGTGTTTGGCTTTATTTTACCATTCATTTTTTCATTATTTGTTTTTTCAGTCATTCACTTTTGTTAAAAGTCTTCTTTAAAGTCAATTGTTTGATGACTATTTCTGAACTCAACGTGAGTTCAGAAGGTTATTTTGAAGTAAATATTTAGGGAAAATGTTTGTTTCAAAGCAATTTTACGGTCCTATGTAAATGTTATTTTTAAACATCTGTTTTCTCTCCACTAACTGTATATTATATGGTACTAGATTTTTCAATATTACATGATTGATCTTCTCTCAATTCCATGTTTGTTATTGTGCAAAATGTTTTGTGATAATAGTTGATTATTCATTGTAAATTTTATAAACATGTTGTATTAATTATCGTGAACCTGTTGATTGTGGAATTTTAAATGCACATGTCTTACTAAATGATTGAGGTAAAAGTGAGTAAGTCTGGCAACAGTGCAACTATTGATTTTGTTTCACCTGTTCTGGATGGCTGTTGCATGTTCCCAGATCCTTAACAACACTTGGCTTAGTTATTTCAAAGCTCGCTGACCAAGCTTCTGGAGCTAAGAACAAGGACAAATTTGTACCGTACCGAGACTCAGTCTTGACATGGCTGCTGAAGGCAAGTTCTCTAATCATTAACAATACTGTTTAAATAGTGACAAGATTGTCCTTTTTTCTTGCTTTCACTGATGAATGAAACTCCATTTTACACATTACTTGAGATAAATGTATTAATGTTTTGAGGTTTTTATATCAGTTACATAATTTACTTTTCAAACTATTTGCAAGCAACTGCTAAATTACATTGTTTATTTTAGATTTAAAACTAATACTAAAACAAAACATATTACAACCAATTGATTTGGTTAATTTCATAATTTATATTGAAATATTATTGAATATCAAAAACTTATGAACACTAATGTGATGATTTAGTTTATTTTGCATGATCATTTTTGAGTGTATTGGTGAGAGTTTGGCTTATCTATTACTGATATGTTCATATATTTAAAGGTTTTCTTTATGGTTGTTATGATAAATTCAATCTAATAGAATGTATCTATTTTATGTTAAGGAATATTTATTTATTCTATAACAATCCGTAATCATAAATAATTACAGGATAACCTTGGAGGCAACAGTAAAACTGTGATGGTAGCCACTATTTCACCTGCTGCTGACAATTATGAGGAAACACTGTCTACGTTGCGATATGCAGACCGGGCCAAGCGTATTGTTAACCATGCTGTTGTCAATGAAGATCCTAATGCAAGAATAATTCGAGAATTGCGTCAAGAAGTAGAAGCTTTGAAAGAAATGCTGAAGCATGCTACTGTAAGCATTACATTTATGCTTATCTCTTTGAGTAAAAGATTTGGTGATATGTTTTTGCCTGGAATTAAATTTCAGTTGTTTTAGTCTGTATAACCTTAATAACTATTAATATTTTGACTTGTGTTGGCATTAATTCAAACATAAGTTTCTGCTGTATTTTCTTATTATAACATTGCTATAGCACATATATTAACCTAAAATTATGATTTGTTTGTTATAATGATAAAATATATTAAAAATTAACCAAATTTATCAGACAGTTGTATTTAATTTTTTGCTATCTTTCAGTCCTGTTTTGGAGATTTCCATCAAGTTCAAGGTGAATCTGTATTATGATAAATGTTAGGTTAAAAACAACTATATAAAGTGAGGACAAATTTTTAATAACAAATTAGTACTATTTCTATTAATAGTAATATACTATTAGAAATGTTTCTTACTTTTTGCTATCTTTTATGTAATGTTTATCATTATACAAATTCATCTTCCACTTAATGAAAATTCCAAATACAAGATTGTGTGAAAAATAAAATGTAATTGTTTAATATGGTACATTTTTAATATATTATATAATGATAGGTGTTGTTTTTTTATGTATTATTTTTTGACATCATATTTATTGATCATGATATGATTGCATGACATTTGGGGCACAAAAAAAATTGTTCACTTTCATTGGGAGAAGGAGTCAGACAAGAGATTGATAAAAAATTAACTTTCCCTCATTTTTTATAAAACAACTAATAAACGTTGACTCTATAAATATTTAATAAAGCAATTACATTTCGACTTGTAATTGTGAAAATAGCTGTCACTGCACTGAATGTTGATGATTTGCACATGCACATTGAAAACCTGCTGTAACTTGAAAATCAGGGGGGGAAAAATGAGGTATGTTGTTTTTATGATCATGTTCTATAGGTTAAAAGATATGATGCCTGATCCTGTTTCACAGTAGTTCTTTATTTTATTATTAATTTAATTGTAGTATTTGATGAGTTTTATAAAATTATCTATTAATTATACTGTGTTAACTTACAAAGAGAAGATTCGAATTTTCAGAAAAGGTTGCGTGTTATGAAGTTACATACGTAACATGAAGTGTTATTAAGGGAGGAAGGTGATTAAAGAAAAACTAAATGACATATTTTTCTAATAACCCCTTTGTGAAATGCATTTATTATAATCAATATCATAATAAAATGACTGCAAGTTGGTACTGATATTTTTCTGTACCTTAAAAAATTGTCAAATTTTAGAATGTAAAAGGCAAAGATGAATGAAAATTCATGTTAAATTCTGAAGTCAAATTTACATAAACTTTCCTACACTTTTTCCGATTGCAAATCACTAATATTATAGTGCAATTGAAGAATAATTTGAAAATCTCATTTCTAATGTTGTTATCTGGAAAATGTTTGACAGTGTGTTTAGTCATTTTATTAATCTTATTGTTAGAACATAACGTTATGTTAATTTTTATTCCATTAGTAGTTCTTAATTGGGTTTTTGCTTGAGATATTTTCACTTAGATGTATTATTTTTTCTCAGGGATCTGATGTCTACAAGGAGGTATGTTTAAAAATTAATTTATTGTTGTCCTGGGAGCATGTTGGTTTTGCATGTTACATACATTTGGCTCAAATTATTAATATTAAGTTTATACTAACATGCTTTTTTCATTTGGAAGGTATAAATTTTCTGTTTCTCAACCTTTTTTTCATCACATGCTTACAACTGATTCACATTTACTAAAATTACTTGATTTAAAAGTAATTGTTTTCTGACTGTTAGACTTGTAGTAAGCACAGTCATGAAGTTTGCTTTTGATAAATTTTGATATGTTTGAATGCACGAATTTGTTTTGAGGTGTTAGTGTTTGTTTGGTATTACTAATCTTCTTGCAATTTATCTCATCTTTTATTACATGGTTACACTTATGCTGATATTTCAGTTACTAGTATGCATTAATGAAGCGTGTTTCAAGTGGCACACCTTCACTTCTGTTGTCTGTCCTGCAGTCTAAACATTTTAAAAATAATGGCAGTGTCCTATTTAAAAACATGAATGTGGAACTGGATAGCCTGACATAGTATGAAATTACAGAGTATAAGTTTTTCCTACTACATGTGTAATTTAAATTAATACAATTAATGGATAAAAATTACAACTACGTGGGCATTTGGTGTTAGAGGACATCACTTCTCTTATGTGTTGCTAAGTTCACCATTTCTCTGCTGAGCATAGATTGCCATGAACATTTCAACCCTTCTTTAATTTTAAATCTTCGTCAATTGACATTCTTATCATCAGCTACAGGAATGTTAAAATTGATATTCTCGTTATTTTTGGAAAACATTTTGTCCTTTAGAATGTTCATTTATTGTTAAAGTAGCATACAAAAAAGAAGTCAATAATTACTACTTTATAAAACTGATAGTTTCATATTTTTAATTGTGGAAGACCATTTTACCTACATTCTAAAAATACTCCTGATATAAATTGATATTAAAACAACTTTTGCAGCAACGTGTTGACCTTCATGAAAAACTCAGTGAAAGTGAAAAGCTGATGAAGGAAATGTCTCAAACATGGGAAGAAAAACTCCTGAAAACAGGTGAGAAGCAAGTCCTCAGATGATGTGCATAATTTTTATTTGAACTTGTTTTGAAACTGGAATACATTTTGTTTGATTATTTTTAATTTATGTTCATTACAACACAACTGTATGAAATTGTGTTTTGTAGAGCGTCTTCAGCATGAACGACAACAAGCTCTTGAAAAAATGGGTATTAGTGTACAAGCTTCTGGTATCAAGGTAGAAAAGAATAAATATTACCTTGTTAATCTCAATGCAGATCCATCTCTTAATGAATTACTAGTCTACTATCTTAAGGTATGTGAAATAACTGCTATTGTGAAAAAAAATGTATTGCAAATCATCTAATGATGCAGTGTTTGTCAATTTATAATTGAAAGAAACTGTTACACATTCAATTATTGTGTGGCATAGTTTTCTTCTGAAGAGGAGGTGAAATTAGGAATAAAAAATTAACTAGCAGAAGCTAGAAAGAAATTAAATGTATACTATATTTTTTCTAGGAAAGAACGTTAGTTGGTGGCCGTGGTGCCCCTATGGAACAGGATATTCAGCTCTCTGGTTTGGGTATCCAACCTGAACATTGTATTATCACTATAGAAGATGGAGGCCTTCTCATGGAGCCAGTTAATGGTGCTCGATCATATGTAAATGGCAATGCTGTTACTGAACGAACTCCATTACACCATGGTGATCGAATCTTGTGGGGCAATCATCACTTTTTTAGAGTCAATTGTCCCAAATCTTCAGGTATAATGAATTTTGTTCTCATGTGATGAGAAAGATTTTTGTGGTTTGTATGTATGTAGTAGTTATTTCTTCATTGAATTTGTTTCTTTCCCTCAGCCATGTCAGAGCCACAAACTCCAGCCCAGACAATAGATTACAACTTTGCACGTGAGGAGCTTATGTTGAATGAATTGAGCAATGATCCTATTCAAACAGCAATTGCGCGTTTAGAGAAACAGCATGAAGAAGATAAGCAAGGTTTGTATGATAAATTTGTTGTACTTTACTGATGGGTATCAAATTACTTCTTCATTTGGATACCAGATCTGCTTAGCTGCTTTCCATTTTTCAATTTGTTAAAAAAAATGTTTATGTGAACTTTTGAAAATTAACTTATTGTCTCAATTTCAGTGGCATTGGAGAAACAGAGGCAGGAATATGAACGTCAGTTCCAGCAACTGAGAAATATTTTATCTCCTTCCACTCCCTATTCACCATATGTGCCATATGACCCCTTCAGAGTTGGGAAGATCACTCCTTGTACACCAACAACCCAAATGAGAGTTGAACGGTGGGCCCAAGAAAGGTGAGAGAATTGGTTGATAAAATAAATCCTGGAACTTTAGCCAAATGTACTTCAGTTATGTATCTTGGTTTGGGGCATGTTTCACATCTGTACTTCATTCTTCTATAAGATATTCCCTTTGGCATATAGTACACATATCACTCATAAGAAAGTGTAAAGTAAAACAAAAAGAAAATGTTTAAGAGAAAAAAATAATGGAATTAATACAAATGAAAAGTTAAATAAACCTGTTAAAATGGCATAGAAAAAAGCAATAACAATTAAGTGATTTAATATAAGATTCTTAAGGATTTTAGAAAAGCTTGAAGAGTGCATATCAAAATAGTCAATATTATTGCAGTACTGGTTTGCTGTAGAAGCTAATCTGTTGAAATTGTCATTTACAAAATAGTCAGTATATTGGCTACATATTGTAACTTAGCATTTTGGTATCAAAGATTACTTTATTTCATCTAGGGATGAAATGTTTAAGCGAAGTTTGGGGCAGCTCAAAGCAGATATTTTACGAGCAAATGCATCAGTTAAAGAAGCAAATTTCCTTGCAGAGGAAATGAGTCGCCAAACTACTTTTAGTGTAACTCTTCAGATCCCACCAGCAAATTTAAGTCCAAATCGTAAGGTAATATATTTATTCCTTTTCCATCCTTCTGTTAAGTCAATGCAGAGCTTTTGTACTATATTAAATCCTCTTAGTATAGGTTTAATTTTTTTCTGTACATTTCCTGTTATTGCAGAAAGGAGCCTTCGTCAGTGAACCTGCCATTTTAGTGAAACGCAAGGGGTTGGGAAGCCAAGTTTGGTCTATGGAAAAATTAGAAAATAAATTGATTGATATGAGAGATTTATATGAAGAGAAAAAGGAGAAAAATTTATCAATGAAGGTACAGTATTACATCGTAATTATTTGAATGTAATTTTAATTCTACGGACCAGACTTTGCAGTGTACATTTATGTTTTTTAGAAACTTTATTAGCTTTTTTTTTCTTTTTCTACTTTCTCTCCTTATTACAAACTTAAGTAGTAAAGGGTAAGTGAGTTATTGTAAAGCTACAGCAGAAATCGGCAATTTTTTAACAGAAAAACTCATATATTTGGATCCAAGTAATGAATATGTGGATAAATCTTTTTCCTACATGTAGTAAATTACTTCCTCTAACACGTGTATACAGTATGCACATTTTGTGAGTCTTTGACACAGAAAAGTTGATTTACAGCAAAATGTTTGTCTGTCTATTTGCATACTGTCTGGCAATCTCTCAGTCCATCTATGGTCAATTGCTAGTCCCTAGATCGTTCAGATGGTTTTCTCCAAAATTGTTATTTACTAAATTGAATGAACTTCAGGCTTTACAAGTTTAAAATCAATAAATTTTTATTTTTGGGGATATTTTATAAGAAGTCACAATGACAATCAGTCTTATTTTTATTGAAATCTCAGAATTTTTTAAAACGGCAGAAGCTTAAATTTTTTCAGCGTCTTCCTACAACTACAAAATTGAAGATTGAGATTTTTCTTCTTTGACGAAATATGTTCAAGGATAGATCTTGAAATAAGATCAGGAACAATTTTTCAAAAATATGAATAGTTTTCATGAAATTTTGGGTGAAATGTAGCCAATTTTTAAGTTATCTTCTCAATTTTTTTCCTTGGATTTCTCCTCATATGTAGTACATGATGTTAAAAAAAGTGGTGTCAATCGCACTTTCAGTGAAGTCTCTATTTTCAAAAATTGCAAAATGTAACATTGCAAAAGTACAACATTAATGATACACATTTTTTTCTTAAATAAAAACTGTTCAAAAAAAATCAGATCTTTAAAAAAGGTAATGTACAAGTTTTTGAAAAAACACAGCTTTCATGTAATTTTCGCTTGAAGTTAATGCTATTTATTTTAAAACATTTTCTCCAAACATTTCCAAAATATTTCTTTAAATTATTTTTTAATGAAATTTATATAAAACAGAGCAAAGGACTCTTTAAAAAATGACAAAGGTCTCATTTTCCTTGAACTTTTCGTTTGTTTTTTAGGAGGATGTTCCAGCAAAAGGTCAAGATCCTTTTTATGAATCACAGGAGAATCACAATCTTATTGGGGTAGCAAATATTTTCTTAGAAGTTCTCTTTCATGAAGTCAAGTTAGATTATCACACTCCAATAATAAGTCAGCAAGGAGAAGTTGCTGGAAGATTACAGGTAAAGGATTAAACAAATGTTATTCACTTAAGAATACTTCTGATGCAAATAAAAATTGTGCTAGAAGAAAAAAACTTATTGTGAGATGTTTGAGTACTTCATATTTAACTGTATTTGTTTCAACTGTAACTACAAATCCATTTTACTATTGTTTTGTAGGTGTACTTTATGATTACATTTTTCATAATGTGAAAAACACTATATGAACATTTACATTTTTAAAACTTGTGCAGGTTGAGCTGAGTCGTATCAGTGGAACATTTCCTCAGGACAGAACAGCTGAAGCTGCATCAGAAAGTTCAGGTGATTCTGGTCAGGATGAAGAAGATCTCCCCAATGGCACTGGTCAAATTATTTGCAGAGTATGTTGACAAAATTTTCTTATGAATTTATTCAGTATTTCAATGCATGGCTTTATGGATTTCAAAGCAATTTTAAAACTTATATAAAAATTGCAGCCCAAATTAAGGAAGAAGCTTCTGAAGAAATTTGTTTTGTTATATCTCGAATAATTTTTGTCTGGTCTATTTATACTAATTCATTATTTTCTTATGCTTTCAGGTGACAATCAAGCAAGCATCTGGCTTACCTTTGTCATTGTCTAATTTTGTTTTCTGCCAATATTCTTTCTGGAATCATCCTGACAGTATTGTTGTTCCTCCTGTTGTGGACACGGAGTATCCAGCTCCTTGTGCAACAGGGCGTGATTCTATGACCTTTAAATTTGATCATAGCAAAGACTTCTCTATTCCTATCACAGAAGAGTTCATGGAACATTGCTCAGGTGATGTGAAGTAATTAATAGTTTGATATTGTTGGCAAAATATTTGAGATAACTGAATTATTTCAAAAAAATTCTTAAAAATTCTCAAATTTATATAATAATCTATTTCAGTGGTATTCTATAAATATTTTAAATTGTAATATTTAACAACTGAATAAATATAGAACTGACAGTAACTTGTAGAGTGTATGTGTGTGTGTGTATATATATATATATATATATATATATATATATATATATATATATATATATATATATAAAAATAACCATTTCAGTTTTTATTCTATTCTATTTTATTATATTCTAGTTGCTTCAATGACTTTATTACTTTATTGAAAAATGTGAAACTATATGATGAATGATATTTAAGAAATAGTTTGATACAGGTTCCCACAAAGGTCTATGCCTCTGTGAACAGCATGTACATTATATGCTATATGGTTCTTGAGCTACCATATGGTGTTTGTGAACAAAATTTATAAATCTAAAAATTGTATAAGCACCACTGTATATTACTAAATAATTCTACCTGAATAAATTGAAAATCGAAAAAATTAACACCAGAAAAACAATATATAATGTGTGAGTTCTAAAACTTGATATTCATTGAAGTTCATTGCAGTGCAATGTAAAACTTCCTTGACAGTATAGTAAAGTTTATGATAAAGGAATGCTCTTTTTTCTTCTTAGTCTGCATCTTACAGAAGTGTGATAATATTGTATATCATTTTAATTATTTATTTTTTATTTATTTAATTATTTATTAATTATTAATTTTAATTATTTATTTTTTGTATACATTATGAACAGAAATTTCTTAGGCTGGTAACATTTTCTTTTGTTTTTTGACCCACAGAGGGAGCCTTGTCCATTGAGGTGTGGGGACACAGATGTGCTGGCTTCTCAAGATCGAAGGAAGGATGGGAAGTGGAGCAGCAGCAGCTGGCAAAGGCTCGATCTCTTGCGGACAGGTGAGCCTTGCAAGGCTGAGCAGTAAGGCTGGGAACATTCTATTAAGATAATGATATCTGGCCCACATTGTATTCATAGATTTAAATATTAATTTTCAATGATTTTCTAGAAATGAAACCATTGATAGAAACTATAATTCTCTTGAAGGTTCTAATGACCTACAATTTTTGCACAAAATTATATGTGAAGTATTTTGTAACAAATAAAGAATTTTTACTTCTGGAGTTTGTAAGTGATGTTTATAGCCTAGTTGGAGAAAGGGATTAACAAGCATTTTACCGCTTAGAAAATTGTCTCTGAAGACATTTTGATGCTGTTCATTCTAGCAACAAAAACAGCAGTTGTTGTTTTAAGTAACATTAACATGCAGTGGAGGAAGTCTCCAGTAAAATGGAAATTAAACCTGTGTTGTTAGTGTAGTTTCTCTACATTGAAAATTACACTGACTCTTCATTTTCTTTCTGGTTTCCAATGTCTAGTTTAAGTGTTTCACCTTACTTTCATGTTTTTCTTCCCTTTTTCATTGTTATTTTCTTTTTTTCTCCTGTAATTTATCTTAATCTATTATGAAACTTGTCTGCAAGATACCTGGCAAGAAGTGTTGCACTCGGTCCAGGGTTAGGAAATATTCAAATTGTTTGGAAAAGCCGAGATTGTACCAGTGAGAAAGCCAATCAAAACTAGTTCTTTGGCTCACACTTGAGTATGTCCTGTGACCCCTTTTGGGGACAGACCTCTGTGTACATGATATAATTTGATATGAATTGGATCAGTGCTGTCAATCACATAAGTTCAAAGACTAAAATAATGGCAATGTTTTCAACTATGCCAATCAAGGGTTTAAAGGGAAAAAGGACAGTTCACACTAATGCCAGCGTTGTTAACCGAATTGCTTAACTAAAAGAGGGAGGAGGGGGGATTGAATACTTGCTCTCATAAGAGTGCTGATGACAAAAAAGCTCAAAATAATATTATTTTACCAAACCGTTCAAGACTTTATTGAAAACACAGATTTGAAACTTGTGCATAAAATAAACAATAAACTAGTGGTGCTATAGAATGGCAAAAGAATAAAGCAAAATTACTTTTGTGTCATCTTAGTCATCAGTCGTGCATTTAGGACTATCCGTACAAAAAGTTTTTTAAAAACAATTGGAATCATTTTGGAGAAAATGGCATATCAGCATTTCTGAAAATGCAGAAATTTGAGCTCATTTTCACAGAAATGTTTTGACTTTTCAGAATTTTTGAAGACAATTTGGTATATATGTATGCATGTATATTATTCCATATATATGTATGTATAAGGGAAAGTAAAAATGTAATATACCAAATCATAAAGACAATATTGACAAATATGACAACATGAATGTGGTACATGAATTTGGATGTATTGACTGATTTGAAATATGTATGTCAAATAGCAAATATGTATGTCATGTAGCAAGCAAAAAGTAAGAACTAGATTTCATGAACATAAAAACATCTGTGAGCTGCCTGAGAGACAAAATTTTATAACACAACACCATGTTGACCATTCAGATCATATTGATTTTAAAACTGCTAACATAAGAGATATTGTACCGTAGTACCAAACCCAGGTTAATATCAGAAAGTCTTAATTTCAAAATGAGAAATATGATGAATATTGTGATTGACAACCCGTGAATGACCAATATTTATGACAATGTTATATTTGCATTGAAATAAAAGTCAATTAGAGAACAAAAAACGGTTCCCCCTCCACTACTGTTTGCTGATGTAGGCATTGCCCTGGTCAGCTTACCACCATTGACAGGTGGTGCATTTGAGGTCTGAGTGCAAAAGGGAACACCAAGTGAGTATAGAGATGCTCAGCCATGAATATTGAAAGGGTGGCAGTTGTTAATATTTACATGGAATCAATTAAGCAATATTTATATTGCAAATGAGTTTTTATGCATTTTATTAATATGGGTAAGGTTCCAATTGTTTATATCAGTATATTTTTGGGGAATCTTGTTTTTTATTTTTATAAATTCAATCTTAAAATTATATTTTACACGACTTTTTAAAGCTTGATGTGTTTTCAATTTTAAATTTCAAGTACCTGATGATTGGTGCTACAGATGCCTAAAATGTTGTGTAAATTGTTACTTTTAATAATAGTAATAATAATAATAATAATAATAATAGTAATAATATTATAACAACAACAACAACAATATGCTTCATTTTTTATGTGTTAATATTTATATGACCTTCCATGACTGTTGTAAGAATAAGAAGAACAGGACAGAACTTTTATTTATAAAAGAAATATTTTTTGTTGGGGATACACACTGTCAGTATATTGGCTTGTAAGAAATTAGTTAGCTTTTGTAATTGAGATTCACTGAGCACATTTTGAACAAAACCCTGGTTATTACTATTCTCATTCTTAACAACTTACACAGGAGTTAACTATCTTCATCTATAACTATAAAAGATGAATGATCTTGGTCACTACTTTTATTTTTATTAAGATATTGTAAATGATTGTGGTTATGATATTATAAAATTATTTATTTTTACCTTTAAGATGGAGTGAACTTACTCGTAAAATTGAATTGTGGGTTGAAATTCAAGAGTTAAATGACGCTGGTGAGTATTCAGCAGTTGAAGTTACTGCAAAGCCTGACCTGCTCACTGGAGGTGTATATCAGCTTCGACAAGGCCAGCAAAGACGAATACAAGCCCGAGTGAAACCTGTTCAGAATTCTGGCACATTACCAATAATCTGTCAATCTATAGTGAGCATTGCTGTCGGCAGTGTGTCTGTGAGGTAAGTGTGATTAGATTGGCATCATTATGAAAAATATTAAAACATTCTGATGTTACAGATGTTACATTGTTAGTTTTCATATATTTCTTTAAAACTTTTGTTTTTTCTTTATGTGAGGCAAACAGTAATTTGCAGTAAGTTTTGAAAGTTACAAAAATTGCATTGCTGGTAAAAGGGTAATTGTACATTAATTGCAAACACAGGTTTTAGGATTGTAAACAGAGAGAGACATCTAAATGACATTAACAAAATGTTTCTGTTAAAGTTTTTGAAATGCAGAAAGTTTTGTATTCAAGACTATTTTGTTTAGGTTAAAGGTGTCTTTTTTAAACAATTTTAAATTGCTATCCCAATTAAATGATTCTAATTGCAGTTGTATTTCAGAATCTCTACATAGAAGTAAATTTTGTTTTCTTTGAAAAATATTTTAAAAATGGTTACTAAAATAAAAGAGAATATGACCCAAGACGATGGGATATTTGAATCTATCATTTTTATAAATCTGTGATCTATAATACCAAATTAAACTTACTTAAATACGCTAACAATGAATTCTCTTGTATGAATGAATTAACAACTAGTTTTTAACAGACTTCTATTTTATTCTAATATTACTGAGAAATATGTCTGTTAAAAGCGGTCATTAATTCATTTAACTACAGATGTGAAAATACTCTTGAATTCAGGTATAACCTCATTCTATTTTCCTATTTCTCTTTTGTGGATTATAAATCTCAAAAAATATTATTTAAAAAGGAAGTGCAATCAACAAAATAAAATTAAGTTAGCTGTTAAACATTGCTAAAGTCTAACAGGAGTGCGTAATATAGGAATAGACTCCAGAAGCCTCTTGACTCTTATCAAGAAGAAGATCTGGCAGTATTGCGAGAGAAATGGAGTGATGCCCTGATGAGGCGGCGGCAATATTTGGATCAACAGATTCAGAAGCTCATTCACAAGCAAGACAAGACAGAACAAGACGTGGAACGAGAACAAAGCCTTGTGGATCAGTGGGTGAGTCTCACGGAGGAACGGAATGCTGTGTTGGTACCTTCTGCTGGCTCTGGCATTCCTGGGGCTCCAGCCGACTGGGATCCGCCTCCAGGAATGGAACCTCATGTGCCTGTGCTGTTCCTAGATTTAAATGGTAAGAATCTCAGATGCAGTATGAGATCGAAAGCGTATTTTTCCTCAAAGTTTATTTGTACAGTTTATTCGTAAGAAAATAATTACCACCCTTGCATATAAAAGCTTCAAAAAATAGATTTAATATAGTTTTTCTGTTTTTATTCATCACTAATAAACAGAATTATATTCAATACATTTCAGTGTACATATCAGAATTTGAAGATCATTTATTATTTACATAGAAATTAAACATTGAGTGTTTTGAGGAAGGTAAGTTATTTAAATTTTTATTATTTGCAGCGGATGATTTATCAACCACTCAGTCAGGGGATGAAGTCACTATCACTGGTCTTAATTCAATTCTTCCCAAAGAACATGGAAATAAATTTTACAACCTTCCTATAATTAAACATGAGGAAAAGGACGTTTGTGCTGTAGCAGCCTGGGATTCATCAATTCATGACAGTCATCATTTGAACAAAGTCACAGATGGTAATGTATTTGTTCAAATTATCATGTTCATAATTCTTTTGATTAGGAGAATTGAAAAAATGAATGTTTTGTTTCAGCAAATGAACGGGTTTATCTTATTTTGAAAACGACTGTTCGATTATCTCATCCTGCAACAATGGACTTGGTGCTGCGTAAGAGACTGGCTTTGAATATATATAAAAGACAGAGTATTACTGATAGAATCAGAAAAAAAATAGTTCGATCTGATTGTTTGACGCAGTCTGGTGTAACATATGAAGTTGTATCAAATATTCCTAAGGTAAATAATGTAGACCACTAAGAAAAGCTTGATGAAAAGTGTAAAAAAATATCTTAATACCATTTGTTAATCCCTTTTTAATTAGGCCAGTGAGGAGCTGGAAGATCGTGAATCTCTTGCTCAAATTGCTGCTTCTGGAGAAGACACTTCTCTTAGTGATGGAGAAACTTATATAGGTTAGTATTTTTTGCAAAGAAATTGCTACAACTTGTATTAATGTTAATAATTAAATTGACATGTTAAAAAATGAGGCAACATTTGAAAGTTAAATTTAATGCTATAAATATAAGAATGTGTATTTTCCTTCTTTTTTCCCTTAAAAAACAACATTCACAAAAAATGTGGGGGAGAGGCTGATTCTTCAAGAATATTCTAGAAGAGTACTACTAAAAAAGGTTTTTGAGGGTTATTAGTCACCCACAGTGCTAAAATTTTGTGAATAACTATACTACCTTTCTGGCTTAACATGAAATGTTGCTACTTTATTATCAGACTACTATTATTATCAGATTGACAATGATCAAAACTTCTATTACATTTAATTGTGTCTATTTTTCTTTTGTTCCAACAGTCCATTTTTATTTCAAAATTACACAAAAATTCAGGATATAATAAAATTTATTTTAAGTTTTTTCTGTAATGCGATGCATACCATCCACCACTGACAAAACACCCATTACCTGTTTTAGCAATCAGCGTTGAGCATTGACCTATCACAAAATTTGTGATGTTCTCAGGAGAGGGGGATTTTTATCCTCTTCCCTCGCACACATACACATTAATGTAATGTTTGAGAATGGAACAAAGGATAATTGATTAAACAGATTTTGGTTGGCAATATAACACATATTAAATAACTTTTAAAAAAAATTAGTTATGTTAATAGGTTGAAATACACAATGTGTAGTTAAATACCCCCTTAACATTAATTACTTTATAATGAAGAATATTTCTGTTCTTGACACACCAATACCTTGTTAAAGTTCCAGATAAAATCAATGAATTTTGGATGGGTCAGTCTATGCTTTACCACATTCCTAACCAATTCTTCATGCACCAGCTCCTGAGTAGAAGTTGGAGAAAGAGAAAAGGAGGAGCAGAGTGCATAACCTCCATTCCAGGTCGAATCACATTCCCCCTCCCTCAGCTGCTGGTTCTTGTTCCTCCTGCAGCCATCATCTGCTTCCCAGATCTCTCATACTGCATTTGCTGCATTTTCAATCACGTTCATTTCACAGCATTTTTTCAATTCACGCATAATTTTTTATGACACAACCTACTTCATTTGGTATATATTGACCCAGAATCCTGTTCTACATATAAAGTAAATTGTCAATACATTGTAAACTTAATTTTCATTAGTGTTCATGTACAAACAGGTATTATATGCAAGGCGGCATAAATATTTAAAGGGCATACCCCCAAATTTCACTTTAAAACTTGTAAAATTGTACAGATGAGCTCACATGAACATCTGAATCTCTAAGTTTGGAATTTTGAATACTGAATCTATAATCCTCAACTTGCAAATACTCAATCTGTATTTGTCTTGTTACTTATCCCTGCTATATCGAAACCCTCATACTCTCATTAATCCTTATTAATTCCTAGTTTCTTACTGCTTTCACCACTAGCAGTAGCTGCTAGTAGGCGAAGTTCAAACAAGATGGCGTCACCCTTTTGTGCTATTGATTGTTTTAAAGTATGTCATTGCCCATCTGGTCAGTCCACTGTTGCCTTAGCCCTACTATTGTGTTCCTTCAAGAGTGTTCTTATTGCCTACAAGGATTCTCTCTTGAGTGAAACCACTCTTTGTCAATGTTGTGCTTTATTTCAATTCCCAGTCTATTATCAAAGGACCCTTAATCATCCCTATCAAGTGTCCCTTAAGTTTAAATTATCACTTCTGTGAAGGCTGCATCATCCTGCATGGATGGCCCCTTCCTCTACAGTAAGCGCATCCTCGATCCTCTAGCCATCTTCACAAAAGCTTCTAAACCTTACATTTTTAGTAATGCTAAGGGGATAAAATTTTCCACACTCTGCATTCTTAGGGCTCTGAAGCGTATGTGCATCGGAAATACATAATTTTTCTGTGTTTGATCTTATATTGTAATTCTTATGATGTGCATCACATCACAAATATGTTTGTAGCAATTGTTTTGCTCCTCTTCAGGTGCCTAACATTTTGATACAATTTAAATAGTGTAAAGACATTGTACTTAAGTATTAAGGGAATATGTTTACTTGTCATTCCCTCAGTGTAAATGTCCTCAATGTAAACGTGGAATATTGAATACTCAATCATATTTCAACATAAAATATTATATAAATTCTGTCATATGATAACTCAATTTGATCTTTACAATTATTTAGACTCAGGTGATTCATGGAACTTTGTCAAAAGAATGGGCTGATGATTTGTTTCCCAATGTTTCTTAAAATTTATTTCTATCATCAGAGCTATATGTACATAAGATTATAAGTGTATGCATTGACGGGTAATGTTTATGTTTTTTAATGTTAATGCATTGATGGATAATGTTGTTTGATGTTACATATGAACAACTGATAATGGAAATACATTTTTTTGAAACCTTGGCAAACAAATAATTAGCACTCATTCTCTGGATCAACTCTCATGAACCAGCTGTCTCTTTTACAATATTTATGGTCAATAAGGATATTCAATTGTTGCTACTCTTTACACAATGAATTGTCAACATTCTTTAAGAAAATCTTTCCTTTAAATGTTAATTCATGATTGTGTAGTTGTTTTCAGGATATATCATCTGCAGATTTTTATCATACTAAAACCATCCTAGATCTCATAGAGTTGTGATAGTAACCACAGTGGATAAGGTGCAACAGAGATCATCTACTTTTCATTTGCATAAATCTTTATCAATTTGGTGTAAATCTATTTAAGCAGGAAAGAACTAAATAGCACTATTTTCTTATGTAAAATATTTCTTTTCATCACTGAATCAAGACAAAGATACTAAAAAGTTAATTCTTGCCTTAAATCACTACTTGGAATGGAATTCCTCCGTCATATCACTTCATACCATATGAAGTCAGTGCAGAGAGTGTCATGAGGATAAAGTAACAATTCTCTGCCCTCAGAAAAGTACACCAGAGGAGTCAGTGCAGTGGAGAGCATCCTGACATTGGATCGTCTGCGCCAAAGTGTTGCTGTTAAGGAACTGCTGCAGGCTCAAGGCCAGAAACCAATGCGCAAGACTGCCAGTGTGCCCAACTTCTCGCACGTAAGCAAACAGTGAATTAATTTCACGTAAACTGAATGTGTAGAACTCTTTCTAGTCCTTATAAACCTTTAAAAACTATATTAGAGCTAGACCTTATTGTTAAAGACCTTACACCTCATATACAGAGGTATACTTTTAATTCCTTACAATTAAGATACATTCTTCATAATTTGAACAAAATTCTTTAAATTAGTATTATGAGACAAAATTGGAACTTTGGCATCATTTCCTAATGACTGATCAGAATTGAAATTAAATCCGTAGAGTATTGTAAGAGAATTGTCATGACAATGCATTGTTTCTTTGGTAAGCAATAAATAGGTAACAAATATTGTTCCAAAATCCAATTAAGAAATTTCAAAACTATTAAATGACATTTTAAACTAACTTCCTGAATTATCAATTATTTGTGTTTCCTGGCTGTGCAGACAGTTGTTTAAGACATGCATATTGAAGACTGCCAATTTTTAAAGCTTTTGAATTGGGAATAAAAACTTACTTCAAACTTACTCTGACCTTTTTCATTATTAAAGTAACATTTAAAATGAAAAATTATTCTTTAATCATTTTCAAAAATATGTATTTAAGCCTTTCAATTCAGGAGCCATTTTAAAAGTCAATTACATTTTACTGACGTGTTACCATCTCGGTTGCAGGGTTTCTAAATGAGAAAAATATAGGGAAATATAAAAAAACTTCCAGTAAAACAATTATGTGCTCATTTAAACTAGACAATTACCAAAACCAAAAGAAAATATCAGATTACTTCACTCTTTTATTTTGATTGTTTAATTACACTGTTTCAGATCATGCGTTTTGACAACAGCACCGACTCAGGTGTTAGTGGAGTTTGCCGTTCTGAGAGTGTCACTGACCTGAACATGGAGCAAAGCTCCACTCCACTGCGTGAATCTCGACGTCCGTCTGTTGGCTCACCCTTTCCTCGTAGTGGAGGTGATGGAGATTCTTTGCCAACCCCTTCAAAACCATTTGGGCTAGGTAAGTTTATTATTTCCTGTTCAATTATATCATGAACATTATGAGAACATTCTTTTTGAAGGTGGTTTTACCAACAAGCCAATTTTGAACTGAAGTGTTAATGACTAATGTCAGCTCTTAAATTATGTAAATTATATGTTCATATAATTTACGTAAGAAATTCACCCAAAACATTTTATTGACTGTGAATATTGTATATAACCTGTGCAGGGATAAAAAGATTTATATTTCTTTGAGGTTCTATTGTCTGAAAGTGTTTTTCTTCCCTTACATAAAATGTCCACTCTTTGTATTTAATTTTTGGCAACATTAGGTGTATGTGCTGTATCTTCGTTTTTTATATCTTTATATCTTTAAAAATCAAATTTCCTCAATATTCATTAAACTTAATATACTTTGGGAAATAATATGAAATTATACAGAGCAAGATGTTTAATTTTGTATTCCATAGACCATATCTATAGTGCTGAGACATTTAAAATAAAGTGTTTATTTTTTGGGTACAGATAGGAGCTTCGTGCAGAAAAGATTTCAGAAATTAAAGCTTAAGTGTGTTCAAGAAGAATTTCTGTACGGTAGGCAATATGTGCAGGTTTTCTGTAGCTTCACAGCCTTCTTACATTTCATATTTCTACAGAACTGCTGAGTTTTATCATTGTGGGTGCTCATGCTTGATTGGTGGTTCTCTTCATTCATCTTGATATGCCATAACTGGGGAATGACCTGTGATTTAGCTTCTCATTTCTGTTCAATGTTATACTATTCTATGGAATACTGCTCAGCTTCTCTCCTTGCTGTTTTTCTGTAAATCATGTCCTGTTTTTTAACAGTACTTCTTGCAAATTATTAAATAATATTCTTATTTTGAATGGTTTTTACAATTTGGACTTTTTCAGTTTTGTTCAGTGACCTATGCTCTTCTGTGTGCCAGATGTGCAATGTATCCTGATCCAAGTGTGCTCCCCTTGTGCATGCCTTTGCCAACATATCACTGTATGTACAAGTTGCAATATTTTCTTGTTCAATGATCACAGAGGCATACTTTCTTGCTCTGCTCTGTGGAGTGTTACTTTAATTGAAGATACAGCACACTCAGTTCCTTATGTTCATCTTCCCTGTCTTCACAATCGCAAGTCCCTCCACCTGGACGCTTGCTTTGGTCATGTTTTACATCCTATTTTTATGTTGCTGTCGTTTTTCACTTCTGTTCCCTGTTTATATGTAAACTTGATTATTGCTCAGTATATATTGATCCAACTTTTTGGCTGTGATTTTTCCTAGCACTGCTAATGCTCACAGGACATGTTTGTGACACTAAGACATTTCACTACATGCAATTGCATTATACATTTGCACAGATTTTCTAATTTGCTTAATAATGAATTCAGAGGTTCCTGTATATGGTGTGAAAAAAAAGGAATTTTAGAGCTAAAAAATGTGCATATTGTTCATTCAATTTTTCAAATTGTATACATGATATCAAAGATTTTTTGTGATTATGAATTTATATCTTTTAAAATCTGACATATGCATTTGTGTTCTTCTTTGATCTTGGTATACTGACATTTTCGGGCAACTACTGCAGTAATGAATAACTGACAAATGCATGACTCCTGTTAAATATTTGACAATGTTGCCATAGGGAACCCTGAATTATAATTTTAAATATCTGGAACTGGAAATCATTAATAGAACACCATTAAAAACAATTGGACACAAACAATTTGACCAGAATAAGGTAGGAAATATGACAAAAAAGCTGGCAATTCTTTTTTACTCTGACATCTTGTTTCGTTTTGTTCTGCAACCTAGGCTCCATCCTCTCAGGTAAAATGGGGCTTGTTCTCTGTTTTGCTATGACTTTCTGAACAGACCAGCTGGTATTTCTGTGCTGCACTGTTCTTCATAACACTTAATTATTTCCTTTTTTAAAAATATTTAATCATCTATTATAGCTTTGAGTAAATACATGACATTTGAATCTTTTTATAATGTAGAATATCATTCAGCCAGCTGGTCTGTGATAGACCAAGTAGCTTTTGTAGTCTTGTTGAACTATATATCTGTTCTTGTTCAGTTGTGTTTTTCATTTGCTTTATTGCATGCATTTGAGCCTCATAGCTTTATTTACAATAATTGTCTTATGTCCTGTTCAGCTTGAGGTAGGAAGGCACTTGTGATACATTCACAATATCCATATCTGTTGTTGAACATAATTAAATTGGTACCACTGCCTATTTTGAATGCAGAAATTCAAGTCATTGCATTGCATAACTCAAGATATGTTTTTTTAACCTTTTTGTCCTGTGAATAGAATGATGATATTGATATTGTGCCAAGACATCATCAGAGGTTCCCTTCTTGTAAATATTTCTCTCTCTTTCTCCCAGTGACTTTGATATCTGGGTTCTGTGTAGTAAGGAAAGATAACACTTTCCTTCAAAATAGTGTGAAACAAGAAACTTTAAAATTGAATGATTATTCTTAAATGTGATATTGTTAATTGCCCAATTTTTATTAACCTACAATAGAATTGATTTTTTTCTTAAGGAGGAGTCTTGTTTACATAAAGTGTGTTAGTATTATTTTACAGTTTTGTACCAACCAATATTTTTAAAGGCTCTTTATAAATTATATTTATTCATGTTAGTTACAGATAATATAAAAAGTTGAATTATTTTTCTTTTGGTTTTATTAGCAAATATAGACAAGATTTTATTTTGTAAATAGATCTACAAGTAAACTACAGAACAAGCCTCTTCTTTTTTGTTAGGACATTGTGTACTGGTGGGAGTCTTTGTCAGTGTAGCCTTAGTGGATGTCCAGTAGCTAGTTTAAAGTCACAGAGTTTAGAAAAAACGAGTGTCTTAACATCTCATGACTGAGAGCCAATCCGGGAATGCATGTTGACTTGCATGAGACCATTGGGCTTTTCTGGCTTCCAACTTTCAGTAATAAATGTAAAATCAAACATGTGGATTTATATTGTTGTAAAATGAGTAGGTTTGTAAGAAGTTATTTACTGAATTTTTTCAGTTGCTTTTAGTCTGGTATGAGATGCAGTTCAAAATCTCTTTAATTGTACTAAAAGTTGGAAGACAAGCCTAATATAAAGGAAAATTTTCCCTTGAAAAAATATGTCGAGCTTGTAAGAACTTCAAGAAGACCAGAAGTTTTTAGTACTGTGTAATTACTGTAGTTTTGGAACAGTAAATTTGTTTCATTGGAATGGCATTGAAATAGGAAAGATCAATTGGCAGATACTGCATGGCACATTGGATTGGTTGTTGAGTGGTCCCATGTAATGTTACATGTGTAATTAACTGAATTTGTGTCCTGTGTATAAATGGAGATTCATTTGTCTCCAGGTGTTTGCTCTTTTCTCTCTGACTTTAAACAGAAGCAGACAGAAGAGTAAGGGAATAAATGTTTGACATTCATGATCCTTTTGCCATAGTAATATCTCAGAATGAGAAAACTACAATCTATTTATTCATTCACAAGTGTTAAAAATTCACTGTTTGACATTCACTTGTGTTGGTGAAGCTGGAAATTGAGAATCATGAATTTCAAAAACACATTGTTTTGAAATGTGTATTGAGTAGGTTACAATGTGGAATGTGTGTTTAGTGTGGAATTGAAATATATTTCATTAATGAGCTTGTGATAGCAACAATACATTAGCATATATTTTCTTTGCATTTATTTTTCAAATAGTGAGGAAGTGTTGGAGTATGTATGTTAATGAATCTATTTGCAAAATTTCATATTTGTGTCTTTTGTGCTTTAATCATATTTTGAACCTTTCCAATTTTGACTCTAATTTATGTTTAACCATATCTAAAAATGTATTTCAGTAAATTCCTGTATAAAAGATATTGCTTCTATTGCAAGTTAATTTGTAGGGATCCGATTTTCAGTTTTCTAAGAAAATATTTATTCAAATCATTATTGATCTGCCTGATCTAATGTCAGTTCATCAAGAAAAACAATGTTCATGCTCCTTTACTCCTATACTGCCTCATCTTCACATCTAAATTATTTTAATTAATACTCTATTATTGAAAAATGTGATCCATGTTATTTTCTTGTAATTTATGTTTACATTGATTAACACAGAAATCAGTTTTGCTGCAGATGGGAAAATAACACTCTTTAAAAAGAAACTGTTTAAGTCAGTAAAATAATATTTTTTTGTATGTTTGTGTGTGTGTGTCCGTGTTTGATTTTGAGGTAAAAATTTGGGTTCTGTTAAAAGAAATATTAATTATATTTTCCTAGTTTAGGACCAATATTTGTAAAGTGTTAAATGTGTTTTTCTGTACTCAATTTTCAATTCTTGTATATGTGGAAAATGGGAATTTGTTTGCTTACTGTGTTAATGTTTTTGTTTTTTGTTGTTTTTTTGTTTCTGACATACAGTGCTCTTCTTTTGGGCTGACAGAGTGCCTAGGGCTTAGAAATAAAATAATTAATTTGCAATGTGAGTGCTTATGTGGTAATGCTCTTTTCAGCTCGTCCCACCTTCCTCAATCTCAACCTGAATTTGAACTCTCTTCGCCTGCAGCCAGTGGGGCCGAAACGTAGGTTTCTCCCTTCTCTTTTCTCAGCTCACTTTCAGTCTGTTTTCTCACTCTCAGTTTTGTTGTCCAGTGATTGTGATGCTTCAGTTATTTGGCTTGTTTGTAGTTCTTGGGATAAATACTTACAGATCTTCCAGCATTAAACTGATACACCACTGCTTAGTATTCCTTTGATTTTGAGGTGGTGAGATTTCAGTCATTTGGTATTATTGCACTATCACTAATTAGTGCTTGTTTATCCTTACATTGATATTTATAGGTGCTAACTAGCTGAAACATAGCCGATGCGCCAGTATGAAGCCACATACTTGCCATTTGGTTTAAAAGCAAAACCTGTTATCAATTATTTTTATATTTTATTCAACATGTTAGTTCCACATTATTACATTGTTTTTATGAAGTTGTGTATGGGAAAGTTTTAATTTCTGTTTCCCTGTAAACCCAAAACATTGATTTAACATGTAAGGAGATACATGATATTTATTACCAATTGTAAAATTATTTGATGTTTTTCTTTTCTTTTTTTCAGTTTTGTAGTTTGAGCAGATAAATATAAGAGAAATGATATTTATTACTTTTTTGTCTGTTGCATGATTGAATTAAAATATCATCAGACATTTTTCAAGTGTGATTGCTGGAATGCATGGCTAATTTATCTTATTGCTTTGCAGTGCAGTATAAAATTACCAAGAGAGATGATTTGGATCAAACAAATCTCCTCAGTCATTGGCAATTTGTACTGAAAGTATTGGTGAAGTAGATTTGTTTTGCTTCTTTTAAGATTTATAAAGACGATTTTAAAAATATTTTCTAACTGCAGAATCAGAAGGATGCTGGTATCCTTGTAAGTGTGCATAGTTCACTTATGAATGATATTTTGTAGGGCATTGAGATGTAGTACATTGAAGTGTACGCATAACACCTAGCTTGTGTTAGAGCATGTTTGGATATGTACTTGCATTGCGTATTTGTAGAATTGGGCACATCTTAAATATTTATCAACATGTAGGTTGATTCTTATATATAGTTTATCTATTTGAATTAGTTTTATTATTTGCAAATATTTCTTTTATAACTCAGTGTTATCTGAAATATTTTATTAGGTGAATTAATCTTAAATGTAACAAATTAATATTAAAACCTTTACACATGAAATACACATGAAAGCTGTTTTTCAATTTCCTTTTACTAATAGAATCTCTCATTTTTGCTGTGCTTCATAAGCACAGAGTGGAATCTTTCTCATGGCATTACAGTAAAGCCATTTAATATTGCAGGATATGAAAGACCTGAGCCCTAAGATGGAATCATTCTATATTATTTCATAATATCCTTTCACTCTCAGAATGCATTTTTTAAATTTATTGCTTTAAATTATTTTAAATTAAACAAGGCATTGTTCAGATGCATACTTGGATTTGTTTTTTAAAGGATTTTAGTGAATAGAAGCACAGAAAGTGCTCCATTTTTTAATATATTGGCAAATATTGGGGAGATCTTAGAGTGTTATTGAGGAATGCAGTATTTTTAATTGTCAATTCAGTGGTTTTCTATTAGTGTTAAACTATTGTAAAAATGTGCACGTTAATGTTTCTGGTGTGATTACTCGTAGTCTGGTATCACTTCTTGGTCTTTAAATGTGTGATATGCAAGAATTCTTTATCACAACGGCCTACTCTTCTTGCTGGTAACCAGCGACAGCAACTTATTGGTTTAATACTAGTATTCAGAATGATTGTTCTCTAATTGTTCATTTGACTCTACAGCTTCACCAAGCATTGGGAGTACCAAGTTGGGTGGCCTTCGAATGACCACTCTCCATGAGGAGCAATGCAGCAGTGGTGCTGGATCAAGCTCTGCTCTCAACATGTCACCGTTGCTTCAAGAGGATGAGGGTCGTGATGAGGAAAACGGTCCTTCAACAGAAAGAGAGCCAGCAACATCAAACAAGGCTGATGATGGATCCCACAGTGATCCGGAATACTCAGGTTTTGAGGCTTATCAGGTATGAATTCTTAATGCATCTATTGTTATTCTGTTGGAGAAAAATATGTAAGGAATTCAAAGGAAATGAGTATGTAGAGTTGTATAATCAACTTGTATTGTATATGGTAACAGGCCTCTTGACATGCAGTTTTGGGTCATGACAATCATTTAATGTCCTTGAAACAGGCTTGTAACCTAATCCTTGATAATGATGATTTGAGGTTATTAAGAACAAAATTAATGTGAGAGGAAAAAAAAATTCTCCACATATGACCCATTTCCTCAGAAACTATTGAAGATGAAAGTGTTAGGATAGCTTTATGTAAACATGACTGAGCAACTTAACCAAAATAATAAAATAGATTGCACAATTGTTAGAATTATGGATTAATATGTCTTAATTTTTAAACATATTTTTAAAATTCTGTAAAACACTTTTATGATATCCTATTTAAATGGTTCTGGTTAAGTATAAAAACAAATAGTTACACAAAATACTGTAAACATTTCAAATTTCTAAGTAAAGACGATTCTGAAATAAAGGGTTTAGTTTTTTAAACATTTTCTAGCATTTTACAAGAAAACTTTTGAAACAATCCACATGTCAAGATTTTTTTTGTTAAGTCTCCCTATGTTTGTTGTATATTTGCAGACTGTGCAACCGAAACCTCATCCTGTTAGTGAAACGGGTCTACCCAGTTCAAGAACATTGGATTCTCTTGCTGATTTGCAGGCTCAAGCCACCAAAATGGGTACACCCAGCACCATCTCCAGGTATGTTGGTAACTGAGTTGTAATTTATTCACTTAATTTTTTTTACTCAAATACATATTCTCTTAAGCATTTGAAGTTTTGCTAGTAATGAGCATGTGATGTAAAGCTTAGAGAGTTTTTAAAGTTAGTTTTAAAATGTAGTCGGAATGGATTTTATATTATTTTTGTTAATGAAATGTGTTTGATTACATTCACAGTGGTTACGGCTCACAAGCTGTATCATATACAAACTTGACAAGTGAAGATTCAATGTCTATCCGAAGCATAAGTGTAGATGAAACTCCTGATGTAGAAAATCGTCCAGCTCTTGTTATGGATCTCCATCCGGTGACAGAAGTGCCAAATACTTCAGGAGTTGAGCAAAGTGACAATATCAAACAGTTACATAATGCAGGTGTCAGATCTGGATTAGTATCTTTAAACAAAAGTAATGTTTTACCTCCAAGGGAAGTCCTGAAATTGGAACGCAAATCTGCTGTTGAGATAAATACTGAAAGGTTAGCTCATTCTCACCAAGCAGAAGGAAATGCAAGAATTCCTCCAGTCACAACTGGTGATAGGAGTTCCTTGTGCTTGGATTTGAAAAATAGCCATAATGTTAGTTCTGAAATTCAAGGTCCACAGATCGATTCTGAGAGGTCTTCAGTAAATATTCACCATATGGAAAGCAGGAAAATTACTGCTTCAGAAGCAGCAGAAATGTGTCAAGTTCAAGAGCATATGCAAATTCGTAATGAACCTCCAGTGACCCAAGAAGAAGTAACTGGATTTAGAGAAAATGAAGAACAAATTAGCGACAGTAGTGCCAATGAAATTGCCTCTGGAAATGAGGTTGAACAAGTAATCCCTCCAGAAAGTGAATCTAGGAAAACTACTCGATCACCTGTCACAGGGACATCAAATTCTGGGGACGAGTCCCCTAGTGAAGGAACATCTGTTGTGCACACACGTTTACCACCTGGGAAGGTAATTTTATGAGATTTATTATATTGTAGAGATTTTTGTCAATTGTTTGATATTTATTAACATATAATTAAATTTCAAGTACTTCTATTTCAAGGTCATGAGTATGTGTATTTCACCATTTAGTAGTATCATTTAATTTGTTTAGACTTGCTTACCTACAATGGCAGATGTGCCGTTGAGCTAAATAAGCTACAGCTTGGGGTCTCAGAGTCCAAGGAGCCTAAAAAATTATTAAACAAAATTGCAATTTTAATTTTAAAAAAATATGAAAATGTACATATACAAATTTATAATTAGTTCCCTTAAAGAAGAAAAAAGAAATAAAGTTGATAAACACCTATTGGAGTTAAGAAGAGATTTTTTCTGAGATTCTGATGTCTCATAAATTTGTTTGTATGTATTCCTTTTTGAACTTATTGAGTTAATGACAAAATATGTCACAGCATTTTGATTGGCTGCTTCAAAAGTCTTTCATATGCTTGATGTTTGGTGTATTCAAGCACAAACATTGAAATATGAGTGACACGTCAAGGTTGCCTTTAGATTTTTTAAAACTTTAATGATTACAAATTGTACAGGTAAATCATTTAGTAAACTTCAAAGGTTTAAAACTAGTATCACGCTACTATGGGACAAGACAAACTCAATTCACTAACAATAATGTTATTATGTTATATGTTATAATGTATATATGTTATTGTTATATATGTCTTTCAATGATCCTATTTCTAATTTTGTGAACATAAATCTACAAATGGCATTTTGGTCTGTTTTGTTTTTGTTAATTTGGGATACAGATGTTATTATATTACAGGCAATTGTTATAAATTTTTAAATTTAAAATTTGAATCAAATTATTATTTGAATGCAGATTTAATTTTTTAAATCTAGAGTCAAAAAGCCCAATCTCCAAAATTGTATTGCTGACAGTTAAAAAGGACTCCTAAAAAATTATTTAGCTTGGGTCCCCGAAAAGGCTATATTCACTGCTGCTTATAACCAGAGAATAATTTCACTTAAGTCATATGTAAAATTTTATATATATATTTTATATATATATATATATATATATATATATATATATATATATATATATATATATATATATATATATATATATATATATATATATATATAAAAACTCCGACCGCTTCAGATAAATGCACTTCCTTATCCACCTGGGCTTCATTGATGCTGTGCGTTGAACAGGAAGAGTGAGTGGTGCAAGAAGAAACAAAGAGGGGGGGGGGGAAGGATAGCGAGGGGGTTAAAAAATGAGAGAGGGAGAAAAAAGGAGAGAGAGAGAGAGAGAGAGAGAGAGAGGGGGTGAAAGAGCAAGCGATAGCAGGGCAATTTCTTCTGGTTTCTGCAAGTACTATACTACACTATGCTAATTACTATGAAAAGAATACAATTTTCAAAGAAAAGTGTACAAAATGATGAAATAATATCAAAATGATAAACAATAAGCAAATGAAACTGAGAAAAAGTAAAGTAAATTACTACCCAAATAGTTTTAATTGGTGGGAAGATGGGGAAAATTGTCCACAAAAGCTTCCTTTGGGATTATATGTTTTAATAAATCTTTTAAATTGTTTGACTTAATTTGTGATTTAATTGTTAACATTAATTATTTGATTTAATGTATAGAATAGTTTTAAACAAACATTACCTTGGTATTGAACATCATTGAAGTAGATTTTTTAAGATGTCTATTTAATAAATAGTATCTCAGAAATTTCTTTTCAGTTTCATAATTTAAGACAAAAGAGTTTTGCTGTTCACTTGTAAACTAAATTTCATTTTTCTTTTCATTTCATTTAGTTGCTAGATGTTTGATCCCAGAGAAATAGAGACAATCAGTTTTGTTTTTGGAGGGGGGAAAATGCTGTGTCCTTTCAATTTGGAAAGTTATTCTTCAGAATTTTGCCATGTGAAATTTTTGTAGGTTGTTCGACGTCGAAAAGCAACAAAATCACCTTTGGTAACTCAACAGAGAGCTTCCTTCCCAATGGCTAGGCCTCAGGTGTCTGAAAGCAAAGCGGCTCTCAAACTGGAACAGCGACTGCAAAATGTATCGCTGGCACAGAATGGAGTTATCAGCCCTGACAGCACATCTAGTGAACGGGTAGTAAACGATGGTATGTGATATATTTGTATTTTATGTGTATGTGTAGTGATCTAACTTTGCTTTCTTCAAGTTATTCTTGGTAGTTGCGATCATTAAGGGAGATTTGCCTTGACCATCTTTGCTCAAAGGGTCGTAACCTTTGAGCTTGAGTCCCTTCCTCAGGCAAGGATCTTTGCTTGTGTGCTGTGGCACGGTGAAGCTCTCCCAGCTGCCCCTCATCACATTCCTACTCTCGCCTCATCTCCTACCCACTTTCACTTTCACATTTCTACCCTCACCTCACCTCCTATCTTGCTGCAATTTCACATTTCTCACCTTCCTACCCTCATACTTCCATTTCTGGCAGGCCTGGGTGGAGCAGGGGATTTGGACACTTGCATCCAACTATGCAAGACTCTGCAACTATGCATTACATGCAAGAACAGGCAGGACAATCCTGATAATGTTCATGATAAAACGAAGATACACATGAAAAAGAAATATAAAATTACAATATGGTATGTAGAGAAGAATAGAAAAGGAAACCGAAAAAGAATAAAACATTGTGATGTACATTTGGCTGGTATTGATTGCAAAAAGTACAGAAAAGTACCAATGAGAGCAGCAGCCACTAGAATTCTTCTTGAGACTGCAGCTGAATACAACCTAGCTTCATAGCTAGTGATGAATACCCGCAACCTTTGGTACTCGAATCCTAGGCCCTCCCAGTCAGGATCACTGCAGAGTTAGCGACAGTGCTGTCTATGAGCTAAACTTATCTGGTCCCTCTCATTCAAAATAGATGCTTAACTCTTATTTTATTTCAAAGAGACATAAGCCAAATAAAACATGACAGGGAACATTCAAATTTTGAGTTCTTGTTGTGAAACAATTTGCCTTGAGATTCTCACAAAGGAATAAAATTCTCCTAAAAGGTCAAAATCTTAGCTCTAAATATGATTATGATTTCCCTAGTGTTGAGACTACAAAGTATTGTTTGAAAGGATAGTTATATTTGAAAAAATTTAGGTTCGACTGATCCAGTTGGTGCAGTCAGCTGTGATCACTGTAAGGCCACTTGGCTGTGGGATCTTTGTTAAAGAGTTCTTGTACCTTTCTATTTTGAAGAGAAAGTTGAAAGTTTCTTTCATTTATTCATTTCAATGTGTTCTTGTGTGGACGATATAAAAAAGAGTGAAACAGAAGTTGATGGAAATGTTGACCTTTTCTTTTCAGAAGAAACTGAAAGCAGTAGTACGTTTGGATCTAGGCGAGACCTGAATCGACTGACTGATGTCCCTCCTCCAGAATGGGTTGTAACTGGTGAGAGTGTTTTGATTCGGCCATACAATTCATCAGGTGTCATTGCATATGTAGGTCCTACTGAATTTGCCTCTGGCACATGGGTCGGAGTTGAGTTGGATGCTCCAACAGGTAAATTCATCAGAAAATATTTGTTGGATGCTTGGTTCATTGATCTACAAGATTCATTTATTAAGTGTGACAATGAATTTCAGGACATTTATATTATCTATAGTTGTTATCGGCAACTTTATTTGACAACTGTTAATAATAACTTACTTATTACTAATAGTGCATTCTGAAATATAAACAAAAAAAATCAAATATTGTCTATTTTATTTCAATGAATTGATGACTGTTTTATTCCTTGTCTGCAGGCAAGAATGATGGTACTGTTCAAGGAGTGCAATATTTCAGCTGTCGGCCTAAATGTGGCATATTTGTCCGAGCAGACAAGTTGATACAAGACAGGCGAGGTCGTGCTATGAGAACAGGGAGTCGTTCATCAGATGCAAATTCCACGGGCACTATGAAGAGAAGTGGCAGTAGAGGTAAGTTTGTGCATAATTTCATTTAATTATTTGAAGATAATATTGGTTTGTTTTATGTTCAAATTTTCCTTTTACATATCAGTCAAACATTACCACTCAGACTCTGATCATAAATGATGTCAATGATCATATTAATCAAGTAATCAACTATGCTCTCATGGATCATTGGCGAAGTCGTTTGCCTTTCACTACTGAGGTTCCCGGTTTGATTCCCGTACAACCTCATGTGAAATTTGTTGTGACAAAACGAATTTTCATTCTTCACAAGGGCTGGTTCAACCCCTGTGAAGTGTCCTAAACCCTATACCAATCCCAATTCCTTCCCAATTCTGGCCGCTGATTGGCAAAGCAGGGGCGCGTATGCGGAGATGCTACTTGGAGGTCCTCTTGACAACTGACTGCGACGAGACGTGACGCATATGACATACTGAAATATTAGTTGAGGATTACTCCCACGCTCATATTAACGGAGGCTTACTGCAAAAGCGCTCAACGACCCCGAGGCTTGGAGACTTATTGCGTCATTTCAAGTGGGGGGAGGGGGGAGTAGTGATACAAAATGGTACAGAATTTCTCATACCAGTTAGTTGCCATTTCATTTATTCTCGGCTAGATTTTTTGGTTTTGCCCCTCTGCTTTCTCACCTTCCATCAATCACTGCTTGTCCAGGGGCAGTTCTCAGTACAGACGTCCCTCCTTGCCCCAAACAAAACAGACCATCCGCCACATACGCCTGTGGCCCATCTAGGTGCTTGTACTATTGGTCTGGATGTAGGAATATTATATATTTACGAACACATTTCACAAGTTACTAATAACGCCAAGAGATTAAGGAATTGACGTGATACACCAGAGACGGGACATGTCCCCTTTTGTTTTTGTTTGTACTTTTCGGAATATTTGAAGGGATATGCATCAAACTTGGTACAAACAAGTTGCGAGTTGTCACGGTGTGTGATGCAAGGAAACATCAAATAGGTGAAAACCAAACTACACCTGAAGTTAAAAGCAGGAGGAGAAAGGTGAAAGAAGACAAGGTAACCAAAGTTGAAGTTGTAACATTACATCCTGGGGCATATTAGAGGTAGAGGTATAATCTGGTTTTCGCTAAACTTTAATGCGTAATAACAACTCGTAATTATATTTGCTTTCGTATTTTCAGCATCCACCACGAATTTGTCGGACAATTGAGACCGATATTTTTGTATGAGCCGGTAAAGAGAATCTCAAACGAATGTTTTGATAAAAAAAATTACGTAATTTTTCTTTTCTTTTGGGCCATTTTAAATAACTTTGAGAGTATTTTATTGATTGTTTTTGGCAATGTTTTAGGTCATCAGAATCCGCCCCCTAGTTATATTTCTCCATCCTAGGTATATTTATAAATGCCCGACTGTGAGTCGAATGTGATCCGTAGGGCTGTGATTTCTATGCGTTTGCATATTTCTTGTTAACTAAAACATCCCGTTTCAACAAAATTGTACAGGTATTGAGGCATGTAGAATCGATTTAATTTATTATTTCGCATACTTTCTCATATATCACCATAATTGCATAATTGAGCCATATTTGCATATTTTTGTTGCATATTCACCCCTTATCCGCGAAAAGAAGCCCAAAAGTTACAGTTGTGTCAGCATGTAAGCGACTTTGAGTGTTCTCTCGCCACTTGCCTTGATTCATCATGTGGTCTGCTCTGAAGCAATGGGCTTCCGAGGATGTTTACGTTGCTATAGCTTCGGGTCAGCGTTGCCGCTCGCCTGACACGTACGAAGTCGCTCGAGAAGCATGCTAAGACCTGTCAACGGCAGTCGAAATGAAATGTGCATCCGCCGAGCGCCTATGCGTGCCTTCACACGGCACAAAGGAGTCAGGCCTGTAAATTTGTAGTGAATTGAGAAGTCATATTTTTGTTACAATACGTTTTTTTTTTTTTTTTTTTTTTTTTTTTTTTTTTTTTTTTTTTTTTTTTTTTTTTTTTTTTTTGGTGCAGTGCCCATTAACTACATCTCTCATTACTTCCTAAGAAGTTAGTGTTCTTCAAAATTAACCTTTGACTTAATGTTTGTCGCTTGTGACAATTTATAAGATTTCTGTATCTTTTTTGCTGTCAACATATTTTCCAGATTACACTTTTTTTTTAAACTTACACATTACATTACATTACATTACACTACATTACACTATTTCGCCTATTTCCCTTTAATTGCATATATTTCCAAATATATTTACATATATATGCGCATACTTTGCTGTTTTTATTGCATATAAATCAAAGCCCTAGAGATCGGTTTTTTATTCAAAAGGTTTTGGTCGAAAATGTCATATTACAGATAATGTAGAATGACGCATGCTAAACTCAGCTCATGCTGCGATACGATTTTATTCGCTTTAAAGATTACACAGGCACACAAGAAACGTTTTCAGGCCCAAAGACTTGACAGATGTTTCTCTATATATTTATTTCGACGCGCTGAATCTGAAGCCAGAATTAAGTCATCACCCTCACTTTTTTTAAATCGAAAAAACCATCATGACATTTCCCCCCCGGTGATTGTTGTCAGACCCAAAGGCTTGACACGTGGTTCTCTGTTGATGCGCTGAATCCGAACGTGGAGCCAGAATTGCGCCGCCACCTCCAGTTCCTTTTAAAGCGCACGAAACACCTTGAAATTTACAATTTAAAAAGTATGATTTCACGCAAAAAACTGGAGGCTAGTGGTGTAATTCTCGCTTCAGATTCGAAATTAGCGACATACATAGAGAAAGCCAAGTGTTTGAGCCTGACTACAACTCCCCGGAAAAAAAAGAAGTACATGTTCACGGTGTTTTTTCGCGAAGAAAAGGAAGGTGATGGGGCAATTCTGGCTTCAGATTCGGATTAAGCGCGTCGAAATGCCTAGAGAAACAAGTGTCAAATAGTTGGGTCTGACAACAATCCTCGAGATCAAAAAAATACAATACCACAATATTTTGAGATTTAAAAAGAATGGGGAGTGATGACATAATACTGGCTTCAGATTCGAATTCAGTGCATTGAAATAAACAGAAAAACATGTGTCAAGTCTTTGAGTCTGATAACTTCCCCCTCCTCCTGTGGACCCACACCTGATTTATTTAACTTCGTCAGTGTGTGTGCAGTATTAAGAGATAATTGTTGTTGAGATGCTTTGCTTAATGCTTAATGATGCTTTGGATTTATGTGCTGGCATAGTTGGTTCTCTCCCTTATTTTATTTGTTTCATAACCTGTGTCCTTATCTAAGACACAATTCAGAGAGTAAAGGACATTTACCTGTATGCCTTGAAGAAAGACTATTATGAAATGACTAAGTATTAGAATCTGTTCTTAGCAAGCTAAATTTCTCCAACAGCTGAAAATATAATCTCAAATGTGTTTTAAATATTATGTAATTTCCATATTACTTGAAGTATGAAATTGTGATGAGATGTGTGCATTATGTGACTTTATCATGAGAGCACAATATGTTCCAGGTGAGGGACTGTCTACACTACATCGTTCCCGCAGCCGAGGTGAGGGCCTGAGCACCGTGGGAGCCCGTTCTACTCCTCGCAGCAAGTAGAACAGCCTGCTTGAGGAAGCATCAAGGCCCTGCGCACAGCCCCTGTCCTGGGAGAAGCCTCCCGCCTCCCAAGTGGGCTGAGTCCCACCCATCCCGTCCCAAGCCGCCCCCTCCGTGCGCGGACAGCACAGGTTCAGCACTTCATTGCTGCTCGTTGAGTACGTTTAGTTCCATGTGACTACCTTCTGATAGGTTGGTTGTTATTTTTAATGAAAATATGTATTTCTTCTTTAAAGAAGAATACTATTATGTGTATAAATATGGTAAAATGAACATGTTTCAGGTCAAATCTTCTGTGATGATTTCTTAATTTATTTGAGTACCTTTAATTTTTGTAATATTTTAAGTAGGGTAATTAATTTTTTTTGTTTTTTGTTAAGAGATATTTTCCCTCTTGATTGTGGCTGAAGGCTGATCATGCATATGTCTGGCATTGCCTGTGTACACTTTCAAATTCTTCATGGCTGGTATCTCCCTGATCCCCAGACAATGCAATTACCTGTAATATAGCAGATAGTTTTCATTTCTGCTCAAGCCGGAAGAAACCGGGGTGGAACATCCTCTATTTGCTGTTTGCAACATTTTTCCCTCCATTTGTAAACGAGATGTGCAGCTTGAAAGGAAATAATTGTTGATTTATGTTTTGCCTGTTGTTGACATTTTATATTGTGTTAAGTTGAATAAGATGACACAGATGCAGTGAGAATTTGTTTTACTTGTGTGTGGAGAATGGCAATGTAGGTAGGTGCAAGGACAATTTACAACATTACTTTTTTTTTATACCAGCATTCCTCACGAAACATACATTGAGTTTCCTCCAGTATTAACTGTGAAAGTAACTACATGTACATTGTAAGGCATTCTCTTGGAATGTCATTTACCCATAGTATAATGACAAAAAAGAAAACTGTTGTGTGGTCTTTATTTTATTTTGCAATCATACATAAATCAAAAACCAATATTTTCAAATAGCAATATAGGAGATATCTTTGAAGTGGTGTGCATTTTAAATAAGTGAACTGTGTGACTGATAAGATTTTCATCTATTTGTGCAGTTTCTGAGCACTTAAAATGAATTAAGTCATTTTGTAATAAATAATAGTGTAAAAATATTCATTTTCTGTGCACAGGATTGTGATAAGACTTTTCTGAAGAGCGGTTCTGTGGGGATTGTAGAAGGCTCATTTTCTTAGCATGAAATTGTATAATAAGGTTATAAGCATCGAAAGTAGGTGTGAGCAAGAGAGGGCTTAAAGAATAAAGTATATAGAAACATGATTTTCACCTGTGCAATATTGAAATTCTGATACATAATTAATCATATTGTAATCTAATCAAGATATTATAACCTTTAGAATATTGTTTCTTCCTTCACTCTGTTACCATTTTATCTATTATACATTAACTTGAACGAAATAAGATATTGCATGAACCAAAAGAAAATATTGTTTTCCTCCAGTACTCATAAGTTGAAATTTATTATTATCTATTGTATAAACATACATACCTCACTTAAAACTTCTTTGTAAACATTTATGATATTTTAATGACGTTAATAATTGTAGTAGAGAAAGTTAAACTATTGTTTTGTATGCATGAATTTTATGAAATGTATTGATGCTTATAGCCTTGTGATATTGGGATCCGTGTTGGATTGAATGATTGAGAAAGTTGAAGGAGAGAGATACTAAAGAACCACCTGTAGTGTTAAATTCCATATCCTAGGCTGATTATCAAAAAGTTTTACTTTTCTAATAATGACACAAGTGTAGAATGCAGATATTTATACCCATTTTGTGAAATTTCCAAAACACTGAGTGTTCCTAGATTGCTGTCTTAAATATGTCAGATAATGCAGCACACAAATCTCATACCAAAATATCTTAATAGAGCTATATGTTAGATTTCAGAAAATTTCCTCCCTTTTCTGTTTTGCGCATTTCCATTTTGACTTTGGCCAATTTGCCTCTGTGTACTGGTAAATCTCCTGACTGTATCTTTGAATAGTCCACAGCAACTGAAAACCAGAACTCACATCCTTAGCTAACAAGTACTAATTGATTGATATTTTACAATTAGATGAATCAATTTTTTATTTTTATTGTCATTCAGAAGTTCTTCCGTTTTCCCTCTATCATTAACACATTTTTATGTAAGATTTTCATTTGAATGGTAGTTAATAATAACAGTTTAGTATATTTTCAAACCTACATACTTGTTTATGAATATGAGAAAGCTTACCTACTTCATCAGATGCTTTACAATGGACAATTGAGGAGGCATGCAAGAAAGACAGTGGGGTTTTTTATCAACTGGCCTTGTAGAAGGATTGTACTTAAATAAATATCCTTTTTGAAGAGTTACTGTTTTAATTCAGAGAATGACTGTATAGTAATATTTTAAGAAGCATTTGAGAAAAATGTCTTGAATAAAATAGTTCTATCAAACTATTATCATGCCTTTTTTTAATTTTTTTAGGCTAATTAAGAGAGTTCTAGTAACAGCATATGGTCTTGTGATTTCACTGATTTGCTATGTAATATTTTTGAAGTGTATATGAGTATTACATTGAGTTAGAAATTTACGTTCCTGGATATGTAAGAACAGGCTCTTTGGATGTCCTCTCCTCAAGCTTTCTCTATGTGATCAATAAAAGTAAATTTTGGAAACAGTTGTTGAAAAACAATGTTTTGTCCAATTGTAAAACTGTCCAAAATAATCATAACTCTTAGAATTTAAAAGAAATGGTGCAAAAATGTATATGCATATGTGTATGTGTTTGTATGTGTACATACTGAGTTCAGTTTAAATGTATGAATGCATACATACACATGCATGTATGAAATCTCTGTATTGATAACAATAATATTTCACCAGAATCCATCCTAGAAATTTTGTCCATTTAAGTCGTACCGTTCCACTTTTAGAAAAGGTTGCCAAATTATTTGAATGTTTAAACTACTATACAACCAATTCCATTACTATTTAATAGAGGGGAAGATTTTTTTGAAAACTTCTCAAAAGAATATATTTGCCATATTAAGTAGAAGGTAGAAGAAAACTCAAGTGGAGCATCTGCAGCAGTAAGGAGTCAATGATTCTATGTGTTGAATGTTATTTAGGATTTCAGTTTCATAAAATTCCTGAAAAAAAATACCTCTTAGAAATATGGTGTTAATTTGCACCAGTGTTCTGTAATGTAGATGTGGCATGTTTTCAAAAAGAAATGAATTGAGGTAAAGCAAAATTGTTATGAATTTTTATTTCAGTTTTACTCTCTGTTACATATTAATTTCACACTTGCTATGTAAAATTGTAGACATAGAAGAAGTTGTTTAAGTTGTAAATATTTGTCTCCCATTTTTGTGTAATTGTTATCTTAGACTAGGTGGATGTGGCTATCTAGAAAGATAATCAAATGTCCTGAATATGACTCCTTCCCCATTTGTTTGTAGGCAAGTTTTCTTAGTTTATAATCTATTGAATTTATGAAAAAACTAAATATTAAAATTCCTTTATTCAGTTTAGTGATATTTATGCATTTGCTCAGATGTTACTACTTAATGGAAAATCCTATGCATATTTTATTTTGTTTATTTTGATGTTGAGTTTGTGGTTATGTTTTAAACTGATTAGTGGATCATTTGGATGTAGCTCAGGTTTGTAAAGTAATTTTGTGTCTTACAATTTTAATGTTATTTGTTGGAATGCACATGTAATCATTTGAAAATGTATATCCTTTGAGATGTGCACATCTAGTTGTTATGGCTTATGTGCATTGAGATTGATAATTTATTATTTTAATAGATGCGGTTTTGTTTTTCCCACCAGATGGATTATTTTCATCCTATCAGAAAGAAGTGGCAAAACATAACATACTAAAGATAATGTAATTGAAAATGAATTAAAAACAAGGCACAAAATTCATTAATTTACAAACCTTTTCTTATAAGTACATGACCACAGAATGATTTTATATTTCTGGCATGCTGTGCATAAGTTGACATTGTAAGTATGTTGAATTATTGATGTATAAAATGTATAATAATTTTATGGTTTTTAATTTCATTGCAATTATGGTATTTACAAATATTGGATTATTTGTGCATTCTTCTATACATATTGTACTTAACTTCATTTCTTGTACATATATGATTCAGTATTATACCTACTAACTAGCCAAAAAATGAGACACAGATGAATGTGCATAACGGCTAAAAGCTAGATAGCCTTGGGGACAATTTTTCACTAAATTTTTAAAAGTATCAGAGTTTCTGTTGCTGAGGATGCTGTAGCTTCAGAGGAATGATGGTGTTGCATAGAGGAGTCACCTAAACTAGATAGCTTAAACCTTGATTTAGTATATTGAGAATCTTAATAAGGGAGAAAACATACTACTCATTATAAATACAAACATATTTAACCATTTCATGCCATGTGGTTTTTTTAATAGTTGGTAGGACATGTGTCTCTTCATTCCAAATGTACATTTTTTGAATGTCAATATGTTATATAAATACATGTTCCAAAAACATTTCGTTTGATTTCTTCCTCAACTTGCTTTTAAACTATGTTTTAATACAGATTAATTTAATTAGTTTTCTGGAGCTGATATTTAATCTAAAATTTAAATTGTTTTACTCGAGTAAATCAAATGTTATTACATGAAAGGTTTATCAGTAGATACACTCAAAATTATGAGAATCTATCAAAAAGCATTAATTAGTTCATTAATTATATAAATCAAACACAACATAATTTAATTTATTTTCATTTCTTTTAACAAATGTGCATCTTAAATTATTTTTCATTAGAGTAGCGAGAAATTACTTATCTGCGTGCATGCTTATGAAATGGGATGCAGTAGATCAGTACTTGTAGATCTTGTGCATGGTCATTCAAATGCATTAATGTAGGCATGCCATTGTCTGCAAAAAGGAAATAAAATATACTCTGAAAATGAAAACCCAAATGCTTCAACTACAATAAGAAATTGCGGCGTTTCATTCAATTAGCAAACTTTTGCTTGTAGTGTGCACGCTTTCAAATTCCGCGGTTATTTTATTGTGTGTTGTCTACCCTGCCCACCTGTTTGTGTTTCCTGTTCTCTCCACTTCTCTCAATTCCTGTTCATAACATGAAATTGGATTGTGACCATGGCAGATGATAGTGATGTCAATGACAGGGGTGATGGAGAAGCTCAGAAACCTGAGAAAATGTTTACTCTGAAGAAATGGAATGCTGTGGCAATGTGGAGCTGGGATGTGGAGTGTGATACGTGCGCTATTTGCCGAGTTCAAGTGATGGGTAAGTCGTGGATAACCTCAACATGATAGTGTCAAACTTTATATCTAACATGGAATTTTTCAAATGATTTAACATGTTCAAATGTTTTACCTCAATTTAATATTATGCAACGGAAGTGTGTAAGTTTACGTGATTGAATGACATGGTTGTCCGGACGTCAAAAATACCAACCAATCGTTAGTAACCCATTCATGACATTGTTAATTGTAGTACTGATTATTACTAATGACGGGGTCATTCTCAGGGATATTCGTAATGTCGTAGCTTTGAATTCAGTTATTTGTGTAAATATAATTAATAAATACATTCGGAACGGCTAGTTGCAATGAAATTGATAATGGCAAGAACTGCTCAAGATCTTGAGAATCAGATCATTCCTATATGTATTTCATGTGCTGTGTACCAGAACTGCAGTGCCCTGCATTGTATCAAAATCACTAACGTTATAAATATTTTGTGAGCTGTTATTATCCTTCTGATATTTACGTCAGAATTATTTACTTGGAAGCATGAAACCCAGGCCACAAAGGTGGAAGGTATGTACGCTAGTTACCATGCTCTGTGATCCCCCTCGGACTATTCAGCTCCTTAAGTTGTGCTACATTAGAATTATCAGTATCAGAAAAGAGATCAGAGAACTATTTGTATACATTCGTTTATAATTCTGAACCTGGTCATAATATGTTTCTAAAGCATTTTGCTTTGAAGTTTCAAAGACCATTGAAAAAAAAAGGTTCAAAAGTACAAGTTAATTGGAGTTTGTTGGTTCATTTGTTATAATTTGATATGATATTGCTTTACATTGTTGACAACTTTGACCGTGTGGTAATCCTGTGTGATTTTAATATAATTCAAATATATTATATTTTTGTCCTATTCTTATCAAGGTCTTGTCAAATTGGCCATATAGCAGATGTTTAAAACTCAGTGATCAATGTCAATATTGTTGATTATACAGGCCTTTGTGAATGACATTGTGGGTATAACTGATCTCTGTTTTAATGCCTTTACCTCAACAAAATAGACAGACAAGGAGGGCTTTTCAATAGAAAGTTTTTTCACAGTACTGTTAACGTTTTGCACTTCAGTATAAACAGTAATTTTGTGCCATCCTTCTTTATAATTTTATTTCAAATCCAAATTGGTGATATGTGGAGAATTCCAACAGGTACTTTCTGTACATTTCCATTACCTTTCATCCTTCTCACTGTTAATATAATGTAACTAGCTAGAACGCAAAAACTTCACATGTTTTGTAAATCATTGTTTTAAAAGTTTACTAGAACCCAACTGTGAAGGGCAGGCCCTGAATTGTGTTTTTAAGCATCTGGTTGATAACAGAGTAATATTACTAAGAATTGTTATTAAATTACAGAGAAAATCATTCAGTCCCTTTATTTTTATCATGAAAGATTATTTTGTCTTTTTTCTTCAATTTAATTCTACATGGATTTTAGATTCCTGCACCTTTCTGACCAGCCATGCAATGGAGTGGGAGTGTCTCAAGGAACTAAATCTCCAAATGTAATAGAAATTTCAAAAATATTTCGTCGCGTAGAGTACTGATTAAGAAACCCTCTTGTCTCCATCTGTCTTCCTTCACCCCCCCCCCCCCTCTTTCTCCCCGCGTGTTACCCCAAAACTCCAATCCGCACAGAACTCGCTTGTCCCCACAAAACTTCGGGAACCCAAAACGTAGTTGTACGGGCCTGGGACATATCGTTTCCGAGATTTGCGGATTATAAGTGTGTTGCAGTAATGTTTTACTTTGTCGCTTTACTATGTTATTCGTAGTAAAGAGAAAGTGTAGTAATACTGCGGCGGAAATTGCGATTTTTGTGCAAAAATACCGTTATTGTAGGGCCCTAGAAACGAAGTGGGTAAATCTTTTCCTATGCGGCGGTAATAAATTACTTTATCTGGCTAGTAAACCTTCGCCAGTAAGTAGTAAGAAGCCCTCCCGTAGTGGGATCGCAACCGTATGGCCTGTAATGAGTTGCCGTTGCGTGGTCGACAAGACCACTCTCGTCTCCTCGGGGTGGCCCCTGGAAATGCATCTCGGGGCACCTTGAGGTGCAGCCAAGAGGGTTGGGCGACAGGCGAGTCTCCGGCGCCTTAAAACAGGGGCCTCTAGCTAAGGGAAGGAAATCCCTGACAGAAAAACCATTTTTGGGATCCCATACCTCGAGAGAAGGGGGTCGAGGGGTCTTTAGCTCAAAAACCTGTCGGGCTCCGCCGTGCTCGGAGCGACTGGCAGCGGACTCTTCACTAGAATTTCGCGCACTTGACGTAGAGCAGCTGTTCACTGTTTCATCCTATCGGGAGCTTGAACGCCCCAATAGTAGCGACATATAAGGTTCCGATTGGATGATATCGCGTCAACTGATTTACGTCAAGTGCACGGGTAAATAAATTGTCCTTATGCGGACGAAGCCTCGGTCGCAGTGGCGCATGCTAGCGCGCGCCGTGAGCCGGCCACATCGCGTCTCGGGATGATCTACTGTCTACCGCGTTAATTGCTCTCAGAAGCTTTATAAAGTTCTACACACGATTTGTCAATTACGATTTAGCAATTTAGTATTGCTGGTAGTAAATGGAGAAAAGGAACTTCTGGGTCCCGTGGGGAAGTCTAAGGAACCCAGGGGATCCTAAAATGCCTAGGAATTACTTAGTTACCACGACTTTAGGTGGCAAGTGAGTGTTATTTAATGTAGCATATAGAAAATTGTGTAGTCAGAGTTCACGTTTTGTGGGTCCAAGTCATACCGAAATATCAATTGACGGCAAAACGCTTGCCCGTCCGTCTGGCAGTCTCTCTGTGGGCAACGCTTGCGCCTAAACCAGGGGTGTCAACTTTCAGTGCATCAAGGGGCACAACAAAAATCTTTATTATGGTTTTGGGCCATATTTTCAACACTCTGGCGATCCATATCCAACTTTCCCGTATTTTTGATCTTGGCACTTCGCCTGGTTTCTCTGAAATGGAGAGTGGGGATGGAACATTGCGTAACTAAGGCCGTATCATGCCCAACTCAGTGAAACACATTGGGATGGGTTTGAATTTCTGAATTTACTAGCAAAAATCATTAATTTAAACTTAAGCTATTTTGATACGTTAAAGAGGGTGTTGACCACAGCATGGCCCGAGCGCTACGCGCACAAGGTCTTGCGCACATGGATGAAAGGGACTTGCACTGGAACATAACATTTCGAGGGTCACAAGAACTGACCGAACTTGAATTTCAAAAAAATACAAATACAAGATTATCTAGAATTTGGGTAATTTTTTTTCTTTAATCTTTTTATAGGGAAATTCGTTTGAATATTTCTCTGACGCACATGGAACAATTAGGGAGCTTTGTTTTATTTTTTTTACGTCAAAAACGGTTATAACTGTGTGTGACATTCTGTGGGGAGATTTGTATTCTGTAATCTTTTACTCAAACTGTGGTACCCCAGCCCTAATCTTGCCCATATAATATTTCCCAAGTGTTGATGCTGCATTCAAATGAAAACGAGCGTTTGTTCTTAGATTAGTAATGAGAATTTGGGAAATTTTTCTTATACGTGAAAACGTGTGGAGAGCATTTATCAGTACATGTTCAGACTAGGAGTATCGTGTGATTCGAGTTAAACGAGCATATTTGGAGAATATTATAGTACTATAGTATTTATTGTATATTTTTCGATCTTCTTTCATATATTTTCCAATGCTGTCAGTGTTAATGCGTTGTGGAATGTGCATGCCAAACGCCCGCAAACGTCCGCATTAATTAATAACTTTTAATTATTTTACTTTCTCGCAAACTGTTTGCATAGAATATTGTAAGGCTAAAATGCGCATCGGATATGGTCATAAATACACCGAAAACCTTATACACTGAATTGAATACCAGAAATATAGTTTCATTCAAGTGTTGAATAAAAAATCTATTTGTCACACTTCGTTTATTTACGCGATAATGAGATGTTTGAAATATAAGTAAGGCAGAAATTGTGACATCATATTACATAACGATAACATAATATTGCGAGAAAGTATGCTTTAGTAGCACCTCTAGTTTAAAAAATTGTAGATAAACTGTTTAAAGATTGATTTTTAAAAGGATTTCATTTAAGACAAAAATATCTATCTTCAATAGTGTACTTTCCCATGTTAATTTTTTGCAATTTTCGAAAATACGGAGAGTTTGCTGAAACCATTCTTTTGAGAACTGCGGAATTCTTTTAAACGTCCATTACACTCTTCAAGAACAATTTTAATACAAACACTTGTAGTTTTAAGAGAATTTTGAAAATGTTTATGCTTTGTGTAATATACCTCCAAAAATATATCCTTTTCAAACTCATAGAGCTTCGCATTCCTTTAAATCGATCAAGGAATATCAATTTTGAAAAAATCGACTGAACGGTTTTAGCGCTAGTGCGGGCCATAGACAGATATATCTTGTGTCTCAATCGATTTTTTTGGTGTCAAGGATCTAGAAAACATGGATTCTGACTGCACTAGAGGAAGTAAAGTGCTGTATATAGGAACAAGATTTTTCCACTGCATAGTTAGGAGGGCCCTGCAATAGCAGTTTTTCTGTCGAAAAATCGCTTTTTTTTTCACGCAGCATTACAATATTTTCTCTATATTGCGAAGGTGAGAAAGTAAAACAAATTCGAAATTAATTTTTCAGAACTACGTGCCATTAATTTAAATAAATGTTGCATCCTAACTGCAATTTCTCTTCTTTTGGGACACTGTGTTGCTGCTAGAATAAACTAATAGTTTATGGATAACTGGGACGTGACGAAAAGAAGGTTTAACGAAAAATTTGTACGGAGAAGGCGTAAAGGATTCTCAGCAAGGCGTGGAAACATTGATGTTATATTGGGAGAAAACAAAGACCTTACAGTATGCGCTACTTACGTTTTTATATATTGAGAGTACAATAATACTACCCTACAATATTAGGAATATATTTTATTTCTCGTGAAGAGAGAAAAAAAAGGGTCTGCTCTCATAAGTTATAATAATATTGTGCCTCGCATGTGAAGCGATTGTTTAAAATTATTAGGATGGAGTGAACATATGTACACATATTAAAAACAGCAATCCATATATTTTAGAATTATATTTGGATACTACTTAAAGTATGCACAACGCAAAACACGCAATCTCATCTTCACTACTATTTAGCACTGATTTATATCACTCAATACATTCTTTCTCACAATTATTAACAGATTATAAAAAGATAACAATTTTAGGAATGTAATGGCAATATTTTAAATACAATAAATATTGACTCAATTTCTCAGACATACAAAAGTTTACTTACATTAATTATTCTATTCTTTTCTATACAATACGCAACTATTTGTACATTAAATAAATAGTAAAAAAGAAAATACATTTGGTATTGTGGGTGTAGTTGCGTTCGAATGAAGGGGGATGTGCTGCAGCTCCCACCGCCTCCCGTACTGAGGCCGCGTTGCGCGTGCAGGGCGGGGCGGATGCGTCCTTGCATTCAGCTGCGCCCCCACGAAAACACCGCAACATGGCACTCGAGAGGTTGTCATTCGATGGTGTTGACGCCACTTCTCTTAAACGTCCTCTTATCGCAACTTCGTTTATCGGCGTGGAGCCTCTGAACTATGTTGAATTTGCTTGTTGTTTTTGTTACGGATTGGGAATTGAGGACAAGATTAATATCTTCAGATTATCAGATCTAACTCTTCCACATCCTTCGGTATACCGATACATCTCAAATCTAAAGGAAAAAATAAAGAGTTGGAGCCAACTAATACTTTAACATAACGAGATTCAAGAAATAGGCCGACGTTTAGAAAAGTTCGACATTTAGAAAGGAGAATTTGACTGCTGAAACCACTATCTGCCACTCCTCATCTAGTTACAAATGCGCATTATTATTTTGACGCAAATGTATCTGTACGTTGTGATGAGCTCTCCCTCTCCCCCTTTTCTCATTGTCTGTCTCGCTCTCTTCCTCTCCTTTTCTCTGCCTCTCTCGCAAAATATTTGGAGAAAAATGATCGCTGTACTGATAGAGCAGAAGAGCCCAAATAACGGGTACTAATGGTTTCTTTAAAACAGGTTCTTTATGAAACGAGAAGGAGAGTAAAGAGAATTGGAGCTATCGAGGAGCTCAAGGCCACAACGTTCAAGTGTACTGCTGTTAGAGTTGAGGAGCGCTGTCAGAAGCTGGTGCACATCTTGTGCGAGCGAGTGATGGCTGGTTATGGGCAGCGCAAGCGCAGTGGGAGTCGGGACCAGCCCAGCCCCTCCATGGCCCCTCCTCTGTCTCAGTCTTTGCGTTCGCACCGGGCGAGACGCTAGTTGCAGCACTACACGGCCATAGGCATAGGTTTGATGTTCGTGATCGAGCTCATCCTCCGAACCTTGCCCTTGAAGTTCTTCTCGATGGCCTCGAGACTCCTGCCCTGCGTTTCGGGCACACAGAAGATAACGAAGAACAAGCTGGTGAAGCAGACGACGCCGAACATCCAAAAGGCGCCGTACCCACCCAACGCTTCCTCGAGGTCGGTGAACGTCTTCGTGACGACGAAGGTGCACGCCCAGTTGAAAGCGGTGGCCAACGAAGCAGCGGGACCACGAATTTTGGCTGCAACAGTAAAAGCACTCGTGTTGGCACTTGTTCCGAATATTTAATATAAGGTACTGTGAATATTCATCGTGACTATTTTGAACATCTGCATCTATTGCAACATAACTGCGACATTTGCGGAAATGCATTTTGTTACAAGTTTTACCTGAGAAGTTAACTTAGTAGAAGAGGCACTTAATGTACTCTGTCTTACGAAGTACGTTCTTGTTCCGTCTTTAATCGACGTTAACCGTGTAATTACTAAGGGTAATCGTTATGATTAAAGCGTTAGATTGTTGGCCTCGTCAAAAGTGTGCAACGTGAGAGAGATTGTCACCTGGAAAGATTTCGCCCAGCATGAGCCAGGGAATGGGCCCAAAGCCGAGGGAAAAGCCTATAACGAAGACGACGAAGCTGAGCAGCGGCAACCAGCCGTAGTCGGACACGTCAACTTTAATGCTGCGCAAGTAGAAGAAGGTGCCCAGCGCGGCGAGGGAGACGGACATGGCGACGGCGGAGGTGCCCAGCAGCACGCGCCGGCCCAGCCGGTCGATGAGCACTGTGGCCAGGAAGGTGGAGCCCAGATTCACGATGCCCACCACAATGGTGGAGAGATTCTCGTCGATGGTGCTGCCGGCGCCCTGCAATTGAATACTTTCATTTAAAGACGAATATTCCTAACACTTTCGTCTGTATAATGACACTTTACAAGGATTTTAATAATTCCGCGTTTAAGTGGTAATTTTCTAAAATTGCTATTATAAGTGTTATTTTAGAAACTACTAAATCATGAATTTGCCTGTTTGCTGAATGGTAATTGGAAAGCAAAATGTATTTTATTCATTATCTCAAAATTTATGATAAGCCCGTGAATAATGTTTGTGAATTGTTTCTTGTTAAAATAATGTAATTCCACATATCTTCCACAACAATTTTGAAACTTGCTAGTGTAATTTTAAAGAAACTGCAAAACACATCGGCCTAACATACAATGTACGTCGACGCCGTTGCCTTTCAGTGCCTGTGTATGAAGTTCACTCACCTGGAAGATGTTGACAGTGTAAAAGATGACTGCGTTGATTCCACTGAGCTGCTGGAAGAACATGAGGCCGATGGAGATGAAGATGGGCTTGAGGTTGCCTTTGTTGAAGAGCTCGCCGAAGGAGACGGGCGCGTTCTTGAGCGCGTCGCGGTGGTTCTTCTCGATCTCCGACAGCTCCTCGCTCACGTCCACGTGCTGGCCGCCGCGCAGCCACTTCAGCGACTTCGACGCCTCCTCGTGCTTTTCTGCAAAGGAAGAGCCGCTGATTGCTTCTTATGCGATGATTCGAACCGGCGGAGTTTAGCACCGAGGCATCTCTTTGCAAGTCTAGTTTTGCCTGATACAAAATATTCATGTACAAATATCCTTGCCATATGAAATATTGTGTTTACTGTGTACTGTCTGGTATTGCTAATACACATTAATCGTGTTCCAGAGAACATACAGTGTTTAATTGGAGTGTACAGTGTACGTTTGTACATTCTAGAAACACGAGGATGTGTGTAGCATCTTACCTTTGGAGATGTACCATCGAGGAGTCTCCGGAATGAACAGAGTGCAGAGGAGGAAGGGCACCGGAATCATGGCGCCGAAGAGAGCCAAGTTCGACCAATTGAGGTACTTGCCCGCCAGGAAGCAGACCAAGATTCCTGCACAAAACGGACAAAGTGAGAGATCCGGTTAACGAGGCCTTCATGGAACTGTTACACCCAACTGGAAAATTTGTTGATCTTATTAATGTGACTTCTCATTAAATGCATACTTTAAACTCATTGAGTTCATAGCGTATAACTTTCCTTTGAGTAACGTAGTGGTGGACCCTTATTATTCATTGAAACACAAGACATGAGTAGATTATGGTAGTATAGTTATCGAGAGAAAAAATTGTGACGTGTATTACGTTTGAATGATTTCAATGTACTTGAGACAATTTGTTGGATAAAGGTGTGATATAATTTTTTCTTTCAGATTATAAAATACTGTTTTGTAAGTAAAGATTGTCGACATTGCCAATGAAACTTTCTGTCGAGAGATTTATTTGTGTGCTTCTCGGAAGATTCAAGTTTATTATTCATACTCGCTCATTGTTTCATGGAAGTAATAAATACATAAGTAGTAGCATCGACAATCAATGGAGCATTTCTGACGGTGTGCTTGAGGGTAAGATGCTTACCGATGTTGCCTAGTGTTGTGGAGATGAGGCCCAGCATGCCCCGCACCTCGGGCTGAATAGTCTCGCCCATGTAGACGGGCAGGCACAGCGACGTGACGCCCACGCAGAAGCCAGCGACGACGCGGCCCGCGTACACCATGGGCACGGTAACCGCCATGCCGATCAGTAACCATGCTGCCGAACAAGTCATTGACTTTTTTATACGACTGAGACCAATAAATACTTAGAAGCTATGAATGAGCGTGATCTGCATAAGGTATATTGGTTGTACTTTCATCTGTATTGAATCATTTCATTTCAACAATAAATATACGGCAAGAAATAAAAATGTTTACATTGCTATTTTATTTTAAACGATTTAGCATGTTGCATCGCGAATGACATAAGTATTGCACCTACTATAAGAAGAGGGTGAATGAGAATACTTACACACTATGAAAGGTATGGCAGTGGCAAGTATTGTGGCCCTGCGACCTATCCATTCAATGAACAGGCCCCCCGCCATACCGCCAAACAGCGCGGAGAGCGGCATCAAGCTGCCAATCCACGAAGCCTGAGCAAAAAATAACAAATTACTCATGGGTATTTTGTATTGCAGTTGGAGTATTGGAAAAGTATTCTCTCAGCTCCTTTGCCTTGTTTGAGGCATTTGACAATGTCGTGAGCAACCAATATTGGCTCACGAGAAGTGATTTCATGAATTTTCGTGCACATAATTGTGCACAAAACAACATGTAAATAATATTGTCTATTGGATTTTTTATTCCAGAAATCAATATTGTACGTTTGTAGTAGATCGTGTAGAGGATTATCAATATAAAGTGCACTTGTGTGGAAGCCGTCATGTGAGATATTGTGAAGCACAAACGAAGGGAAACCCTTCCCCGACCGCACGAGTCGCCCCGCGCCCGCCCCGCGCTCCCTGACCTAGAAGCGCCCTCTCCCGGAGGCGGCGACGGCGACGGCGACGGCGACGGCGTCTGCGGGCGGACGTCATCGGTCGCCACTGCAACAGAGTCAATCGGCGCTGATCGGCACTCGATTGGCGCCGCGGGGCCAAGAAGCCAAACGACGCCGCGCCGCCCCGCCCCGCCCCGCAACGCCTCCTTCGCCCCACGCAGACTGGGGGGGGAGGCGCTGGAAATGTACCCGCATCCCACGCGCCCGTTCGCAGGCTTTGAGGCGGCTGCTCAACATTTCACCGGTCTGTGCCCCTTAGAAATTGGGGAATAGTTTAAGGCTTGTGTGTCGCTTTCAGGCGATCATTGTATCAGCTGTACGGATTGTTTAATTATTTGCTCTTTCTTGGGAAATGTTCGCGGAACTGGACAGTCTTCTGATACAACGTGCGTCTGGGAAGGTAGGGACTTACGAAATGTCGAATCCAAAAACCAACTTTTTTATAATATAATGATACATGTACTGATGGTTATTGCAATCATTGTTTTAAGTTTCGAATTGAAAGTATACTGACATGAAAGAAAGTGAATGTATTTTACTGGGCTTTATACATTGATCAAACGCGTTCAAAGAACTCGGCAGATATTTTGTGTGGTTTTTATACCTGCTGCGTTGTGACGAGAAGAGTGCTGTTGGCTTGCATCATGGAGACGAGCCCTGGTGACGTGTAGGCTGAGGAGAAACCCACAATCATGGATCCAATGGATACAGATACCGAAGCGAAAACCTGTAAAAGAAGAAAAGTAAAAGTTCATTAGTATGTAATTACACATGCTACGTTGAATACGAGATGGAATTTCTTATTTGATGAAATCGTCGAGGGAGAAGTATTTACATAAGAAACTAACCAAAGTTTGGGGGGGGGGGGTGTTTATATTATTTGTAATGTTTAAATGAAAGAAACTTAATTTTTGAATAATATTAATTATTGAAGAATACCTTGTTCTTTTTTATTATTGCTTTCTCTGAAGCAAACTATCGGATCTCCTCGTACAACCGTGTAGCGCGTACGTCTCTACAGAATACATTTACAAAATGCAAGTTTTCGAGTGTTAGAGGAGTACTTTCATGCCCACGGAAGTGCAGATATACATATATGCCAGTGACCCAATCGTCTTCGTCTCCCATTAGCATCAACGTTTGCAAAGTGATGTAATAGCATTAGATAAAGGGTCGTTTATCTTCAACTGCGACGAACGGTGCAATTTTTTTTTTTTTTTTTTTCGCAACTCGATTGAGCGGCTGTTCGTTGTCCCTTGAAGCGCGTTCATTTATGGAGTAGGTCGTTCCCTCACATCTCCTCAATCGGATTACAATCGCCTTTTGTCACCCTTTCCTCGTGGGCAGTTTTCGAGTTATGGCCGCCGATTGCCGCGCATTCTCTCCTCCCCCTCCTTCTGCCTCCTCCTCCTCCTCTACATTATTCTCGTCCGACACCTCCGACCCTCCGTCACACGAGTCCTGAGGAGCTCCACTTGACATGGAGTAGGCGGGCAGTTCACGCGAGATGTCTTGACCCTCGTACTAATCAACGGCAAAGATAGCCCGCACCGCTGTGCTGAATGGGAAGGGAATGTCTGCTTAAATGTGTGGTCAGAGAGTGATTTGCAAATTTTGGGAGAACGTCTCCTTAAACTTTCCCCAAACAACGGAATTTTTTAAAAATTCCCTTGAATAATTTGGGATTGTTATTAAACTTGGATACTTTACTCCTCTCAATCCTAATCGTTTTCGAACTTTAGAACTTTCTCTTCCTAGAACGTTGGGATTTTCGCATTATTTTTTTTTTATTTTCTCTGAAAGTATGTGGAGTTCTCAACGATGTCTACAAGAAGGAACTGGAGTAGTCTCTTATGGATGTCCATTTTTACTCAAGCAGATTACTTACCTAGTGTATAGAAAGTATTATAATACGGTGGCAAAAGGCGGCAAGTTTTTGACAGAAAAACTCGTATTGCGAAGACCTGAAATCTGGATAATTCTTATGCAGTAAATTATTTTCTGTCACATTCTGTAGTCAGAATGTATATGCTGTAAGTCCTTGATAGATAAATTGGCTGACTGTTAAAACGTCTACACGTGATCATCACTAGTGCTTAAACCTTCCAATTTTCTTAAATCGCCGTTCGCTCTGGACAAACTCGAGGCCCAGCGAATTTAAAACGGACGTTGTGAATTTTGGGGGGACTTTATACGAAGCCTTAACACATTTTCAAACTTTTCTGAAAATTGCTTTAAATTTTTTGATTAATTTTTCCCTCGTATAGAACCAAGGATACTAAAAAATGCCGGAGATCCCTTTTTCAATAAACTCTCAGTATGTTTCGAAAATTGAAAAGGAAAATAACGTAAAAAACTACAATATTGATGATAAAGATTTTTCTGTAATGAAATCTGTTCTAAATATAGGTCTTTAAATAATGTCCTGTCGAATATTTTTGAAAATAATAGTAGTTTTTGTACTAGTTTGGCTTGAAGTAAATGCAATTAATAAAAAAAAATTAACGGCACCAACGTTTTTCTCTGTTTTCCTCGGAGGGAGCAAAGGACACCTAAAAATGTTGCAGGTCCCATATTGGTTCAATTCTGAATTTTCGAAATTTGCAATGCAGAAAGTGTGGGCAGTTTCAGCATCACTAGTGTCGTATCTCGGCCTTTGCTGATTCCATTGCAAGAGATATTTCGTCAAGTGTAACACCTGATGAACTTATGATGGTTATCGTATTTCGGTTTTCAAATATAAAAATGTGCAATAAATAATTGTGTTGAAAGTATTTATCCAGAAATAATGCAAGTTCAGGTTAGAAATAATTTGAATTTTATTTTGGGTGAAACTCCTCTAATCTTAATGACGGTAGATTCCATTTCCTTCTCGTAAATATAGCTACTTTGGTGAGTACGTTTCGACGCTGTTAACAATACAATCTTGCTTTTTTAAAACTCATTAAATTAATTTTTGGTGAGCTGGTATTTGTGTTCGACAGGCTCCTCTTGGCGCAAGGTGCCATCTTGCATGCACAGGTACCTTTTCGGTGCACGGTGCCTGTGCACCACGGAATTCCGTACAGCAATTCTGCGATGTGTCGAAGCCTGAGCTGGCCGCAATCGCGTGGGGCTTCGTCATTGCTTGACGTACTTCACTTAACCCGAAGTTGTTTTGGTTTTAGCGAAGCTAGTCCATGACCCGGGAGGTCGCAAATCCATCGCCCCGTCGTCCGAAGCGCGTGTACTACAACTCGGGGGGCGTTACGTTGGTCGTCGGCGATAGCTGTCAACTGGCGGCGCGTGGTGCACGAACGTGGTTGAACTTCGTATTCAAAGGCCTAATTGTGTGGATCGCGACCGAACGTCATTCACCGCAGAGGTTCGTTAACGACAATTTCTATTGTCGTCAAAGTGAATGCTTTTGTGCTAATATTACGCAAATAAACTTTATTCAATGTGGAAGAATCCAAGATTGAATTGAAAAATATAGTTTGAAGATTAAGATCATGACTCGGCTGATGGAACTAATCGATTGTAGAAATATTGATTACATCATCCTGATAGGGAGATGTAATTTTTGGTAGAATTAAATACGTTTGGCTAATTCAAAAATTTGTTTGAAGAGTGCGTTTTTTATTAGTGTTTAATTGTTTCAGGGACTGGTCAGTATATAATACAAATTACTAGAAGCTATTTGATTTTGCATTCCGCATAGCGCTGCATTCGTCTGTCAATGTGGTCAGCGTAGAGCCCGCAGGGGGTTACCTGTGACCAGGAGAAGCTAGGCCGGTTGTCGGGCACGCCCGTGATTTCCAGGTCGATGTGCGTGTCCGCACGCATCAGCATCTTGACCATGGTGTCGTCTGGCTTGTCGGCGTCGCTCTTGGGGGAGGATCGGCTCTTCTTGCCGCGGAGGCTGCTCAATGCCTTCTTGATAAATTTTAAGCACATAAGAAGGCAGGGCAGGCTGGCGAGAAGAATCCGAGCGCGCGGAACGAGCGTTGGCGGCTCAGGGCAGGTGGCGGGCGGAGTGGACGGCGACGAGCGCGAACACCTCCTGGCGCGATGTGATGTGATGTGCGGCGCGGCGCGGCGCCGCCGTTTTATATAGCGATCGCCGACCGACCTCTGGGGTACACCCCGGCCTGCGAGGTCGCGTCGCGTCGCGTCCCGCTCCTCTCCGCCCCTCTCGGTACAGCTGGGCCGCCCCTCTCCTCTGCCGACACACAATGAAGACGACGCGAAGACGTCGCGCGCCGCCCCGCCCCGCCCCGCCCCGCCCCGCCCCGCCCCGCTCTGCGAGCTGGGCGATCTGTTAACGCCGTCGCCCAAACATGCGATTTCTTGCATGGCACGCAGGCACGGGGATCGGCAGAGGAATTGTTTCCGTACGAAAAATACTACTTTCGTCGCAGCGTGCTTTCATACGGCTATTCCAAAAATATGGAAGAGGCTAGAGATACTCGGAAAGCGACTCTCGAACATTTGATGTCACTAGTAGCTTTTTTTCGTCTCTGTGCGAGGTGTGCTTTTCCATTGTGAGCAATGGAACTCTTCTTCGTTTTTTATTTGATAGAAGTATCTTTTATACCCATACGTAGTAATTTTCGTGACAAATTTATTCTGCAAATAAAAACAAATAAAGCAGAATTGGAAGATTTTTGATCTGATGACCGCAATGCTGTCACTGCTAGTAATATTTTTAGATAAGAAATACAGAGCATGTAAAGATGCTCGAGCACTTTAATATTTACCTTCCGATGTAAGCATAGTGATCTGAGAACTTTGTAATGTATTATTCAAATTTGAGATTTTTGTTGAGGGATTTTGTAGAGGCATGTATCTATTGTAAAGGCGTTTGATCTATGTAAAGGCGTTTGATGGCACGTTTGAATTAGCTGTGTCCAAAACGTGAAATTTTTTTACTATTACTATTTCCTGAGATCGTAATGAAATCTCTTTGACTGTATTTGAGAGAATCCTTTGAATTACATCATTGATCGTACAAAAAAAATATGTTGGCGATGATACGTAGGACAAAATATGTCAATTTGTTGTGTGGAATTGCACTTCAGCTAACTTCGTTAGTCTTGCTAAACGTCACAACAAAATTTCATCGGTTGACTCCATCCCTGTTAAACGGATGAGATTCCGCTTCTTGCCCGCAGCCCGCGCAGCCGGCCGGAAGGCACCTGGCGCGCGACGGCGTTGGGGCGCGGGGCACGAGGCGTCCGTCGCTCGCCCGCCGCGGAGGGGCGGCGCTGACGCAGGCAGACGCGCAGGCACTTACTTCAATGGAGGCGAATCGCGTCGCGCGAGACGGCGGACGCTCCCGATAGTCAGCGGCGGAGATTTGCGCATCAGTTTGTTCGCGCGGAGGAGGCTTGTGTTTTAGAAATGACTCTCGTTCACCTTTTCTTACTATTTTCCTTTTATGTATTGCATTGACATTTAAAGCAGTGCACGCATTTAATTGTAATGGTATTCTGTAAGCTTTATTTCGATCAAAGAAGCACCCAGGGTTTTTTCTTGAGGGAGAGGGGTGTAGGTTTAATATCCAGCTGACTTGATTTTTCGATATCAAAAATTGTTCATATATATAAGTAAACGCTCTATTTGTTATATGTATCATTGGTTGATGGGACTGAGAGGGTTGAAGTTCGTGGGCCGTATTGTCAGATTTTCGATGTAAGTGAAAAAAATCTTATATTCTGGAGATTATTATCCATTTTGTTGCATCCTTTTGCGCAAACATATTGAAATTGGATTATAATGTTGAGTAAAACAATTGTTGCTGACATTAGTACGTAAATAAAGGCTTTAAGTGTGGTGCGTGGGTTAAAGGAATTGAGTGTTGCGTTATTCTTCGGCGTCCGCAGAAGGCGTTGAGAGTGCGGCGCGAGTCGGAAGCGATTGCGCCAGCCGTGGCCCTGGCGAGCCGCGAGGCGCCGCACGCCAGCCGCCGGCGCCCCGTGCGTGCCCGGCGGAGAGCCGTGCGCCGCTCCGCATCCGCTGCGAGCGCGTGCGGCGTCTGCGCCGGCGCACGCGCGCCCTTTGAGGCGCCTTTGAGGCGGCGCCGCGTGCGCGCACAAAGCCCGTGCGCAGGCGGCGCCCGTCGCGTGCCCCGTCGCGTGCCTCGACGCGGCGCTTCCTGGTCGTGGGGCGCGAGTCTTCGGCGCCCGGCGACTCTTTACGCCAAATAACACCTTTGGTATTTGCTGTCGATGCGTTGATTTTGACGTCGGTCGCTACAATCAGTGATGAAATTGACTTTGTGGTGGAACTGTCGAAGCGTGCGTTGTGAAGATAGTGATGTCGATGTTCGTTGAAACGAGGACTTTAGCTTTACCCTTACCTTGGATTGAAGCTTCGATATGATTCTAGTGAAAGCTGCTTGGTCCAACGAACGTTATGGAATGTTACGGTGCTCTTTCTCCGTAAGTACGATTTTTTGGAAATGTGGTGTGCTATTTAGTGTTTGGTGTTGAGTACATTATATAATATGTTATAGATGTTAACTAATATTTGTGCACAGACTGGAACTCGAGAGGATCGCGAGTGTGCACGTTCTCTTTTAGTTTTTAGATCTTTCGTGAATACATATATTGTATGTATTTTAATTTTCGTTTCTTTCAATCAACGTAAATATTCGTTCTTCGGATGTCTGCTATCTTTTGTTAATGTATCTTTGCCAAACGAAATGTTGCCTTTCCTTTGGGCTTCGGGTGATCGTGCGTGCATATTCCCAGCGGTGCACGTGGCACAATGTTCTTGCGTGTGACCTCGAGCTAGTGTCTCCACGTGCTAGGCGCTCTTCGTAGAAGCAGCGAAACGCAGAGCTCAACATATTGCTTTTCGTTGCAGAAGCAGTCACATCGTCAGTTTTTCATGTGCCAGTAGGATGTATCCTTGTGTGCTTCTAATGATTTTACTTCGAATTTCTATGTATGGATCTGGATACACATGGATATTGAGCTACATCCATGTAAAACAATTTGCAAGTGAATGAAGATTCGAAGAAGTTTTCGATTGCGAAGGCACTGCTGATAATGTAATTTGAAGAAAAAAAATGCGTGTCAAATTTGTTGCAATAGAGTTACCTACTACATCTATTGTGCAGAAGAATATAAAATAATACATTTTTACTTTTTTATTTTAATTTTGAATGTTTCACTAGCAAAGTGAATGTGTAATTCTTCTCAATGGCAAGGAATCCAAATAGTCATTTCGAGAATCTTTACATTTTGAACATTATTAATAGACTACACAGTTTTATTTTTAAGTATCAGAAGGCCCACTTATATTATAACTGCTCTGAGGCAAGAAAATTTTTTGACGAGAATGTGAAAGAGTATGGTGTACTAGATATGTTCACGTCACGGCCTGTTGAGCTCCAACATGACCAAAAGATCGCCAACAGTATAACGTCTTACAGGTATCTTCAGCCTCGTCTTTTCTTTCCAAATAAGTTCACGGCGGATTTTGGGATTACGTGTAGACATGGCATTCATTCCATTTTTGTTGTATTTGGTGCTAAGAGACATTTGGAAGTTCGCTTAGGGTCTTTCGCCAACATTGTTGTGATTCCTTGAAGAGTCAGAAAGTGAAAAATATTCCATATTCAATTTGCTTTAAATTTTCCGCGCGTTTTGTAACCAGTGTGTGTAATATTGATCAAGTGGATAGCATAAAAACATTGCCGGTAAAAGAAATTGTTTTCCATGAAAACCTCATTTCCAGTATTAATAATGCAAAATGTGTTAAAGAGAAATTTAATGCCGATATTATTTTCTGGTTAAATATGTTTTCAATATTCCCTTTTTCTATGGGCTCTTTTTTTAATAATTTACAAATAAAAAACCTTAGTGTCGATTTACGGATACGAATTATTAATATGAAACTCATTATCGGTGTAAATTGCTTTTATTCAGCATTTCAACGAGTGAATATAGATGTTAAACATTAACTTATCATTGAAATGTAACTTGAAATGCTAAACTATTTACGCCTTTTTTTGGGACGAATGGTTCAATGAATCGACGCATTTTTTTTTTAAATTCTCTGCCAAGATTTATTCAGAGTAAAAATATTTATCAGTCGCTTACATTCTGCACACTTTATTCGCACGCCGAAAAAATGTATATTGAATCATACTGTGATTGATTGAGAAAATGTGGTGAAAATAAGTGCGTTTAAGGTCTGAAAATTTAATTGTGAGACCCCTGAGACTTTGTTGAGCCTGTCATTCGCGCCATTCTTTATACCGAATGATTTTGCTATTGAAATATGAAGAGGAGCTTTACGTGGAAGTGTAAAGTGCACTTTGAGCGGGTGAGTTGGCTCACCTGGAAGGCGATGCCCCGCAGCGGCCGGCGCCCGTCGGCCTGGGGCGCCTTGCAGGGCGCGGGCTTGATGGGCGTGACGTCGTCGAAGGCGGAGAGGTCGGGCCCCGCGGCCGCCGGCTTCTCCCCGCTGGCCAGCAGCTCGTGCGGCTGCGGCGACGCCAGCAACACGTTGGCCTGCAGCTGCGCCTCCGGAGACATGGCCTCTCCCGGGGCGTACTTGCGCAGCTTCTCCTGAGCGGCGCCCGGCACCACGCTCACCCGGCTGCTCAGCTGCGCCAGCAGCGAGTCCTCTGACGCCCCCTGCGCACAAGGACAATTCACCTCCGAACGATTTCCATCTATGTCCTTATCATTTTGTTTAGGCACAAGGGGGGATAAAGTATAGAAATTCCATTCCGAATATTCATCAAATTGTATCCATCGTGTTTTGAATATAGTGTAAAAGTAGTCGTTAAGATATTTTTGTAATGCTGCTTTAATTTCTTAACTTCGTGAAAAGTCGCATTACCAGCATTGCTGTTTTGTCTTGAAAGGACGTTCCAGATTTAATAGACTATTGTAAGAAGATTGCATTAGTTTGCGAGTAATTCAAGAAGCTTTCGTACAGAATTATGTCCAAATTTGAACTCTTGACATCGTGCTTGTAGTTTTGCCTACGAGTGCCCCTGTCAGGACAGTTAGGCAATCCCTCTCAGCAGAGGTGCGGTATGGGTTGCCTACTCGCGAGGCGCGTTTTAAATGGTAATTTTGTAGTGGCTACGAAAGAATATACGGTGTCCTTTTGCATTCTCTATCAAATGTACTTATAACACACATTAATGTACAACATATGGAATGGAAGAAGTAACCTAAAATGGCGTAAAATTGCACAGTTATGCGTTTTATATGATTTTAAAAATGCGTTATTTTTCAACTTTGTGTGAGTAATCCTAAATGGTTGCAAATAAAATTAGGCGACCGAACTCGCGTTAAAAACACCACAATTACCACAGCAGGACGTGCTTCGCGGCTCGTCGCAGGAGAAAGCTGCAACGTTGCAAGAACGTACAATTCCTTTTTGCGGACTTCTAACACTCGCCCTTTTGAAGTCGAAAGTTTGCTAAAATTGTAACTGAACATCAGTAATATATCGTAATGTTAAAATCAGATTGTTTGAATGAAGATAAAGATTTAAAAACCTGCCATCTTCACTTGTGAATATGTACAGAATTGTAATAATAAAAATATATGACCTATTTCAATGCAACAGTGTATTGCAGGCCGGGACTGAGTTCTATTTTTCTGAACCAACTAAAATTAAGAGATGAATGTGTATTTTCAAAATGTATTTATGTTACATGTGTCATCTTTAAATTATATTTTCTTGGTCTATTAGAATACTATTCTAAAAACATGTCATATAAGAAGAGGATATAGCAAACATGATTCATCATATCTTTTTCTAACTGACCGCGAGATAGTTCTCGAAGTAGATAACGAAAATGGGTATTTACGTTAGACTAACGGATGATAATAACTCAGTGTTATTATTTGAACCAAAAACAGCAATTTCGTGCTTATAAAAACGTATTCTTTAAATTTTAATGTGTACTAATGTACCTTCTATTACTCCCAGATGTTTTGAGTCATAGTGACGCAGTGACGACACCTATAGATGTCTGCCACGCACAACAATCTGTGTTCAATTAAAGTGTCGTCAAGATACGTGTTCCGTTCGGATAGTGAATACAATGGTCAGAAGCTTGGACCTTACGCTCGACGGATGACAAATGAGCTGTTTGTGCCACGACACGTGCGCTAACGAGTATTAGCCCTAACGCTATGCTTTAGATTTCATTATCCGATTGTATTGGTATGCTTCGTCGGGAGGTGTTGGACGAGATTTCGTTCCGGAAGCTTTAGCCCAGGAACTGCGCGCTCTGTTGCGGGGACTTGCACGAGAGAGCGAGTCGGAGTGACCAATAACCGTGCGAATTGCACAAAACCTTGACTGCATTGCCGTGCAGAACAAGAAATGCCCTAATTATATTTTTGGGTGATGGTTGATCGGAGTCTTGAAGCGTTGCATATCGTGTTTCTAAGATGTTTTTCTCGGTTGAAGAGAGAGAAAAAAACTTGCAAAAGTGTCGTATATGTGCAGAGTTTATTGATCTGAATCCATCTACGTAAGTCATTGAAATGTGTAAAATGCAACATATCAGAGTTTCTTTAGAGAAGTTGCGTTTATCATTTTACTCTCTTTATAAATATCCATGCTTTTTATATTTTCTGTTAGCAGCCACTAATTGATTTGTGAATTTGTGTGTTTTATTTAGCAGCGGATTTCCCAATTTGTTCGGTAATGTTAATACGTTAGAAAAATCTGTTTTCTATTTGGCTATTTCTAGTAATAATGGCACATTAATTTTCCGCACCATATGTTGTATATTTTCATGCGTTGTTCAGTTATAGAATCCTTATAAACAAGATCGAATAATAACTTCAAGTTAACGATACGTAAAATTTGAGATTTTTGAGGGGGTAAAGAAATGTTTTGATCCCACTTTGCCGTCATATTGTGTTCGGCAAGGCACCAAAAATCTCGGAAGAAAGCGACGTGCGCAGACCGGGTGGACATACCTAGAGCAGCGGGCGCGTCGCGTGGGAGGGAGCGCTGGTAGACGCGAGCTAGAGCGGTTCCCTCACTGGCGTGGAGTGCTGCTGCTCTAGGCGCGGCGGCGACGGGTGTCGGTGGCGCGGCGACGCGGCGGCTGCGGGCGTGTGCGGCGCGCGCGTCCCGTTCCCTCGCGCTCTGCCCCCGTGGGACGGCCGGACCGGCATTTTGGAGAAAGCCCCCCCCGGCGGAGGCGGCGACGGCGGCGGCGGCGGCGGCGGAGGCGGTGGCGGCGGCGGCGGCGAAGCGCGACGCCCGCGGCCACCGCGAGATAACCTCTGCTGCGGGCTCACCCGCGCGCCAAACGCGACACAGCAGCCCCCGCCCCCGCACATGACGCCAGCGCCGTCTCCTCCCCCGCCGGCGCCGCCGCCGCCGTCGACGCCTCGGGGGAAGGCGGTTGCGATGACCGCCCCAAGGCGGGGAAGGCGGTTGCGTAGGAGACGGCGCCCCACCCCGTACGCAGAGGGGCTAGGGTGCGAGTGGAGACGGAGGCAACGAAGGTAACTGGCGTAGCACTGAGAAAGGGCGTGGCAATGGGGAAGGTTGAGCGGGGGCTGAAGGTGCAACTTCTGGGGAGGAGCTGCCAGCGGGGAAGGTGGGGGTGGTGGAATTACGCGCGTCAGAGCGGCGCCACGTGACTCGCGCCGTCGCCGGAGCCCGTCCCACATTCTCCGCCCCTTCTCGCCTTCCCGCCCTTGCCCAATGCGCCTTCTCATTTACGCCTGCCGCTCGTTCTGGGCCGGACTCGGGCCGTCTCATCCGTTCCGCCGAGCGCCCCGGTTGAAGGTCGAGATACTCGAAGGTCACCGTGTGAAGTTGTTACAGGCAGATGCATGAGAGCAGTTGAGGTCAAAGTGATACCTTTTCTCCTCACAACTCATTATTTTAAAATATAAATTGACTAACTTAGCAAAGACGTATATATTTTAACATATCGGTTTAATTTTAGTTTTTGCTTGATTAGTGAAGTTTGTTCTGACACGGAACAAAATGTATTGACTGGAGTATTATACCATAAGACGATTCTTTAACGAATAGCGATTGTAGCGACCGCCGCCTCAAACGTTCCTCTCTTCCTACAAACTCGAAAGGAGCTTCTGTTATGGGCTGTAAATGACTCGCGCTATCACCTGGCGCGCTTCCTCCCCGGGCGGCGACCTGTCGGCCGGTGTGCGGGGGCTGACACCGCTGGCCGCGTCAGAACCGTGGGCGAACGCGTTTTGCAGGCCATCCACGGCCACGCCGCGAGCGCCGGCAACAGGTTGCGCCCTCCCCTAGAGGCTTCCTTCGCTCTCACCGTCCTGCTCCCCCTTCACTCAGTTTCTTTTCAAAAGCTGCTTTCGGAAAAGGATTGGCGTGAACGGAACACCCCTTCAACTACAGTTATACCTGCACTAGTATTTTGTAATTCATATTCAAGAAAAAAATCCATTTTAAAGGGGATCAGACTAAGCCTCTCGATGCGTCACACAGCGCCCTCTTGAGAATAAAATTGCATCCCTGCCTTCTGTATCTACCCTAGCTCCTTCATCTTTCTTCCCCATGCGCCTTGCTTGTACTATCGTCGAATCATCGCCCAGCGCCGGTCCTTCGGCGTCCGCCTCCGTCGTCTCCGCTGCTCGCGGCGCCGCCCTGCCTGGTCCTCGCCCGCCCCCCGCCTCCCAAGGCCAACAGGCTCAGCTGGGCGCGCGCGTATGCTAAGCAGAGGCGGCGTCAAAATACGCGCCATCAGCACCGCCCGCGTGCCTGCGCCGAGCGGAGGCGCCCGTTGAGTCCAAGTCCCTAAGGCCGTTGCGGAGACTGCCGTTCTTCGGGAAATGTGGAAATAGACTTTTAAAAAATGATAATATAAAGGCTAATCTGAATCAAAACAACAGCTCTAAATTACGTAACATATATATAATCCTAAAGGAATGAGTTCCGAGAGGATATTTGTTTACATTGCATTGATAATCCTGTCACCACGCGAGAAATATTTTTGTGTAAGGAATACTTTCCTCAAATTTGCATAGCTACATCACATCACATTAACATTTACTTTTAAATTTTCTAAAAGAATATTTTATCGGGTTCTTAAACTTACATAAATCATCACAGTCTGCTGACTACAACAATCGTCTTTTTGTGATAGATAGTTTCTCGTCAATTGGTGTATAATCACTTAAAACCTGCTTGCGTTTTGTAATTTAACAACATATTTTGAAGTGCCACTGTTCTAATAATTCCCATACAGAATATCCATGTGAGCATATAGTCATTGCAAATAGGAACCAATTTGCGTTGGGCGAATTGCGTTGCCTGCACGCTATTCCTTGCAAATACACGCTTGTATCACTTCGACCTTCGTCACAGGCGCACACGAGTACGCTCTTTGCAGAATCCGGCGTTGCGTGTTCGAGAGTGATGGTGAGACTGTAGCGAGGCGCAATGGCGGAGAAGCGATGCATCGATTAGCAAGGAGACGGGGCTAGATACTATTTTCGGTTTGCTTACTCATATCCAATTCTTTGATACATTTGCATTTTCATTTGCATTTGCATTGTAGTATTATTGCTAAATGAAAGGAAGAGAAGGTTCGTAGTAGAAGCAGCCTTAGCTTCTCGTGACAGAGCTGACTTGCAAATGTACATCCGCTTGGCGTTCAAGCCAGCGAGATTGGACCGCGATAGGAGTTGAACTACGTGACGAAATGATTAACTCTTCTTACGTCTGGCATATTCTTGTAGAAGTGTATTGATTGTGACAGTCTCTGATTAGTTTTTTGTTGTGTGTTTTGTATTAATCCTGTTAACGCGAGGAATGTCAATTACGTTATTCTTTTGTACATACCAAAACTATAAAAAACGTTGATGTTCCATTACTCAACATGTGAAAAGCAAATTTGAATGGCGGGCGGTCTTTTCCTTGGAGCCTTCCGAACGCAACCTCAGCTCTATCGTAAGCAGTGACGTACTGAGTATGAAAATTCAGTCGGTATGTAGCATGGAAATAGGCGGAATACCAATTATACATTTTATATTTTCATACAAAATCGAAATTGTTTAATTATTTTTGTGTGTTTTCTGAATTCGGGGGTATCTAACGAAACTCTTTACGTGTATCATGTGGCCGGAGACTGCATAATCTTCTTTCAATTTCTGCGTGCATTGGAAATTAGTGATATACATGCATGTATGCCATATTGTTTTTCAAGCTATATAAGAGTGACAATGCACGGCTTAAAATCTAATATGTAGGCCCAATATGAACATACTGATCACACTATTGGAATCTGCAATGGACAGAGGATAAAAAATGAGTATCTTTCAATTTTTAAGTTGTTCTTGAATCATATGAGTAACACTCTTGTTCTTTTCATGAATGTCAGTTTTCGAACTACCCACAAGCGATTACATGGTGAACCTTACTTGGTCAGATGCGTGTGCAGTTATAAAGTAAATGAGAAGGCTTTTTAAGAAAAAAATGTTTTAGTAGTACGTCTGGATTACTTCATTGAGGGTGCGATCAAATAAAAATTAGGTTTTCTTAAAAATGTGAGATGAAAATGCACATAGTGTGCTTGAAGCCGAACATAGTTTTTTTTCATTCTTATTTTATAATAATTTTGGCAATTGTCAGCAATCGTAGGACTATCATACTAAGACCTGTTATGTAACCATTTTTTTGAATAGAAATTTTATTAGTTCAACAGTTCAGAATATTTTTTGTAGACCTTTCGTTATATTTAACAAATAAATATTTGTTTTTCGCCAATTTTGGTGTTTACAAATATACCTCAAATGTAAGCAATATTCATTAATATTAATAAATTCAATTGATCCTTGACACCGCCAGGTTTTAGTCATTAGAAGTAGTCTCAAAACATTCCTCACTTCAGTTTATATCACTCCCGTTGATAACGGATTTATGTGTATATGAAATCTATTTGCTTTTCGTCTATAAGAAATAAAACAATTTGCCCAAGTTGGGGTCAGTTCTGACTGGGACAAGTTACTTTAATCCTGCTAACGACTTTTTTGTGACCTTGGATTAGGTTGTCATTTGGTATATTTCTCCGCCCCCACATACTGTAAGCAAGAATGTCAGTTTGGATGATGCAATCCTCTTACAACATTGCATTGTACAAAGTTTAACAGTAATTAATGTGCGCGAGTACTACCAGTAAGCACCTAGGCGAGTAATACCAGTAAGTAAAACTGACATAAAAGCATTCATTTATATCTTGAGAGAATTTTGGGATCATCCATGGCAGAATTATGAGATATTCAACAGGCTAGAATGAACTTTCATTCGTGTATGGGTGACACATTAATATAATGGAATGCAGTAGTGGACTTCAGATATTCCTCCACTAGGTATTTGAATTGTCCTTGATTATAAATCGAATTAATGTTGGGAATACTATCTTAAAGTAAATAATATTAATATAATATTATATAATATTATGATAAAAGCGGGTCAAATTGTTTCTAACTTCAAAGATGTTTTAACTTCATACTTCATGTATGTTAAAAATTGTTTCTAAACTACCTAAGAACACGTCATTACAAAATAGTAATGATACCATAACTATTCTAGTGCTTCTGTGTCATTGTTTATGCAAGAAACAACCTTCTTCACCCGTTAACACCTGTTTGTCACGTCTCGTCACGTTTTGTGGAAATCGCTACTAGTCACGTGTGTTTAATTTTAGTTCATTTTACATTCCGTTGGGGTGCTTTATGGCCATTTGTACGCCGTTCTACGAGCGCTTAATGAGGTGAAGGAAAACCAGACGATGCGCAGTGAAGGCCGTAGGAGGATGGTACACTGCGCATTGACACTGTTGCTTCTGTTGATCTAAATCTAGACGTTCTACGGTTCGAACACATCCATCTGGCGCTTATGGGTTGAAATACGCGAATTTCTCGTTGACACAGTTGCATACTCATGTGTGACATCGTATTGATCATTGTTGACTAATATGATTTTTACCATACCTTCCCGGATTTTTTACTACTCAACCTACTGCCTATCTTTCAAAACGATTACAGAGGACATCGAAAACATAACATCAGTAAAAACTAGAAAACGTAGAGTTAGTTTGTTTTTCTTGCTTCTGCGTCTCCTAGCTGTATATAGTTTCCAAGTTACCCGACTATGTCGGTCACTCACGGTTAGACCCATTCCCGTCCACCAATCGAGACAAATGAGGTGTCATTTGACGCGACTAAGTCTCCTGGTGGGAACTGATGATTTGTTGGAGGATCTATCTAGAACATTGTAGATTTCTCCGAAAACTTTTTTTCTTTTCTTTTTTTTTTTTTGCGCGCGCGCGTATATTAGCTCTGCAATCTTGCACTGGATGCGCGAACCACCTCGGTCGCCGCTACGTGAAGTTATGATGATATCTAAAAGTGACGCCAGTGAGAACCATGGCAATTAGGTGATGGTATCTAGAGATTGTTTCGTTTGAACTCTGCTATTTACAGTATGCTGGACATAGCTGAGATCATTCGGAAGGGAAAAAGTTTTTCAGTGTTTTACTGTAAAAGATAATTATCGTTTGAAAGAATTTTGTGTACGATATTGGATAATTCCCTTTTGTAAAATAATTTCAATTACAAAATTGTATTCCAATATAAAACTGTAAGACAGGAAGTGTGTGTTCTAAAATAGGAGTTCCAAATGTTCTTTAATAAGCCCCTAATAATACCCTGAAAGAAAGTTCAGTAGTTCAGAACAACTTCAAAAGACCTAGGCCCTCGTTAAAACAACTGTTGACAAAATAACACCGTAGAGGGCATCGTCCGAAGGCAGTCTTGTTGCATCAACATGGCAACAAGCGGCTCAGTCGTTTCAAAAAGCTTTGAGAAATTTCAACCGGCGGCAGTAATAAATGTGCCAGCCCGCCGTGTGTCTATTTGGAAGCAAACAAGTGCTCGTGGCGGAGGCGCACACAGCGCCGGCGCGTGATCGAGCGGAGTCCTGCTCGCGGGGCTATCGGCTGCTCGCGCCCCGGCCCCGGCCCCGGCCGCCGTTGACGTCATTACGTCGCCGGAAACGCGAGCGCCCGCGCCCGCGCCTTCGAACCCGGAGAAGCGCGCGCGGAGCACGGGCCAGAGGGCAGCGCGCGCGCGTGCCGGGGCTGCGCAGGCGGAGCCCCTGGCGAGCCGAATAGACCAGGCACAACCAAATAGATCGCTAACCCAATAGGAAATCACACACTACAAAAAAGTACAAGGAAGGGTGTTGCAGAATAACACAGACTTTCTCGTATTGGGTTCGTATTATCTTGATTACGGGCTAGCTTTTCGCTTTTTACCTCGTTCTTTTCCCAGCTACCATCTATTGGCGCCTAAAAGACCTATGAGGGCCCCCGTGCTATCCGTGTTTGTTCCGTTTCTGCGGGTCGACCGTGCACACGTATACGAATTGTTAATCTAACGCTCCATTTTCTGTCAGAAGTTTTTGTCGCTCGAAAAGTCAGCCAACCTCGGCCGCGATGTGGCTTACGACTTTGAAGAAATGATGTGCAAGTCTCATATTTGTAAACATACTATTTGGTGCATATTTTCATTAATGAGCTAGACTCGTTGCTTTCGTGTTATATGCCTTCAGATATATTCTATTAAAGTGCGTGAGAAATTCGACGAACTTCTCCATGTGGCAGATTAGCAGTTAGCAGTGACGATTTCGTTGACAGTAGAGGTTAAGGGTATTGTCTCTTCGGCGGTAACCTCTCTTCGAATAAGCAATATCGGTGTAATTGTTAAGAGCGTTGCGGTTCGATGCGAGGAGTGGCGTGGTGGTTCGCGCGCCAGGTCAGCGCGTGGGCGGCGGCGGGCCCTTTGCCCCCTGCGCGCACGCCGGGGCGGCGTGCGTTTGTTTACGCCCGAGCCCAGATGGGCCGCGCCGCGGCGATACGGCTCTCCTGACGCTACGCGCTCGTCCCCGCGCAGTGGAGGATAAACATATTTGCGAAAGAGCTGCCAGATATGGTTAAAATTAACTTGTATCTGACCGTAAAATGTAACGGGGAAGGCGGCGTGGACATTCGAAACTACATATTTAAAATTCTATTTTTTCTTGTAGCCTCTTAGTGCTTCTTGGGTTTATGTTTTCTATTCTATGCTTCCAATAGCAGCTTCGTGAATCCTGAAAACACGCTTGAGGCGGTTTACTAATTAAAATTGGGAGATTTATATGAGAAACTTATCGTTTCGGAAACGAGCGATAAATCAGTGATGCCACATTGCAAAAGAGGGTGTTATTTTCTTTACCATAAACTCTACGCATTTATTAAATACATTATGAACTCAGTGAAATTTATAAAGCAATAACAGCTCAATCACATAGAATTAGTTCACATTTCTGCTTTTACGAATCTTGTAATCTAAGTTTTTAATTCTAGATAATTACTCTTATTGCCGATTAAATCATTTCAGAAATTAAAAACGGGATGTCTAAATGCTGAAAGAGCAATCTAAGCTCCTGCGATGTGATTATTTATTGCATCGTGGAAGTTGCGAGGCGTGCGTGTAGTTCCCCAAGCGGCCATCTGGACTCGATGCCTTGACGAGCCTCGATTGTGAGAAGTCACTCCGCGCGCTTGGGGGGCTTCCCGTCGGCGGAATCGATACAATTAACCGCGAGTAATCAAGGCGGTCGGGCGCCGCAGGAGAGGAAAAAGCCAGCGCGGGTCCACGCGCAGCAGCGCCTTCGCCTCGCCCCGGGAGAGGGCGCGTCGCTCGGGGGGAGGAGAGCCCTGGGGAGGGGGGTTACTTTGTTGGCGCTACTAGAAAAATCAAATTCTAGTTCGTTTATTGATGCAAAAACGTGTTTTGTGACTCGGGAGGGAAAATTGCTTCTTTTTCAAATTTTGCTAATCTAGCTTTGTTGATTTATTTAGTATTCAACTATGTACGTAAAAGAAAAGTGATTCTAGGGCTCAAGATAACTTGCGCAGATTACTCTTATCTCCCATACGTTACATTCATTTTTTACTGTTCTCTGACGAAAATGAATTAAGTCAAATCAAAGAGAAAATCGATTATATTCTGCAAACTCCTAAAGATCTCACGAGAGGAAATAATGTAAAAACAATTGCTCGTACTTGCGCATTAGAGAATTCTAATTTACAATTAAACATCATTCTTAGAACAACACCGTATGGTGAGAAAACACGCTTCATTCTCGTAAATGTCAATCTATATAAGGATGTATAAACGTAACAAAGCATTCATTAAATTGTTTACTTTTTCTCTATCCATAATTTGACAAGATGCAGGTACAAACACATGATATTTTATTTTCCATAAGCTTTGGGGAAAGGGTTTTCTAAATGTGCATATTCGCACTTCTCCTTCTTTTAGTATTATATCTACAACGAATCGTTAGCAACCAACGAAAGAGGACTGATTCTTGCGTTTCCTAGGCAGTTGTATTGTGAATGATTACGGTGCTTATACGGGATATGTAGTGTGCCTTCCCCTTCTCCATCACAATTACAACATTCTACCTGTTCAGGATTCGAACTCGTGACTTTCGCGAACACCGGTTGCCGCCGTATCCATAGCTACGCATCTGGTACACCCGCTCTTTTCAAATTACCTTATTCACTTTAAGAGATTCTACTTTTAATCAATAAGTATTTCAAATTCCGTAGAAGACGGAACATACTTTGCATGAGAGTAAAGTAAATATCAATAAGAAATTGTCGGTTATGTAGTCGCCAAACCAACGTTGTTCAGGACCCTCGTAGAATAAAATTTAAGATGGCCACAATAATTTGCCTTAAATCCTGGTTCGGCTGTAAATCCAACGTGTTGCGTTTGAATATATGTGATTTCGTCTCGACCTCGTATCACGTCCGGCCTCCGCGTCGCCCTCTCCGTCGGTCACGTGTCACCGGACCGTCCTCACCGCGTGTTGTTTCTGTGTCACGGGCGATTGCTGGTGCGGCTGCAGCGGAAACTGCGACGCGTGCCTGCACGCCACCGCGATGGCGCTCGGCTCGTTTCACGTTATGGGCGCGGAAGGCGAATTGCTTCGGAAAAGATATGTGAAATGCGCTGAGCAGTGGAACCATTGAATTGTCCAGTGGTGGAATACGTTGAATTTCACTTCTGCCAGCAGTGAGCATTAGAAGTGAAATCGAGTAGATAATGATGAACCGGTAATCAATAAATTTCCAGTGAGGTAGTAATGGATAATTCGTAGCTCTAGAAATGAAAGCTTCAATAAACGCTACATTAAAGCTCTTTTTTAGTAGAATGGTGTGACACGATTTGAACTGTGTACCCTATTGACTAGAAAAGAGGGTCGCCTTTGCCGTATCCGCAGTGGTCACGCTCATGAATTGTGATTGTCAGATCAAAGCAATATTGGTTGTAATATTTCAAGATTTGGTTTGCTTTCAAGACTTTCTTTAAGAAAAGAAGTCAACGAAAATGAAGTTGAGGAAAAACGCTTTTAATGCAGAAGTTAGGTTTTGTCAGATAAAGGTGTCACAACAGTCATTCACCTCCCATTTGCATCATCAACTCTAAATATACTAGATTATCAGGGGCCATTAAAGATCTTCCAAAAAATAGAATTGTTGCTTCTTTCACATCACGAGTGCGGAATGATGCAGATGTTCAGATGCATAGATTCATTGTGTGCTCTTTAACATATTTCCTAGGTAATATATAGTTTTAGTCGAAGAGCAAGTTATATTTTCCTTGGTTCCGCTTTTGCTTGGTTACATGTTCGCGACGTTAAGGTGAACTGGTGTGGACCAGTTTTGAGGACAATGTTGGCGCCGCCGCTTTTAGTATTTCTAGGCGTCTGCTTTCGAAATACGTCCGCCGTCATTAGCCGGAGCGGAGACGCCGGCTCGGGCGCTCTCCGAACAAAAGAGGAAACACGGCGACTTTTCCTCTCTTCCTTAAGAATTATTTTTCATAATGATTTGAGTACCCGTTCACTGCGTCATGGCTAAGTAATTTCAGTTGGAAGAATCTGCTGGTTCATGCTTGAGACAAAAATCCTTCTATGGTGAGAAGATTAGGCACAGCACTCTTCAAAATGTAAGTGCGCATGTGGTTTAAAAAAATCAGGGGGCGAAGTTGTGAGGGAATGCCTAACCAGATGGTACAAGAAAATGCTTATCTCTTTCTTGATTCCGTTTTTGAGAGGTTTGTTCTCTCTGATATGGTGTAGTGATGTGAAGCTTTGATAAAAATGATAAAAAGTTGTCATACTATAGGGTGTGTGTAAGGAATTCTATGATATTTTACAAAATTCCAAGTATATGCGAAAATAGGTATTGTAAACAATGGCTAAGCATTTTGAAAGTATTTGACTAATCTTTCATGTTCGTTAGTCTTTAGGGAATGTTGATTGAATGTTTTCCAATGCCTGGATTGGATAAACTTCACCTTTGACTTCCTTCTGAGAAAAGAAACTCTTCAAACGACAATTTTCAAGATGAAGTAAATAGTTACTTAGTTATTTTGCAGCAGCAGGTTAAACATTTATCGAGTTAGAATACCCTCATCATAAATTATTCATTGGCAAATGTCTAATGAGGTAGTTAAATGAGTTGTTCTGGTAATCAGTATTCAAGAATGTCACACACGTGCGTTGTCACTTTCCTCAAGTCCGTACTGTTTCAGACGGACCAAACAAGGAGCTTTTATTGGATGCGTGACCAAAACGCGTGTAGACGACTTGAAATGGAGCGACCTGTTTGTTCCAAACTCAACAGCGATTATTTCCGCGTCTGGAACTGCGTGAAAAGAGTGAGTCGTCGTTGCGTCGAACCTCCAGACAAACGCATTTGCATCCGAAGCGAGTTGTTTTTCTGTGGTAGCGGCAGTGGTCAGACACTTCAGTTCCGCAAGTGGGGCCGACTGCGCCGACGCCCTGCCTCTCCGTGTCCCGTCCCACCCGTCCTTCCCGTCCCGTGCCGTCTCGCCTCCACCTGTACCCGCTTCGCTGTGCCCCGTTCCCCTGCGCGCCTGGTTGAGACTCCTCTGGTCCTGGGGCAGTGATCGGCGCCGCGCCGAGAGCGCATGAGGCTGCGGAGGGGACCGGCGCTGGCGCGGCCAGGGCACGCCAGGCGCCGCGCGCAGACAACCCGCCTGGAGAGGGCGGGCGCCGAATGCTTCCCGCACGGCGTCGTCGCAGGCGTTGCCAGGACACTTCACTTCGCAACACTCATCCCCGCCCAGGAATCGTTTGCATTCGTGTTCAAAGTTAAGCCAAGTTCTTCTCACAATACATAGGCGACAACACAATTGCTGAGAATATTGGTGATTGGAAAAAGAAAGAAAAAAAACTGTTCGAAAACAGCACAAAAACGTGAATCGCACTATTGGGACAAATGTTCACGTTTGCATCGCTCAGCGTACTTTTGAAAATTCTTCAACTGCTCTCGGAAACTCATGGCTCCCCGTGCAGCGCAGAGAATTACTTCCCTGTAGCTATCACTATAAAAATCCCAAAGGTGAAGTTAAGTGTTCTGTGAGGATCTGCGTTCTGAGCTCGGAAGACGGAGTAGAGTCGTTCCAAGTCTATTTTGATAGCGAAAATAATGATCTTCTATGAGGCACAGTTTGAGCGCACGGTCCCGTGCGAATTAAATGAAGAGTTAGATTTTAATGATCAACTCATTGATTGACATACGAACACATGTGGAATGGAGAAGAAAAATGTCGGGACTACTGCAGAAGCCTCAACATGTGCTGCCCTGAGAGAATTTGGTTACCGGTAAACTACGGAAGAGATTTGTATTGTTAATTTAGATATCAGGACTCCAGAAATCAACCATTTTCCGGTGTTACAGCAGCACAAGTGTGAGCATGCCCCCTCCCCTCGTCCTTAATCGAGTCAGCGGAGGTTAGCTAGATGGCAACACGATCGGCCGGTGTAGTGCGCGACGCGGCTGCTAGGTGTCTCTGGCGGCGCGGGGCAAAGGCCGGAGGATCAAGAGGCGGTGCGCGGGAAAGTATCTTCGCGCACCTGCAGGCGAGGGTGAATGGGTGCAGCCCAGTGGGCCCTCAATCAGACCTTACCCTTCCGCACACGTTTATCGTTGTAGGTCAAGAGCGACGCCGCCTGCCGGCGCGTTTTCGAGACGGACGTTGGGAAGGTTGGGCTCGTTGGGCTTGTTTGTTTCCTCTAGAGGTGTTTGCTACGATAACAAAAGTGCGACATTGGACTTCGGATTATTTTGCTCTGTGGCTGTAATCTTTGTTTTGGTGTATCCAATGGTGCTCTGTATTATTTAAAGAATGCGGATGCCTACGACAGTAAGAAAGTTATTGCACAAGCATGTCCGTATCTAGAATGTGTTTATTCCATTTTCTATCAGTATGGGTTTTTCTGAATTTAGGTTAAGATGTGGAAGAATAATCGTGCCAAAATGCTTTCGACAAATCGATTAATTTTAGAGAAATGTTAAAAAAGGAAATTGTACGTGGCTTTTACGACAAATATTTTAGTTCCCTGCTAGTCTATTTTTAATGCTATTTTTTATAAGTATTTTTACGTGTAAACAACCTTGTGTGTGTTTGGCAGGATATAAGATATAATGACAGAATGCAATCAATATTTCTTGGCTGAACTTCTTTATTGATAGATATATTATTCACTGAACATATTAATGGTATGTATGTTAACTTTCGTCTCCTTTTATTGTCTTCTATTTCCATTCGTCATGCTAATAAATGTGTGTCCTTCTGACCGTACAAGACACAAATGGCCGAACCGGACACCCATGCCTGTGACGTCAAAACCTACCACTATCGCGCTCATTAAGTGAAGCTGATAAGGATAAATGTAAAAGCTGTGTTTCACCGCGCGCAGAGTACTTATACTTACACTGGCAATAGGGGGAAGATAGTGCGTCTGGTAGGGCCTATATTTGCTACGAATCTTGTAGAAGTTGCAAGAATCAAAGAAAGCTAGTGTACTCCAAACATTGCACGCAGTCGAGTCTAAACTAGTGTCAAAGAAAGAAAAATATAGCGATGAAGGAACGCCTTATAAACGTTTCCTGACATTCAGTGTTGCGTATCTTAATATTTCAATGTTTTCGAATCATTTTAGAGTTGATGTTTTGTAAAAAGAAATCCCATTCTTCTCAAATAAAATTTATGGATTCTTGGCTCAAATGATTCACATACGATTTACTGAATAAACAATATTATGCGCGAATGTAATGGAACTGTTGCTTGACACTTAAAACAGTATTCACATGGACATAATAAATATAAAACAAAGTTCTTTTTTTTTCTACTCGTTACTATGCAAAGCGAACAAAAAAGGATAGGACTACAAAAATGTGTCATTTCAACCAATGTCATCCCCTATTTCATCATCTTACATTGCTACGTGTTGAGGAAAGTGACCAGTTAAATCCTAATTTTTTCACACTCGGGACTATTTCTCCCCCCTGTAAGTACCGTTTCGAGACTCGGCGAGTGCAAAGGCGCGCGCCCAGGCGCCTTCCTTATGTAAACCTTGACGGGCGGCGGAAGTGTGTTACTTTCGAGCGGCGGCCAGCGGTACGCAAGCGAGCGAGGACGGCGGGCGGCGCGGACGCTTCTGGAAAAGTCGACGGCGGCGGCGGCGGCCGGTGCCGGCCGCGAAAGCTCTGGGTGCTCTGGGTGCGCCCCGCGCGCCGCAGCATCTGCACGGGCTCAGCGACACCGGCGAACCGACGACCACGCACGCACGCACTAGCGCTCCGCCGGAAACAAGAATGCGAGAGCGCGCGAAGGAGCCACCGGAACGTCGAAACCGCCCCCCCCCCACTGATAAGGATTTCCACCAGGTGTTCGGAGTGATAGGAACCATTCTGCAATGAATGGCAGCATTGAACTTCTTGTAGCTGGTCTTTGTGACGTGTGGTTTGTGATAAAGCTGCAAAATAGTTGAATCTGTTTCTTTCCGTGATAGCAATCCGAACACGTGTGGCACTCTTACCCTATTGGGATTGCAAACGCGCATGTGATGTTGGGTACATCTGGGGCAGCAGCCGCAAGTTTTTGACCAAGCGTAACGCGACACTTTGTGTGTGTGTGTGTGTGTGTGTTCACTGTGAGTTTGTGTGTCGCACGTTCCCTCATGTTGTAATCGCTTCCATATTGTGTGTGACGCAGGTGGCCCGTGCTGGGGCCACTACTCACCAGACATCGCGAGCTGAAGGGCTGTAGAATCCTCGGCTGTACTCGCCTGCCGGACTGCATGGCGTTGCTGTGCTCTTGCGCGATTTCAACACGACTGCCCACTGATGGCTCTTGCGAGGTCCTCTCCGACCCGTTAGCGGTGGGATGTGCTCCTGTCCACCTCTCTTCGGTGCTCAGTGGCTGCTCGCGAGGGAATCGGCGGAAACACGACCCGCGCACGTACACAGTGTCAATGGGCTGGTCCACGCGGTCAGCACTCCTGTCGCGTCGCTTGCTGCTTCTTATATAGCTTGGCGTCACTCAATGTGGTGCGGGTCTGGCACTCTTTTATTTTTGCAGTGCAGCCCAGGTTATGTGCTTGCGTCTACCACGGCGGCTAATGTCCTTTGCGATTGGTTGGCGGCGGGCGAGCCCCCGGGAGGCGGGGCTTGCGCGGGCGGGCGCGGGTGGGGGCGCCCGCCGCCCGCCGGCCGCAGCCTCCGTGCGCGCCTACCTGCCCCTTTGCCCGGGGCGTGCGACGTAAGGAGTTCCGCGGGGCGCTGGATTTTGGCCAAGGGGCAAAAGTGCCAAAGTTGATGTAATACTTGTGCATTGCTCGTAATGAGGATATGTGCCTAGTCACGCTGATAAACAACCTGGGGGGGGGGGGTGTCTCCGAAGAAAGTTTGCGAATCTTGGTTTCGTCACGAACGAGTTCTGTTGAACTATCGTCGACCGCTCACCGTACCGGTTGTTAAGGGGTGGGGAAGAAAGGCAACGAGTGGGAGAAGTGGAACTGACCTTCATAGACGAAGAAAACTTCAGGTTCGTCGAAGGGAACTGGGTGCCTGCCACGTCTTGTCATAATGTAGACAAATTGAATAATGTAGATGTGGGATGTCAAATGACATTGTCTCTCGGTGTACGATCAAGAGCTGACAGTATTTACATAATGTATTTTGGCATTCATTCAACATCTGGTATCAAAATAAGTAAGCTTGTGTAGTGTGGTGGAATCCTATATTGCCTAAGTAATTCTGTTGCAATAATAGAATCCGCTTTAGACGAAAAGATAATGAGTCCTATTACAGACGAAGAGTGTGTAAACATATCTCAATAATAAAATCAAATTTAAATATTTATTTTCAGCGTAAATATGATACTCAGTTTTTAGCATTGTAGCAAACGTAATGATTACATAATACGCAAACATTAATATGGATTAATAATATTTCTTACTCGAAAGTGAACAATTGATTATTGTTTGTTTTTAGTTTAGAACTTTTCCATGTGTACACATTTATTCTTCCCTTTTATTTATATTCGTCTTTTCGGAATAATACCAGATGTTACTTTGCTTCTCTCTTGCAATTCAAAAATGTAAATGTTTATACTTTTTTCGAAAAAAGAATGTTTTTAAAGTTATGTTTTGCAAGAGATATATGAATAATCTACAATAAATTACTGTCTTGTACCCGGAGAGGCCAATTTCTTCTTTATTCATCCATGGCTTAAACTATTACATTTTTAACATGCATATTAAGAGATGATTTACCTACCAGTTTCCAGTGTTGAACTTTAAAATCCGTTCTATCAAATTAGACGTAGACTGTTTTTCCCCTGCTCTTTCCTGAACTTCTAATTAAATTTTGAACATTTGTAATTTTTGGATTCAGATGGGCAGGAGCAGGATTGCGCGAGATCGAGCAAACATAACACACAGAAGCTCAAATTATTGATTTGCATACGAGTGAACCACATTCAGTTTTAATGCTAGATTTGAAATGTTTAGCGAATATCATTAGGAGGTTTTTATGTAAGATTTATTAGCTATTGCCTGAATATGAGATGGCCACGTTAGTTTTTGTTCCCAAAGAGCAATAATATTTCTTTGGGCCAATTACAGTAATTTATTTTAAGTGGGGAGTAATATCTGCGCAAAGTAAATATTTTAGTTTGAGATTTGGCAGGGTTGACTTTTATCTTCCACTTTCGCATCCAATTTTGAAATTCATATAAACCGCTTTGCATATTAGCAAAGTTATATTTATATCATTATGTCGTGTCGCGAAGTTTACAAAGACGTAAAGAATTAAAAATAAAGTAAATATTTAAACGATGAAATTAATTTATAGAAGTAGTTATTAAGAGCACCCTCATTAAACGTAGTAATAGCATGAAGGTAGAACAATTAACTCTTGAAAGATGATAAAGTGTATACATTCATAATGGTTAACATTTTTATATGTGCCTGTTCATTGAGGAATATTATTGAGGGTTTTCAACAATTTTAAAATTTCTAAATTTTCTAGAATATTTTATATCGATCCTTTATTTCGGAAGTATAAAATTTGAAATTTCGTCTTAGGGCCAAGCAAGTGCTTGGGTTGATTAAGGCAAAATGTGAATGATCTTAATGTTCAAGCTCTCAAAGTTCGTTTTTTCTGCCGGGTTACATCAGCAGCAATGCGATCATTGCAAATAGTAAAAATTAAAAAATGCACATAATTTTTATCATATTTCATTGGATCTTTAATTCTGAATTGTAATGGATGTAATATTTAGTTGGTTATATAATGTATACCGATCTTAACTAATTTTCAATTGGCCTAAACTACTACTTTGCCAAAGTAGAGAAATGCAAATATAGTGTTTGTTATAAAATAAGTTGTAATTTGAATTTTTATTTTTTAATTTTTTATAGGTTTTATTAAATAAAACATTTTTATAGTTGTGGTTGATGTGATCATTTCATTCATATTCAACGTGCATTACCACAAGACCTCGGCTGAAACTACTAAGATATTCCAAATTTTTTTATTGATATTTGTGGCAAATTTTCGTAGTCAATACTTCATATTAGTCTTAGAATCTATAAATTGAATATAAATACTGTGCCGTTCTCGAGAAAAAGAAATTCTTGTGTCTAGTGATATGAAACCGATTATAATTGAGAGATTTTTGCCTCACTATTCACTTGCTGGATATCCACGATTATTTGTAGAAATGTCGAGGATTGAGCGACAGTGTTAACTCGAGTGATTGATTTGTTATCGAAAGTCTTAATTGTGTCGTAATATCTAAACTCGTTGCAGCCGGAAGCGACCTCTTGTCTGCAAAGATGGACTTTGGTTGATTGGAGTGGGGGCGGACTGGTTGCATTCAGCCAGCGACGCCCGGCGTTTGTTTACGTGTTGGAGTATTTGGTTCGCGGAAAAAGGAAGGCTGCGGCCCGTGGCCTGCAGCGCTGGGCGGCGCGCCGGGCAGCTGGTTGGCTTTCGATTCCGCACGAGGGGCGAGAGGAGTGGGGCCTAGAGCGGCGGTTCTAGAAAATCAAAGCCAGAAAATGATGGTTGAATAATGTTTTCTTCCAATTTTTTAAAATTCTAATATTAGTGTCGTATTTTACCATATTACACCAGGTCTGTATATTAAAATCCAAGGAAATAAGCAAAAATGTTCATTCCAGATTAGAGCTTCAATAACTGTTCCTGCCTACTTTCTCAAAAAGGCAATGTTAAAAAAATAATTTTTGCAGAATGACATTTTCTAATAAATAACGCAGGTAAATAATTTCACTCAGGATTTTTTTTTTTTTTTTTCATTTCTTCACTTATCTCTGATTTGCTCAGCAACGACTGCTACACAAAGTACGAGTGGAACCAATTTCTCTAGCTGGATGCAGTCGTAGGCCGCCCGTGAGCACAGCGCTGGCCGACAAGCGGCTGGGCGATGAATGAGAAGCCGCTCGGCAGCTCTCGGCGCTCTCACGCTGCGCAACGAGTGGAACTTCGCGAAATTATGAGTAGAAGGCCGCGTCATGTAGTCCTCTACACGTTAACGTTCTCTTAATACTTTGAAGACGTATCTGCTGTACTAAATAAACAGAATTTTAGAGAAATCTAAATTTAGATCTGCAGTAAATTGGACGAAACAAAACTGGAAGCTTTTTGTTTTTGGGCAGCAGTGCTTGGGAGCCGCTGCGAATGCACCTGATGCGAACTCGAAATACGCAGAAGCACACCCAGGAGTTTTCTCATGGAGGGGGGGGGGGGACTACAGGTTCAGCCGAGTAGATGTTTTCTTAATGCTCAGTATAAAATTAAAAATATTTTTTTTCGATAATGCTGAGTATAAATTTTACTTTAATTTGTTGACGTACTATTAACATTTATAACATTAACAGTTGATGTATTAAATATTGATATAAGGACTTGGAATAGGAAATTATTAAAAGATATATTTTTTAATACGTGTCATTGGCTTCTGGGTTGGTGAGGTGGGCTGAAGCCCCATGGGTGCGTTCTGGAAATACTTATTGATTGAATAAAAGGCTAATGTGAGCAACATAGAAATCAATGGGAGAACTAATCTAGAAGTACCAAAAAAGTAAATGAATGATAGTCAATTTTATTTGAGTTTGTTTGACTCAGTTTTGGTGTTGAAAACTTCGACGATCATTTCTATACGCCTAACTTTGCATATTTCTTTGATTCCCTGGTAAATTAATAAGTATTTCCTCGTGGTGAACACATCGCGTCTACGTCGACCGACCACGTTTATTTACAATCAGTGCCAAAACGAGTTGCGGCATTCTCTAGTCATAATAGGAGCGTGATTGTGGACATCGATTAATGAGAAGTGGTGCGTCGTGGGCGCCTCTTAAATCAAACGCGTCGACGGGAGCCGGTGTCTGGCGAGTGGAACGCGACCTGTTCGGCGCGCGGCGCACGTTCCGGAACATTCGCCGCGCTTTTTTGCCGGCGGCGCCAGGCAGGCGCCTCACGCCTTCGTCCTCCTTCGTCCTCCAGCGCCGTCCGGAGGAGCGGGGCAGAGCTGGAAAGCCGGGATGGAGAGGGAAGGCGAGAGGGAGCGTGCGACCCGGAGGCCGGGGATCTTCCATTGGCCGCCTCCCAGGGCTCTTGAGGTGCGCCCGCGCGCGCGCGCTGCCCGCCTGGGCCAGCGGGCTCTCGTCTGCTGCTGCGGCGCGGCGCGACGCGGCGCGGCCAGGCCAGGCGGCAGCGGTGGCGGTGCTAGCGGGGCCGCGGCTCGGGTTGCAGGAATGTTCGCGGACAGTCGCTTGCTGGTGTGGCGCCGCTCCGGCCGAAGTGGGCCGCACGTTTGCTGCGTATGCGAAATGCCCTTGTCTTTCCACCGCGCCGCGCTTCCCAAGGGTTCTGCTTCAAACTCTCCGTTCGATGGACCGATTCAGGGAATTTTCTGCTTTGTGTTCTTCCCTTCTACGTGTATTCTTCGCTAGCATTATTTTTTGAGAGATCATGGACCGTGATATCTTTGTCAACCCCAGGAAAGAAAAAGTCAATGAAATAACGCTCAATGCTCTAAGAGGTACTGGCCAGTCTTAATCGATTATAACCTTCTCGACATTCGTAAACTAGCTAAATGTTATTTACTATACTATCGTTTACTGTTTGCAGGGCAATGAATACTACCAGGGCACTTGCGACATTAGTAAATTATTCTTTTAAAAGTGAAAATAGATTCGAACAGCCGGTCTCTGATCTGTATTATACGCCTGGAACTGCTGCGTAAGTAAACAATCTAATAGCTTTGAGATTCATTCACGGAATATAAATGAATCACTTTAATTTTATACGCGAATATTACTTTTGACTTTATTCCTTCAATTTATTTTACGTAGGTTTCGTGTTACTACTCGTATCTGACCATCCGTGATATAGACTAAGGGATCCAAGAAGAGACAAATTTTCCGGTAACTAAACGTAGAGGCCATTATGGAATGATAAATATCTTGGTAGAAGATGCCACCCCCTTAATTGCTATGTTTGGACAAGCGCAATTTTCCTTTCATGATAATATTATGCTTCAGGAGTCTATAAGGTTATTTTATAATTGAGAGGACGTAATATATTGGGTACATATATAGAGTCCCATGTATATCACGTGATAAACATATTCACGTCACACAATACATTACATCATCTACTACATCCCATTAAATGCAAAGACGAACGATAACTGGGATGAAATAGGAAATCGTCGATGATGATGGACAACGTCCTATGTGACGGGATTGGCGATTTTTACATTTTGGTATCAATGATTCAGACCTTGATTGATCTTTAGTTAAGAAGATTTCCAAAGAAAACTAGGAATTGTGGTCTTAATATTGAAAATAAAATACCTCCTATACGGCTATTTACAATTTATTGATGACGGGGTTTCTGTTTTTTTTCGTAAGGTGCTTTCAGAAAAATTATACAATTAATAAATATTTAATACTAATATGTAGAAAGTGTAGAATGCCTAAACTTAGTCAACTATACATTATTAACATCAATTAATGGTTTTCCTTCCTCCTGTATTTTTTTCGCGTAGGAGGTACTCTCCAATTCTATGTTGAAACATGTTCTAAAGGGAGGTATCGCGTAGATGAAAAATTTTTATTTTTTGAATTTATTATTCGACCAAAAACATATTTTCCTGGCTTCTGTGACAAGTTGCCCGACCTGTTGACAGTAAAATTAATATTTTATATCGTTGACAAAAAAAACAATTATTAAGCTATGTCCAAAACAATGAAGGAAGAGCTCAATATTTGAAGTATCCAAGAACAAAATGGCGGACTGTGATAACTCGTGTAATGAATGAAATTTGTTTCTGAGTACATGTAAAACTTGCGAGGGTTGTCTCCTATTTTTCGACACTAGTGTTGTGATATTCTTAATTAATTGCCGTATAGTTTCATAATTAACATTTTCGACTTATTAAACTTTGTAGTGATGGTCCATTGTAATTCTTTGTGTAAATATGCGAAAATAATAACAGAAACAGCACCACAACTAATTTGCGAAGCGATTCAAAATGATGTATGTTCTCACAAAAATAAGTGAAACCATAACTAACCTCGGTGAAATAACAATAATCCTGTTTCCATTCTGTTGCACAACAGTCGTGTAGCCTGCTGCGATATTTGTAAACGAAGAAAATACGCAGGAGATGTGTGAATTTTTGTTCTGCACATTTGTATTTAATGTTTGCATTGCATTTAGAAAGATTCAATCGCAGTTACTCCATCGACCACTAGAAATTCAAATTAGCTTCGTTCGAACTTTCCCATGACTTTCGTTCATTAACAAGTGATAGCAAATGATGCGAATATGTATGACTCCTACTCACGTCAATCCTTGTCGAGCACTGAAGAATACGCAAGTAGGCTTACATTAGAAGATTGGGTGTCCAGCTTTGTCAAAAAATTGAGTTGACTTTAACCTGTTTGTCTTTTTTGTGTATTTGATTGTGTATCTCTAAACCTTTAAAAACTCAAATTAAATAAAACTCTGAAGCAATGTTTTGAGTTTGCATTTACGTGGGTACAAGTGTGTACGCACTGCAATCAGGCGATAGAGCAAAGTTGAGAAACGTGCGTGGGAAATTGCATTGCTGGCACCTGTTTCACCTGCTGGCTTCGTTCACTGTTGATGGATACTCTCCTACAAGATACATTTCAGAATCCGTGAATTTCACTAGACAACGTGCCTGAAGGCCTCATGTAATTAAAAATGCGACCCCTGCCGTTCGGTTTGTGAACTACCTAGGAAACGATAGGAAAATAATGACCTCGCTAATGACATTGTTGCATTATTTCTGATCTGCTACTTACTTTGTATTTCTTTTATTGGATTCTGTTCTGTCTTAAATCACAACTGTAAGATTATCCTACTTTGCTGGTTTAACAAAATACGAGGGCCCATCTAGTCCCTTTTCGGAATCGGAAAAGGGTGTCTCTGGATCGCTTCAAAGGACTATTTTTGATTTGTTGTCTGTTCACATTTGACAGCATTTTTTTTATTTTCAATTGGTTATTTCTGAGTAATTCCTATAGTTTATTCCGATTTTCATTCCTGTGGATAATTATAACTTCATCATTTCGCCCAGAAATTTTAATTATATTTTGTCTTTTATCGGATCATTTTTATGTCCAATCAGTGCTCTATTGATGAGATCCTCCGAAATACTTGCACCCAAACTCCACTTGTGTGCCAAAACTTTGTGTTGAATGTTGATATATTGAAACTGCTCCAGGTAGTATGTCGTAATTTGACGAGGGATTTGATGCGTCTTTTTTGCGATTTTTCTATGTTAACTATAGTTGAGGCATCGGCTGATCATTGCTACTCGGATGATATCTGAGAAACTCCGCCCTCCGGATGTCAATCGTAAAGGAGAAAGATGACATTCTAAAAAGCGAAAATCTCTAACCATCTTTAACTGATGTATTATGCCAACAAAAGAGCAGCTTGCTCATAATGCCGAGAGAATACTGGGAGATGGCCTCTGTTGATCTCCTACAGCGCAATCTGTGAAGGACTTCAGGAAGTCTAACTTGTCAACGAAATCAAGTGGTCGTCCATCTGTGGGATTTCGAGAGCCAGTCATCAGCTTGATTTCTTCATGAAGTTTATGAAGTAAATTAAGGATAATGATAAAATGCGTACGACACTAGATTATTATAATTGTGATGTCGGTAGCCATTCATGTAGCTTGAATGAGGCCACCACCCTCGCCTTTCCAAGTGTGGCGTTGCACTCGGGAGCATTTGTTTACGTTTAGCCACTTTCACTTGTCGCCCGGCGCGATACAAAGCGGCTCATTTGCAGGGGAAGAATTTCCGCGTGGTGCACGGGCGGCGACCGGTTCTCAAGGCGACGGCTCCACCAAGGCCTAGTCCCGTCCCGCCCCGCCCCGCCCCGCCCCGCCCCGCCCCGCCCCGCTCCGCCCCGCCCCGCTCCGCCCCGCTCCGTCCCGCCCCGCTCCGCCCCGCTCCGCTCCGCCCCGCCCCGCTCCGCTCCGCCCCGCTCCGCTCCGCCCCGCCCCGCTCCGCTCCGCCCCGCTCCGCCCCGCTCCGCTCCGCCCCGCTCCGCCCCGCTCCGCCCCGCTCCGCCCCGCTCCGCCCCGCTCCGCCCCGCTCCGCCCCGCTCCGCCCCGCTCCGCCCCGCTCCGCCCCGCTCCGCCCCGCCCCGCCCCGCCCCGCTCCGCCCCGCCCGCTCTCGCATTATGACCGAAATTTCAAAGATTTCATTTCTTCATTCTTTGTTTAGTATTTATCCGCTCTTTCATCTTTTCTTATTTTGCCTACTCTCTGATATTTTCATTGCAATATTCTTCTTTTCCTCTTTAGTGAAACTTTTTCACGACAGCGCGTGTTCCAGTTTTAACAGTCCGCATATTTTCATTTATCTGGTTTAGCTGTTCCGAGTCAGCCAATCACTTTCGTTCCGCTCTCATTTTCCTAATTCTTCTCATTTTTATCATTCCTTAATCACATCCTTTCCTCCATAATCATAATCCATTCTGTTAATAATCCTTTCGTGTTTTCATCGAAATTAATTTCCATAAAATCATTTCTGGATTAGGGATGCGACATTGATGCCGATGTTTTCAAAATATCGATGTTTTCGTAGAAACCGATATTTTAAACATCGATGTATTAACTCTGATAATTTTGTAACATCGATGTTTTGGGATTGATGCTTTTTTCTTTTCCAATGTTTTGTTTCTAAATGAAAATTTCACATGATCACAATACTGTAAAAGTTGAAATATGAAATAGCCTATAGTAACACTTATTCATGTGTTGGAACCAAAGGAACGCTGTTTACATTACCTTCATCGACAAAACTCTCTCGCCCGAGATGATCTCCATGCCCAATATTTCATCTTTCTTCATATTCATTTCGCACATTTACAAATACTGTCACACAAATACTGTCACACAAATACTGTCACACAAATACTGTCACACAAATACTGTCACACAAATACTGTCACACAAATACTGTCACACAAATACTGTCACACAAATACTGTCACACAAATACTGTCACACAAATACTGTCACACAAATACTGTCACACAAATACTGTCACACAAATACTGTCACACAAATACTGTCACACAAATACTGTCACACAAATACTGTCACACAAATACTGTCACACAAATACTGTCACACAAATACTGTCACACAAATACTGTCACACAAATACTGTCACACAAATACTGTCACACAAATACTGTCACACAAATACTGTCACACAAATACTGTCACACAAATACTGTCACACAAATACTGTCACACAAATACTGTCACACAAATACTGTCACACAAATACTGTCACACAAATACTGTCACACAAATACTGTCACACAAATACTGTCACACAAATACTGTCACACAAATACTGTCACACAAATACTGTCACACAAATACTGTCACACAAATACTGTCACACAAATACTGTCACACAAATACTGTCACACAAATACTGTCACACAAATACTGTCACACAAATACTGTCACACAAATACTGTCACACAAATACTGTCACACAAATACTGTCACACAAATACTGTCACACAAATACTGTCACACAAATACTATAACAAAAAAAACTGTCAAAATAAATTTTAATGCTCACGTATTTAATATTAGATGTTACTAAGCCAGTCGAAAAAATCGATGTTGAAAAATATCGATAGTTTTTAGTCGATATATTTTTAACATCGATGTTTTAATTTTGAACATCGATATTTGCTAACATCGGAGATTTGTAATCGATGTGGAATCACTAATATTTATTGGGAGATTACCGATGATTACCTTGTAAATTACTTTGTTATTTTTTCCTGACTATGTATTTTGGGTTCTGTACAATTTACTCACAAATATTTTAATACTATGAATGTTGAAAGAACATTTACAGAGTTTAAAGACTTCTAATATCGAAAAGGAATGCAAAGCTATTTGTGTATTCTGTCTCTCTGCCAAATAATTGTTTCTGTGTTTGTGCTATGTCTACTTGAAATTCTATGAATTGTATTACATGTAATGTTATTTACATATTTAATTAAACGATCAGATGGTCTTGTAGTTTCTCTCCAATTCCGAAAACAATTTTCCGCCGTATTAAAAAACTAGTGGTGCTACAACAGCACATTTTATATAATTACTTCTAAATTTTCAATTTCTGCAAATTTCCGCAATATGAGAACTGCACCACTATTTTAAGCGTCTCTTCCAACCGTGGAACACGTTTGAAGTTTTTTGTTTGTTTTTAAAATAATTTGCATTTACTTCAAGCAAAAATTTCGTGAAAAATACATTTTTAATTCTACAAGACCTATTTTAAAATCTGATATTTTAAAACAGATTATTAACACAAAATCTCTATCTTTGATACTGTACTTTTGCGATATTAACTTCTTGCAATTTTCGAAAATGCAGAAACATTGTTGAAAAGGGGACTAACACCAATTTTTATACCGTTCGTTGATATGTATCAAACGAGGAGAAAATTGAAGAAAACTTTTGAGTCTTTTTCAAAAAAAAATATTGTTTAAAAAATGACCTGAATGTCACGCAAACTTACGTGAAAACTAATATTTTTGAAAAATAGTTCACGACATTATTTCAAGATCTGTCCTTAATGAGGAGATTTCATTCAGAAAAAAAAAATTCTGTCTTCAGTATTGTAGTTGCAGCAAGACGCCGAAAAAAGTTTGGAACGTTTTCGAATAATGAGGGATTTCAAGAAAACTAAGAACTGCACCATTCTTTAAAGCATCATTACATCATTCGAGGACTACGTTTAATCAAAACGTGTGGAGCCAATTTTGAGAAAATTTCAAAAATGTTATTGAATCTTCATGTGAAATACCTCCAAAATCAAAATATCTGTTTCAAACTCAGAGGCCCTGGAGTTCCTTTAAATCAATCAAGAAATATCAATTTTGGAGAAATACTGCGGAACGGGTTGACAACAGACGGACGAACACGCAGACGGGCAGGCGAATGTTTTGCCAACAATCTATTTTTCGGTATCAAAGACCTACAAATAGTGGATTCTGACTACAGAGCGGGGTAGAGGAAGACATTTATTGTATGTAGGAGAAGATTTATCGACTTTTTCGTTACCAGGGCCGACAGTACGAATTTTTTGTCGAAAATACGCCGTTTTCCGGTACACAATTATAATAATTTCTCGTCTTACGCTGTAAGGCCGAGGAAGTAAAAAATAAATGTTTTTCATTAGTAAGTTGAATTTCGTCAAAACTTAAAAAACATAAGCAACATTAATTTTATCACAAAAATATCATGGAAGTTTCAAAACATTGTTAAATGTGAGGGAATTTCATTTGAGTTTTTTTTTGTTCCGAAGACGAAATGTCCTTGAGTTGCAATGGAACGACTAGAACATACAATGGCCTGGGCGTGTGCAGACATGTGACATATTTGAAGACAACTTCCAGACACAGAAACCGGCCACACTCCGACCTCAGAAACCCTCGCCTATATCAAGGAATATCATTATATAGATTTGTTGGCCTCCATTTCAAAAACTGGCTCTTCAATGTATGGTAATTTAGGAACACTTGCAAGATATTCCAAAACTGGGAGGCTCTTACCTGCTGAATAGAGAGGCCAGCCCTGGTAACTTGGTATCGTGGCAGTGCAAATTACATGAATCGCTCCACTTCGAACTCTCTTATTACAGAAACTTCTTTCTTATTATTTGATTATCTTGACTACATACTATTCCTTTTAGACTCTTTATCACTCATTGTGTGTTCAGAAATGTCAAGATAGCGAAGTACTGTGCGGTGCGAAGTCGCTAAAGTCGTAAAACAAATTTCATGCTGGCATTTGCATATCTGCAATTACGTTCCATCGCTAGTTGAAGGAAAGAATAATAAGAAACCTACTTTGAAAGCTCAGTGAAGTAAGTAAAATAATAATACACATCTTGACAATGTGTATTATTATTTTATTTATTTTCATTACACATCCATGTATGCTTTCTCCAAAAATTGGAATTTTTTATACTTTTAGTCTGGACACCCTGTCTCTGTTTAAGTATGACCTCTGAAAGCAATTTACGTGATGTTATTACTAGTGCTTGAGTTATTTTTCTCTTAAGAAACGTTTTTTAATTGGAAGCCTGAATAAAATATTCAGCTCTGCGTTTGACATTTGCCACGTCTTAGAAACAATCACATGTCTAGTATAATGTTTTTATGTGCACTTCTTCCCAGTGTTCATATCCACAAGGAATTGTTTCTTAAAACGTGTACGTGCATTTCGATAAAACCAAATAGATCTCTGGTACATTCGCCTCCGTATTACGACTTGTCTACCTCCTCTTCAATCTTGCTTAACGCTCAAGATGTAATTTTGTGTGCGTTTGTCATAAGATTACCGTTGGCCTTGTCCGCGAAAAGGCAGTGTTCACAGAGGTCTCTAGAAACAAATAAGTGTTAAGATTATGGCAGGCGTGTGAATAAATATTTGGGTACTTAAATAACTTCTTACAACCAACTCGCATGGATGAACGTTACGTATTTTCCGAAATAACGGTATTAACATCAGTAGATGTGTGAGAAATATAATTAAAACACTACTAGTGTTTTGATTCATATTCGATTGTTACATTTATAAAGTCATCTATAAAAATAGTTCGTGTACTTCACGTTTCTAATCACTATTATCCTCGAGCGGTTATCAGGTCTTCATGTCTTATACCGTAAAAAGTGGAGCCTGCACAGTACCGTCTGTCCATCCGTCCGTCTGTGACTAACTCTAGCTCCTAAACTATTAGTATTTTTCCAAAGCTCTGCAATTTTGAAAAACATTCTTTAAATTGTTGGGATACTTTACAAAAAGCATCTGGAACACTTAAACGAACTGGAAACGCTCAAACGAAATTTTGTTCAAAATGGCTCCAAATTGTGTCTTTCACTTTTTCTAAAATAGTTGTTTATGATGACAAAAAACTCCATTTTGCTGCATTCTTTTGTTTTTCAAAACACAAATGTATTTTTTTTAATATCTCTCACGACGTTAATATGTACATTACCGACGATTTTTATACATTATTGCATTTGTGAATAGAAATGCTTCAAATGAGTGCCAATGAAGTTTCTTCTGTGAAAAAGAGATACAAAAATTCGTATTACAGTATCCCTTTCTCGACATTTTCTCAAAAACAGCTTTAACTTTTCAACGAAACAAGCACGCAGGTTTTGTTCTTCTGTAATAACCTTAAATCGTATTGCGCTTCTACAATTAAGGGACCAAAAAAAATTAGAAAATATGAAAAAATATCGCTTAGGCTTCGTAGATAGCAGCTGGGAAGAGGGTGAAGCAAACCCGAGTAGCTAACCCAAGCTAAAGATATTAGAAATCTAATTATTATGAGAATCTCTTCGACCTTCTGTTTCACTAGTGTCTTCCAACTTTCGAATCGCTCTTCTGCTCGATAGTCTGTCTGTTACCAACTCTAGTGCCTAAACCCTATCCTGAACGAAGGGTTCATGGATGTTTTACGATCAAACTTTCGGAACTCGAGACCGTGCGAATTTTTGCATGATTTTACATTTAACCGTGGAATTATTGCATGTTAAGTATTAAATTACCTACAATATTTAGAATTCGTTGAACATGTAAAATATCTCAAAAGCGTTAAACTTGGTTAGGTTCCGACTTATGAAACCTAAGTTTAAACTCCTGATGGGACAGAGTTTTTCCCCTTCTTAAACCCTTTGTTAGGGTAAAACACAATACACTAAATTCAATGACAGAACCCTCATTTTCAATCAAATTTTTCAATAAAACAATGTAAAGGGATCGCCCGCGATTTATTTAGCGAAGTTTTTTTTTTCTTTTTTTTCTTTTTTTCTTTCCCCCCCCCCCAGAGGATGTTAGAATACAAGTTGCAACATTATTTCATTAAGAATACCTCTAAAAATATTACCCGGAAGTATGTGTTGCAGCACCATTCGTTTATCCTAATAATATCCGACAATGTCACCACACGCGCGTCAGCCGGGCGTATGAATTAGTTGCAGGCAGGAGGAAGTATTCTCCGAGAAAAACCATCAATTAAAGGCAAGAATAGCGTTGTTAGAAATGACTGTGTCGATAGTGACGTAGCGCAAGTTCACTAGGCGGCACGGGGCGGTCGCCGTGGCTTCGACGGAGGCATGGCATCGCGGTCAGGTGTTGAGGGAGACGGTTGAGAGATCGGCTCACCCGCGACTATTAAGTGTGCGGGAGGGTTCGGTAATTGGAATCCTCGATGTAGCATGCCCAACTTCGACCGCCTAGGTTGTCATGAACGGATCGTGGGGGTTCTGCAAGGGGGATTCTAGCAGCCAGCTGCTCTGATCAGTGACTTTGCTTTGATTCTTGTCTCGTATTAATAATAAATTGAGGCGAATTTCTGGACAGTACTATTAGAAACGGGCCGGCGAGCGCACTGGATCTTTCCTTCTTCCCCAATTACACAGACTCGCAGGGGGTGGAAACCTAGCACGCCAACGCGTAGATCGGCGGAGAAGGAGCACTACATTCAAGGGACTAGTTGACGCGCCCGAAAACGGTCATTTGTCCAGTCACTTAATGAAGTGTAAAGAACAAAAATGTATTTAAAGTTATTTACTGTTTGTACTGTATGGAATTGCAATCTAAAAACAAAAGGTTTGTTGTTGTTTTTTTCGGAAGTAAATGAGTTTCAACAATACTTGCAATCCTAGAGAAGTTGAGGAATACGAACGCTCTTGACGAATTTGTTTGTGAAGTAATACAACCTTCACTTGATGTTCGAGAAAAAAGAAAGTGGCGCTTGTAATTTACAAACAAGAATAGTCCAGACCCATTCGTCCTTTGATAGAGTGGGAATTGAAACGCATCGCGCGCGCACGGGTGTGCTGTCGCGTCTTGTGCGAGTTTGTCTCGTGGCCCTCGTGGGTGTTGCAGCGCCCGGCGGCCGGGCTCTGCTGCGGCAGGCGTTGCTGCCTCCTTGCACGCGCCCCTGCGCTGCCTCTACGGACGTCTTTGCTTTAGCACTAAGAGGGTTCTTCCACTTCAGGTGTCTGCGCTCTTCGAATGTGCACATGTTGCCATTGGAATAAAAAGTCACGTTGCCTTCATTAGTTAATTAGCTACATCGTTATGTGGAAGCGCTCGAAAAGAGTCCTACATTTATCTTATCCATAATTGTCTGAGAGATGCTGATGATTATGATCAATTATAAAATGCATGGTTAGTTTTAGAATTACACATGTATGTACGTTGTTGTAAAATTACGTTCTTGTTATTGTGTGAATTTTAAACATTTTTGAAAAAAATGTGTTTCTCGCTTACGAGAACAAGAGTGAATATGGGGCATGTCGTCACCGTTTCTCAATACTTTTTTTCTTCCTTCCTTCCTTCCTTCCTTTCTTTCTTTGTTTTTTCTGCCTCGGTCCTTTCTCAGGGGGACTTCCTTTGCATTTTTATGAAATTCGCGGGGTCCCGGAGCCACCCCTCCGTTCACTCCGTGCCTAATCCGGGCCTTTGGCATCAATGATTAATCTGCGTCTTGAGAAAACTAATTTCTTCATAACTGCGATGGCAACGGGTGAAATAGAGCGAACGATTGGTGGTAAGAGTGAGTGCTAGTTCGCTGATCGCTGTTGGTTAGGTAGTTTCTGTCTTCGGGGCTTCAGGCGAAACGTCTTAGCACATATTCCATTGATTATGCCTGTCTTCGCTGTTTGAAGAAAACAATTTTTTAATATTTCTCACCCCCCCCCCTCCCCCAAAAAAATTTAATCTGCATTTTTTGAATCTAGCAAACTGTTAACCGCTGAGGTCTTATTTTCCCCTTCGGTGTAAGAAACGAGACGTAAATGGAGATTTTTCGTGATCTTAATGAAGTAACGAACTCCGTATTAAATCTTTCTTAGACCCCCTCCCAGATCGCGTCTGTATGTGAAATGTCTTCCTGTCTACGCGCCAACCCAGCCGCAGAACCCTGCCTGTGGCTTTGAGCACTGTGTTACCAGGAATTCCGACGCCTGCTCTTCGTTCACTCGGGATTCATCCGTCACCTACTCGGAGACCGGCTTGGCGGGGCCTCTCAGGCACGCGCTCTTTCCAGGCGAGTCACTTGCGTCACTGTCAACTTCCCACTGTGGCTTTTCTAGATATTTGAGAATGTGTTTGCCTATATGCAATTTCATGAATTATTTCCGCCGAAATCGCAACAAAACAGCATCCTTGCGTGCATTTAAGGATATGTTTATATTAGTCGGGTAAATAAAAATTTCTTCCGTTTACCAACGCTTCGGAATGTATTACCCCATCCTTAGGGTAATCATACAGAACACTCATGGTACAATAAATTTTTACGGATTTTAAAATTCATATTTTATTGACCATCTAGCAATCATCTCTCCCTCCCGGTTCATTAGTGGACGGCTCCGACACATCAAAGGAAAGAAGTACCAATATTAGCTGCGTTTCATCGGATACATCGTCATAGAGGAATAAATATTAAGGAGACAGAGGTATCTACGTATGGAAGAGTTAAATTGAGTCTTGCGAGGTACCAGAACTCGAAGACCCCGAAAGGAAACGAACCACTGCCGTGAAATCGTAATGTATCTTCAGTTACCTCTGTAATAAATGCACCTAACAGCGGAGAACCAAAGGTTAAATATATGCAAATTGTGCAAGAGACAAGAGTGATTCAAAGTAGCAACGATTTTGGAAATGTCCAGAAATCGTACGTCTAAGACAAAGCCATAATCGTACGGTGACAAGATATGAATATATGATAGATTTTTTAAAGAATATTTCAAAGTATTTGTAGAATCGATGTCGGTCGTTAAGCTTTAGCAAACGCACATCGGAACTGATGAGTTTAGTCCAATAATCCAGGTTTATTGTCACATAAAATTAATTTGGGCGGAATTTTAATGAAAAAATGTTATGATCACGTAACTGTAGTAATAATCAAGTTATTGTGATCTCTCAAAATTTGAAGTAACAACGATTGAAAGTAATACTCAATGATGTCCAGCACCTCGGAGATTTTAGTTGTATTTCAAGTTTAAAAATATTATCCGGAATGAAAACAAATTTTATGGTTAACATTATTTGTATCTTGAAAGTGAAAATAAAAAAGACAGAAGAAAACAAATTTTACTTCCTCGTTGGCATGTTTGATTAAGTGCTTTTATCTTGTCAGGCGAGCTTCTCACAAAGAGGAAATGTTCAGTATACTCAAATTGGACCTTAATACCTCAGGAATATGTATGGGAATAGGAAACTGGGAACCGAAATTTGTTCCTGGTTCGTGAGGCTGTGTCAACACTTGGTGATTTTTGTTGGAGGTCCTTGACTAAGTACATTTCTCAATACTTAACGTGGGTTATTCCCAGCGCAATTGTGTACATATTTTTGTATTTGGTGTTCGTAAAGGCATCTGGATTTGACCCGTAAGGCTTAAGAATTCCTTACCAAAGTGGTCTTTTCTGCATTTAAAGTAGATGAAAAAAGATCAAAATAGTCATGCATCGATAAATGCCACGCGACGATATTCATAATGACTTCTGAATACATTAGTGTATTTACAGGAAGTTTAAAAAATTGATTGCGTTTTGCAGAAAGAACTGAAACACCTGGAATCTGCTCTTAATTGTTTCAATTGAATGCTCCGTTATCTGGTTATCCGTGGTGTGGTGGGCGCCCGCCTGTGGGAGCTCAGCTCACCGGTCGCGGGCGTTGGTCTCCGTGACACGCGCCGTCGGCGGCCTTAGCCCATCGCCCGCGGGCAGTTCCGCGCCTCCGCTTCCGCCACAATAGGAACTGTGGTGGCGCGCCGCCTTCAGCGGTGCAGAGATTTGTGAAGCGGAAGGGGAAATGAATGCGGATGAGAATTTCCTCTCAGCAAGGGCATGATGTTATTGGGTTATTAAAATAACAGTACATAGCCCATCTGTTCATCAACAGATATTATGACAGGCACGACAGTGAAAGGTGTTGTCGCCGTGCGGGCGCAGCGCGTGTCGAGCAGGCGGCGAGTCAAGGCTGCGCAGAAGGCGCAGAGCAGCGCCTTCGCCTGGGTCAGGAGCGGTGCGCGACCGCCCGTGCTCTCCCGCCTGGCGCTGGCGACATCTTTACCTCTCAGCTTGATGAGTGCTCCACGATATTAGTGCGGGGCAAGTACCCCGCTACACTCGCAGAGAAGAGTTTCATTTGAAAATCGGAATATAATGATTTTAGGCTTTCGTCAGTATTTCACAAAGAAAGCATGGGAATTGAAGAGCTTCATTCCAAAGGGGCGTATCTCAAAGAAATACAATTTTTCGGGCTGCGAGAGTACTCACATTCAGCCTCGTACAAAAGTTCTAGATTCAACGGTTTTTGGTCACTTTGGAATTAGAGAATTACGCATTTTTCAACACTATTTCTCAGCACCGTTAAGCATCTTAACAACATACTGATACGAAAGCTAGAAAATAAATGAAAATCGTCAGTGCCACTAAAATGGCCATTGGAAAATAAACGTCACATTGGGATTAAGCTCTTCAATTATGGATATTGCTAGCTCGCGGAAAAAGACAAATAATATTTCACGATAAAATGAAAGGGACTCTTCGACTTGTTAAATTCAATCTCAACGCTTAGTAATATTAAAAGAATTTGTATCCCTCACTACTGGCTGCCCATTCAGTGTTGAATCTACCACGAAGCAATTTGCAAATAAACTAGTGGTGCTACAGAATGGCACACTCTTTCCCGTATTACTTTTTATTTCCTGTAGTCTCGGATATTCCTCATACTCTTGCCAGCTGCCATCTATCGCCGCCCAGGGTACATTTTTTAAAAATGTTCTTAATTTTTCGGTTTTATAATAGTAGAACGGAAATATTATATTAGGAATATTAAAAAATCAGTAAAATCTCGTCCTAAATGGCAAATCTCTGAAAAATTTGGAGCTGATTTCAAAAACTGGCTTTTAAGAGCTACTGTAAATTAGAAATTTGAAGCTCTTTTTTACAGAAACTTTTTGATTTTTCCAACAACTTCATTTGAAGTCATTTTAAGTACTTTAACTCACAAATACAATAGCGTTTGCAAATTGCTAGAAATGTGATATCAACGGCGTGAGAGATCTTTCAAAATATTTACATTTGTGTAATTCTTTAAAAATTAAAAAAGAATGCACCGAAATGAACATTACGTCATATTAAACAATGCAATTAGCACTATCCGTTCGAAATGTTTAAAGAAAAATTTTGAGCCGTTTTTGAGAAAATGGCGTTTGAGCGTTTCTGAAGATGCGGAGTTTTGAGCCAATTTTCACAGAATACTATTGAGTTTTCGAGAAACTTATTTTGACATTATTTAAAGCACATGTACTCATCAATACAATCATGTGAAAATATTGTCGCCAATGTAAATATTAACAACGTGTGAGACAATTCAAAAACAAAATTTGTACTTTTTGGAAAAAAGAATTGAGCAATATGGCGTTTGTCATTTAGTGCATTTAGTACTATCCCTACCAAAAATTAAAGAAACATTTGCAGCCGTTTTAAGAAAATCTTGTTTTGTATTTTTTTGAAATTGCAAATATTGCACGCAATATTGTACGAAGACTGCTGAAATTTTAAGAAAATGTACGCGACCTTAATTAAAGAACTCATTAAGGACAACAAATTTTATATGAAGGAAAAACCTCTATCGTCGATTTTGTAGCTGTAGGAAGACGCCGAAAAAATTCAAACTTTTGCAATTATCGAAAATTCAGAGTTCACTGTTAAAATCGGACATATGCCACCTTTATAAGTGTATTTTACTCTATTGTTACAAGAAATTTAAAGAAAAAAATTGGATCTGTTTTTGAAAAAAATTTGAAAATGTCGGGGGACTTCATGTAAAGTACTCCAAATTTTGGAGTATGTTTTCCAAAATACCAAAGCTTCGACTCGAACCAGATCGACAGGGATTTCTTCAGTTTGGTAAAAATTCTACGTATTGCTTGGGCGCTAGTGGTGTTCACGGACGGACGGACGTTTTGAAAAAAACACCATTTCGGTATCAGGGGACCCAAAACGTGTATTTCCTTTTAATTCTCGAATCGATTTTCCGCGGCATAACATAACTTTTCCTTTACTACGTATATTACTCAGTATATATGTATGTATTGGGGGAGAGCAACAATTACTAATGCGGAAATTTCATATGGGTTGAAGTAACAGTTATTCCCTGAAATAAAAGATGAAATCGCTCGTCTTTCTATAATCACTATGCAAAAGAAGTTTCCGTTATAGACTTTTAACTTGGGTAACGAATTTGAGGTATATATGTCAGTGTATTTCTTCTACATACAAATGGTATTTCTCCGTTGAAAACAACTATTTTTCTCCTGTCGCATTGTTTTACTAAAAGCGTAACATTTATTAATATATTTTCAAAGTTCAGAATAAATTATTTTGCAAGATCCTTTGAAAATTTTAATATGATGCAAGAAATTTCTAAAATTGAAAATTGGAGAAAGATATCTGCTAATGAATATTTTTTCGTCTTAGCATTTGATTCGTTAATTGCTATTAGTATGTTAATTCATTTAATATTCAACTCTCGACTAAAATTGAAATTGTATTATCAACATTGTTATCGAAAATGCAAAATACATTGGAAAACGATATTCATTTAAGAGGTTTCATTCTTTATCACAGAAAGTGTGCTTACTTAAAACTTCATCCCTCCTGTTTATTGATCGTGTCTTGTTAGCGCGTTCAAGTCTTTTGCAACAGAGTGCAAATTCCTTTTCTGGGGTAGTTATCGTTTGAAATTAATCGTGCTACAACATTGCAAAGACATTCTCGCAATATCTGGTAAATTGTGTTATATGACCATTATATTGTAATTGATTTTCTACATTTATTTTACAAAGTAAAAAGTGATGCATTGAAATGTAAAAAGAGATCACGAGGGAGGTGTGTGAATATCGTAGTGAGTCGAGATTTTATATAGAAATTCACTGTTCTGTTTTCGAGAATAACTATACGATTGATTCAGTGGTACTTTCAGTTCAGGGGGCGGTGAGCTAACGTTTTCTAGGTGGGGGGGTTCCTTAAGGAGGTATCTCCTACCAGTGGGCACCCCAGCTCAGCCGGGCCATGCTATACTCTCCCGATCGGTCTCTAGGCATTTGTGGTAGTGTAGGGCACGTAACGGTGAAGTAAGGGGTGGAGGTATGTCAAGGAAGGGGAAGGAACGGTCGCGTGGTCTGTGGCTCGTTTCGTAGTGTACTGCTCGGGCATTCGCGTCGTATTGATCGGAAAAAGCACGTAAATTTAATGATTAGAGCCGCCGTCCTTTAGAATTCTATTCCAGATGGCGGCTGAACGCGACGTAGCCAACTAGCTAGTGTCAAAATCATCGGACTTGAACCTAGGACCTCCCGGTCAGAGGCACTGCGGTGACATCAGTTGATGACCTGAGCAACCTCTCCCGTACCGGGGCTGGTATTGGCGCGACTCGCTTCTATGCAAGATGAGATTAGTCTTTGATTTTCTCCGCCGCCTGCACACGCGATAGGCAAGGGAGAAGCATCCGCGCAGAAAAAGAGGCGTGGAACGAATCTTCGGCAAAGCGTCGTGTTCGTTCAAGCCACCTCGGTCAACCTGAATATTAACTATTTCTTCACGTTTCTCACTTTATTAGTTGTAGATCCATTTTGACTCCTGATTTATTCTCTTTCTTGTATGACACTGTGCTCCGTACCATGTCTACTTTTTCGCCCTTACTTCGTAAGAAGAGAAAGTGTTGAAATCGTGCACCCGAAAAAGGCGAATTTCATGCTTGGTGTACAAAAATCAGTTGACGGCTGACTGTTCTATTGACATGTTCACCGAACTCTCACTATTTGCAAAAATTGCAATAAGTTAACATTGCAGAAGTACAGTATTCAAAGTAGATGTTTTTTTGTCTTAAACAAAATCTCTTCTAAAAATCGGATCTTTAAACAATGACATATATATTTTTTTTTTAAAAAAAGTAATATTCACGTAATATCTGCTGGAAGTGAATGCAAAGTTTGAAAACATGTCAAAAAACGCTCCAAATTTGTTCTTTTTTTTCACGGATAGGTCAAAGAACACTTAAAATATTCGAGCAGGTCTGACTTTCGTTGAACTCTGAATTTTCGAATATTGCAAATTTAGAAATAATGGGAGAAATTGTGTACTGTTGTACCACTACTGGTTTCTAGTAAAAGAGTTCATCTCCTAGAATTGCTCTTGAGGCCCTGGCAGACAGATGGCAGTGACCTCTCGTGCGGAGACCGAAGGCGTCCGCGGGGCGCAGTCGGTCAGGGCGACCAGGGCGGTGCAATCGAGGTGTCCGCCAGGGGCGCCGCGGAGGGCTTCCTGGCAATATACAATTCAAGGTCTTCTCAGCGCTCCGAGAAATTATTTGCTGCAGTGTGTCTGTGCCAAATCGTTTATTAAAAATCGTAGTCCTTTTCCTTGTCGAATTTTCTCAAAAGTTAGATTTTTGTGCCTGTTCCAATTAGGATGTGAACTTACAAACATTTTACATTTTGCTGATGTTTCTAAGAGCATGTTTTTTTAATTGCGCGATTCAAATTCGTTCTCATTATTGTCAATGTGAAGATCCGGAGTTGAGACATGAAACCAGTAAACGTCCCCCTGGTCACCCGAGTGACGCGCGGCTATTCATAAGTGTCGTCGTCCCCATGCCAAGCAGCGCCTTTGTGCGTCAGTCACTCCCGCGAGGCGCGGCCGCGCGCGCCGTGTTTGCCAATGCATTTGCGCCGCAGTCTCCCTGACCCCCGAAGCGCAGACGCAACGGCTCCTTGGTGGGGGCCGAAACTGCACTGGAGTTGTCAGCTCTACTCAACATTGAATTAACTTGCCTTCTTCTCTATACTATTTTCTGAAAATGTAGTTAAATGTTTTTTTAATGCTGGTTAATATAGTAATTTAAAAAAATTAATATTGTTCCTACACATCGTTTATAGGCAGCAACGCCTGCACAGCTTTAAAAACGAATAATGAGTTACAATGGTTATTTTATAGTATTGTTGACAAACTATTATTAAAGAAATGTTCTCATATACCATTTACGAAGAGTGGAGAAAGTATTGTAATGCTGCAGCAAACAATGACGATTCGACAAAGAAAAAGTTTCGTGGGTACTTGATACCGAAAAAGTGAACACTTTTTGATCCTACATGTAGTATATTACTTCTTCTAACACCTTGCGTAGTCAGAATGTACGTTTTTATGTCCATGATTCAGAAAATATAATTTACAACGAATCGTCCGCCCGTCTGTGAACTGTGCCGTAAGTGGGATTTTTATCTGAATCGATATTCCTCGATCGACCTTCCTGGCGTTGCGGCCGCTTGAATTAGGAACGGAGACTTTGATTTTTGATGGTCCTTTACAAGAAGTCTAGAGCCATTGTGAACATTTTCTCAGAAATTACCAAAAAATGTTTCTTTAATTTTCTTTTTCGAATAGAGTAATGTACGGGTACGCGTAAAAATGGCTCAGAACCTATTTACGTTGAATTTTCTAAATTTTCGAAAATGCAAAAGTGTGAATTTTTTAAAGTATATTCCAACATCCACAGTACTGAATATATATATATATATATATATATATATATATATATATATATATATATATATTTGTAATAAGATTTGATCTTCAAAAATAGATATACAAGATCAGGTACATTTTTTTCCAAATATGAGTGGTTTTCACCTACTTCTGTAGGCAAAAACGGAGACTTTTAAAACTAGATTTTTTCTGAAACGCCTCTAAATTTGCCTTTTCACTTTTTTTTCATTGTCAGAAAGTGTGAAGTACGCTTGAAAAATGGTCCATGTCCAATATTCGTACTACTCTGTAAAAAAAATTGCAAAACTTACAAATAAAGCCAGAAATAATGTACTGTTTAGCCCCAATAGTTTAATAATGCTTTAGTTCTTAATACCTCATTTATTATGATTCATGCATTATTTCAAGCGAAAAGCAAATTTATCTTGTAATTTAATTTTTCTAGTTGTGCTAATATTGCAGCCCATGAATTGTATAAAAATATAGAGTCAATGTGAAAGTACTCTTCTAGATGGAAAATAAATTTCAAGTCTTTTCATACGTAGCCAAGTTAGTTTCATATGTGTAAATAGAAATTGAGGAAATAATTTCGCGGCATAATAAAAAGAAAATGTAATCAACAATAATATTAAAGAAAAAAGTTTCAGAAAATGAAACATTTGCGGTAGAATGTAGTCTCCATTTATACCACACATTATTTGTGACATTGTAGATTAATCGTGGTAGAGGGCGAATTCATTGGATTAGTTATATCATATCTAACTTGCACAGCCTTGTTCATTGGTTCATTGTCTTGATACAATTGAAATTTATGTGTATACCAATTTTTCTCCATTAACTTCAAAATGCTTTTTAAATGTCCACGCATAAACTCAATGTGCGGATTCATCGTACATTAATGAAGTGAAAATTGTCCGATCCTACCAGTGACTGAAACCCGTGACTGAAATAGTTTGACATGCTATCAAACTTTAGTAACAGGCGTCACAAGGTTCTATCTGCAATATTTTCGGCGAGTTTCAATCAGTCTAAACCCTGCATCCAATTCATATTGCATTTTTTCTCCTCTGTTTCTCATATTTTGTACCTTAATGTGCATTTAGAACGACCCTTATTTCTAGATACCGTATACGTAGTTATTTCTCCACAAATTGTTTGGTTTAATGTAGGATATACTTTAATATGTCTGGGGGTCTTTTGTCCTTCACATTCATTGAAAATTTCACAGTAGACTCTCCTTAATGAATTGATGACTTCAACGAAACATTTTCCTAATAACTTTCCCATTAAATATTCAGATGTGAAGTAATGGAGTCATACGAAAATGTTATCCCTAAAACTTTGATCTTCGTCTTCCTCTAAAGGTACTGAAGGACGCTGAAAAGTCCTAAGGATTTTTTTTGGGGGGAGGGATACACGTATTTTGTCAAAATTCTTTTCGTTTCAATTTATTTGTTCGTTTTAATGATTATTATTTTACATGTATAAAATTATTTTATTTATTCATAATTTTGATTAATTAACTTACCTGTAAACAAAAGAGGAAAATATAAATATTTAATATTCAGATATGACTTAGTCATTTGAAAAATTGCTCACTCAAAGAGTATTAGGAAATAGATTTTAGGTTACGTTTGATAATATTAAATAAATGCCCTGTTCTCAGTAAATTCGTACTTGCTCGTAACAGCGCACACGTTTCTACCAAGCTACAGAAATATTGAACGTGTATCTATTGCTGAGTGTTAAATACTGGCTAAGCGTATTCCGAGGATGTTTGTGATGCGGCACCCGTGCGCGGTGAGTCTGGGAGCCGTGGATTCGCGGTGAGGTTCGCCTTGGCGCGTGGACACCGGTGGCGCTCCACGTGATCGGAGGAGGTCGTCCCGTGGCCGAGCGTAGTAGTGGTAGTACTCTAAAGCCATAACAAATTAACCAGCGATACACACGACCCACGTGAAAGAACAAGTGTTGACGTCAGTGAAGCTGTGGAGGAAGGTCACCAAGACATCGGGCCCCAGTCCAAGTTTCTGTTCTTTAGGAAATCTTGAATGACACGGAAAGGACATTCTATTGCGTTTCCGCCGTCTAGAAATTGATAGTAGATGAAAATAAGAAATTAAGGTCATAAAAGGAAGGCCGTGGGCCAGGATCTCTGCAATAGTTTCCTAATATTTTACATCGTCTAGCATCGAAAAGAAATGTTAACAATTTATTTGTATTCCACTCACATTCACATATGATGTTACCTCTCTCTCCCCCCTCTCTCTCTCTCTGTCTCTCTCTGAGGTTTCAATGGCAATTGTGACTTCAGTGGGAAACCTTGAAATTGCAATGCAACATTTTCTTCTTCTTTCCACCTCATTTCACTTGTTCTGCCATAGTGAGAATATATTTGCTCTTAAAATTCATTTTTAATACCAGAATACCTTTTTCATCTATAATACTAATTTCCAAAACGCTCAAAAATTGACAGAAACAACAATATTATTGATGATTTAGCCTCCGGCTATGAGAGAGGTATCTAAGCATTCATTAGATAGTGAAGAATTCGGGAAAATCCAAAAACAATTAGTTTCAATTTTGACTGGAAATTAATTTGTTTAACTGAAACTTGCAAATAAAAAGGGTGTACTCTACGTATCCTCAAACTGCGCGTGCCGACTGAGTCCTCATCCTCAGTGCGTCCCTGTTTACGACACAGTTGACGTCATGCGACAGCAAGGCTCCAAGGAAGATACTGCCCGTCGTTTTTTTTTCATATTTTCTATTTACATTATGCGTTATGGGGCATTCACTTTTTATTTGGATTTTTTCCAAATAGAAGAAACCTGTGTCCATTTGGATCAAGTCGAAGCTTTGAGATTTTGAAAAACTTTTTTTTTAAATTTGGGGGTACTTTAAATGAAGCCCTCCGGAGATTTTAATTTTTTTTTTTAAAAAACTATTCCTTTTTTTAATTTCTTGTAAAATATCAGAAAACAAGATTTTGTCAAAAACGAGTCGAAATTTTTTCTTCAAACATTTCCAACATATAATGCTAATTACACTGTTTAAGGTGACATTAATTTTGCTGTATTTATTTGTTTTTTCAAAAATTACACATCTTTTTTTAATCTCTCACGCCTTTGATATTCACATTTCCAGCGATTTGTAAACACTATTGCATTTATGTCTGGAAGTGCTTGAAATGATATCACATGAAGTTTTTCGAAAACTCTATAGTTTTCTCTGAAAAGAGATTCAAATTTCGAATTTCCAGTAGCGCTTAAATGCCATTTTCGTAAAAAGGCTGCAAATTTTTGAAACAAAATTGCCTTTTAAGACTAGGTTTTACTGTTCTTTAATATTTTTAAAATATTTCCGTTACACTGATAGAATGCCAGCAAAAGAAGAAAATTTCAAGAAAAATGTACTTAGGGCGACGAGCTGGCAAGAGTATGTGGCAAGTCCGAATAGCTAGCCGAGACTAATGGAAATAGAAAACTAATATGGGAAATTCTGTACCACTATTTTATATTCTTCGTATGTAAAGAACTGTTGAATTGTGTATCCGTATATACTAAAATATGTTATTGCAATATCGTAAGACTGTTTTTGTTAAAATATTTAATTTGTTGCCGTGTTATAAGAGTGTTTTATATGTAGTTCTTGAGTAGTGTGCTTGCTACGTTTCGGAAAATAATTTTGTGTGGGTTTGTTGAGCCTTTTTGTTGCTACAAACCACTAGTTTTCTTTCATTCCCTGTATGCACACCTTTTCTAGAGGGAAGGGGTCTCGGAGGGTGCAAAGTTGCAGCTTCAGAGAGGGGAGTGGACGTGCACTCATTCGTGCGCCTCGCTGGACGTGAGCACGTGCACGTAGCGCACCGGTCCAAGAGCTTTCTCGGTCTGCGAAGGCGCGTGCACTGCATTGCCACGGACACTGACAGCGCCGCCCGAGAAAACCGCGAAACCGCATGCGATGAGGATGTTTCTGACTGGACCGTTCAGTTCGAAGGGCGCAAGCGGTGCAGTGGATATTTCTTCCTTTTTTAGTCCTGTCAATTAGATTTCACAGATAATGGAGTAATACTCTTCCCGTAAAATGTTTACTCAGGAAACTATTTGCTCTGATACTAGAGAGAGTTTTGCTATAAAGAAATATTAAAGTAAAAGTAATATATGAAAGTAAAAGTAAATATAGTGTATATTTAATTTCTTCTGTACATCTTCACCCTATATACCTCAGACATTATTTGCAGAAATGTAAAAGAATAACTTCATTCCACCTCTATAGTTCTTTGTAATATTAGCTAAGAATTTAAATGTTGCCAGAAGTTTAATTTTTACGAAATCATTAGAATATTCGCTGTTGAAACGTTGTAAGTATTAAAAACCTGCGACTAATAAAATGTCGGAAACGTCACTTATAATTAAGAAATTGATTTAATGGCTCTTAAGTAACATATAAAAGTCCAATTGCATTTGGGATTGGAGATTAAACTTAATTATTTAACGTGTTCAGCGGGTACAAACTGTGTCAGGGCGAAGATTGTAAAACTAATAGTATTTTACTATTTTTAGATTATATTAACGTATTTTAAGTTGTATTCATTATTATTATTATTATTATTATTATTATTATTATTATTATTATTATTATTATTATTATTATTTTCATTATTATTATTATTATTATTATTATTATTATTATTATTATTATTGTTATTATTTTCTTCTCTTAATTTCCATTTTCTTCTATGTTATGTGAAACGTGTATCTATGTAGGTTTGTACCGCATGGAAAATAGAAGAAAATTTAATCATATTCTTGGAAATTATTTTATCAGCCAAGATTATAACTGAATGTAGCTTCAATCAGTGCACGTTTTCTTTGAGCTCTTCTTTTTATGTGACAGCAATAGGGCCGTGAAGTGTGGGTTGTTATTTTGTTAGCAGTATGTTAAAATTAAGTCTGTATATCGATGTAAATAAGTCTACTTTTTTCAATCCTGTTTTAAAATTTTGAACATACATAATTAATCAGGTGCTACACTTCAAAATGATATAAACAATATTAGTATAATGGAATATCAATATTACTTATTGTAAATATCATTTCCAATTGTGTAGTTAAGAAGACGGAATCCGAAACGTGATGTATTTCTCCATTTTATAAATTTAACAAAAAATCATTTGAATATAATTATGAAATAAATTTCATGGCGGAATTTTAATAATATTTAATTATGGTTGTTCAAAAGTAAAAGTAACTGTTCAGAAAGTATATAAATCAAGAGAGATAACCAAAATAAAAATTTCTGTCTTATTAAATAAGTCTTCTATTACATGGTAGCCAATATTTTTCTTTCCAAACGAAGTTCCAAATTTCTTCTTCAAACTTTCCGAACGAATAGTGCTAATTGCAAGCTTTAACAGTGACATCAAGTCCATTTCGATTTTCTCTCTCTTTTTGTTTTTTGAAATTACAGAAATGTAATTTTTTTAAAGGTCTCTCACGCCGCTAATATGCACATTTGAAACAATTTGTAAACACTATTGTATTTGTGAGATGAGGTGCTTCAAATGGCTTGTCATCAAGTTTCTCTAAAATTTTTCGTGAAAAAGATGTTGAAATTTCGAATTTACAGTATCGCGTAAGTGCCGTTTTCTTAATAACGGCTCAATATTTTTCAAAGGATATTGTCATTTAGGAGGGGGTTTTACTTTTCTTTAATAGTCTTTAAATAATATGTTCTTTCTACTATTAGGAAACCGAAAAATAAAGAAATTTTCAAAAAAATGAACTTTGATCAGCGATAAACTTTGCAGCTGGCAAGAATATGTGGTCATTACGTATAGCTAGCTGAGACCAGACATTCCCGTATTAGCTTTCTATTTCCTTTGGTATCGGCTAGCTCTTGCCTGCTGTCCTATATCGCCGAAAATGACGTTTAAGCGCTAAAGTAAATTCGAATTGTGAAGCACTTTTTGACAGAATTTTTTTGAGTGTTTGAAAAACTTCAATAGAACATTTAAGCACATTAACTAACAAGTACAGTAGTGTTCATAACTTGCTGGAAATGTCGGTATTACCGGTGTGAGAGATCTTTCAAAATATTTGTGTTATTTTTGAAAAAAAAAAACGGAATGAACTTTACGTCATATAAAAGAGTGCAATTAGCACTGACCGTTCGAAGTGTTTGTAGGAAAAATTGAAACCGTTTTTGTGAAAATAGCGTTTGAGCATTTCTGAAAAAGCGCAAATTTGAGCTAGTTTTCAAAGAAAATGATTCAGTTTTCGAGAAGCTTTATATTACATTATTTAAAGCATGTGTACTTATAAATATAATAATGTGCACGAATTTAGTTGCGGTTATGAAATACTATTTATACCACAATTTCTCTCTAATTTGAAATCGTTGAACATGCAAAAAATTAGCAGAATGCGAGAAACTAAAATAATTCATAAATAAAACGGTATTGTTAGCGTTGGAAAACAAATAGATCGAAAAATATATAATAGTAATATAACACTATGGTATTGTAATATTCTACAAAAAAAATTAAAATAGTCGTTTGTATTGCCGCGAATAAAAGCAGCTGTCATTGTCGCCTTTTGTTAGCTGTACGGCGTTAAAAGAATGGGTAACAACAACCAACAATGACCGCTCATCTATTCATTTTCACATTTAACACGCACATTTAAAGGACACAATTAAAATTATATAACACAAATTTAATATTAATAATGAAATATGAAATAATATGCGAATCCTAAGTTACGTAGCATCCAACTGCGTGAATTAGCGTAAAGTAAAATGGGGGGACTGAATGCTAGCAATCTCTATTTCATATTTATTTCAAATAGGTTTTAAATAATTTCTAAAAGAGTAATTTGTAAAGTATAACAAAAGCTCCACTGTAAGAATCGAACAAAGAAATATTAAATATAAAATAATATACACATTTTAACTTACGTAGCATTCAACTGCCTCAAAACACTTCTACAATTACTATCAAGAAGCGCAGGATTTTGAGAAGGTGAGCCTAACTTTTACTCCAAATAACTCCAAAAATACTTATAGTTTCGAAAAATTCAACATGACCTTATTTTAAAATATGTTTGTGATGAAAACATTTCATTTTAAAATATGTTTGTGATGAACACATTTCATTTTAAAAAAATGTATCTTCATTAAAGTTGTAATTTTTTCAATTTTAGAAAAATCAGTGTTCAATCAACATGAGACATACACCATTTTCTTAAACGTCCTTCAGACTATTCACCAACAAAATTTCATCAAAAACGTTGGCGTCGTTTTGGAGAAAAATATGTTGAAACGAAAATTAAAAATTGACTGTATTTCTCGCAAAATTACCCCAAAAATACTCAAATTTTCGAAAAATTGTTCACAACATGAGACCTGCACCATTCTCTTAAACGTTTTTCAGGAGACTGTCCTGTGAAAAAAATAATACAAATCAATGGAACCATTTTTTTGAAAATTTTGAAAATGTCCGAGGAGCTTCATATAAAGTACGTCCGAAATTAAAAACTCTATTTTAAATTCAAGGGTGAGCGACATCAGCCAGAACGATTATGGAATATCAATTTTGGAGAAAATTGGCTGAACGGTTTAACAGCTAACAATGCTCACAGACAGATGGAGACGCGTTTTGCGGTCAATCGAATTTTCGGTATCAAGGACCCCCAAAACAGGGATACTGACTACAACACGTGTAAGAAATTTTTTGCCTTAAATTTATCAAGTGGATTTATCCACTTTTTCCTTACCAGGACCTGAAATAAAGAGTTTTCTGTCGAAAATTCTTAGTTTCTTCTCGCAGCATTACATAACCTCCTTCTTAAGCGCGCGAAAGTAAAATTGGAGCTATTTTGAAAATTGCCCTTAGCCACGTCATTCATAACCCTCTAGTGAACAAATTAAATGATCAATTTGAAATTCCAGGGGCCGCGACATCGCTCAAATTGACTGATGACAAATTATTCTTATTCTCACATTTTTCTAATCTTGGAGTATCGCGTGTTCCAGCTAGTGTGTGATTTGTGCTTATCGCTTTTCGTTTCTATAAATTCATAAAGTCAATCAATAATTATTTCTCAAATATATTTTACATGATTTATTTCGTTAAATGTGAGATTGATATTGAATTTGTTTTGAGACGTGTGTTTTACTTATTTGATAATACGAAACAAAGAAAAAGTTTTCCACAAGAGCTTAAATTAGACTTTTCGTTGCACAAGATAATAAATAAACCTATGCTGTGGAATGTTTGTGGATTTCTGATTCCCGCACATTCGGATTCAAGCAGTTTCTACAACCCCGATATTTGATATGGGCGAATATTTCATATCGCGCCCAAACAAATCTTGTGAAGTCCAATATAATCGAATTAACTAGCTTAAGAGAGAATTATTTTATGCTTTTTTATTAAAATATATTAAGAAATCGGTATTAGACAAACGACTTCACGAAGTGGTTATCGTACTTCCTTGCACATGTGTGTGCGCGTGCGCGCTTGTGGGTGTGGAAGGAAGATTTTTTTCGTGTTGGCCAAAGATTTCATTCTTTGTAAATTATGCCTCAACCAAGATATCTTAAATAAAATGTAAAGGTATTATTATTATTATTATTATTATTATTATTATTATTACTATTACTAATACAGAATGTTTCGACGCGTTTCTTATTCTAGAAATACTTCCAATTATATTCTACTACCCAGCAGGAAAAGGGAAGAAAAAGATTATTTTCTGAGTAAGGAGTTCAATTTCTGCGTTAGAGTTAAACCTGCTTTCCATTTCAAAACGCTATTTGACTTTTTTCCTGTCGAAGAGGAAACCCTGAAACGTGACTACTTTAACTTTAACTCCAACGAGTTATGTTATAAAATGTATAGAAACATACCTGTTGCCAACGACCGCTGTCAGAAGAAATGTCAGAATGTGCGGCTTCCATTCCACATGACGGTGAATTGCTTCCGCAGAATTTCGGACGACTCTCAGGTGTAACTTTCGGCTAAAAACACACCGAACGGCCTATCCTCTCGCACAAGAGCAGGCTGCGCGTTCTCTGCTGGAAGCTCTTCCCGCGAGGCCGCAGTGGAACGAGGCCTGTGGACCGCGAGCTTTTGTAGACGCCGCCTGGAGGCGGAAGAGCGCAGCCGCCGGCCAATGAAGGAATGGAACAGAGGCCTCGCGCCCCAAAAAGTCCCTGCTTTGTTCTCTTGGCCCCTGTCGCAGACATTTCCTGACAACGATAATTATCAGAATGTGATGCAGTGATATTTTCTGACATGACCTCACGAAACTCCAGACATGATTCATGAACATTATGCGGTTTGTTTGGAAACGAACAAATTCCCTTCCGAGTAATCGAAATCTTGTGAAAATATTCATGTGCTTGAAGTTAACAATAGGAAAATGTCTGAAGTCTTGCGAAAAGTTGCGTATATTAGAACTACCTTAATAAAATATTTTGTAATGATGTGTTTAAGTCGTAGATCCTTCAGTTGTTGAGCGCTTCCTTTCAGCTGCGGAAGTTGCTCACCCAGGATCAGTCCTTGTGAGCGAATAAAGTAAAATCGCAATTAGGTGATCACTAACTTTCTGACGCCAATATTTCGAAATTTACTGCGAGTCACTAGCGCAGCTACCGAGCGAAATAACGCCACCAATGAAATGCAAGTGGCCCTGATCGCGAAGAGAATTCCAAGTGTAGCATCACGAGCTAAGAGTTCTTGGCGAACTCGCTTTCTAATGTTATGTTCAAGTACTGTAACCGAAAGCCACACATTGTCAAATTTCGTGGTCGACTCTAACTACTATTGGAATATTTGATTGCTTGGCCCGAAAATCGAAATGTGAATTGCCGAATTTTGATGTTGCCACCACCCGCTACCCCGTCTTCACCCCAATAAAAATATGTCTCTGTGCGTTCCGAGTCCAGTGAATTACCGGTGCGTCCAAACTATGGCCAAATGTCGCTTTGTCAATGAAAGACGTAATTTTCCCCGTCATTATTTCTTCGCAACGGCTACAAAAAATCAACGTCGATCCCAACCCAATCACAATGGATAAAGCAGATGATGCGAGGGTGTTTTACAATGCATATCGCCACCCTGTCCTTCGTGCGGGTTCGCTGGAAGATCCAATCCTGCGCCTTTGTGAGCGACTCAGTATTCTTGCTGCACATCTTCAGGAAGGCTTTTCGTTATTTCCATATAAACATTAGAAACGCGCAAGTGGTGTGACTAAGGTGTCAGGTCCATGAACAGATCTAATACTCTGAAGGTGCAATGTAACAGGAGTCTATTGTGCAGTAGTCTAGTGTCAGAAGGTCCAATAAGAGAAGAGACCTGAAATTAGGTCCGATTGCGCAGATGTAATTGGTATTCAGGAAACCTAATAGGTATACACCAAAGAACTAATATGTATGCACTGGAGGTCAAATAGGAATATCAGATTCAATTTCAGGTTTCAGAAAATGATCATTTCTCATCATACCTCCATGTGGAAACATTTGAACATGTAAACCGAGATCAAAGACCTGATCATTCAGATGTTGAGAGGATGTGTACGAGAACACCAGTCAATTAAGGCCTACCAAATCAATCGATGGCAAAAGGGAGACTGATTGCAAATTACCAAAATTATAAAGATCGTGGACTTATCGACGTATACCTGCGGTTTTTGAGTGGGAGGTTAAAATTCCAAGATCCATCAGTAAAAGTAATATTTCATCGCCTTAATTTATTATGTACGTTAGGTAATTTGTGAAATAAAGCATATCACTCCGTATTGTGATAATGTGGATAACGTATTTGTGTTAAACCAAAATGGATTAGAAATTCATGTCTGCTGGATCAAATTTCATTATGCATTTTGACATTTGTGCAAAATATTAACCTTTTGACATTTGTAATAATTGGTCTGAATTGTGTAATGGAGATAGGACTAAAACTTTTTATCTACGAAAATAAACTATTTATTTACTAACCATACTTCATTACATACACATACTCAAAAAACCAACTAAATAAATGAATTAAAAGTTTTGGTAAAAGAAACCAGGCATTGTACACTGGACATCTACGCATATAAATACTTAATAAATATATACAAATAATTGATATGGTGAAGAGCTCAGCTAACATTCTTGGAAGACTACTGCTTTTACAAAAAATATTATCTTTATTACACAATCTTCCTGAGATATGGTAACAGGATTCTCATCCTGAAGTCAATTGCAGAAAGATTGTCGGAAGTAGCTCTCACTATCGCTGTGACATCTTCTGTATCTTCCAGTCTCTACTATAAAGAAAAGTATGTTTTGTCAAATAAATGTGGTTAGTCACTGAATGATACAAATGATTGTTTGATTTTTCCTAAAACAATTTTCGAGGTAAACGTTTATACTCGTAGCTTAACTAACACTCGTATTTTGTCGAATCCATTAACTGTCGGTAGCTGCTAACGCTCAGGCGCCGGTGGGCATGGGCTTGAGGGAGGCCATGGAGGCGGTCCAGCCGGCCACCGACTCGCTGACGGTGAGGCGGCGCTTGCGCTGCGGGGGCGGCCGCCCGGCCATGCGCCGCTGGATGTCTGCGAGCGTGCGGCCGCGCGTCTCGGGCACGCACGCCCACACGAACACGAGGGCGCCCACGCACACGGCGCAGAAGCCCCAGAAGGCCGCGTGGCTGCCCACGCCCTCCACCACGTCCGCGAACATCTTCGTCACCACGAACGTGCACGACCAGTTGACGGCCGTGGCCAGCGACGCCGCCGGCCCGCGGATGTCCGCTGCAACAGCAATTAGGTCCCTTTGCAACGTACGCAGGTGCTAATCTGCAATGACATTTTACCTTAGATCGTATTCATTCATATTCAACTGGTGCGGAAGGCTTCGAAAACAAAAAGAGTGGAATGATATGAAGATAAGTGTGACTATTGTGAATTTTGAAATACTTTATTTCCACTTATGACATAGTAGCTCAGTTTTTGAAATTATTTCTGAAAATTCAAATAAAACGCAAGATAGCTTTACGATTCCATTCTCACACCCCTGCAATTTATTATTCTGAAATGTCACTCGAGCTACAAATTGAGAACTTTTTATTATTATTATTATTATTATTATTATTATTATTATTATTATTATTATTATTATTATTTATGCACATAAAGACGGCATTTAATCTGTGTGTGTAGAATTCCTTAGCATTGTCTTCAATTAAAACGAAAGACACTTACGCTTTGCATTCAAAAACAGTTGTGAATGTTATTGTTACGAATCAAAGAGCCTGCTGTCTTAAAACATGCTGTTTCGTATCCTTAATTCTCCATAATCATATACATATTCAAGTCTTTGTTCTTTGGTTATTATTATAATCTTTTATTTTTGCTGATTTTTGAGAAACTTAAATTCGCATCACCAACTGTAGGAGTACAACTTTGAATTGTAAGGACGTTTTAGAGGTCCATTTGGAAAACTTTATTACTTTTATAACCCTTCATGTCACGTGCAACATGAAACCTATCTCAAGAAATTGTGTAGTTTCGATGATGTTCCTATTGCCTCTAAAACGTGTACGTGCAGTAAAACAATTCCGAAAAGGGCCAAATCATCCACGAAGGCGAGTTGTGTAGGGCGCCTACTCGAGCGGTGTTGAGACGCGGCGCGGCGCGCGGTTGGCGACGGCTTCGGCCGAGCGCCGCCCGCTCGACACAACGCGCCTCACAGGCTGCGCTAGAAATGCTCTCCGCGCACTTGTTCATATTTAGAGCTCTGAAAAACATGTTGAATTTCTCATTTATTTAAATATTGTTTTGTTTTTAAAATTTATTGCAATAATTTGTTTTTGAAGCTTTGTTTTTGTGTATCTAATCTTTCAACAAACTCCACAAATTACCATCACAGGACGACCGAAGACCTGACTATTTACGTTCTGTATCCTGATATGGAACTTTCTTGCATGGCGATTTTTTGATAGAACAGTCAAAGCAAAAGTCTGTTTTATGTGAATCGCTGAGAACTGCATTCTGTATCTCCAAACTCAACAAATCCTTTTTAGTTATTTGTTATCTGTGACGGAGGTAGAGGAAGTGTTGATTGTCAGAATGATCGTATGCGAACAGTCCACGCTTCGCGTCACGGAAACGCACGGATCCACAAAGCCGAAGATAACTTTAATATTAATTATGATTCTTCGCACCTAAGACTTTTCGGCCATGCCCATTGGGTGATGGCCGATTCGATGACATCATTTGAATGATGAAACAGTAAAAAGAGATGCGAAGGAAACAGGAGGACTCAGGAAAAATACCGGGAACCCATTTATCCTTTACAAATTCTGCATAGGTGTTCCAAGATCAAACCCTGGATACCCAGAGGTAAGAGCTGAGCGGGGGGATCACTTCACTAAGGGATGTTCGCCCGGGTGATATCTGCTATATTGTGGTCTCGTTTTTTAAGACAGTTCAAACTCCGAGAAACCTCGCCAAAAGAATATCTAGTAGCCAGCCAATGTGATTCCTAATATTGGGTGGTATGAATAAAAGTAAGCAAGTACTCTTTGCTCCGAGTTTCCGAGATCTTACTCAGTTTCGTATGAATAAAGTGGGTAAGCAATTGCTCAGTCTCTGAGTACTTGCTTCAACTCTGAGCGTACTCTCAACTGGCGAGCAAATGCTCAGAATTGGTATGAATAAAGTTAAGCGTTTACTCTCTAGAGTGAGCACTTGCTCCAAAATTTCGGAGGGACCTTAGTAGCAGACTCACGTTTGAAAAGTAAGGTTAAATTGGCCGATTTTTTACCGTGTGTTGATATGCATATGTAGCGGACTAAAGAAATGCAAGATTAGGCGAAATTCTCGTGATGTAGACTATTAGAATCTTTGCCGAATCGAAAAGTACAATGCATGGTTGGTAGGATTTTTATCGGCGTTTGCTTTCAGGCGCGTATTCAATTTTTCGGGGTACTGTTTTTTGAAACTTTGTAGTTTCGTTTCGGCCACAGCGTACTTCCGAAAGCTGGCTCTTTTCAAAAATAATTTTATATTCACTTAGCATTTCGGTAAAAATTAGCTGAGCCACTAGCGCCTGTTTTTCGTTACTGCTATTCATATTCGAATTTAAAGAATGAGACAACTATTGCTCTTTATTCCGCACAAATGTGCGCGACGCGCGTAACGTATGTAACCTCTTTGTTGCTCAAGAACCCAATTTTTAAAACTCTTAGCCTGCACTATCACTTGTTCACAACGAGCAAATGCTCGCGAGACATGAGTAAGTTCTTCGGAGACATACGAAGTTTTTATTCATACGAAATGGAGCTTCTGCTCAGTGCCGCGGAGTAGACTCACTTTGCTCCGGAGCAGGTACTCATGAGCAAGTGCTCATTTTTATTCATATGACCCATTATCTCAGGATGTGAGAATCATTCTACAGATCACTGGCTTCTGCGAATTTTCTATTATGTTTAAAATAGTGCGTGGCCGCCAAAGTGGGCAGCGCAATGTTCGTGTTGGGATTTGTAGTACAGTTACGAAACATGAGCTAATACATTGTCCTGGCACATCAGCGTATTGCGTTTTTACTCCCAACAAAAGTCTAGACGTCATTCAAGGCGAATATTCGCGATCGTATTGCGCTATCTGCAATCCGAGATGGAGTGCCGAAGGAAGTTTTAAATGTCAGTAACGCGCTTCATTTACAGGTGATATAAAAAGAGGGATAAACACCAATCGAGCGATGTCATTATAAGTTCACGTAAGAGATGTATCGTCTTTTAGCATATTTGCCACAGTATTATAACATTCAACGTACTTGCCCCGCCTTGCGAGATGTCGAAAAAACTCTCAATGTGAAGAGACGAAGACGCAAAAACTGGATCACAGTTAAACCTAGTTAGTTGTGTAGTAATATACAATTAATAGTTAATTGATTCAAATCTGAGCAGTCGTTCTAGAGATATATGAAAACACATTTCACATTACACTCGCTTATACTTACACTTCATATAAATTTTGTTTCCAACTCCGACTCTCAAAGTGTCCTAATAACAATTTACTTTGGCTATAATCTTCGTATGTTTCAAAAATCATTAAAATTTGTTGAGACATCTAGGAGGAGTTCGCCGTCAAACATCATTACTATCATTTATACGCGCATGATTTGGGAGCTGTTATCACGAGCATACGTTTCTTCGTGATTTTCGATCATCCCCATTGTTATAATTCTCACGTTGCACGGCTCACATTGTTATAATTCTCACTCTATAGTTGAGATTCTACCACTTGAACTATTCCTTCCAGTTTGCGAAAGGAAATATTGTATCTCAAGTGAACTGAATGTTTTCCAACCTCACCGGTCGGCCTAGCGTTTGGTGGACGGGGGTCGCGGGGTCGTTAAGGTCGGCCTTGGATCGCCCACTCCCGCAGGCGATGCCCTCTCAGCAGGCCTCCTGCCGTTGCACAACACGTCGCTCTGATGTAGGGGGACACGCTCGCTGGCCTCCGCATAAGGATAGGCGCTTACTGCCTTAAGGCCCTTCCTCCCGACGAAGCCCCGCTGAGAAACTCAGAAGGACTAATGCCCGATCACGTCTACAGAGAAGATTTGGATCGAGCCTCACCACCGCTGCGGTGAAACGAATTGCACGCTCATTGCATGCGGTGTTTCAAACACGATGACCTCTACTACTCATAGCTGCAGTAGATGTTCCTAGACGAAATAAAGTTTTTACCCAAAGCGCAGACAAGTACCTACTTGATTTCATTACTGTACTTACGGAAAACATAGTTGCCACATTTACCACACTTACTCAAAGTAGCTTGTGTAAAATATCATGCAAGTAATAGCATATACCATGTTTCATTGTAGCGATTCTCAAGCTTTTTTGTGGTGTGAAACGGATAAAGTCTCGAGTGGGGGGGGGGAGAGGGAGAGCCCGCAAGATATTGCTCAACTTCATACTTCCACACTAAAATCCAATACTTGTCCGCATTTTATCAACGGCAAAATAGTTCGTGAGAAGAGTGAATATCCACTCTATTCTCATCAAGCAATTCATTCAGTCTCGAAAGGTAAGGATTTGTAATACTACGAGAAATTAGTTCGCGGTGTTTGGGAATAATATATCAGTTTGAACATGCGGGGAAGTGAATGGGCTAAAACTAGTGGTAATGTAGTAACATGATGTGATATTAAATAATGATGTATTTTGAATTTATGTCGCATATTCGATGCAGTGTTGCCGTCAGTCCTGTAAGCAGTTGTTTTGTTATTCACCCGCAAGTTGTTACCTTTGTGATTAGGCAGCTTTTGAAGCTGCGTCTCGATTGAACGAAAGTTTGAAAAGTTATCTTTTTCTGGTATTTGGAATATAAATGAGGTAGAAAATATCGCACGCTGGCAATGAAAAGATATTCCAGAGATGTAAGGTGCATAAAAAATTGCTCAATCTGATTTTACGCTTTTGTTTAAAACCATAACCTTTTAACTTAACTGTGTTGTGAAATCGTGTATAAAACTGTAGGATTTTTTTTTCTTTCCTGTCGCAATTATTTTCAGTACATTCCAACTAGAATAACTGTGTATTTCAGTTTGATTAATTGTGTAGTTGCGAGGCGCAGGAAGTTAATTTGTTTTCGTGCACCGTGTCCCGCGCAGCGGATCGGCATGGGAGTTACGGGTTGCCACTTCAAAAACCCTTAACAAGGAGTTAGGAAAGCACGCTGGCTCTCCTGCTTTGCTGAGCGGCTGTGAATACATTTGCCTATCAGCCTGACGAGCCTGCGCATTCATTTTCCACACCTCTCTCCCTTTTCCATCTTCACTTCCAGATCTGCTACTTGACTATCAAATTCCTCATCCTGGCAGGACGATATATCATGAGTAAAACTTTTCATTTTTTCTTCCTATTCAATCTTTATTTGAACATCTTGAATGGAAGCTGAATGCTCGCGTAATTTTTACACCTCTAGGAGTCCTACACACCTGAGATTTTGTAGCGCCTTTACCCAAAATCTTAACAATACTTATTTTTATTTTGAAATTTAAAACGCTTTATGTGTTTTGTTTGTTTATTCTTCTTTGCTTCATTGAAATACTTCAGCCTTTAAGTTGGTGATTTAATCAATGTCAATATAAAAAATCTTTCCTGTCCAACAACGATGTTTTACGAAAACAATTTTTATAACATATTAGAACGATTCCCGCAATCGTGAGGCTAATACACTGTATCCATGTTAATAATGTTGATGTTAATAATGAAATAAAATTATGTAATATTGATTTTTCACTCAGTTCAAACTTCAATAGTATTTATAAATTTTATTTTTCAATTTACTAAATGTTCATGATGACTTCATCAATACTATAATAACGATACCTGCACGAGAACCTTCAAGTATGTTTAGCACAATATATTCGGATATGTGTTTTGTTGTTATGTGCATTTTCAATATAAAAAATCGTAAATTAAAAGTGTTTCTTTTTTTTTTTTTCATAGTTGTGAAACCGTTTTTCCTGGTTATTATTTTCCTACAAGGGGAGTAACTAATATCCATCGAGCAATGTTATGCCCTGATGCTTTCAACGCCACGAGTTATAGCTTCATGACGCAAACATCTTAGATTGGTCGTCACTAAAAATTAATTCTCCTTCCTCAGAAAGGTCACATTAAAGCATTTCGTCGTAAATACTGAGGCTTCTACCAATGGATTACATAATTTTTGCCTAGCATGATATCTGGTGAGTGTCTACCTACGTATATCGCGTGAGTTGCTGAATATCTCTCTTAAATTGTTGATACAATGTAAATAAGAGACTTATTAAAAGCAGTTGCCTTTTAAAATTTATCGGCATTTATGAAACCAAGAATTGAGAGATCTAGAACTATATTATTCATAATTTGTTCCCTCGTGCAGAGAAGGATACGTTTCTGTCACATTGATTTTGTTGTGGTCTTGGTCTCAGTTTATTCAATATGTAAATCAAGTTGATAGATACCCCCATAACGAGACCTCAGTAATTTATTTACGTAAATTATGCTAGTAAGGACATTTTAATGTCACTGGAAAGAACTATATTATTGATTTCTCAATCACTCGTATCGTAATGTAAATGACGTATTGATTATATCACATGATGAAAATTGATATTAAACAAGATGGAAATGCCTAATTGACTTACGGCATTAGGTGATAAAATATACAATCACCTATGCGTGGCATGTGACGATTTGGAGTTATGTAATAACAATCTTAATCGGTTATCGTATTCGAATACACGGTTGATTTTGTCGAGTCAGGTGGCACATCCACACTAAGAAATTTACGCTTTATGCGAACCATATAGTGGTGTAAGTAGGTCATTATGAGATGTGAGAGTTGAAATCTGCATTTTATCTGATTAGGCATTTTATTTGAACTTGATAAACTGGAAATAATTCTTCACAAACTCCTTGTACTTCCTGTACAACAAATAGTCCTTAGAAATATAAATGTTTGCTATGGTCTTTCTGTATTTCGGGTGTTTTTAAATATTGAAATAGAGTTTGTGGAAATGTATTCAATTCTAGCAGTTCAGCCATTAGAACTAGAAACTTACCAGGCGTCACAAATCTCAAATTCCATCCATCCGTCCGTCTATCTCAAATCTTAGCACTTCTAATGCCGGTTTTTAAAATTACTTTATTCAAAGGATTCTTTTGGAAGTTATTTGAAGTTAGAACGGAAATCTTCATTTTGAAATGGAAGATAACTAATTAAACTGAGGATTAAATATTTGATTATTAAAAGAATAATTTCTTCGACATTTTCCGTGAAAAATGTATAGAAAGCATCAAATTTGCATCTATTAAACAAATTGCTGCTGTTTATCCGAAGAATAGCAATTATTGCCAGTTACGAATGTCGTAATTTCAAATCCTATTTTCCTTCCAATTTTCCTAATCATTTAAGTTAATTACACTATTCAATTAAGCCTTATTAAAGTCTTAAGTTTTTGCTTACATTTCAATGGATTACACTTCTTGTACTTACATATAGCTTAGCTATTATTATATTCCGTCTACATCTTAGTGAATTAATCTATACTAAAAACTGACGTTTTCTTCTAATCGCGCTAGCTAATCTTTTGTAAAATTAACTTAAATCTGAATTCAGATAAGAATTCTATCCAACACAGTCTTAAATAAGCTTGTGGAAGAAAATGGCTCGGCTATTGGTAATTTTCATTTCATTTCGAGAATAATTCATATTACATACTTTCCTTTCCGTTACGCAAACACCTCATTCCTACCTGAATCTGATTACATGTAATATAGAAAAGAAAAGCCAGGAGTTCTTTGTTTTTAACAAATCATCTAGATAAATCTTCATTCCATTTTATATATTTCCTGAAATTTCGGCTAAGGGATACTCACGTGGTAAAATTTCGCCCATCATGAGCCAGGGGATGGGCCCGAAGCCCACGGAGAAGCCCACCACGAAGATGACGAAGCTGACGAGCGGCAGCCAGCCGTAGCCGCTGACGTCGACGTCGGTGCAGGTGTTGAGGTAGAAGAAGGTGCCGAGCGTGGCGAGCGCCAGCGCCATGGCGGCCGCCGACGCCGCCAGCAGCACCCGCCGCCCCAGGCGGTCGATGAGCGCCGTCGCCAGCACCACGGCGCCCAGGTTCACCGCGCCCACCACCATCGTGCTCACGAACTCGTCGATGGTGCTGCCCGCGTCCTGTGGACCGACGCTGTGTGATTTAATCTGTATTTCGAAGACAAGATACAGGATGTGTTGACAGAGAAACAAAAGGTCGAAAAACGAGTTGTTTATTATTGTTATTATTATTGGCGTTTAGCCATTACTGACGTCGTACACGATTAACATGTGAAACTTTTCCAGGATCAACTTTTCAGCTGTATCCCTCAGTAGGACAAGGTTGTTACGCCTTGAAGTGCGAATTATGTGATGGTAGGATGATGATGAGGGGTAAAGGGACGTTCACTAATACGACCATGTCTACGCAGGTGTCGAACCTGCAGCCTCCTCTGCGTACACGGCTGCCGAAATCGTCTGCGCCATGGGGCCAACTTTATTATTATTATTATTATTATTATTATTATTATTATTATTATTATTATAGTAAGAATTCTGTCCATTTTTCTTTTGAAAAGAGAAAGTTCTGTCCACACACAATGTATTACGATTTTCACATTAAGTTGTTTTCTTTGCGACTTTCAAGTTCATTTATCTAATTCGTTCTCTACGTGTAAGGGAAATTTAGTGTTCAGCGTTGTGTGATGCGCAATCATTTGAATATTGCTTTTATTTGCATTTTCAGATTTCCTCAATTTTTGTGTATGATTACGGAGGCAGAAATGGCATTTTTTATTTCCGCGAATACCGCCCTCTCTCGCGCAATCACGCAGCAGAGTGCTCGTCGTTTCCTTCGCAAGCATTATGAAGGAGAATCTGATAATCTTTATTTTAAGGCATTTTAAAAACATTTTAAGAGTATTTTATTCATCTTTTTGATTGATGATTTTAGTCATCAAAATCCACCTTTCCCATCACAGGGATACTATGTAAATGCCCGACTGTGAGTCGAGTATGATCGGTAAATTAAGCGTTTTTTATTCAAAAGGTTTTGGTCGAATGTGTCATACTACACATTATGTAGAATGAAGCATGCTAAACCCAGCTCATGCTGCTCATTTTATTCGATTTAATTACTACACAGGCATTCACAAAAATACTTGTCTGTTCCAAAGCCTTGATACGTGGTTCTCTAGGTTTGTTGAGGTGCTGAAACCGAATCTGGTTGCGTCACCTCCCTCCAGTCTCCTTTGAATCGCAAAAAACACCGAGAAATTTACAATCTAAAAGTTAAATTTCGGTGATAGCGCAATTCCGGCCCCAGATTCGGATTCAGCTTCGAAATACAGAGAGGAACAAGCATCAAGGCTTTGGGTCTGACGACTCTCTTCTGTTCTGTGTGGTTACTTTCCTCCCCCGTGGATCCGCGCCTCACTTAACCGTTGCCTAATAGTGTCGTATAAAGGAAAACCGTCAATAACTAATGGATGGGATTCAGAACCTGAAAATAGAGTTAAAATTTGTAAGTGGCGGGAAAAACGGAGGAAAATACTTGAGCAGGCAAGAAATGCCATGTTGTTGCGCATAATGAAATTTTCAAGAATCCTATTTTAGTTGTCGAGGCTGCACGCTCCTGAGCACGTGTGTTGAAGCGATTGGGTGCTTGCTCGGCGTTTTGTAAGTCGTCCCGCAATCTTAGCACCTACTTCTGAGTCCGAGCACTCATTAGCATCTGTGTCGGAGACCACACGTCGCTTGTCGCGTCGGTCGTTCCACGCCGTGCGAGGCGCCGGCGGCGACGGCTGCCAAGTGCTGCATCACACACGCACACGTCACGTTCATGCGTAGTCTTATTTTCGTCCATTACTTGTCATAGGCTTAACGCGACCGCGTGGTGGAACACAGTGCATGACACTATTGGCAATGATTCTGTAACTTAAGGTATTGTTTTATTACATTGTTTATTTATTGAGGTTTAAGAACCCTTCAACTGCTGAGGTCATCGAGGTCCGTGAGTGATGATCTAATGAGATTATGTTAGCGACAATGATGTCATGAATGCTGGGGAAATGGAGGAATGAGAGGCAGGGGAATCGAGAGAACCCCGAGGAATCGTGCTGAGAGTTTTCTTTGTCCAACAATTTCAGTATTCCAGGGGCCGGAACTGGGCCCCACTTGCGAAAGGCGGCATTTCTGCTCCACAGACGCGAGACAAAATTGAGCCGTCTAAGTTGATAGAGAATGAGGAAACGTAAATAACGCCGTAAATAACATGTAGACCTAAATTCAGTAATTCAAGAATACATTGTCATGAAAACAATTAAATTCCTCATTTACCGCATTTAGTTGAAATAAATATAGTTGAACTGTGCTAAATTATAATATAATAATAATAATTATTATTATTATTATTTATAATAATACGTGTATGTATGCCTCTACGTATGGCCACCGCTGTACCTCATCTACTACGAGTGGTTGGAGGATTCACTGCTTAGGTGACTGAATCACTACTTCTCGCCCGCTGAGAGTAGCCAACCTGAAGACGCGGCAACCTTGGCACTTGCTATGGCTCTCCCCCTATGGCTGAAACACTAAAGTAAACCATGCACTCGTGAGTTCGGCGTGTACTAACAACTCGAACCCAAACTAGAATAGCCCATGAGTCATACGAGGTAGCCGGTGGAGGGACCCCGGCCGCGCCTAAGAAGCGTTCCCCCGTGTCACGTAGGTCCGGACGAGACTCCCCGCGGTGTCGGCTCCCTCTCTGTAACCGGTGGGAGGTCATGCTTTTAACGCACGCCCTCAAGTCCCACGGAAGAGGCAGAAACGAAGAGAAGTCATGTGAAGGACAGCCCGACACAGAAGCAATCCCGCCCACGCGGGTGGCGAACAGTGGGAGAGGCAGTTTGTTTAGCGCGCGCCCTCACCTGGAAGATCTTGACCGTGTAGAAGATGACGGCGTTGATGCCGCTGAACTGCTGGAAGAGCATGAGGCCCAGCGCGACGCCCACGGGCCGCATGTGGTCGCGCGAGCAGAGCAGCGCCAGGCCGCTCTTGTCGGAGGGCGAGGCCTGCGCCTGCAGGTTGATGCTGGTGACGCTGCGCGGCAGGCCGATGGCGGCCTCGGCGCCCTTGCCCAGGCCCTGCTCGGTGGCGCGCAGCTCCTGCGCCACGTCGGCGCCCGCGCCCGCGCCGCCGCGCAGCCAGCGCAGCGCCGCCTCCGCCTCGCGCCGCCGCCCTGCGCACCCACGCACCCACGCACGTTGCCATTTGCTTTCCCTGGACCTACATCCGATTTTTAGCTTTGCTTAAACTCCCTGCCTATTCTAGTTCCCGCCTCTGTGCTGATTGACCTTGTAGTTTTATGGGTGTTAAAGAGAGTTTTTTTTTTTCCTTTTATGCGTATTTTATAACTTCGTCAGTCATCAAAGTCCAAGGACGACCAGTGCTCCGGCTCAAGTGCAACGACTGAAGCCGGATATCAAATTGTAAATCCCAGACCCCATCTGCAGCGACTGTTCCTGAGGGCGCGATGTGCACACTTGCCTCCTGAAGGGCAATTAAGTGCAATCGTTTAATTTTTTCCACCCTTTTCCTGCTGTACATTTTAATTTACTTGTATACGTATGTAGTAAAGAGAAAGTTCTGTAATACTGCGGAAAATCGATTTCGAGATTTCAACAGAAATGCACACGTTGTGGGCCCGTAATACCAGAAAAGGTTTTTTTCAAAACGTCGGTCCTTATCTCCCTCAACAACACTAGCGCTAAACTATTCCTAAGACTTTCTTTACAATGATTTCTCGATCGACCTGGTTTGACTCGAAGCTCTGGGAGTTTGAAATTAGTTCTTGAAATTTTGAGGTACTATACATGAAGCTTTTGAGACAGTTTGAAAATCTTCGCAGAAATGGCTCAATATTTTTTCTTTACCTTTCTTGTAATAATAGAGTGATATAGAAAAATGCAGAAACACAAAGATGGCGTAGGTATGATTTTCAATCAAATGTCTCAATTTTCGAAAATTGCAAATATTTAACATTTTTGGGACTTCCTTGTACAACTACATTGTTGAAGATAAGATTTTTTCAAATAAAATTTGTTATCTCCAGTTACTTCTTTAATTAATGCCCTGTACATATTTTTAAAACTTTAACCAGTTTTCGGGTATTTTTAGTTAAATATGGGTAATTTTAAAAACGAGCTTTTCTCAAAAACAGGTACACTTTTTTCTGTAAACATGTGATGGTGATAGTGTTAAATGCACAAAATTACATGATATAAACGCCATTCTATTGATTTCTAAAAAATTACACAAATGTATTTTTAACATATTTTTCAACTCATAAATGCATTGTAAAAATAAACTCAAGACCGTACATCTTCACAAATGCTGTAACGATATTTTCTCAAAAACAGCTCTAAAGTTTTCAATGAAAATTTGCATATAGGCAAGGTTTTACAATTTTTTACAATTCTTTAATATTATTAGTCATAGCAATTCCACTATTAGGGAAGCAGAATATTGAGTAAATGCGGAAAAAGTCTTTGAGGCGCCGATTGGTAACATGCGAGAAGAGGTACGGCAAAAGCGATTAGAAAACAAAATAGTACAAAAAAGGCTGTACTATTCTGTAGCACGACAAAGTTTACAACTGTAATGTGTATGATTGCAAGAAGAAGGAACTAGAAACACGTTTGTGCAACGTGCGCTTCTGAAACGCAAAAGCTTTGGCTCTTGCGACGCCAAAGAAATTCACGAGCTCCAGCTCTGCGTTCTTTTTTAGCGAAGTACTGAACGTGGAAACGAGAGCAACACTTGCATCGAGAGGGCTTGTTGTGTAGAAAGCTTCCGTCATAAATCCAAGCCTGGCGAATGGCGCGAGGCACATGCTCCATGACGCCGCGCCGCGTTTGTTCATCTCCGCGCTGCGCATGCGCTTCGCTTGCGCTTGCGCTGCGTTTTTACGTAACGCTCGTAATATTTAACGAGCCAAGGTTCCATCGGGGAGCGGGAGACGGGGAATAGATCGCCCGTCATGGACGTTGGCAACAGGCCCACTTGCTGACGATATGGAGGTGTTTCGGTGACTCACAGCTCCTTGCTTTGTAACGAAGGTAGTAAACGACTTCTGCAATGCAGCGCATAAGAAAATACCCTTTTTTTTACTGATACTTTAGTGCTTATTATTGTGTTCTATACTGACCTTGATATACGTATGCGAAATAACTTTCCTGGATCGAGACGGTCGTGGTTTCGAGGGAAATGTGGAAACAGTTGATTTATGCTACACGTTCTCTAATGGGAGGGAAATAAGAAAAGACAAACCGAGTCAAGTTAACATATAGTTAGTAAAGTTACATATAGTTAGTAAAGTCAAGTTACATATAGTGACTAAATACGTAAATATGAATTATTAAAATGGGATAAAAAACAAAATCTTGTGTATACCACGGGTAACTGGTTCTAATGTTCGCCGCGACAAAAATCCTGAAGGCCGTGGCCTGATCATTACATCCCTCACAATGCCGTTGGGCTATAAATAACATTTTGTTATTAAATTAATTCACTGTATGAAAGTTAGAGTCACTCACAACCATTCAATACTTTTTCAGCGGTGTTATTAAGATATGGCTCAATATTTCGGCCAAAATAATTGTCATTTCTAGTTTGAATGCGTCGATTCTTTCTTAACGTTATATAATTGTACAGGAATATTACACATACTTTTAAGTATTGAAATAATTCTGGGTGCTGTGCAGTGTTACCTATTTGGTTTTAAGTATTTGCTAATGAAGTATTTGCTAGTGTTGAAAAATGCTTTTATGACCCTCCTCCCTACTAAAACGAAAATGTTCAGGCCATAAAAGGTAATTTTGTGAAATTACTTCAATGCTGTCCGGGTGACGCCGCGTTGTTGGCAGATAGGCCGACGTTTCGCCCGTCCTGTTGCAGGCTTCTTCAGGGTAGTCACAATAAAGTTCCTCCGGTGTTGTATCTTTTCAGTTTAGGTAACACGAGTACGCCGTGATTGGCGGAGAGGTCCATCTGATTGGCTTGCGGTCTGGGCCAACCCGGGACTGGCACCCGCCCTAGAAATCGGACGGAAAAGAAGTGTCCCCGCGCCGTCAGGAAACGGTGGAAAAATATACTTCCAGGCGTGTTTTAGGTTAAGGCCTGCATCCGCGTTGATGTTGTGCGGCCGTCTACTAATTTCAATTGCCTCTTTTACGCGTCTAGGCCAGTATCGATTTTCACTGTGGAGGAGCCGGGTCTTATCGAATTCAATAACATGTCCCGTGACCTCGGAGTGGAGTGCTATGGCCGAACGGTGAGTTTGGTTTTTGTTGTAATAACTAATGTGTTCCCTAAGTCGTTCAGACACTGTGCGCCCGGTCTCGCCGACATACGTTCTGCCACAGCTGCAGGGAACTTCGTAAACGCCTGCCGCCTGGAGAGGTGGTAAAGCATCTTTAATGCGTACCAGGGTCTTGTGTAGTTTGTCGGGAGCTGTGAAAACTGTCCGGATGTTATACTTACGAAGCAGTTTTCCCACGCGGTCTGTGACGCTGCGTACGTACGGAAGCACGGCTAATCGAGTACTGGACGTCTCCTCTGCCTCCGGATTAGAGTGGAGGCTATCTTCGTTGTTGCAAACTTCGGAAACCCCGTACCCTTTGGAGTGGCTCGTGACACAGGCGAGCGCTCGCTTGATAGCAGATCGGGTGTAACCGTTAGCTCTAAAGGTGTGTTCAAGCAACGTCGGCCTATCTGCCAACAACGCGGCGTCACCCGGACAGCATTGAAGTAATGGACTCGAGCCGCGGAAGCCTACGTGTACAAATTTTGTGAAATGGTTAGATTTCACATTAAAAGCCACGAAAAGAAGTTTACTAAAATCCCTCTCAGTCTATACCGAATATTCTTATTACATTATCCTAAATCTCGCAAAATCAAAGTTTGCCTGTTTGTATATCCTCATACATTCTTATTTTTTACACCCATGGCAGAATAGTCTATTGTGTAGTAACATTGACGAAACTCAACAAACATTTATATATGATGGCGCGTCTCATACATGTTTTCCCCATTCAATATCTCCGTCGTCTGACTAGAAAACAGTAACTTTTTATTCCTTGCTCGTACGTTAGTGTGTCTGTGAAAGTCTGGCGAGTTTCGCGAGGCATTGTCCAATAATCAATATTGTGCTTCTTTATTTGCATGTCCTGATTCTTCGATCCGTTTTGCATTTTCCTTTTGACGAACAATTCCCGAGTTTGAACGTCCGCATTCTTGCGTTAAAACTCCAGAATCCTTCGTCAAAAGAAAGCGAGTTATTAAAAGGGTCTTTATTTTCTTCCTCTAGCTTCTACTTCATTTTTTCTTTCTTGTTCTTTCTCCATTGTTTTTTAATGAAACATTTTTAAAACAAGTCTGAAAATGATGGCTTCTGGTCATTATTTAGCGAAAACGTGTGTTAATAATGCTTTTTTCTATCATACTAGCTGCGTGCTTTACTTTGATATCGTGTTGAAGATGACATAGAGAGTGAAAGAGAGAGAGAGAGAGAGAAAGCGATCGAGAGAGGGAACGAGTGAGAGAGGGAGGGAGCGAGAGAGAGACAGACAATTCGTTCACACATATGTCGTGTGGAGGCACCGTTCTAAGCGTGACGAAATAGGTGCTAAATTTAAACCTCGCGCGTTCATAGAAGCGTTACTCGGTAGTGCATTTGAGAATACGAGCAAGATTATTCTAATTTAGGAAAAATTACTCTGACGTAAATATAATCTCTCAATATGAACAAGGGGGTTCAACAGACGTACTAACTTAAAAGTGATTTTTACAGAAATGTTACTGTTCATCTTTGGCGTGTTCAACATGGAAGGTCCAAAAAGTGAGAGAAGAGCCTAAGGTAGCAAGATAGAGGGACAGAAAGACATGAAACCTCTCATTTTACGGCCGCTTCGTAAGCCGCATGTAACGAAAACGTGTAATACTTCTTTCGTCGAGCATGTATATTTTACTGTGTATCCTGCAAAACATACTTATGCAACATTGTATAGAGGTAAGAAGCCATTAGTTGATCACTTGTGTCTTACTAAGGATTTGCGTTGTAACGAAATGCATGACGCAATCTAACTCCGGCGTCGTTAGCCGAATTGCTTAACTGCGCTCCGTGAAGTCACAAATGTTAAATAATACGAGACTCCACGAATTCCCGAATGGGTGGCCGTCTGGGAACTCCGGTTATTAACTGCGCCGAGTCCTTGTCCAAAGGTATAAAAGGCGTCAATATTATGAGACAAATGAGAATTAACTTAACAGAGCGTTACTTCAATGTAGTCGTATGCTCAATGCCCCCAAAAAGCTAAAGAAACCTGCGCAAAAAAGACACAACGAATTAAAATTAAAGTAGGCTTCATCTAGTCTCGTGCGAGACATAACTATACTGACCTGTGTGAGCTTACAAAAACAAACGGGCCCCGAGAGCCGACCGACCAATATTGCACCATAACTCAAGAGCCTAGTGCCCATTGTCCTTTGCGTCAAGTCGTTTCACTTACCCTCGTAGTGTACGTGCCCTATACAACTTGAATTTTATTCAAGATTAGCCTGAATAACATATTTTGCTTCAAAAGTTTTCCAGTCACCTTTGGGGTTGTCATTTCTGCGATCAAACATATTTACAATTTAGAACTATGCCTTGATTTCCTCATATGATTTTAACCTTAAGTTAGCATTTCCCTTCATAGCTCCAGATTGGTTAGTTGGTTTATGCTAAAAATTGATCGAAAGAACATCATTACAACCGTTTGTATTTTTGGTTCTTGTTGGGCGTTCGGATTCCGCTGAATAAATGAATGTTGAAACTTCATATTTTTGTAAAATTCTAGAATTTATTCAACCCTGGCGTTAGTTAAAATTATTAAAATTATCCCGCATTACTCTAGTTCCTTTTAATTTTAAAATATACCTTTTAAAATTGCAAAAATATAAAATATAAGTAATCAATTCAAAACCAATTCAAGTGATTTGTCATATATTAAAATGTTTGCTCTTGTCTGTTATTTTTCTATGAATGCTTGTATTTTGGTTTTATCTATGGGTATTCCATACACTATTTAGAAGTTTATTTACGTACTGCTCTTTATAAACCATCTTCCATATCTGTCATTACAATTTGTATTAGCAAAAGGTTTATCATTCATAAATTTAAAAAGCATCGTGTATTTTTGTCTGCGAATGTCGTCGAAAGTTTAGAAATTAAATCCATTAATTAAAAGAATATTAGAATCGTTTTTTTGTTGTAAGGATATTTTCCCCTTAATACATACTTGTTTGTAACCTTACTCAGTAATTAGCGTGCATTTAGGGCTTTATGTAGTTCAACATGCATATTATTATTATTATTATTATTATTATTATTATTATTATTATTATTATATTATAATTTTCAGATCTTTCAAAAGCTTTTGACGTCACTGATCATAACATTTTACTTCCGAATTTACCTTCGTATGGAATTCGTGGTATTACTCTAGATTGGTTACGTTCGTACCTTAAATAACGATCTCAGAGAGTAGAAATACTTTACTGGAATAATGGAACATTATGTTCACACGTTTACGATTCTTTGCCAATTGCATGTGGAGTTCCGCGGAGATCGATTTTAGGCCCAATTCTCTTCCTACTGTACGTAAACGATATGCCCTCAACGATTCGAAATAGAAGAACAGTTCTCTTGGTGGATGATACGAATATTCTTTGTTATAAAGAAACCGTAAATAGTACAATATCAGATATTTCAAATTGGTTTCGTAATAACAAATGAATAGTAAATGAAAAGAAAACAGTTTCAATGCAGTTTTCCATTTCAAATAAACAATTCTGTACATTGAAAATGAACGGTGTTCCATTGACTAATGTTAAAATAACAGTATTTTAGGTCTTTCTGTTAAGTCAAGCCTTAAACGGAACGTCCATTTAAATGAATTGAACACAAAATTAAGTTATGCTACGCCTTCAGAATTCTTTCAAATTCGGTCAGCCTTCATACTGCTCGGTGTGTATATTTCGAGAATGTTCATTCCCGCCTGCGATATGACATAATAGTCTGGGGAAATACATCTTATAGATCCCAGCCTTTTAGATTACAAAAAAGAATTGTACGAACAACACTGGTAAACAGCATATTTGTAAAAAGAATGTGAAAGGTGTTCTTAGCTACGACTTGGAATATTGAATCAGGTTTTGCTTATCGGACTCAAGTTTTCTTGTGACTCCTTATCTATGGAAATACTTGAAAACGCTGCATATTGGTTATAATGGTGTAGCTTCACTTAATTATTTTGCAGATGTAAATGTTTAGGATCGCTCTAAATGTGTGCAAGAAATTTCCATACATGACACTGAATTCAGAAAATTGACCTCTAGGAAATGCAAAAAGGTTTTGGCAACATTGCTGGTTAAAAGGTTCACGACATATGCCCTTTTCTGTTCCCATGATTTGTTGGGAACCGACGGGTCCAATAATACTCATATTTCTGTCTGATAAAACTAGCTGGAATCACCTCAGAAACGAAGAAAACTGCAATATCATAATTTGTCATCTCCTAGTAAGTCTATTAGTGTGCTTGTGGTGCCTGTAAGTCACAGTGAATTGCCGGCACCACTGCCTCCTGAGAAGTGATAGTAAATGAAGATGAATGCTCATTTACTGACGAACAGAAGACAGAAGTGATATCCATGCTAACCCAACATTTCAAGCCTCCCGTGACTCAAATGAACCCCCATATTTTTTGTCTCAATAGCGTCTCAACGATCTTGTTTGTTATTTAAATTTGCCGAAGCAACAGTCTGTGTTTTTAGCTTCGCGACTAAAAATATGGAATCTTCCTTCCGCCTGCACGAAAGTGAGTGTTTCTTTGATCGCCGCGTGATACTTATTAAAAATATTTCTCCAACGAAAGTTACATAACTTTTTGTAATGATGTCAATTCTGATGTGAAGTCCCTTGACCGTAATTTCAATGTAACTGAATGCCGCTTGTTCATAGATCCTAACAAAATAACTCTGAAAGCAGTAATTCATCACAATGGGGAAAATTTCCTTCTGTTCCGATTGTCAATACAGTTAATCTAAAAGAGACATATTCGAACTTTAATCTGCCCCTCACACTTCTCAAATATGAGATTTCTTACAAATGGAATGCATGTGGAGATTTCAAGGTAATTGCAATTATGTTCGGCATGCAGCTCGGTCACACAAGCACTGCTGCTTTCTATGCGTGTGCGACAGCAGAGACAGAAAAAATCACTATTGTGAAGAAAAAAAAAGGTCTGCTCTGATTGAACTACTGCCTGAACAGAAAAACTATAACACTCCTCTTGTTGGTCCCCAAAAGCGTGTACCTGCCTCCTCAGCAAATTAAATTGTCTCTCCTCAAAAATGTGAATACGTGGAGTCATGTATTTGCGAGACACCCCCAGGATCAGTAAACCAAAAACAAAGGAAGGAATATTACTAGAATCGCAAATTAGAAAACTCACGGCTAATGAAGATTTCGATGATTTGATGAATGATGTTGAAAAAACGTGTGGTTGTAATAAGTGTCTTACCATTTTTGACAACCATAAGGCTGAAAACTACCGCGATAATGTACGTGAATTATTGATATATCGGTATGGGATGTAACATTTCATTCAAACTACATTTTTGAATGATCATTTGGACATCTTCATGGATAACCTCAGCGCCTTTAGTGACTAATATGGCGTTCCATCAGGGCATTTGTGAAATGAAAAAGCGTTATCAAGGCATTTGGAGAGACGCAATGTTGTCGGACTACTGCTGGACTTTACGAAGAAACGTTCCTGAGGCAAAGTATCGCAATAAATCGGGAAGGAAATACTTTTGGGATTTTTTCGTCACTTTTCGTTACAATAGCATTGTTATATTTTTTACTGTCTACATTTGGTTCTGTTGTTATTATAACGTGTCATTTTGCCAGATATAATACATAGGGCGACACGCATTTATTAAAACGATCATCACATTGAAACTGAGCCCGACACCGATATTCTGAAAATAGATCTGGATTTAGAGGCAAATTATCTTCCAGCGACAGAAAAAAATACTTTTTTTGTAGACCAGTGTAACAAGCAAATCCTACCCACGTGATTCTTGCAGGTCTGCTATTATTATTATTATTATTATTATTATTATTATTATTATTATTATTATTATTATTGTTATTATTATTATTGCTGTTGTTATTATTATTGTAGTTGTTGTTATTTGAGTATGGGCCATTTCTGACCACGATACACGTTCTGTTCCGCGGCTGAGTTGTATTCTATCCCGCAAAAATTAACTTGTCTCATTATAGGGATCAGCTTTTCGTCTGCATCCCTTGATAAGACAAGGTTGTTAAGCCTTGAGTTATGAGGTGATAGGATGATTATGAGAGGTGATCGTTAGCTTTTTGAACCATCCGAGCATTCGCCTGTATAACCGAGGGAAACCACGAAAACTCCGATCAGGGTGGCCGGCCCGGGGATCGAAACTGGACTTCCCGATTGCGAATACAATGTGTTACGCACTCAGTCAATTCGCTCGGTATTATTATTATTATTATTATTATTATTATTTTTTATCTTATTATTATTATTTTCTATGTACTTTTACATATCTGATATTGCAGTATTGAGAAATTCCATGAGATTATAAAGTTGAATTAGATGTAGATATTATTACTTTTGTTATCTTCTTACCAAATTATTCCACCTAATTATTGTACCTTTAAATAAAAATATTCGTTTTGAGTGAAGCGTGTTTCAACATCTGCTGCTCATTAGTGTTTGGGCTAGTTCAACCTGTGCTCATCATTAAAATCTCTAGCATTAATAGGGAACGTAATTTTTTTTATATATCTGACATAAACTGCAAGATTATGCATTCGTCTTGGTCATCTTTTTTTTCTGCTTACACATTTAACTAATATTTTTTCTCATAATTTTCTTACTTGTGCTCTTATGCATCCTTCGGTTCCATATCCTAAAATGTATGCATTGCTTTCTTTTAAAAAATTTCGGACATGCAACAATCTCACAATCTTTATGTTCGTGGTTCGTTGCATCCGAGCGCGCTCACCTTTGGAGAGGTACCAGTGCGGCGTTTCGGGGGCGAACCAGGTGCAGACCCCGTACGGCACTGAGCACAGCGCGCCCATCATCGCCAGGTAGCTCCAGTCGAGGAACTTGCCGAGGACGAAGCACAGCAGAATGCCTGCGCACACGACGCGTTCCCGCACGTCACCACGCTTTATGACAAAATTGACTCGAAATATCACCAACTGACCTAGATGAGTGAGTCATAAGAGGAAGGAATCCAGTATTTGCCGAAGAGCGCCTCATTTACCCCTATGAAAGGTGCCAAACCGGACGTCCCATGTTTGCACATTAGCCCCCATGCGTTTGATTTTTCTTACGGACACGGCTCCTTGCAAAAGAATTAGTGGAGGTGGAGCAGTTGGTTCTCTGATTTAATGCCTCTGGAATTTTACTTGGAAGGTTGTCGAAGTCTAACAATAAGAGTCGGCGATCATCTTTGCAATTTCCCTACTCCGGGACGTGTTCCTTCACTGCCATAAGTGGCAAGAACGCGCGTGCGTCATTTCGCGATGCGACTCGCGACGCTCTGGAACGGGTCATTTTCTTTTCCTTGATAGGACTTTCTCTTGTACTCGCATAGGCATGCTTTCTCATAATCCACCAGAGACAAAGTTATTGTGATGCATCGCTTGTTGTGGACAAGCTCTTTGGTGGCTATGGGCTAAGTCAGAGCGAACTTGCTTTGCCTCCTGTAAAAAATTGCTTCGGGACGCATGTAAAGAAAATGTTTCGAACGAAAATATTCCGGAATGTGTGCACAATGGGCCAGTGGATAGAATTGCAATGTGCCCTTGTGTAATGTTGCATGTGTAGCGAAATAATTATGCATTTTAGGACGTACGTCATTGGAGTATATATGTCTGCCTGTGACTGCATGTATAGCTGTTTCAATGGAATACATAAACATACCATGTAGAAATCACACTGATAATTTGTTATCCTGGGAAACTTCCAGACTTCCAAGTAAAATGAATAATGGTCTCACGAAAAGAATGCTTTGCAATGTACAAAACACACATTTAAGAAGCTCAAAGTCTAAAAATTCAATTCTTCCGAAAGAAAAAGTATTACATAAAATTACGAGAATGAGAAACACGGATTGAAAATAAAAGTTGCCTACGTTCTTTTCCTTTTTTAATAAAGCAAACTGGTAATGGGAGCTTCGCTGATAGCACGCTTACCGATGTTGCCTAGTGTTGTGGAGGTGAGGCCCAGCATGCCCCGCACCTCGGGCTGAATGGTCTCGCCCATGTAGACGGGCAGGCTGAGGGACGTGACGCCCACGCAGAGGCCCGAGATGACGCGGCCCAGGCACACTATGTACACGTTGCTCGCGAAGAAGATGACAAGCCACGCTGCATGCGCAGGGAAATGGAAATTACCTTCGGGTAATATTAATCCAGTGCTATTTTGTTCGTTGGTGGAGTTGATGTTCATTGCTACACACATCTTTCTTTTTGCCCAATTGATTTAATACTTTCAATGTGGGTGCTTATTTCATCTGCGTTCTTTTCAAGTTTGCTTTCAATATGTCATATTGGCTGCATATTTATCACCAATGTTTATTTCAATGTTGGCAGACCTTTAATATCATTTTAATTAGCTACTCTTTTTTCTTTGTTTCAGGTGAGTACTGTTGTGACTACTGCCGCGTGTGAAGTAGTAAGTATACGTTTTGAAGTGCAGCCTAGGTAAATGTGTATTTCTATGTTACATAGTTGTTAGTGTAGTACCCTGGAATCAAGCCCTTTAATATTTTACTTTGGAATCTGATCGGTGTGCATTAAACAGATTTAAAAGAAAACATTTAGGTTTTTATGAATAAATGCCAACTGCTACTAATAGTACGCTGCAACACACGTTCCCACTGTGCATAATGTAAAACGATGCGGTCTAGATTTTTTGTGCAATGCTATCTTCTCACCTATAAAGGGATGCGATTCATGTTCGTTTTCTGCAAACTCCTATTCCGTTGCATTGGTGGTCAGAATAGCTCACTCTTTCAACATCCGTGTAATTTTAAGTTGTGTATTTTATATTCTGTGTAATTTAATCGCAAAGGTCTAATCGTTCTTGTGTGTTAATCAACACTTAGCAACATTAGAATGTTTGCCTTCACACACTGCCAGGCCTATGTATTTATGTATTTATTTGATGTTAACAACTGTATTAACTGTTTGTGAATTTGGGGGGAGGGGAGAGGGAGAGTCAGTGAGAGAGGGAGAGAGAAGGGGGGGAAAGGCTACATTTCATGTTCGGTAGCAAATTAAGGGGCTATTTCACCATTTGCTCAATAGAGAATGAACGGAAGAAAAGGGCATGGAAATGAGGGAATTGATGAACAAGTTGATTACAATAGTCATACGCATATTCGGTCTTGCAGAATTGTAGGATCGAAAGGTAAACATGATATAATGTACAGTTTAGAGTCTGTCCGTTCGAAGTTGAAGTGTAGTAAAACACTATTTTCATTTTTAAAAGATTTACAAAACTCATCCCAAAGTGTGGAATGTTCGCACGTGTCAAGCCCGCTTCATGTATTGTCCGTTGTTCCTTGATTACAGAATGTAGATAATAGACTTGTACTTCTGCTTTAATACGACTACCCTGTCAAAGTAGATTTTTACTGCCAATGTGATTGTCCACTTGTTCACTTACCAAGGGCGGAAAGCGGCGCGGTGGCGAGGATGGTAGTCCTGCGACCCAGCCACTCGATGAGGAAGCCGCCCGCCATCCCTCCGAACAGCGCCGCTAACGGCATCAGGCTGCCCACCCACGAGCCCTGCGCGCACAAGGCCGGCTTACAAGCGCTCTGCACTGGAGTGTTGGTATTGAATTAGGCGTGCTTATTACTGTCAACTCAGTGAAATATCATACTGATATACCATTCTTAAAGTAACTTGGAAACGAGGCGTCCTAGATCCTTAAAACACTTTTTTCGTGTTCCTAACGAGACCCGAATTGTCTTTTAATCTGTAACCTACAAAAGGATGCGAAACGATTGAGGGGTTGCGCTTCGTAGGTACACACATACTCGCTCACAAACATACAGGCACTCACATTCCGTAAAATGTATTATCAGAAACATTCAAATTATCGAAACCTTCCTTAAATTTAGTTGTTTCTTTGTTGTTGTGTGCAATTTAATCGAATCGTAGTTCATGGCATGGCCGTCCCCGTTCACGCTATTTCCACTTTTAAAACACTGATGTAGAAATTCTGCAAAATTTGCTTGGATCGAACTAGTTTATTTTATCGTACATTCTTTGCAAGATATGCGTTTTAATCTATAAACTATTTGAAATGAAATACATATACAGTTTTGTATTATTGGTGATAATTCTACCGTTTTCTCTGGAAATTTATTGAACCCGAGACTAACATTAAAAACGTTCATTTATTTTAAATTTGAATTAACATTTCAACGTTTTAATTTACATTTCAGCTAGAAATGAGTGCTTGCAGTCACTCGTAGGCAAATAGCTCGCCCGCAAGAGTAAGGCAGTCTCCCGTTGCCTTGGGAAGCCTGATCTTATGTGGGACTGTTATTAATATTAAATACATGATAATTAAGCGGCGGGGATGGTGTAACTTCAAATCGCCTGTTTCGACGCCCAAGTGATACCTCCTTTTTCCGCTAGTCGGTGAAAGGAGCATAGCGAAATTTGCGTGCTCAGACGGAAAAGCGGGCCTGATGGCCCGAGTCTCGTCATGTGAAAAAATTTATCAATTCAATTCAATAAATGTAGGCGAGTCAAAAAAGTCATAACATATTTCTGAACGTGGGGCATTGAACATGCTGCCTTCACAGTTGTTGGTAAAGTCGGGTGCTACCTAGTAAAATAACTTTCCCCTATCGTTTAAGGAGATAGTGAGAATTTACTTTTTTAATTATCTACTAAATTTAGACTTATGAGACCAACCATCTACCATTTTGGAATCGCCTACGAAAGTTTGGCTTAAGAGATAGAACTTAAAAGATTTCAAACATGTGCAACTCTTCACATTCAAACGAATAGATTTTTGAAAATAAATGTTTGTCACATAGGTTGCGTCTTTGTCCTTGTTTATGCTGAAAGGGGAACGTCGGAAGAGTATGTTTCAGCCGAGGGTTCAAGGCGGTTATGCTGGACATCGGCCCTCGTCATTTTTATGAGTGTACTTTACTGCATTTACATTGCTCACATAGAGCGCAGCTTCATCACTTTGCTATTTTCTAACAAAAAATTAAATAATCTGAGCCATTTTTTGAAGGAAAAAATCTCTGTACGAGGGGCTTTACGGAAAGAATCCCCTAAAAATAAAAATAAGTTTCAAAATACGGTTATTATCCAGGTCGATCTGGGAATATCCATTTTAGTGGAAATTTATTATTGAATAGGCGCTAGGCTAGTTTTATTCATGGAAGGACAAACTTTTTTAGAGAAAACATTTTTTCGATATCATGGATCCAAAACACATTTTTTTCTATCGCAAAGTCAACACCTTTTGCAGCATTACCTAACTTCCTCTTTCTACCTAGTACATACAAAAAATCAAAAACCATTCATTTAAAAATGATTTCCTCTTGTTTCAAATCGACTGGTCGTAGCGCGCAGCCGAATGCGTTTCCTTTGAACTTAATTTACATAAGATATACGTTACCAGTAAATAAATAAAACCTATAGCAACGACGATATTATACCTTTAATGATACACTTAATAAATACAATTGATTTTATCGTAATCCATTTATAAGGCTAAATGTCGTTTAGTAAAGTGTCGGGTCAAGAAAGGGAACACACGAACGCAACATACTTAAGGAAATAGTATATTTTATTATGTAAGACTACGTGGGCCCTGTCAATATTTGCAGAGGGGCAACCCCCCCCCCCCCCGCAGTACGCACGCTTATGCGTCTGATAAAATGGAATACTCGATAAGTGACTTATTGCAGTGTTAGTTTCCATTTTCATCTGTGACGTTGGCCTTGATGAAAATGATAGGACGTGCATAATTTTCCTAGGTTACTTGGCATTTTATGTTCGCTGGCGAAGAGGCAATTTGGGGGTCAGTGCACGAGACCTTGAATGTTTCTGCTCTTCTCTCTCATGCATTGTGTAGCAATCATACTCTTTTTTCTTCTTTCGCAGAACGTGTTTGCTATTTTGCTTTGCGCCATTACATTAGATAGCCGAGTCATAGTACCTAACTCTTTCAAGTTTGTAAAAAAGAAACATGGAGATTCGAAACGAGACGCAGAAGGAAGTGATAGGGATTGTCGTGCAAAATGCGGTTCCCATTTTCGCAAATAACTAAATTCTTCGTATTATGCTAACTAAATACAATGAAAATAGAAAGATATTTAAAAGAATGACAAACTCAGCGCGAGTACTAACAGTTTCTGTTTCAGGGAACTTTAACCATTTACATATCATCAGTTAAATGAATATTTTTTGTGACGTACCTTATCAGCACTTTTGATTTCCTTGAACATTACAGAAACATTTTGTTGATAGGAGGAATAAATTATGAAACTTCAGGTATTGAAACGTTTAGAAATAGAAATTTCACGAGGATTGTTACCTTTTGTGAATAAAACTTTTTCTATTTTCTTATTTCAGTAAAAAGAAAAAAGAATCATTCTTCCTGCTCTTTGTAAAACCTGTGTGTGCTAAGAAAGTTTGGTACCGTTTTTTTCATCTGGTTCGGATCCAGGATGAAAACTTGACAGTCAAAAAAACTTATATTGCTAGACTTATGAAAAACACATCTTTAAATTGTGATCCAAAATGTTGACCATATGTTTCGAATTGCGTCCTTTTCCAAGCATTCGAGAAATAAGTCATATCAATTCGATCTCATAAACAAAAAGCGTTTGGAAGTACGGTATTTACTCCCTGCCAAATTGTGTAATGCCCGTACGAATTCATAACTTGCAGGCGCAGTTGAACGCTTGTTATTTGATTAGAGATTCCGGGCGCGTCAACTACTAAGGGCATTAGTCCCGTAGGCGGAGTGCATGTTTCTCCGTTGGCCAGATCCGGCGCCGACCTACCGTTCCGGTCTCCCGACAAGTCTGACAGTGTAGTGCATGTGTGTGTGTTTGTAAGCGGAAGTAAACATCGCGCTCGGTCCGTGGCCCGAGCTATCCCAGCTTCCCAACCCAGCTATGCAGCTAGAGTGGAAAGTCTTGTGAACGTCGGGACTCGAAACTAGGTCCTCCCGGATAGAGGCCCTGGGCCACCTCGTCGGCGTCGGTCGCGTGGTGCGCGTGTGGGAACCCGTGGCCCCGGGCGTCGTCCTTGCATAACGCGCCCGCACGTGCGCCTCGTGAAGACACGTGAGCGCCGCGTCGTTGCGGCGCAGTAGGGCGGCTGCGCGAGGGCCGAGCGGCGATCGCGCCTTCCCCGTTGGCCAATGGGCGCGCGCCGCCGCCACTTGCGCCGGGGGTGTGTCCGCGCTCCGAGGCAATTGCGCCCATTTGACGACCGCCCCGCCACGCCGCCCAATCAACCCGCCGCCCGGCCCTGCGAGGTCAAAACGTGCGAGGCTGGCAGCGGAGGCGGCTGCGCGGCCCTCCCGTCAAACGGATTGGACGCTCGCGAATGCGCTCATAACTTACCTTGCGGCCCAGGGATTATTTGAAATAATGTTGCTTCAAGAAACAGACAAACGAATTACTTTATTATGATTGTCAATCGACACTCAACCATCATTGTTGTAATTGAATATATTTATTGCGGGTTTATACTGCGTTAAGCTCATAACGGAGTAGGTCATTACGGCGCACCAGTATGCAAAACATTCGGACTCTATTTCTCTTTTGATTGTTAATTATGGCGTACCATAGTAGTGGTTGTAGTAGTAGTAGTTGTTGTAGTAAGTAAAGTAGTAGTGCTAAAAGTGCGGATGCCACCAAATGTGGCCAGGCTTATATTGAGACACCATCAATGATGGATAACATAATGAATATTCTATTATATATGTAACTCCTGCTCCAATCCTTTTGCTTTTCCGTTTAAATGAAAGACAATAAAGTATTATTGAAGAAATATCCTAACACCAATTTCGATATCTCCTGCCGTTTTGTTAGTGAAGGTGCATTTCTTAAACATGTGAAATGTTGTTCTGGAAACACTAAGGCAGTTTCACACTACATCAGTTCTTCATTCTGTTCACGCTAAGAAAGTTTTGGAAAATTGCTCTATTTGATCATATTGTGTTTTGGTGAAATTTTATATGCTGAGTGCACATGTCTCAAAGTACCTTTTGTGAAATCATTGCTTTATAAGTGATTTTTTTTTTAGATATAGCGGTGTAGTGTCTACGAACAGCGTCGTTGCGTTCGGGATATTTTAAACAACATTAGTAGTAAACAAATGAAACTGTGCCTATTCGTACATTTTTTCCCTTTATTCGATAGAACTAATAGCGAATTTCATTTTTATTACACAACGGATAAATTGCAGCAAAGTCGCTGAAAAATACTCGTAGTGATAAGAAATGGAATGTCTTAACGTCTGCTATCTCGTTATACTTGTAAAAGTAATCCGACCTTTTTCTTGAAACACAGACTACTATTTTTGTTTAAAATAATTTGTTTACTTTGAACATTTCTAGTCTAATCGGGGTCGTGCAATGTTACAAAACTCCAGACCTTAAAATTGAATAACGTTCGAGAAAGACATGAAATTTGGCTTGCAATATAATATCGTTTTTGAATGCATAATTTCAAACTCCTTATTCTTACCATTTCCTCACAAATCAAGTTTAAAATTTATTTTTTGACAAAACGGTTTCGGCGATTTCGCTGCAATTTACCCTCTGCGCACTAATAAATTAAAAATTAGTATTTGTTTTATTGAATGAAGCGAAAAATATAGGACACCTAAGCTAAGTTTCATTTGTGTTCAATTCGAAGGGACGTGAAGTATTTCGTTGGAAAGTGTATACAAGTATTAAGTAGTTGTCATTGTCAGTGCGAAATATTAAATGGAAGTTTTGCTCTTGTATCGTCAGAAATGTTTTGAATTGCTCAAATTTAAAGTCTCTTTAGCTGACGAAACTTCACAATGCTATTTGAGTATACATGTCTATTGTTTGAAATACAGAACTTTATCGGTCAATATTTCTTGCCTACGTATTTGCGTTACGAATTTGAAGAACGTTTTAGAGCATCACTGGGAAAACCTGACTGGTTATTTAGGATGTCTGGAGGAGAGCTACTTTAAGTCCTTGGTAACGGTGCAAATTCCGTGTGCAGATGATTAGTGATCTGCAGTTCCCGCCGGTCCACGTAAATACTTCTATGAAGATATGTTAACATGTTATATGACAAGAGTTCATAATTATAAGCCTCCTCTGTGAATAGACATTTCCGTCTTGGTTTCCTTATGCTATAGTTTTTTCTTTCTAGGAGGTAAACTACACGTCAGCGAAGGGTTAATTGAATTTGCAAGAACGTCAACATCGGAAATTATTAGCATGCATCAGAAAAAATAATACTGCGAATAACAAACGAAACTTTGTGTCCCCTTGTACAACTAAACTTTCTGGTATTTGACGTGTCTGTTCGTAACAACTCTCCAAATTTCGCTAATGGAAATTTGATTTAATAATGTTTTTGTGTTGGTAAAGTATAACCTTGGTACTTTCATTGCTTTGCTTTCGAGAAGGATGGAGAAAAATTTCACTTGGTCTGTGAATCAAGAAAAACTGTACGAATTTCCCGATCGAGATTTGAATCGCTGGCCAGTAAATATTTACAATACAGTAGTACCCTCGTGTCGAATAATCAGAGGAACAAATATATAATAGAAATGCAAATATGAGTACATTCGTACTACAATTTACTAGCATTCATATGTATTGTTTAGTGTAGTATATTGATATAATTACTTACAAAACTCACCATACTACAGGTGGCTCATAATAAATGTTACAAAGGTGTAGGGCAGGAGGAAGGATCGAACATTTTAATTAGTTGCCTGTGAACATATAGTGAGAAATTCCATATAACGCAGTTATGCATTTCTTCATAAGGCATTTGACCCTGATTGTTAGGCAACACCATATGCACAGATGTTCGACGTATAAAATTGCCCTGGCTGCATCAGAACGTGGCCGGGCATAAGGAGCTACCTAAAACCAAGGGGGGAAAATACAGATACTCCTATCGAAGTCATTGCAAAAATGAGCTAAAGCGCTCGGTTAGTCGAGGGCTGAAGGGCCGGAGGTGCCCCGCGGATCTCGCCTGACGCCCACAGTCGCCGGCAGGCGGCGCGCGGGAGGTGGGAGGGGAGGCAGCCAACGCTCCTCTTGTGCGCGGGGGTCGAGGCGAAACCGCTTGGCCTCTGCCGCCGCCGCCGCGTGCGTCACGCCAGAGAGGCGGCGGCTCGTTGGCAGTCGACTGGCTTCGCTCCCGCTGACCCCGCGATTGACAATCGTCACGCACTGTGAGCCCTCCGGGCGCGCAACGTCCCTTCATGGCATCTCAGAGTGCGGAGACAGCCCTCATGGGACTAATTCTCTTCAAGTCAACACAAGCGGCGGACAGCTGCCTGATGAAGTGACATCAAGAGAGAACATTTAAATCTAATAATTAAAAATGGTAACATACAAATTATTTACTCGTGATTTTGCTTATGGGTTTTGAAACCAAACAATACATTAAATTTAACTCTAATTCTTGCTCTTATCTCCGCCTATTTCGTTGCGCTAGTGGCATTGCAAAGATGATGATGTCCCACTTCGGAGGGTAACGCCCACCACTGCTGACTGCATCTACGAGCGAAGAGTTCGGAGAGCCAAGGAAAAAAGATTTTCTTCAGAAGGTTAACAAAAATGCATTTTCTTTCATTTACGCAACACAATAAAATGGGATTATTTCCGTCAATTATTCATTTATAAATGTATAACAACAACGACTTTAATTATACTGCATGATTAAATACAAAATGCGAGTAATTACAATGCGTACAAAGTGTACATACTTTATTGACGTACCTCTCATATACCCTTTTTTGATATTTCTCCTATTGATTGTATTTCTACTAAACTGTTTGACTGTGAAAATAATTTGTTTGATTGATAATGTGTCTCCGGACTAGAAGGCATTAATGAAAGCAATTTGATGGTGAATTTCAGCCCATCTTTCTTCTTGTTTTCAAAATAGTAATTATTAGAGATTTCTTGAAAATCATGTTTCCTTTAGGGATGTTAATTTTGACGTTTATCCGTAAATACTCGAGTTGATACGTATTCTGAAAATGTGACTTGGTTAAAACATAAATTGAAATATATATTATCTTTAGCCTAGAAATAATTCTAGAGTTTTATGGATTGAATCCTTGTCTTAGATAAAAATTTAACTCTTTATATCTCGATTTCTCCTCACTGGATACTGAGATAAATCTTAATCTGAGCCCGAATTATAATCATTCTTTCTTTTTTTTAAAAATAATTATTTCATTTCTTTTTTGCCCTTCCTTTCTTTTCTTTCTTTATTTTTTCCTCATTTTCCATCTTATTATGTAGAATATACGAGTAAATTCCTTTGTTCACAATTAGGGAATAGTTGATAAAACACCAATCAGATAGGAATACGTCTCAGATATTTTACTTATGTCAATATTTGTAGCGTTTATAAAAAGATGAATATTAAAAGAAAGTCATTTACACGAATACTTTATACGAATCTATCTGAAGCACTCTGGACTGCTGTGTCTGTGTGTGACTACCCGTCTTACATCATTTTGTCTTGAGAGAAATATCCTGAAGGGGAAATTCCTACCTTCTTATTGGTTGTTTTTAATAGGTTTATTGTGTATTATGGCTCATAAAATTTTAATGTTATAATAATGTACGTAAAATTGTAAATCTTTTAGCACGTTCTCATGTATAAGAATACCTTTTCCTACAACTGTGCTGTACTTTGTATCACTACCTGTTGTAGTGATATATCTAAGATAAAGTAGGAAATTAAATTTTCGCGGCTAATAAGACGCTCTGGATGAGAGAAGTAGGGATAAACTCAACATTCGGTCTTTTCCTTTCTCCTCTTACTTCGCAAAAAAGTTTCTAATCGAGCGCCGGAAAACAGCGATTCTTCGATAGCTCGTATTGCCGGGGTCTGGTATCGGAAAACAGGATAAATGTTGTTCATTTCTATAGTAAATTACTATCTCGGCCGCATTGTGTAATCAGAATCCTTATTTTATGGGACTTCAATACCACAAATTGATTGACCTATCTGTCTGCCTGTGGCCAACGCTAGCGCCATAAACCGTTCTGACGATTTACTCCAAAGGAGAAGTATTCCATTAATTTTATCCGGATGTCCATTGTCTGTGAGGACATTTTTGAATTAAATAACAAATTCTGAAATAAATAGACGTTACTCAGACTGAAAGTAGGAAGATAAATCTGAAAAGGCGTGATTGACTCTTCGTCCCTTAATTATCCTGTCACCATTATAATAATGTTATGTAAAAAATTTCTGGTCCGATTTTATCCTAATATAAAACAAATTCTGCCAAAAATCGACGAATTCTGATTGTAGAAATTACCTTGAGTATTAATGTCATAATTAAAATTAAATCTGTAATATTAATTCTGCATGAAAAAATTGTAACATAAATGTGTGTGGTAACTTCAATCAACAGTGTGCAGAAACGTTATTGATGATATAAAGGACAGATGTGCATGTCATTTCGAAGGATCAAAAGAAAAACAACTGTCTCAATATTCTTGTTTGCGCGTCAACAATAAGACGATGTTGCTCCGTTTCGTGTCGTTCTTATATGTTTTATTTTGTCGTGTGACGCAAAATAATACTACAAGTTTTACGAAATTGAGGAACAAATCTTGAGATATTGAAGACTCGACATTTTGATCTCAATGTGACCTCTCGACCTTCGATTCAGGATGTGACTGGCCGAGGGACCAGACCGATAGGCGTCCCATATCTTAATGTCTTTAAGACAGTGTGTCTTCCACGCAGATGCTTGTGGTAAGGAATCACGGATTACGTGTAGTTCACACAGAGCATTTTATTCTCACTTCCTGCTTAACACTGTCTCTAATTCGAAAAAAGTGCTATTCAGTAATTCTTTGAATTCATGAGGTTTACGCAGAAATTTGTAGCACGAAGAGAACAGAGAGTAATTCCATCGCTTGTTTACTGGCTAGAACCCACGGGAGACAGTATAGGCAGACGTTGCGAAAGGTACTCACCGGAAAGGAGAGGAATTCTGAACCTGACCCTGAGCTCTTGCCAGCGCCCGATGTACGGCGCATATGCTACGTAACAGCCGGAAGTAATAGGGAGCATTGTGATGCATAAATGATACATCGTCTTTTCGAGCTCGGGGAGTTGCGTGACTGAAGTCTGAGAAGACGTTCTAAAATATCGAAGACAAATAAATTAATATCTTTTCAAAGTTGGTGTATTTCAAATGTACGTTCCAGAATCAGCACAATTTCACTAATCGCTCTCTCTCTCTTTTTTCTCTCTCTCTCGTTCTCTCTCTCGTTCTCTCTCTCTCTCGTTCTCTCTCTCTCTCGTTCTCTCTCTCTCGTTCTCTCTCTCTCTCGTTCTCTCTCTCTCTCGTTCTCTCTCTCTCTCGTTCTCTCTCTCTCTCGTTCTCTCTCTCTCTCGTTCTCTCTCTCTCTCGTTCTCTCTCTCTCGTTCTCTCTCTCTCGTTCTCTCTCTCTCGTTCTCTCTCTCTCGTTCTCTCTCTCTCGTTCTCTCTCTCTCGTTCTCTCTCTCTCGTTCTCTCTCTCTCGTTCTCTCTCTCTCGTTCTCTCTCTCTCTCGTTCTCTCTCTCTCGTTCTCTCTCTCTCGTTCTCTCTCTCTCGTTCTCTCTCTCGTTCTCTCTCTCTCTCGTTCTCTCTCTCTCGTTCTCTCTCTCTCTCGTTCTCTCTCTCTCTCGTTCTCTCTCTCTCGTTCTCTCTCTCTCGTTCTCTCTCTCTCTCGTTCTCTCTCTCTCGTTCTCTCTCTCTCGTTCTCTCTCTCTCTCGTTCTCTCTCTCTCTCGTTCTCTCTCTCTCTCGTTCTCTCTCTCTCGTTCTCTCTCTCTCGTTCTCTCTCTCGTTCTCTCTCTCTCGTTCTCTCTCTCTCGTTCTCTCTCTCGTTCTCTCTCTCGTTCTCTCTCTCTCTCGTTCTCTCTCTCTCTCGTTCTCTCTCTCTCTCGTTCTCTCTCTCTCTCGTTCTCTCTCTCTCTCGTTCTCTCTCTCTCGTTCTCTCTCTCTCTCGTTCTCTCTCTCTCTCGTTCTCTCTCTCGTTCTCTCTCTCTCTCGTTCTCTCTCTCTCTCGTTCTCTCTCTCTCGTTCTCTCTCTCTCTCGTTCTCTCTCTCTCTCGTTCTCTCTCTCTCGTTCTCTCTCTCTCGTTCTCTCTCTCTCGTTCTCTCTCTCGCGCGTTCTCTCTCTCGTCCTCTCTCCTCTCTCTCTCTCTGCCCTCTCTCCTCTCTCTCTGTCCTCTCTCCTCTCTCTCTGTCCTCTCCTCTCTCTCTCTGTCCTCTCTCCTCTCTCTGCCCTCTCTCCTCTCTCTCTGTCCTCTCTCCTCTCTCTGCCCTCTCTCCTCTCTCTCTCTGCCCTCTCTCCTCTCTCTCTCTGCCCTCTCTCCTCTCTCTCTCTCTGCCCTCTCTCCTCTCTCTCTCTCTCTCTCTCTCTCTTAAATGTGATGAGGGTGGGAAGATAAGAATATTTTCCGCGTTAAATAGCTATATTTTTGTTTCTAAAAGAGTAAATTTTCATTAATTACAAATTCATGCAAAGGTGATGTATGGCCATAGTGTACAGTACAGAGAGATTTTCGTAGATGTATAAAAAGCAATGATAAATGTTAATAAACAGACTAAGTGATTAATAGAGGCATGATAATTATGTTCTTTTATTATTAGCGGTATGACAAAAAAATTGCAATTGACGAAGCTTCAGGTCATATTCCATGTTCAAATGTTTATTATGATGTGTTACCATGTATAATAAATTATATTTTTTTGTTACTAACAAAACCAAGGATTATCATATGTACCAATAGCATTATCAATCAAGGTGACCCTCTTCAAAAGAATCAGTAGTCCCCAACAGACATTCATTTACATTTCCAAAAGCGGAAAGGAAATAATATGTGACAGATTATCAAACAAAAAGGTAAGTTCGGTCACAGTATGTATGTCGGCAGATACAATAAGAGATATAAATAGTTCGCAGCAAATGTGTGGAAATTGTTCGAAAACTGATGCTCCCGTTTCCGATGGTGAATGGTGACCTCAATCACCATACAATACTGTTGTCAAGTGGACGTTTTGCTTTGTTAGAAATCACGAAACGTTCACGTGCGAGTTATTTTCCGTCTATGAATCGCTGACGTTCACGTTTTGGCTATGCAAATTTCACTTCTCACGTGGCAGGTTATTGTTTCCAAGATACTAATAATGTAGTTATGTAACTTTCTCCGAAGCGGTATTTGAATTACTCTAAAACTGCATTTCCCATTGTCTTGAGCTCCAGGGGATTGGAAAGGGCATTTTTGATTTTAGGAATATATTGTTGAGCTCCTCGCTAACACGTGTTTGCATTAGCATGATAAATGGCGTGAAGCAGCAGTCGCTGCGCTGTGCTCACCTGCTGTGGAGTGACTGAGAGCGTGCTGTTGGGCTCCGCCATGGACACGAGCGCGGGCGACGTGTAGGCGGAGGAGAAGCCCACGAGCAGAGAGCCCAGCGCCACCGCCACCGACGCGAACACCTGCAACAGGCACAGGGCTGCACTGCCACGCCCTGGAGCAACAGAATAACCTGACGGGCTTATTGCTAATACTATAAATAGTGCTCGGTTTTCATGGCCCAAACACCATCCAGAAAAAAGAAAACATGAAAGGGCAGAAGTCTAAGTAATGGACGAATCTCCAATTTTCCATTGGTGTTGTGTGTGTGTATAATACTTTACCCACAAATAGTAACATTCTGTGCACGATAAATAATATACGTATTCCGTATGATATTAAATTATCTTCAAAAACAAATTTAAATACTCTTGGATCTCTATTTTCGTTCACTTTCTTTGGTACCTATATACAATTCTTAATAACCAAAACAAATGTTTGATGCCTTTATTGTTACGATGTTACATGCTCTTCATATCAATAATATTTTAAAACTTTAAATGTGTGGAAGCCTGTTACTGGAAATAAATAATAAAATGAATCAAGACAAAGTGAAACTAAGGAAAATTCCCCCAAATTAAATAAAAAAATTGAATAAAATAACCATTAATTACGCAATGAAAATTAATATAACATCCGGGTTGTATTGAGAATGTCTGTCCAAGTGAGAACTGCTAAGCTGCAAAACTTACAACACATGAAAGACATCATTAAGTACAAACCAGATTGCTTTATTTAATGCTGAAGACTGACTACTAGATTCCTCCTATCCCGGTTTTTTCTCTTATGTCAGTTATATAATGATAGTGGATCGTGCAAAACAATTATTTTGAACCTACGATGCTACAATCTTAACATGAAAATCCCCTTGGCATTCGTTCGACTGAAACCCGCATTCATCTGCTGCATTCACCCGCAACTCTGCTTCATTCAAGTGATTTAAATTGAGAAACGTGCCACTGCTGAATATGCGAGTGAAATGCCTAATAAAGGACGTTTGTTGTGAATAGTTCCAATCCTGAATTATTCATTATGAGTCACGAGAAACCGGAACTAGTACTCTAGTACTTCCCTATTTGTAGAAGCACAAACGCGTCATGCATTCTTCCTTGCGAGGCAATTAAACCAAAAATATGACACGTGCAGAGTAAATTGCTCGTATTTAGACTCTTTCCTGTTCGAAAGATTGAGTTTACTCATGACTCAAACTTGCTTCCAAAGATGCGTAATAGACCGCCGAGTTTTCATTTTTTTAAATGGAATCTTATAAAGTTCAGCATGTGTCAAGTATATTGGTAAAATATAAGACATTAACTGCCATGCTAGGTTCTTTTAAATGAGGAACACGTTTCTAATTTCCACAACAATTAATCGATTTAACACTTATGCAATTATTTATGATTATACATCTTCAGAACAGATTTCAGATTGTCGTTTTGAGAGACGTCAAGAAGCATTGATAATGGAAGCATAATTGGTAAATAGAATTAAAATCAGGTTGTCACATACACTATGTGATCAAAAGTATCCGTACACGTGGCTGAAAATGACTTGCAAGTATGTAGCTTCCTCCATCGGTAATGCCTGAATTCAATAGGCTGTTGTCCCACCCTTAGCCATGATGACAGATTCCACTCTCGCAGGCATACTTTCAATCAGGTGCTACAAGATTTCTTGGGGAATGGCAGCCCATTCTTCACGGAGTGCTGCATTGAGGAGAGGTATTACTGTAGGTCGGTGAGGCCTGGCACGAAGTCGACGTTCCAAAACATCCCTAAGGTGTTCGATAGGATTCAAGTCAGGACTCTGTGAAGTCCATTACAGGGATGTTATTGTTGTGCAATGGCTCTGCCACAGGCTGTGCAGTATGAACAGGTGCTCGATCGTGCTGTAAGATACAATCGCCATTCCCGAATTGCTTTTCATCACTGGGAAGCAAGAAGGTGTTTAAAACATCAACGTAGGCCTGTGACGTGATAGTGCCATACAAAACAACAAGGAGTGCAAGCCCCCTCCATGAAAAACACGACCACACCATAACACTATTTTGGACTTGTCCGGATACTTTTAATCACCTAGTGTAGATATGTCAAGTCCATTCATTGGTTTTGAATGTCGCAAGTGATCTCAGATCGGGCTTTAGCTAATTCTTACGCCAGTTAGAATTATATTACAATTCCTCACTATTGCATCGCTGCGTTTCAAAAGATAAGAGATCTTTATTCACCAATAACCACTTAATATTTGTATAGCTTACCCTAGTCATGAGGTAAGATATTTTTTCTTCAATAAATTACAGCTAAACGTGCAGAAACGCCATTTGATTTGGAAGTCACCTCTATTAACAGCCATTTCTGCGTGGGACAGATTGTTTTCCTCAAAGCCTTGTGTAAAAATGCCCTCTATTAAGTGATAACCTCTATAAGTCTCTATAAGTTTGTTGTGTTAATCTTTATTATACGTAGGATACGCAGGATTTCATGCACTATCATATGCGAAAATATGCATTCAAACACGCACTAACAAATAGCCATATAAACACGATGCAGGGCAAAAATTTACAAAACATACACAATCATGTTTAGTTTAGTACATATTCTGTTGTGTTTGTAACGGTAAACAAATTACACTTTTACTGCCAAATTTATCCTTTTATCAGAAACAAATGTGTTTAATTTCAGTAAATACTTTTTACGACAGAAGACGTAACTGGAGCGTACTTCAAAGATGAAATATGAGCCAATGAGACATCAAATTCAGCCTTTCCTAAAGTTAATCAAATATATATATATATATATATATATATATATATATATATATATATATATATATATATATATATTGTGACGTACCTGATTGGCGGTACTTTCCACTGCAAATAAAAGTTGTAACGGACGGGTGTCTTACTCGTGAATGGGTCCCTTAAAGGAATCGTCATTACATTGGAGAATCAAAGTAATAAGTTTACCAAAACACAAATACAATTTATTCATGAAATGACAGGTCATATACATGATCAAACACCTACTTATTCTCCGTCTTGGTACCAAGATTCTGTATACAATGCGATTTTATCATACCTGGGGCCTCAATGAATACCTCGTTTGTCACGGATTGTCGCCAACGGCGGCGGCGGCCGATGACCTTCACTGCAGCCCAGCGCCCGCGGCAGCGGCAACGCGAATTCCACGGCTCCGACGCTGGTTGTTTCAACTTGCAATTCTGCTTGCGCACTCACGGCCTCCCGATGATGTCCACGTCTCCCTTAGCGATGTACTTCTAATTATATCGCCGCACCTTTTATTAGTTCTTTTCCACTTCCTTATTGTTACTACTGAGCACGTGGCCACTACTCGCACCGGCGTCAGCTTCACGATGCACAGTCTTATTGTTATTTTCACTACATTTGATGTTCAGGATACAAGCTATAGTTTCTGCATACCAATCTTTACCAACGTTCCATTTACTAGCTTCTAATCCGCATTTCCATGAGCTTTACACTGAATTTTTATCTCCTTCGTCGCACAGGCCGTCTCATACTGCCTACGGTCAACCGCCAACTCTCGCTCACAACTCGTAACGGCCGAATTCCCCCCCCCCCCCTCGCTGGGCCACGGCAGCGGCAACGTTCACTATACCCCCCCACCGCCGGTCGTCGCACCTGCCGCATGTACCGCGCGGTTCAAAATCAGTTGTAATTATATTATTACTCTGGGTCTCTAATTACATATAGAAACGCTTCCGCGTTTCAATATATATATATATATATATATATATATATATATATATATATATATATATATATATATATATATATATATATTACATTTTGGAGGAATTTCAAATCAGGATTGCATTTTAAGGCTTTATATAATTTCTCCTTGGCTATCACCCTCATACCTCCAAACACTAATTCCAAAGACATTTTATTTTTTTCACAATGTTTAATGTTTCCAGTGGTAAACTTGCTGTTTCTGAACTGATTTTCTAAACTGTGGCAATTTTTCAAAATCCGATTAAGTTTATATTTTTTATTCAGAGATGATATTATATATATATATATATATATATATATATATATATATATATATATATATATAGAGAGAGAGAGAGAGAGAGAGAGAGAGAGAGAGAGAGAGAGAGAGAGTTAGTTTTGTTATTTTGACCTAGTGTCTGCTCTTGATTTTTGCCCTCCCGTTGTTAGTTATCAAGTGATACTAAGATATGGCTTCCTGCACATTATCGTTGTGACTTAATCGCTGGGTGTTAATTCACGACGCAACTGTTGCTCACAGCACGTGTACTGATGGGTTAAAATTTGTTGTAAAACAAGAATCAAAGAAAACTGCTGGGATATGTCTGAGAAGTGTGTGGATCTAAGAATAATATGCTCTTTATTCCTGATATGAATCAATTTTGACATTGACAAATTATGCAAAACATAATAATTAACTAGTGGTGCTGTAGAATGGCACAGACATACTAGTAATAGTTACTTACTTATTCTTCGATCTGAGATATCTTTTCGGTTTCCCCGTCTTCTTCTCGCCTTTTATTCCCACCATCTTTTCTCAATCTTTCGTATCTCGAAAAGAAGAATTGAATATGACTTTAAGAATATTATAGGAAGGTAACATCTGGTCATGCAGGCACATTTTCATTCGAAAATGTCGAACCGTTTTTACGAAATTGTTATTTGAGGTTTTTGAAAATGCATATTTTGAAGCTCAATTTCACATAAAACTTTTTTTCGAGAAAGTTCATACAAAAATTATTTGAAGTGATAGTACTCACAAATACGATAATATATAAAAATTTCCGAGATGTAAATATTAACGTGTGAGATATTTTTTTAAAGTTTTGTTTGATATAAAAACAACAAATAAATACAATAAAATGGCATTAATGTCATGACATTCAATGCTTTTGACACTATGTTTAAAACAATTTACTGAACCATTTTCCAGAAAATAACGTTTGAGCTTTTCTCAAAATGAATTTTGAAATTTGAAGATAGTTCACACAGAAAATGTAATGCATACCAACTGCATTGAAATTTGCGAAATTAGGCTTCATGTCCTCTTAACATATTCTCCGTTATATGGTCAATTGTACTAAAGTCCATTTTTCTCTGCAATCATGAGAGACCGCTTACCTTAGGTTTCAATTAATTGATTGACTTCTTTCAAAGAACATTCACAATTTATTGACAATCTGTTCTGTACAGGTGCATCTCCAATTCATACAACGGGGTATCCGTATAGAAATGTATGAAATTGTCAAGAACAAATGTGGAAACCTAAGGCATAACCTGAGATATGTTGAAAATGTGCGTTCTAGCATTAAACCCAACAGATTCAATTTAACCACCGATATTAATTTTTGCTGCCACCAATCGCTCCATCCCTCCATTCCCAGTTGGGATGTGGTGGAGGTGTCCTATTGCACAGTTGAAATTCTCTGGATGACTGGGTTTTGGTTCTGAGGTTAGGACATTCTGCGCCGCAAGGGCAATACATAGGATCAATTGTATCTCGATTGTCTTGGCCAATGGACTATGGAAGAATTAAACTTGGCAAGGTAATGTGTTAAATAGTCACTACGAGTTTCCACAAAGACGCTTTTTCTGTAATACATTCGAATTCAGCATTTTAAAGCTGATGTAGTATTTATTGTTAATGATTGAGACGGCGTCATGCCTTCATTACGCATGTCGTGTCTTTCTTGACAGTGACTCGCTGATCGAACCTTTGTAGCGCTGTTATCGATATTTTTCGGTCTCGTTATCTGCGCGTGCGACGTTGTGTGGGAAGAGCCCGTCGATGGTTGAATGGGCGCGGCCGAAAAAAGTCCAGCAGGACCGTTTTCCGAACCCTCGACTCTCTCATTCAGGTACGACGTATTAATTTTCACGGTCTGATGAAATGGTGAAGATGTCCTCGATAGATAAAAAAACTTGTTAATGAAGCTAAAAGGAAAACTGTGACGAGTGTCTGTTTGTGAAATGTGACATGTTCGAGATTGGTCGTTGATGACTCTTATCTGTGCTCGTGTAGCAGTACGATATCCAAAGGCATCGAAGCGAAAGCACTTCGAGTTACATTTGTGCATGTGGAAATCATGGTGAAATTTTGAATTCATTGAATTTTGCTTGGTCCCTTCCATTACAAATAGAAACATCTCGAAAACAACGTTCTGACGCTTGGAAAATGCTCTAGGGACGGGGACATTTTTTGGAAATCCAATGCTGGGTTTATTTGTTGTGTGCAACAATGGGAGTGTGAGTATGAGAGTTTCAGTGAAAAAAATAATGAAATGTGAAAAGCATGTTAGTAAGATGTGAATGAAAGGGGAAGAGTGAAATATATTAACGTCAATGCGATATTGCAATGCAATGTTCGCGATAGTGAAGTTGTGGGCTTCCGCGGCCAGTCATGGAAATGACCATTTGATTAGTCAAGATCATTTAAATATTTGCGACAGTTTAACCGATTTTTTTTTCTGAAGTAGAAAACAACTTCATTTGAATGGAATGACATAGTTTCTATGCCGAGGGTCACTCTGAACAACAACGGTGTCCCTAATGATACGTACATTTCTAGTGTAAGAAGCCGACAGAAGGGAGAGAACCTCTAAACTGCCATACGGGAGTAATAAATGTAAGACGCTATAAATGCGTAATAATTGTGAGTTCTAGTTCTAATCATGTCTTGAGTATCTTGAATGCATGTAATTGAAGGAAGCTTGGTGTATTAATTCATCTAGTTTCTTGGTGTTGTCGGCTCCGCTGGCGGGGTGATTGCTGCTCTTCAACTCGCGAATGTGACAGAAAAACGGCCACCCATCATGAACTCACAAGTTCAATATGTGTAACTGGAAGTGTTTAGTGAACGCACCTGTCGGCCGAGGCCCTGCAGTGGCTGCGGCTGCAGCGGCTGCGAGCCGAAGCTCTGCGTGGGCCTCCCGTGGAGCAGCTCCTCGGTGACGACCGCCAGCTCCTGGCCCTTCGTCATGGCGGCGCCGCGCAGCCCCAGCGGCTCTGCCCGCCGCCCCTGCAAACGACGTGCGTGCGTTCATGTCACGAGAGGTTTTCAAATAAACATCAATGATTGAGGGGGAAAACACCGACGGTCGTCCTCGTGGCATCGGAGGCTCTTTGTTACCAATTGTTTTTCTTCCTACTAGCTTGTTTTTCACATGAAAATTAAATAAATACTTTTAAAAATTAAAATTATTTCATTATGTTTCACTGCCACTACAAATTATTTTTTGTTTTCTGAAGACCGCAGGCATTACCGAGCGACTCGTTAATGTATATCGGTAATGTACTCTCCAAAAATTCCTCCGTAATCAAGATGGGCGCGATAAAGATTAATTGTTATGAGTGCCGCTTTCGCGACATAATGTGGTTCGTGAGTTTTTGAATGCTTCAATGGTCGCAGTGTTGGTGACCTTTTCCAGCGAAAGACGATTTTGTCGTTCGTGGCCATTCTGGCTGCGGAAGTAAACTCTTTATCTGGCGTTTTCGTCCCCAATTGTTAAAGTAATTGCTGTGTATAGGCCAGAATTGAAATGTTTATAGCAAGATTTGGGTTCAGAAATGTAAATCGGTATTAAAACTCTAAATCCACGCCTCCTTACCATTCGAAAATCGTCATGTGGTTTCTAGTGCTTGAATATTTTACGTGTGGCGAAGATGATAGACTGTCATAAGGTAATTGTTTTTAAGTATGCCTTCTTGCCTTTAATTAAAAAGAAAATAGTAATTAATATAAGCAACTAAAATGCAAATAATATTTCAACTAGCAGTAATCGTTGAAACTAATAAAAATTGTCGAACATTACAATAGTCTTAGATTATTCAATTATTGTGTCATACTTAAGGATAGTTTTCAGATAGATTTTTGTGGGCTGACACCATTAATCAGAATAGAAAATGTGCTAATCATCAATAAAATTGGAAAAGAAACTAATGTGTACTCTTTCAATCATGTTTTCATATAAGAATACATACATGTACACTTCAGTGAAGTGTTTTTAAAAGTGTACATTCAGTGGTTACATTTCTGTCATAGATAAGGACTATAATCAATATATTTTATTAGTTTAAGAACCTTTGAAGAAACGATAATGTGGATGATCGGTATCATTCTTCGTCTATCGGTACTTCATTCGAAAAACGTGCTATAAGCTCTTACCTTCCGAACGTGAACTAAGTGGACGCATTTCGTTGCATAATCGGAGCGGAGTGGCCTTGGCTGTGGAAGCGTGACTATCCTTTTTTTAAAAAATTACTATGATTATCGTCGAAATGGATGTCATGTCAGAACGTGCCCTTGAATGTAGTATCCGTGGTTAGTTGCCCAATTGTCTACACATCCAAAATGCGATGTACGTATGTCATAGGAATACTAAGAATGTCTCTGCCGATATTCCCCTTCTCTGACCATTCTTCACGTAGTTTATCGCTAGTGTTCACTAGCGAGGGAATCAATGTCGAGTGAATGTACGTCAGCGACAATTCAAGTGCTCACTTTGGGCTTCATTTTGAAAGCGAGGGATTCGCCCGCCCGTACGGAAACTCCGTTTCCTCGGCTCAGCGTCCCCCCACTCTGTCACGGAGCTCATTTGCGGAATTTCACTCAATAACTCAGACCCGGAGAGGGAAACTATCGTCTTCCCATTATTCCTAGTCCAAGTGATGTCGATTAGATTCGATCATCGTGAATTTTATTTCCCGAAGTCAGGCTTTGACACTTCCCGGGTGTCCTGTATATGTTGGAAGAGGCCACCATTCATATATTTTACAAACATTGCAGGTTCCAAACACGCCCTATTCATAATTCTCCCCTTACGCTTGAAGCCCAGATCTATCGCCCGAGGCAGCCTCCAGAGCTCTTAGGCTAAAATAGTAATGTAACCATTATTACATTATTCAAAATGATTTTCTATGACCACATAATTTTCAGATTCCTTAATCCATCTCTTTGCACTGATTTCAGAGCTACTTTTAGTTGTTTTTCTATCACGTACAGTTTTTTGCAAATTGTGTCAGGTCATTTTTGACTGAAAAGTAAATTTTCGGAAAGGAGAATTTTATTAAGAGGGAAATAAATTTTATTTTTGTAAGTGGGGTGATTAGCCACTTTTTCTACCCATCTGGCTGTTAGATAAGCTGATAGGTAAGAAACAGTGATATTGTTTACATACTATAGTGCAGTGACGTGCTATAATATTTTGTTCGTACAGTTTTTTTACAAATGACTTCACGCGTGTTTGGATAACCCAGACGTGTTCTTCTATTTTGTGGCAGCTAGGTAACTGTCAAGCAAAGACATTAATAGCTTCGTGAAGAAGGTCTTTTATCGATATTTCGTCATACGGCAAGGCGATCAAGACAAAAGCTGACCAACACACACGGCATGCCGAACATGTGCTGATATTGTGGAAAAATGGTATGAAAAATCAATGAATTGTGCAATTCCAATTATTTAACGGGTGCCACAGAATCACGATTGTTATTTTTGTTTAGTTAATGTTCAAGATCATAACCCAAAATAAAAGAAAGAAATGGAATACCCTAACATTTATTCCACCTTCCAGTTCCACAGTTCCGCAATGCTTAACTCTTCCTGTTCTAATCCCACCTACCATTCTGGAAGGTATGTTTTAGGTTAATAAGAGAAGCTCAGAAATGAAAGCACCAACGCTAATGATTACACGCTGGAAAAATATTCTGCACCAAAATTATTCAGTCAAAGTGAACTTAATGATTTAACTAGTGATTTGAATGTGACAAATGATGCCGCTGAATTGTTTGAGTCAAGACTAAAAATCGAAAATCTGCCACATGGAGAAACGTTCTCTGTCATGACTCTTGCTCAGAAACAGAAAAAGAATGAATAAAATTATTTATAAAGGAAGACAGTATGGTGTCTTTGCTGGGAAATTGACGGTTTAATGAATTTCTTTAATATTATTTATTATGCAAGTCATTGGATGTTGTTTATAGACTGGACAACTTTTACGTAATGGAAATTTGTTTGTCTCAATATCTGTTGCCTATACAGTATGCCTTAAAGAAACTTGTGAAAATCTCAAAACTTTGCTGAAATTTGTGAACTATGAAACATTCTTGGACAATTTGTGAGCATTTGAAAGTAATTGAAATGTTACATGCTTAACAAAACGGCTACACAAAAATTCCATGTTTCGTTTGTGAATGAGACTGCTCAGCCAAAGACAAGCACTGGAAGATAACAGACTGGCCTAAAATATTAACATTCCAACCTGGTCCAAAGAATGTAACGTAATCAATGTAACGTAACCAATTGTTCAAGCAAGCAAGCAAGATACGTCACATCCACTTCTCATCAGCATGGTTTAATGATACAGGGTGCGGCAGCATAACTTCCTTTCTTCAAAACTCAATAAAAACTTTTGTGTGCATTGGAAAATATTTATTTATTTTTTATAATGTAGGTACATGTCTAAAGTTTTTATTTACATTGTTTTGAAGATCAAATCTGTTAGGTGACGTCCCTCATTCTCCATACATTGCGTAAACCGATATCTGGCGTTTGTCATGACTCTTGTTAGCATAGCTGGTGTTATGTTGGCAATTTCTTCTTCGATGTTGGTCTTCAAATCTTGTAGGGTTCTTGGACGGTTCACATAAACAAGGGATTTCAAAAAAACCCATAGATAAAAATCACAAGGGGACAGATCGGGAGAGCGTGCCGGCCATTCCAAATCGCCTCTAATTGAGATAAGGCGCTCTGGAAAGTGTTCCCTCAAAACAGCCATCGATGCTCTTGAAGTGTGTGCTGTTGCACCGTCTTGTTGGAACCAAGTGTCCCCCAAATCCAACTCTTCTAGCCGTGGGGAAAAAAATAATTCTGTAGCATGTTTACATACCGGTCCGAATTCACTGTCACTGTAACCTCATTTTCCTCAAAAAACCAGGGACCAATAATTCCAGCTGAGGAAATTGCACACCACACTGTGACTTTGGGTGAATGCAAAGGCCTTTGATGCAATTCTCGAGGGTTGGTGTCAGCCCAGTAGCGCATGTTTTGTTTGTTAACCGACCCACACAAATGAAAATGGGCTTTATCGCTAAAAAAAACAATAGCACCCTCGGGAACGACATCAAGAAGAAGCTCACACGCGTTCATCCGAGAATTGAAGTCACGTTCTGTAAGTTCCTGCACTATCGCCATCCTATAGGGATGAAAATGAAGATCATCACGAAGAATTCTTCTCACAGAACGATCGGATAGTCCAAGGGCAGATGCGTGTTTGCGCGCAGAACGCCGTGGTGATCGCAACATTGACGCTCTCACTGCTTCAATGTTCTCAGGTGATCTAACGGGCCGAGGGACTCCAGTTCTTCGTTTTGTCGCACTTGCAGTTTGTCTGAATGTAGTGACCCATGTAACAATTGATTTGCGGTCTGGGACGGGAGCCAACGGGGCTAAATTAAAGCGATTCCGAAATGCACGCTGTGTTGCAATAACCGAACATCCGCTTGAAAAGTAGGCCTCAACGGCAAAGGCACGCTCCTCACTATTCCAACGCATGATAGCGACTGAACCGTGTCGGGACAAAACTTTACAGTACCCCCTCTTGAACGAGACCACTAGCGCTCCGCTATGACATCAACTAACTGAATGGCGCGCATTTTAAAAAAGGAAGTTATGCTGCCCCACCCTGTATAACTAAAGCACTTTCGAAAGATGACTGTCGCTTCCAATATTTGAGAACTAAATTTCTTAAAGTATCTTATGAGAAACTCGTAGAAGAAATCATTGTGAGCCCGTAGATTAGAAATTAATTGAAAGACAATTGTTTGAAAGTCCAATAAATTGATTGGAAAAAGGGCTTGGGTTTTGTAAAACAAATTGTGGCTACGTTGTTGGGCAACAACAAAGATCCAAACTACAAAACCATTGTTAAAACACTGTTGCATGATTTCATGTAGGCTAATTAGAATACAACAAAGTGTAGAACTTCATGTTCTACATTTTCGTACTACTTTTTTTTAGCTGCGAACAGCGGCAATATCAGTGAAGAATAGGAGAACGCTTCTACCAGTGTAATATAGCCATGGAAAAGAGACATCAGGGGAGGTGGAGTATAATCATTGTGGCCGATTCCTGCTTTTTTCTAGAAACTGCTTTAGTGAAGGGAGACTATCAAGTAAGAGAAGTTTCTCATTAGGACTGAAGAACTTTAAGTGTATTAAATAGAAAAGGGAAATTAAATGATCTATATCCATATCTTTTGAATTCGTAATATTTAAACTGTTTTCATAATAATTAACAATTTAAGTATGCAAATACCATTACCCACTCTAAAGCAATATATTTTAATTCTTCCAGGTTACCAAACATCTAATTAATTTTTAAATTGAAAAAGTAATTTTCCGTGTTAAAAACAATGCGATTTTAGTTAAAATTTCAAACGCGATTTGTTCATAAACGGTATGTGCTACAGACAACCTAAAATCAGATTTGAAAACAGAATGAAAAATACTTTTAGAATCACCTTTCTATAATGAAACATCGTTCCAAAAGTTATGAAACGCAGCATAGTGTTATAAATGAAACGATAAGGCTTGGTTCAGCTCCGGCTAAAAAATTTCGCTACAAATTCAGTTCGACGTAGTGATTTGCTTCTTCGTGAAGTACCCAGCATCGAGGCAAAGAGGATAGTTGTCAATGATAAGTTCTAAAAACACAAGAATTGTTGCGTCCGTATCTCCCCGTCCCCGTTGCGTCCCCGAATTGTTGCGTAACAAAAATGAGGTACAATATTGTGTGGGGAAAGATCGTTAATTTTCTCGCTGACAACACGGTGGGTGCACGACTGAATAAACAGGTAACGAACAGAAAGTGCAACGTTACAACATTTGCGATAACGCTTTATGAGCGGGCAGATCGGAATGATTCCCGGAGATTTTTAAATCGATTTGAGTCGAGCAGCAGTTCGTTATCCCGACGCATCGGTTCCAGCTATTGCCTTTCAGATCGGTTTGGCCTACGCGGCTTGCTCAGCAGGACGTTTGCTGATTCGCAGGCGGATGAAGCAAGAGGTAAGAACATCAGAACATTTCGAATCAGGGGCCGCAAACGTGTGGGCACGTCGAAACGTCTGTTTCACAGAGGCATTCATTAAATTAAATAATATTTTGGTATTAGTTTACTCTTTTTAAATCGAAAACATGCAAACTTTGTAGTTATTCAAGCTTTGTTCGTGTTGCAAACAGTCTGGAAATGGGTTATGTGCCTACTGAATCATTTTTTCCGTTTCATGGAAGTAAACTGGCGAATCTGCTATCACTTTATGCGTGTAACCCACTTTCATCATGCGTGTTAAACGCATTTAATGCAGATTATCATTGAACTTTGAGCAATTGTATTACGTAGTACGCATCTGAAGTGAATACCTGGCAAATGTTGAATTCCTTGTAATAGGTCTCTGGCACAATTAATGAAAATGCAATTCTAGAATTGTGTGGCAGTTGTTATTATCTCCGTTCATTTACCTTCTTTTCAGTCCGAGACTTCAGCTCCTACATATTTGATTTCATTTCAATTATAATTATAAACGTGCTAAAAAATTGGAAAGTTATACCAATGTTTTAGCCATAAACCTACTAGATAAATGGTCTCTAAATGGTAAAACCTCTAAATTGCCTTTATGAGTTTTAAAGTGCTAATATTGCTAAATGTGCTTACTTTTTCATGTGCGAAAGAAATCTCAGTCTCACTACCTTTCATTTAAAGCCACAATTTACGAAAATTGGTCGAGTAGAACGCTCAAATTGTTTTTTCCAAACAAAAAAACCCATAGTGTTTTTAAATATAAAGATTTTTGCAATTTTCAAAACGACAAACGTTTTAATGAAAATCGGAACTAGATCGTAATTATATATGCACGTTCTTCTATTCGAGCAACGTATATAAAGGAAAAAATCAGCCATTTTCCAGAAAAGTTTTAAAATGTCACAGGAACTTCGTGATAAAAACTCATAAGAATGAAAATATTTTAATGATCTCCGGATATTACTAGATATTACTCCTGAAATATTCACGATGTTTCAGCTAATTTCACAGAGATATGCGTCACACATCCTACTATCCATGCAGACATTCGATTTCCGAAGAATTTCGGGTCAAAATTTAGAAATGATCTGGAAAGGGCCAAAATATAAACAAAAGCAGATGAGTAGAAATATGCTGTCATGTGTATAATAGAAAATGTCATCATTGAGAAGAATTACGAGTAAGTCCTCTTTGAATGTACTTCGGCATGGAAAAGTAGCTCCAAGTGTAAGTGTATTTCAAAAATGTAATACTTAATAATGTCGGTATAGAACTATCCAATATCTTGTAGAACTAAGCAGTTTAAAAGTAGAATGAAATTTTCAACTAAAGTGATAATACTACGAGACCAAGGGATCATAGCGCAAGTGTTTATACTTCCTGTAGAATGTCTATATGTTTCATTCAGAGTGAATCATTATGTACAGTATCATCTATTCGCTAAAAGTCTGAAATACTTATTTCGGTAATAGTTTGGGCATTTATTTCAACTCGCGCTTAAACTCTATAAAATCTTACCTATCATTTACGAATAGAAAAATTTCCTTTGAAATATTGAAAGATTCTGCTTTAACCGTTGACTTAACTAGAAATTTAATTAAAAAACAAATATAGGGATATCAAATTTCAAAATGAGTCAATTGTATCAACAATTGCTTAGATATTGTATTGAGCAATAATATAGAATCGAGGAAGTTCATAATTTTTTCTGTATTTCTACGATTAATGTATAAGATGTCTGTCCACAACATGTGTGTCTGACTGGCTGAATTTTGTATAGTCTTTCAAACTTCATATAAACCCTACGTAATAAAAGTGACGATTACAATAATTGACCGTGATTATACTTTTTTCTTTATTAAATTCCTGAGATATTTTTTTCTATCATTCCTGGTAATTGGTGTAAGTAACCTACTCAAACTCTAAAACCCCCTGAACTTGGTAAAGATGTGCAGGCATTCATTTGTTCGGTGCATTCAGCAGAAAGAACTGGGTGACAGAAGAGTGTTCCTTTAGAATTCATTGTACTGAAAAATAACTAGAACATTTCGTTATCAGCAGTCACAACCGACTTCAACAAACAGCAATTCCGCTCAGAACTGCTCTTAGCTGCTGGCGTCACGCGATAGTCGAATGATTTGCGTTGATTGATTGACCGACTAGCTTTTTGATTAACGTAAATATCCTTTGAAAAGTATCCTGTAGACGCAAGAAAATGTGAGACTGGCTCCATTCATGGCCAGTCATTATTACAGCTAACCTACATTAGTATGATGGACAGTAAATATCATTTTATTTAAATCATAGGTTAGTTTGCGCTGAATACGAACACTGTTTTGAAAAATAAAGCCATAACTGAGGGCTTGCATTGGCGGACAAAATACATCATAAATTACCTTTGTCTAAAACATAAGTAAAGATTTCACCGACGATATCGGATAATGGAAGGATGCCAGGAGGAAGTTTGTAAATTCTGTCAAATGCGAACTAGTACTCAGAAATTAAAACTAATCTTGTATACGAAAGTTATTTAAATACGTATTTCGAAGAGACTCACTTCACCATTAGTTCGTGATGGCTCAGCGATATTGCACACGTGTTGCTAATGCATGGCCACGTTACTTTACAGCTAGAAACGGAGTATATTATTTGAAATATACATTAGTATGGGTTAAAAATATGAAATCACTTTCGTGTACTTGTTTCATTTCATTCTTGAACATGTATATTAGTACTGTATTCAGTAACTACACCCTAAACAAATAATGATGTGTGAAATTTCGTGCACTCCAAAGTGCGTACCATTTATTTTAATGTCTAAATCATAGTCTGTGACTGATTTTGACTGATTCCAGTGCTAAGTGCGAGGGGAGCTCCAGCCCCCCGGAGCGCGGGTTGAGTCCCGCCTGAAGCGTGGAAAGGGAAAGGGAAGGCGAAATCAAACCCTCATAGGATCCAGGGAACAGTTGTAGTAATAAAAAGTACTGAGATTAAATTTGTGACACGCTCTTGCAGCAAAAACCGAACCAAAATTTACCGGCAAAGTCGGGATATGATGCCAAACTAAAAAATTCCCATTAGTTGTAGCCATGTTGGAAGTGGGGTCAATGGATTAATTTCAAAACGCCTGGGAATGACAAATTAACAATAATAGCGGTAGAAAACCGTCTTGTAGTCAGTCGTATGTGTTTGTAATGAATTCTTCATAAAATCGCATTCCTTATAAAAATAACTCATGAAATGAATTTCACATGCATTGTTTACCGAGAAAAGATCTGAAAGAGAAGGAAAGAAAGTATTGTTTCCTTTATCATTAATTTTGAAAAATGTATTTTTGCTGCTTACGTCATATTCTCCCAAGTGAAAATACATTTTATAAACATTAACAGCTTGGGAATCAAAGAATGGCAAGTGTGACGGCACAGTAATGATAGAGAAAATAATTTAAGACTGAAAACATCACCATCCTTACCAAATATTGTGCGTTGGGACTTTATTCCTGCAATCTTTGAAAAATGCTGCAAAAATCCGGCGTTGTGATTTCAAACTGACGTCGTTTGAGATGAACTTTCGTATCATTGGACAAGTATCCTTAGGCAAACTTCAATGCAAACATGCGAATTTTGCTGTGGATTCATTTCATGAAAATATTAATTGTGTGAAAAAACTTATTTTATATGAAACTTTATTATTTAAGTCAATGTCATTCACACACATTAAAAAAAAATACGAATTTTCAGAATGAAATGCCAAACACACAACTTCCAACGCACGAGTTCTTCCCTACAACATTGCTAGGTTGTTACATAGCGGTGAGTTTGATAAAATGTACCGAATGTTGTGTACTTACTTGTATGGAGATAGGAATCCGGAGCTGGCTTCTCAGAGCGTCTTTAGTCTTTCGCCGCTGAAGATCTACTGAAGTGAGGCAGCGTTTTGAGATAGTAATGAAGGTTGTTCCAGTTTTGAGTGCCTAAGAAATAATTATTTATGTGCAAAGAAGAAAAAATTAGATGTAAAACCTAGATATGAAGTAATCATGTCCTAATTGAGTTCTGTTATTCTGCTGCAGTTGAATCATAAGGTCAAATGCTATCTGTATGTGTAGTGTTGACGACGCACAGATGGTCACTTCCACGCCTTAGGATTGTGAACGACCTGAACTGTCCCCGGAACGAAACGCAAATACTAGATGCTCTGCGACAATCTTGTTGTTTCCCATTTAGCCTCGTCGTTAACATACACAAGTAAACAAATCATGCAGAGCTGTGCGTATTTTTCATCTTTTCTAGAAGAAAATCATTTTTGAAAACTCTTTACTAAGAATATTATTGGTCTTTGTAAGTCGTTTCAAGTTCAAGAGCAGGTCCTTAACATTATCTCCTCCGTATCAATGATTACTTCCTACGTAATCACTTGCGTAGTACAACCAAGACAGAATCTTGGTTCTTCATTATTGGTTTTTCATTTGTCTCCACATCAGTTCAGTGGGTTGCACTGCAAAGACCTCTCGCTCTCGGTTTTAGTCATAGAAGTGAATACTCAACATTCATTTATAGCTAATTTTGTCTTAATTGATTTTTTTGAAAAAGTGTCAGTTTTGTTAATTTATTCTTCCATAATTAGTACTTTTGAAAATTTCAACCATTGATTTAGTTGCATCACATTTTGTGTTTCGGAACTTGTATTATTTTTACACATTTCGCCAAAAAAAGTTTTTAATGTTTAATGCATTATCGATACGCATTCATAGGTAGATCCCCATCCCCAAGGATCAGAGACTGCGGAAAATTTCGTTCAAGCAAAACGAAGGACGTTACAGAAAACTTCCATTACTTTAGATAATAAAATGATAGGTTGTATTGTTTTAGAAAAGAAGAGTAATGAAAGTGAATAGTGTGGGTACCTGTTTGGAGTGATGCGCGCGGTCGACACTTTATTCTTCCGCTTCCTAGTGACGCGTCAAAACACTGCGTCGTCGACCAGCAGTCCGCACGTCCCGCTGCCCTGCGTCTGGGGTTGCCGGCCCGCGCTCTCCTCACCCCGCCCCACCCCTCCCGCCCCGCCCCGCCCCGCCCCGCTCCGCCCCGCCCCGCCCCGCCCCGCCCTGCGGCTGACCCGCTCCTCGCCCCTCGCCCCTCGACCCTCGGCCTCATCGGGCGAGGCGGTCGCTGGGCGCTCTCAACGCTTCGACTGGCCTCGCCACGTAGCACCCATAATCACGAGTAAACGCAATATACGTAAACGTATTTCATATGTTAAACTCAATGCGTACGTTGTTAATACAAATGGATACGTGCATGTGGAAACGTACATGCACTATATATTCATATTTAAGATGGCTGTGTTTTAGGTCGTTTATATCATATACACATATATATTCATTATTTCTCATGTATCATCTAAGAACTCACGAACTTTTAAATTAACATTTCAACAAAACTATTGTCGTAATAATAGTTTCGACTATGCATTCACAGTTGTTATGTAATGTCTAGAAGAGAAGGTCGCACATGCGTGTCTTTCAAAGATAAGGATGCTCATCTGTTTGCTGACTTCTGTAGTTACAGATGCTGCTGGAAATTCTTAATAGAAAACTACTGCAACTTAACGAACGTTTCTAAACGTTGAGGTTTGTATGCCTCCTTATACGAGTATGTATTTCGCATTTTCATTACGAAGCTACTCATATGTTTACTGTCATGAACCGGAAAGGTAGAGACGTATTCAGTAAAATTAAATTACAAAGAGTAAAGGCAGATGTCTTATCAACAAAACGAAGAGTAATAAAATATCTTGAATTCTGGAAATATTTCTTAATTACTGTGCTTCTCATTCTCGTCTTCAATTAATTTCAACAGCATCCGGTTTGATAAGCCGACCAGATTTGTCCCACCATGGTCTATATGCATAGCAGCTCTTGAGCATTACATATTTAACTTGTGTGATATGAAGAGAGTATGTGACACATTTCACATGACACTAGAGGTTTCGTCAATCCAGAAATGGCAACATTTGCTTTGTGGTGTAACACTTATTCCCACTTGTCGCTTCTCAAACTAAGGCGGTTCGCAACTGCCAGAGCAACGGCGAGTTGAAGCGCGTGAAATGGAAGGTTGCGAGAGCGCGGCCCGGGGCTGCTGGCGGGGCACTCACCTGCACGAAGCGCTCCCCCGCGCGAGAAGGACGCTCTCCCTGCCGCGGCGCGGTCCTCGCGTGTGCGCGCCGCCGCTTTTCTGCGCGCCCCGCCCCGCCCCGCCCCGCCCGGCCCCGCGCCGCCCCGCGCCGTCACCTGCGCACCGCGTGCCACGTGAATCGACTGGCGTGCTCGCGGGATTAACAGGAAGAGAGGCTCGCTCTGCTTAAGGTTCTTAGTGATTAGTCAACTCGTAACAACACGAGTGTGAGCGGTGGGTTAGCGATTATTTTTCACATGGCGATCAGCTGATAGGTACATGCGCCACGATTACGATGGCCCTGTCTTATGACTGCGGTGCGCGACAATCACCATTCATCTTTTATAGAAACAAGTTGGATTCTCGACAATTAAATTAATCCCTGACCTTGGAAAACATGCGTGAGAGTTTACTTTGAATCGGAAAGAATTCGGGTGGAGGTCGAGATTCATCTCTTGAACGGTTAAAGAAGGCACGCGGTATCGGGCAGCGTCCTTAAGTCTTTCCAGTAGATGTGGACTCCTTTAAAGTAGTGGAGGAGATCGTCTATTATCTAAAAAGCACCAGTTTTGGAGAAAATTTTCTGAATGTGTTAGGCGGTAGGGCGGTAGCGTTGACAGCGGACGAACAAACGAACAGATGTTTTACCGTCAACCAGTTGTTTGGTGTGAAGGGTCTACAAACCCTCAATTCTGACTACATGGCTGACCCATGTTAGAGGAAGTAATCCACTACTTATAAGAACAAGATTTATCCATTTGGTTTCTGGACCCCATGAGACGAGTTTTTCAACAGCATTCGAGAAATTAAAAATACTACCTGTAATTACTATTGGATACATTCTGCCATCAAGCCTCTGGGGACGCGGGCAGCACCATCGACGAGTTCGTGAGCACGATGGTGGTGGGCGCGGTGAACCTGGGCGCCGTGGTGCTGGCGACGGCGCTCATCGACCGGCTGGGGCGGCGGGTGCTGCTGGCGGCGTCGGCGGCCGCCATGGCGCTGGCGCTCGCCACGCTCGGCACCTTCTTCTACCTCAACACCTGCACCGACGTCGACGTCAGCGGCTACAGAGACCCTGGTGCCTTTGAGAATGATAAAACAAACATACATCGCTTCACAATTAGCCATGAAACATTTCGCTGTATCGGTGGCGGGTCGTGCAGGATAATTTAGAGGAGGAAATATTTCATGCAGAGACCGTACCATCACATTGAATGAAACATCCAATCAACATTAAGTGCACGCACATACAAAATTCGTTACATTTGCGGTAACGTTAGACAAGCACATAAAGAAGCGTGGGACAAGTTCATTAGCGATATTGAATACGACATACACGGCGTCAAATGATGGCGTATAGAAGCTAAAACAACTAAACCAACAAGAAAAGGATACAGCGCGGTTAAACATTATACAAGAAGAACAATGGATTCAACATTACAAGGAATTATGGTGTAAGGGTGAGGAAGAAAGGTTTGATGAAACAAACATAGAAGAGAATAATAAGGGAGTAGAAGATATAATTTTTTTTTTATTTATTTTTATTTTGGTAGACATTACATTGTTCAGTTTACATGTTAACTGTGCAAATGATTGATGATCTTAACCTATCTTATACTAACTTACATTAACTTAAAATTATACATTACAATTTATATAAAACAATATACTGGGAGAGGAAGCAGGTAGCACCTCAGATTAGTATTATTCCAAGTTTGCGAATATTTTATAAAATGAATGGAGGGGAAATCTGTTGTTAATTCTCGTTCGATAATTGGGGGCTTTGCCTAGTTTATAGAAGGATGTTGCTTGAATTAGGGGAAGATTAGTGTAAAAGTTATGTGCAAGATAGGCTATTTGTTTTTTTATTGTGTTTATGTTTAAATCATTGTGTAGTTGATTGTTGGTGATGAACCATGGTGCTCTTGTAATTAATCTTAAAAATTTATTTTGGATAACTTGTATTTTGTATAGGTTGGAATTAGCTGCATTGGTCCAGATGGGACAAGCATAGAGTAATGTCGGCCGGATTATTGTTTTGTAGAGTAATAGAGCATTGGATTTGGAGAGTTGGCTATGTTGATTCAGTAAGGGTCGGAGTTGAATTAGTTTAATTTTGGCTTGATGAGTTTTTACCTCTATATGTTGCTTCCAGTTGAGTCTGGTATCGAAGTTTAAGCCCAAATATTTAATTGTTTTATTAGTAGGTGTCCAATTGATGATGTCGTTATTTATGAAGAATGGAAGAGGGTGAGTAAAAGGTCTTAATGTGAATATTTTTGCTACAGATTTTGTTGGGTTTAACTTTATTTTCCAGACATTAGCCCAGTTTGCTATTAAATTTATGTGATTCTGAAGCTGTGTTTGAAGAGTTGTTAAAGAATTTCCTGAGATATACAGTGCAGTGTCATCGGCAAATTGAGCGGTGTTTATATGTGCTGTAGTAGGAATATCTGCTGTGTATAAATTGAACAACGTGGGGGAAAGTGGTGAACCTTGGGGAACCCCAGCAGCAATTTTCCTTGGGTTGGAACAGTGGCCTTCGACTGAAACTGAAAATTTTCTATTTGTTATGTAGCTAAGGATAATAGATACTAGATATTTAGGTGTACCTATTGATATTAATTTAAAATAGAGAGCTGAATGCCAAATTCTGTCGAATGCTTGCGAAATATCTATGAATGCAGCGATGGTATGTTGTCCCTTTTGAAATGCAGAGTGAATGTGTTTCGTAAGTCTTAGTAGTTGATGGGTGGTAGAGTATTGTGATTTGAAGCCAAACTGGTGCTGTGGAATACTGTTTGTTTTCTTGATATATTTGTTCAATCTGAAGAGTATTAATTTCTCTAAGATTTTTGACATTATAGGAAGCAGGCTGATAGGTCTGTAATTCTCGGCTTTTGAGTGATTCATGCTCGGTTTTGCTATTGGGTGAATGATTGAGTGTTTCCATGTTTGGGGGAAATATCCTGTTCTCAATACTGAGTTGTAAATGTTATTTAGAAAGGCAATAGCTTTCTCTGGTAGATTTTTTAGAATGATTGTGTTGATCCGATCATGGCCTGGTGCTTTTTTATTTGGCATGTCCTTTATTATTTTTCTTATTTCATTAGGGGATATGAATTGTATTTGATGGGGAACATCATATAGGGGAGCATTGAACATTGTCATTATTTCATCGTATTTCGGATCTTTAGGGGTGTTATTGGGGGTGAAAGTGTCAACAAAGTGTGAAGCCATTACTTCAGCTTTTTCCATTGGGGAGTATTTTTTACCATCACTAGTTGCTAATGGGGGAATGCTTGTTCTTTTTTTTTAAGAGTTTCTTAGTAAACTGCCATAGTGAGTTGTTTTTAGTATTTAAGCTATTGATACATGAGTTGTATTGTTCTTGTTTATATCTGTTTAGAACCTTTTTACAAATATTATTTAGCAGGTTTAGTTCTTTTTTTAAAGAGGGAATTCTTAGTGAATTCCAAAGTAGAAGATATAAAATACTCAATGGTAGATGATATATCGCTTGAACCTCCACTTCTCATCAGCATGGTTTAATGATATAACTAAAGCACTTTCGAAAGATGACTGTCGCTTCCAATATTTGAGAACTAAATTTCTTAAAGTATCTCATGAGAAACTCGTAGAAGAAATCATTGTGAGCCCGTAGATTAGAAATTAATTGAAAGACAATTGTTTGAAAGTCCAATAAATTGATTGGAAAAAGGGCTTGGGTTTTGTAAAACAAGTTGTGGCTACGTTGTTGGGCAACAACAAAGATCCAAACTACAAAACCATTGTTAAAACACTGTTGCAGAATTTCATGTAGGCTAATTAGAATGCAACAAAGTGTAGAACTTCATGTTCTACATTGTCGTACTACTTTTTAGCTGCGAACAGCGGCAATATCAGTGAAGAACAGGAGAACGCTTCCACCAGTGTAACATAGCCATGGAAAAGAGACATCAGGGGAGGTGGAAGATCACACACATTAAAAAAAAAAAAAAAAAAAAAAAAACGAATTTTCAGAATGAAATGCCAAACACACAGCTTCCAACGCACGAGTTCTTCCCTACAACATTGCTAGGTTGTTACATAGCGGTGAGTTTGATAAAATGTACCGAATGTTGTGTACTTACTTGTATGGAGATAGGAAACCGGAGCTGGCTTCTCAGAGCGTCTTTAGTCTTTCGCCGCTGAAGATCTACTGAATGTGAGGCAGCGTTTTGAGATAGTAATCAAGGTTGTTCCAGTTTTGAGTGCCTAAGAAATAATTATTTATGTGCAAAGAAGAAAAAATTAGATGTAAAACTAAATATGAAGTAATCATGTCCTAATTGAGTTCTGTTATTCTGCTGCAGTTGAATCATAAGGTCAAATGCTATCTGTATGTGTAGTGTTGACGACGCACAGATGGTCACTTCCACGCCTTAGGATTGTGAACGACCTGAACTGTCCCCGGAACGAAACGCTAATACTAGATGCTGCGACAATCTTGTTTCCCATTTAGCCTCGTCGTTAACATACACAAGTAAACAAATCATGCAGAGCTGTGCGTATTTTTGATCTTTTCTAGAAGAAAATCATTTTTGAAAACTCTTTACTAAGAATATCATTGGTCTTTGAAAGTCGTTTCAAGTTCAAGAGCAGGTCCTTAACATTATCTCCTCCGTATCAATGATTACTTCCTACGTAATCACTTGCGTAGTACAACCAAGACAGAATCTTGGTTCTTCATTATTGGTTTTTCATTTGTCTCCACATCAGTTCAGTGGGTTGCACTGCAAAGACCTCTCGCTCTCGGTTTTAGTCATAGAAGTGAATACTCAACATTCAATTATAGCTAATTTTGTCTTAATTGATTTTTTTGAAAAAAGTGTCAGTTTTGTTAATTTATTCTTCCATAATTAGTACTTTTGAAAATTTCAACCATTGATTTAGTTGCATCACATTTTGTGTTTCGGAACTTGTATTATTTTTACACATTTCGCCAAAAAAAGTTTTTAATGTTTAATGCATTATCGATACGCATTCATAGATAGATCCCCATCCACAAGGATCAGAGACTGCGGAAAATTTCGTTCAAGCAAAACTAAGAACGTTACAGAAAGCTACCATTACTTCAGATAATAAAATGATCGGTTGTATTGTTTTAGAAAAGAAGAGTAATGAAAGTGAATAATGTGTGTACATTTCTCTGTATCGGTGGCGGGTCGTGCAGGATTCTTTAGAGGAGGAAATATTTCATGCAGAGACCGTACCATCACATTGAATGAAACATCCAATCAACATTAAGTGCACGCACATACAAAATTCGTTACATTGGCGGTAACGTTAGACAAGCACATAAAGAAGCGTGGGACAAGTTCATTAGCGATATTGAATACGACATACACGGCGTCAAATGATGGCGTATAAGATGCTAAAACCACTAAACCAACAAGAAAAGGATACAGCGCGGTTAAACATTATACAAGAAGAACAATGGATTCAACATTACAAGGAATTATGGTGTAAGGGTGAGGAAGAAAGGTTTGTCGCCTTGAATTGGAAAAGGAAGAGAAAGGCTCTGTTCTGAAAGAGGTTCTCTTTGCCCTGTGACCTGGGTTTCCGACAGCCCCTCGGCGCTGCCACGGATGTGAGATAATATTACTAAGTACCTCTGGCTACGTCCTGGTCTATGATTCATTCGCGAATGGCCGCCCAGCAGGAGCGGAGTGTTCATTTCATTCCAATAGTTGACAATAGATGGCATTCTGCCGTCTGTTCGTCTGTCTGTCTGTGAACACTACTAGCGCGTAAACCATACGTTTGTATGTCATTTTCTATTACTGTGCAGAAGTCGGCTCCGACGAAACGTACCACAAAAAAGAAAACGTCATGAGAGGATTAATTTCAAATCTGCCGCAGCTATCAGTTTGTCACACGTTCTGATGAGGGGGAAAGCCTGATATAATCCAAATCTCATCAAGGTGACTTATGTAATGAAATTGAGAATCGACTGTTATGTGGAAACTAGCGGGTTTGGTCTTGCCTATAATGATTGATTAGTTTGGTACTTGTGGATAAATACAGCCATAAATACATCCAAATCTTTGGATGTTACATCTAAATCTTAACGATCATATGACATTTGATAGGGCGTCATTTTTTTTTGGTCCCAAAGTAAAAATTAAATATTTTAAAGTATTATAAAAAGGGCTTGATACTAGATCCAGAGTAAATAGTTAACAGTTTGATGTTCTATACAAAGCTTTGAATGCTGAATCTACAATATTTGTTTCATACAAAAATTGGTCGTTGGGTCAACGATCAGGAAATATTCCATTACTTTAAAATAGTTAGGATCATTGGACCCGGCAATGCTTCGCCATTGCAATGTATTACACTTCACATGATACTGGCCACTTGATTGTTTATCACGTTTAACGCTAAGCTGTGCAAAAATTTCAATAGACAAAAGACTTTCTCGCGAGCGTGGTTACGTCTCTCTCTCTCTCTCTCTCTCTCTCTCTCTCTCTCTCTCTCTCTCTCTCTCTCTCTCTCTCTCTCTCTCTCCTCTCTCTCTCTCTCTCCCTCTCTCTGGATTTCTGTTTGTTTCTCTCCGTGTGTGTCTGTCTCTCTCGGGAGAAATTTCAACAATCGCTGGGGCATAATACGCAATGAAGACTTCTTAATGAACGTACTTCTGTGTGCAACGGGTTGCGTAGAGAGCGCTGTTGTGTAAGATTCAGGGTTCTTGAGTCTACATAAATTCGTCAACGCGCGTCTATTTACACTGGCATATATGCTGTCCCATCGTGCCATGCCTATATTCTTCCCGCAAGCAGTAAGTTGACAAAGTTTTATCGCAATCGGATGAACGGTATGACCAACGCATTAAGTATGAACCAACCAACCAACCAACAAACAAACATTGCAATTTTTTAGAGAGGATGTTGCGATACGCGCAATTCTGCGAGGAAAACAAAATCAATTTACCAGGTGTGTCATACACTATTGTGAGACAGCCTGACTTACAGAAGTATGTGTCGTTTAGCCCCATTAGTTTAGAGCAGATTTTTAAGTTAATAATTGTTTAAAAAATTGCACATACAAGTGTTTTTTTACTGGCCAAATGGGAAAAAAAAATAATCCCAAAATAAATAACATCAGCAATAAGCTAAAAGTTTTTAAAGCATATTTATTGCAAGAAAACAGCGTGAGAAATATCTATGAGAAAAGATTAACTGAATACCTAGCAAAAGTAACAACTAGTGAAGATATTGATGAAGAACGGGAAAATATAACAATTTGTATAGAGAAATCTGCAATGGAAGCACTAGGTGAAAAGAAAAAAGAAGGGGCTACGTTATTGGACAGATGAAATAAAAGAAGCCATAGAGGAAAAACAACAAGCATATTTAAACCATCTACAAAGGAATACGACTGAATACAAAGAACATTATAATCATAAACGGAACTATGCCAAAATGATTGCTAGACAAGCACATAAAGAAGCTTGGGACAAGTTCATTAGCGACATTGAATATGACTTACACGGCGTCAAATGATGGCGTATAAGATCCTAAAACAACTAAACCAACAAGAAAAGGATACAGCGCGGTTAAACATTATACAAGAAGAACAATGGATTCAACATTACAAGGAATTATAGTGTAAGGGTGAGGAAGAAAGGTTTGATGAAACAAACATAGAAGAGAATAATAAGGGAGTAGAAGATGTAAAATACTCAATGGTAGATGATATATCGCTTGAAGAAATAAAATATGCGTTAAAAACATTAAAAAATCGCAAGGCAACGGGCCCAGACGGGATTAATGTGGAACTTCTAAAGTATGCTGGAATGTTTTTTGAATTGAGGCTATTACATTTGATAAGTAAATGCTGGCAAGAATGCAGAATTCCTCAAGCATGGAACACAGCAGAAGTTATATCACTTTTTAAGAAGGGGAACCGCAATGAATGCGAAAATTATAGAGGTATAAGCTTATGCAACTCTGCTTATAAGATATACTCAAAAATTTTAAATCAAAGACTAAAAGCTATAACAGAAGTACTAATTCAGGAAACGCAAAATGGCTTTCGGAAAGGAAGATCGTGTAATGATAACATTTTTTCGTTGAAATTATTAATTGAAAGAAGAAAGGAATTCAATTTAGAAACCCACATGGCTTTCATTGATTTCGAAAAAGCCTTTGACAGAGTGAATAGAGAGATTCTCTGGAATATTATGACTCAAAGGGGATATCCACAACACCTTGTTAATGTCATTCAAAGCATTTATGAAAATACTGCAATCACAATTAATACTGGCGCCAGTAGAACTTCAGAAATAATCACTAATCAGGGGGTAAGACAAGGCTGCAGTTTATATATAAGAGAGAGAGAGGGCGAGAGAGAGCGAGAGAGGGCGAGGGCGAGAGAGGGAGAGGGGGTGGGAGGGAGAGAGAGAGGGAGGGAGAGGGAGAGTGGAAACCAGAAGTTAACCGTGGAATCCAATTAGGTATACCCACCTAAACGTTTTGTTGTTCGCTGATCATCTTTCTGGAAGATTATAACGAAAATAAACTTCAAAGAGCGGTACATAAACTAAACCATGTATGTAAGAAATATAATTTTAAAATGGCAATAAACAAAACAAAAGTTATGGCATTTTATGGGAAACACCCAAAATTGTAATGGAAAATGAAATTATAGAACAAGTTCACACTTCAATTATCTCGGTTGTGATGTTAGTTACGAACTAGATAATGATATAGAAAATAAGATCCAAAAATTTCAATATATTTGCGGCCCAATAACTAGAACATTGGGCCATAATATAGAGAAGATACAAAAATAAAACTTTATAAGATGATGGCCATGCCAATGCTTCTATATGGAAGTGAAAGTTGGGTAACAAATAAAAAGGATGATAGCAGAATAGAGGCTGCAGAAATGAGATTTTTAAGAAGAGTGAAAGGATGTACTAGATCTGACAGGATAAAAAACGATGACATTAGACAAGAATTGAAAATAGAAGCTATAAATGGGAAAATAGAGTAATACAGAGAGAGATGGAAAGAACACATAGGAAGGATGGAAAATACAAGAATACCCAAAGTTTATAACTATCATCCTCGTGGTACAAGAAATATAGGCAGACCGAGGAAAAGATGGAAATGAATGCTTTGTGAAACCGGAACAGGTCATGAGCCTAATCCGTGAAGTGAAGAAGAAGACAAGTGTATTTCACGCATGTGAAGACTACTCATATTTTCAAAAAATTGTACGCGACCTTCTTTCAAGATGTCATTGAATATATTTCATTAAGGGAAAAAAATCAATATTGTATTTGTAGACGACCCCGAAACAAATTTGAACTTTTGTAATATTCGAAAAATCAGATTTCATTGAAAATCGAGCCCTGCGTCATTCTTTTACGTGTCCTTTTTGTTACCTGAGGACAGTTTAATCTACAGCACAAGTTTAATCTACAAATCTGGATCAATTTTTCAGAATATTTTGAAAATATTGTAGTCTTAATACGGGAAAACCCGTCGTACTGTTGCCGCTTTGGACCACTGTAGTAGTATAATTTAGCAACGTAATGATGGATTAGCACTAAATTGCAAAATATGTTACCAGAGAGCCCGAACATTGACTGCGGTGGAGTCCAGGGACTCTCCCCTGCAGTTACGGCCGTGGCGACAGTGGGCGAGCTCTATGCGCACAAAATTAATTCGGGTGTCAGAGGGTTAATAGGCAAAACTCACCGTACTCCCAGAGCATTCCTCTTCCTTTGGATGTCCCTTGGATGGAGATGCGTAGTAGGCGACTGCCCTCTGAGATATAGCAAGAGAAGCAGATAATATTTCGTTGAGAGCGGTGTATTCATTCCACACGATTTGCTGTTCTCCTTATCGAACGATGACTCGCGCCCAGTGGTCATTCTCCGAAAAATCCAATACATTCCTACGTTTTACCTTCTTCAATCCCTACCAGCCACCACCTACCAATGTCTTCAGTCGGATAATCACCCGCGTTCGCGGTCTTCGGCATTCCCGCCCGGATCCTGTTGGTGTGAGGCGTATCCCATGAGCAACGAAAATATATTTACGCTCGAGTAACTGTGAATGATCGCAGAGTGTACTCGATCGTACAAACGTTTTATTTGAATATAATTTTATAAAATATTAGTGTCGTTCAGTGAAGCTGAACAAACTTTGAATGTGCTGATCTGCAGATCTGACTGTGAATCATTTTTACACTTTCAGAACGGCTAATGTTACTGAATCATTCGTTATTACAATAATCTGTACGTTCATCGCACTTCCGTTGTATTAATTACATCCTAGATTACCTTACATAAAAGTTTTCTTTTCTGCTCAAGTGTAATGAGCGTCAAAATTACGTTTTTTTTATTATTATTCAATGAATATTTACAATACATTTCATAGGATAAATAATCAGTAAATACTATAGAGGCATTAACAATATAAAATGAAATACTTATAGGTAAGAAAGTTACCCTTTGACACTTCTCTTGCTTCGCATTTTGTGAGTGATTATTTTTCTAGTAATACGTTGCTATGCCGACCTTCTTCTTTGCTGTTATTCCTTTCATTATTGCCGAAATAAAACAGTCGTTGGGACGTACGCGACTGATGATACAACATATCTATTAAAACGTATATTTGAAGGATTTGTCCTTCGTGGTAATATTAATTTGAAACAATTTGCTTTGAATTACTTGGCTGACTCCTTACAAAATGAAAAGGGTATTGATTACCTTATTATCGCCTTTGAGCAGTTTATGTCGGCAAGTAGTTGCAGTCGCGGTGCAAAACATTATTCAGTACTGTCGTCCAAGGCATGTGAGTACTAGCGTAATATCCGCATTTAATTTGTTTAATATTTTTTGCGTTAAGATATTCCATAGTGAAGTGTTTTCAGTCTGTAAACCGTCGGTAAGATATAGTCAAATCTTGCCGTGAAAAAAAATGGTATTTTTGTGGGTATATTATTACTTAAAATTATTGAAATAAAATATACAGAATTCACAAATCCAATTAATTTTTTGCTAAAATAAATTATACACGTTTTCAAAAGTTTTGAAAAGATCTGAAATAAATATCGTAATAACTATTGTTAGAACAAGTGTTATATGAATCCATGGATGACTATTAACAACAGTTATTGATCGAAAAAAAGGTTTCAATCAAATACTTGGACAGTATCAATGATAGTTACTATCAACATCAGTTTCGTATTAAGTGTTTCGTAAGAACAGATATATAATAATCCATTGCTTACTATCAACATCAATCTGACGCTTTTCTCATGATAAATAATCTCATATGTATTTAAAAGAAAATTACATTGAAAATTTTTGCAGTGTCTAAAGAAAACGTTAAACGAGATTCGTATCGTAATATCAGATTACTGTATTCCATTGGTCTGTAAACTCTCCAATTCAAATAAGATGACCTGTGATACTCATTTCTCAAATTATCTATTACAACAATATTGCATTGATATTATAAAAAATAACTCGAACTCAACAGGTTTATCAAAATTCACGAAGAAGGAAATTCTATGCGGCTGTGATATAATGAAGAATTCTACCATAAAGCGATGAATTTGGAAAATTGGTAATATTTAACGATGCGGAAATTTGCGTAGCATGTTGCAATCCTCTGAAGAAGCCGCAGCCGGGCGCGAAAACGCCGGCGTGGGTGCTGCGGTGGCCGTTTGCAACGCGTCCTGCATCTGCCAAGAGGCGCTGTCTCCAAATCCTGCGTGATGCACTTCTGCGTGTAAACCATAGAAACGTAATCACATTTTCACCAAAAGGGAATGCACCCACAGACGCACATTCCGAATTCGTGCCTACCACACCAGCACTGGCGACTGACCCAGGAAAAAGAGAATTTTCAGTTTTATAGTGGCCTGAGGGATTACAGTGATACCGTGCGGGCTAATGCACGATAAGCTTTGCCAAATGCTCAACTTTTTGAAAATTAGTTATTTTGTGCCTGTCTTGAATATCTTATAAAACACGATTTTAAAATTCACCATAAGTATAGTAATGAAATAGAACAATCTCAGGTTGCGAAACAAGTCAGAGGAGCGATATTATATGTATGAAAATCCTTTAATTTATTTTACAAAACTATCATAATGTATTAAGAAGAATAAAATAAAAATTTTGAAACTTGCTTTGTAATGGTTTAAATATTAATATTAAAGATAATGGGTACCAAGTTAAATTTCAGAGAGGTTAAAAAGCGTGTGACGAAAAGATTGCTCATAGTGAATAGAATTACCAAATTATAAAAAAGTTTATGATTACCAGTAAAAGCGCCTGAAATAGCTGATAACAAAATTCATTTCTATATTCTTAATATGAGTACTATGCATTGAAACTAGATTGCATTTAAATTATTTTAAACTAATAATTATGTGTAAGAAATTGAAGGTAATGTGTTTCGAATGCAAAATCTACAAACGAAGTGTACAGTAGCTGGTGATACTTCCCCATTTCACAAACGTTCCCTTCACTTTCTTGTGAATTCTGCTTTCCTGTGTTTTGGAGTCGTGTTTTCAGGTGACAGAAAATTATGAATGTTGTCATCTTTGATTTTCATGGCTATCGTTGTTTCGCTGTTGAAGCATTTACCAAAAGGTCTTCCTCCGAATGCTCATGAATTCCCGTGCATTCCGCCGGACTTTCTATCTTTAATTTTTAATTTTTTGATTTTTTTCGATTTTGTTATATTAATAAGCTAATTTATCTGTTGTATACATTCATTTAATAAAAACTCGTATTCAATGCCAGGTTTTCAAAAAAAAAAAAATGGAACTTCCACTTTCTCTCAACAATGCTTGTATTTAGTACCAATACCCAGTATATTTTTGTCAAATACTTGATGTATCTTTATTCATAATGTATTAAACTATAATATATTAATTATTATTAAAATAATACAAATATTTCCAAAATTGATTCCAAATTTCCAGTTTTCGAATGAATACTTCAGAATTTGTTTTACCGCAACCAAGACGCTCTGATAATTTAAAAAAAAAATGTCTTAAATGGTATTGCGTTTTGGACAAAAATCTCTCCGTAAACAGTGTCAAAGATTTTTAGCTTCCTAAAAAAAATATGTAAATATGAAAAATAGAAAGTGTATCCATATAAAAACCAATCTTCGGTGGGCCTCTGACCCCCCCCCCCCCCGTCCTTTTGTATTGCTAGTGTTAAGTTTGAAATCTAAGATGTTGTTGGTGGGCTTTTACGCTTCCGTAAAGAATGAAGCGGCTGTACTCTTAGGAGTATTGGGGCCGTTGAAGGCGCTGTGCGCTTGTGGCGGTGCGCCCGGACAGAGACAAGCTCCCTCGCCGTTATCGCTGGGTGTAAGTGGGGGGGGGGGGAGGCAGCGGTGGGCTGGCAGTGGAAGGAGATAACGCCACAGATAGCGGTTGTCTCTGTGGCTCCCCACTCCGTTCTACTTTGCGGCTGCGCTCGCGGCAAAGAATGAACTGGAGGTCTCCACATCAGGATTTTGTATTAGTTTTTAATGCGTGGAACGAACGTTGGTGGCGCTGTTTCTTTTTACGCAAGACTGATATTAAAAATTATAACAATAGTATTAATAACATTTATTAGTATTTAGTGACGTGGATTTATTGTAGCATTGCATTTAAGCTTTTATATTGCTTCGTAATTACGTTTCAGAGTAAGTCCCCAGTAGAAAATTCAAAAGATATCTAGATTTACTAAATATATATCGTGTAATTGCATGTGTACAGTGCATCAAGACTCTCAGTATATGTCACGCCAATTACTGGTAGATTAGGAAATGAGCAACTCGAAATAATACTGAGATGATTTCGCTCCATGAGAGGAGATAGCGATCTCGTACATAAAACCAACAAATCGTAAATCCTGTACTATGGTTATTAAAAGAAGAATCGAGGAGGAGGAGGATCACGGCACACACCTCTGCACTGTTTTGTGTGTCCATTGGAAATGATGGAATCCTGTAGTAATATTGTGCCAGCACGTCGAGCCAGTCGAGTGGAATGTGGGCCTCGCTGCACCGGCGGAGCGAGAGGCGAGAGCGGGCGTCGATGCCCGCGTGCGCCACGCGGCGCCACGTTGCGTCAGGCTGTGACGAGGCGAGGCGAGGCGAGCCCCCGGCGCGGCCAGCCGCCATTGGCTGATTGCGCGCCGCCGTCACTGCCGCCGCCGCCCTCGCGAAACGTGTCGGCTCACTACGAGACACAACAACGCCCGCCCGCCCGCGTGAAAGCTCTTAACGGCGTGTGGCGAAAGATGTCAGTTTGCGGCTTTGGGTTGTGGAGGACTACTACGAGTCGCTCACACATTTGTTTCGCAATTCCTCTTTTGACAATACTTACCTTTGTAATCTACTAATTTCTTTTGGCTAGAAGATGTATCGGATCTTCTTTGAAATTGATTGCAGCGGACTTGCTTATCTGAGTACAATGTATTTGTTCATGATCTTGCTGTATTATGGAATTGGTTGCACTATGCTTCTTCGAATCTTAAAATTATAGCCTTCAAAATTACGAAGTAATGAAACAAAGCTGTGTTTACTACATAAAGAATGTTGTATCCAAAAATACTAGTTCTGAGAACAACAACTTTTAAAAATGTACTATTATATTTTTGTTTTTAAATTATCTCAGCAAAATGTCAACACGTGTAGTGTATCTAGTGAAACCCTCTAGTTCAATGTATTTCCAGCCATATTTGGGCAGAGACCTCTTTATATTGTAACATGTATGTGTTTTCTCATAAACACAAAATTAACAAACGAGTAATTCAGTGAAAACATGCTTTGGGACTTAGCTCTTTATACCCACAAGTAGATTTAACACTTTTTCATGCACTTTTGATGGAATCTTATTTTGGGGCATAAGTCTCTTTACGCAGCAAAGACAGCGTGAAGATGTGCAAAATTGGAAATACAGAGCCTACAAAAATAAATGATACTGCCTCGAAAGAAACGAAGCAAACATACACTCTGTATTCTATTTTAGAATAAAAACAAGTTGGAGCAATCTCAGTTCCTTCTCAATGTGGATAGCGTGACACATTTACTCTTGTGTTGTTTATATTTCATAATGTTTCGCTTCCAAAAAACGTTTACTTATTACTATTATCTTCTTTCCGTGGCCCTGTCTCTTTTGGATTCAAAATGTATGTACCACGACTTCTCATGCATAATTTTGCCATTTTCACATTGAGCACAGCAAAGTGAAACCTCTGCTTTCTCCTCGCCAAGTCAGGGTGTGCGTTTGAAGCATGCAGAGTCTCGCAACTCGTCGTGGGACATAGCGAGCTTCGGATATTCTCTGGGCTGCACTACAACGCCGATGTGCCACGTTCAAGGTGGCTCCCACAATATCTTTGTCCTTACAAAAGTCGGGTCGCTAGCTTTCCTAGCTTAGATTTATACGGGCTCAAGTAGATACATCCTAATTTCTCCATTATTATACAATGTCGTTTATAGCTTAAAGTATTTTCGCTTCCACTAAAAGGTGAAACAGGGAATTTCCCGAATATTTCAAATGGTATGTAAAATAATTGTAATGTGAATTATTTACCTACAATATTCCAGCTGCCGTGTCTAAATCTTTCATCAAACTGTTTGAAACCATCACATTATGTATTATCTAGAATCGGTGAACCTGCATAGGTACTACGTAAGATTACCAAAAGACACCAGACAAATGGAATTAAAGTATTTTTTTCTACTTTCATTTTATAATTCTGTAATTTGATGGCTGGAACCCCTTGCATAATGATACTCATTACGGTACAGGTTTCATTATGACACAGGGTCTTGACCAATCACAGAAAAGTTAAAAAACTATTGACAAAGTATTGACAATCATTGAAAATCGTTCTAGTAAATATTTCGTTCGATTGTGTATATTGAAATTGCATTTAATATTATACCTGTATTATGCTTGTTATTTTTAATTTATTTCATTAGTAGTAATTTGTTAGGTAAACTACTATTTAAAAGAAATTGGGCCGTAATTTCACTTTGATCCTATTTGACTAGTCCAGTGGTGAGCCAAAGCCACCTGCGGCAGGGTCGGGTACGGAGCTGTCCCTGGGTGGCCTTGGCTGAATCCTGCATGTCAACCGCCACGGAACTCTTCACTGTAAAAGGTTAACTTGTAGAAGCTACCATAAGTCGGAGAAAAAGTACCATGTGTAACTCGATGTAATGGGTGTAATACACTTGTGTAAAGTTTACGATACTCGCTCGAATCGTCATATCACACTCGTGTATTAATTACCCATCATTACATGATCGTTTCATTTTATACTATTATAAGAAAAGCAATATTTGGATGTGTCCAGTATAGGCAACACAAATAATTGTCTACTGGTTTAACACTTACTACCTTTTATAGCTTCTTGGTTTTCCCTCATAAACCGTTCACAAATGAAGCTTATTTCATCAAACGCGAAGTATTGGTGAGGGGCAAATGAACTGGAGCGGCGTTGAAGTTGATGCGGAGTGAAATCCAGAGCTGCTGCGCGGTCCACCCGTCCTGCAGTGTCAGCTGGCAACAATGATGTGATCGTTGGGTTGGCGGTTGGTTTCCGCATGGCGACTACCCGATAGACGTGTGTGATGTGTGACTCGTGTTGAACACGGTGCCGCCACCTGCGCAACGCGTGCGAGATGCGTCTGCCTGTGCGGTCGCGCGATGACCGGAAGAGGGGAAGCGCCGTCTCAAGGCGGCGGGCGGCGGTCGCGCGATGACCGGAAGAGGGGAAGCGTCGTCTCAAGGCGGCCTTCGAAGGACGGGCGCCTCCTGCATCAGGGGGGTCAGGGTAAGGAAAGAAGTGTTCGCCGAGAAGAGGGCGTGGAAACCACGAGAAACAGTGCTCATGCCAGCGGTAAGCAGTTTTACAGCGAGAGTCCCACGTACAAGAAAATGACACTTATCGGTTGCCCTGGTCTATCTGCTAAATTTAGGATGTTGAGAGCTATTCCAGTTTTCATAGAAATGGCCTGTATTAATAAATATATCGTTTTTTTTAATTGAGCATGAGCTAAGTAGTACTTGTCATGTACTATCAATTTTATTTGTCTATTGAAGAAAAATTACTGGCAAAGAAACTCCTCCTGCATTTTCTTAGGGATTGTTGGTATTTTTCTTTCTGGTAAAACTCATACTCTATAAATATACTACATTAGAATGAAAACGGAAAAATTATATTCATATATTGTTTTATTCACAGCGCTTCACACAAACTCAGAGTGAATAGTAATTTAGGAGTGTTCCAAATGTTTTGGAGGACTTCTAAAAATCTAGAATACCGATACCAACGTCGGTCTTAGATTTAGATTTATTTAGTAAAAAAAAAATAAAAAATAAAAAAAAAATAAAAAAAAAACAAAAAAAAACAGTGAAGACTCTATTTGACGTGTGGAGGAGAAGAGTCTCGTGACTTCATTTATTATTATTTAAATATAACACATAAAATTTACAAAATGGAATTGATTTGTGTGATACGATAATGCATAATTTTTTTCAAAAGACAGTTATTTACTTTCATTGAAAGTAATTCGCATACCGTCGATTGAGAAGCGCTCTCCAAAACCTTTCCCGGTGATCCGAGCTCTTACACTAGGCGGCGGATGCAGTTGAGACGATTTTGGTCGAAATTTCCATCTGCCGACTCGGGCCGAAGACATCATTCGGGTTCACTATGGCCATTTCTGTCTGTATTCCATCACTTGCTTGAACGAATCAAGAACGGGTCCAGGGCCCGGGGTCTTGGGCCGGTCGCCGCAGCGGCGCCATCTGCCGGCGGAGGCAGCAGCGCTGGCGAGTGCGGGCGGCGGCCGCCGCGCCGCGAGCCAAGAAAAGAACGCGCGTCCTTCGTTTTGCACAAGTGCTCCAAACGTCGCAAGCAATGGAAGCGACGTCGAAGCCTTCAGCGGCTGCGAGAGCATAAGTTATCTCGATGCGGAGATATGGCCAGACGCGGGCAGGGCATAGAACGGGAAGGATAGAGCTGGGTGTGCCGGCGAAATGGGTGAAGCGTGAGGGGACGCGCGTGCATGCACAATAGCACAGCCACACACCAACAACTTGTGTTCGTGTCAGACCATGTTATCTATATGTTTTGGGGGTCGTTAAATCCAAGTTCGGTGTCCATTTTATCCATCACATCAGAATTTTTACATAACATAAAAAATGAAGGATATTTCCAACCGAAGGGTCAGACCACATTACCTGTATGCTTTTAGGGTCGCTGAAACCGAATCTGAAGCCCATTTAACTTAATCACATCAGATGTTTTTAAATTCAGATAAACTATAATTGGTAGAGATGTGGATTTGGCTTTTCACAGGATAACACTCATCACGAAGTTGTATGGCGGATTGCGTATATCGTTGAGGCCAGATCATTAGCCTCTCTCCTAGAAGACACTTTTTAAAAAATTTGTTTGAGACTATGTGAAAAATCTGATGTAGTGGAGTTAAATCGCCTTCACATTCGGCTTCAACGCCCCCAAACGAATAGGTAACGCGAACCCTTCATTAGAAATATCTTTAATTCTTTATGTTATGTCAAAAATCTGATGTGATGGATAAAATGGACACCGGATTCGGATTTAGCGACCCCAAAAACATATAGAAAACATGGTCTGGTCCCAAGACACGAACACAATTTATGTGCACACGTCTATGTAATTGTTTCTGGTAAATAAATACCCGGAAAATGCCTGTTTATCAGGATGTGAGTTAAAATTTTTTAAAAAAGTTGAATGAAATAGCTGTGTTTATTAGTGAATGATTTTGTATCTTCCAATAACAATCTTGAATGTTCTCCTTACCTAGAAATGAAATTTTCATGCAATAATCACTAAGTATCCGCACTGGGTATCCGCAAAGACGAGGAGCTTTCAAAAAAATAAGTTTCCCTAGGACGTACACAAAAAGAGAACACGATTTCATAGGAAAACTTTATTGTAGCAGACATGTTGACCTATTTTTTCGGTAATCACCACCGTAATGGTCATGCTGTGGGATCAAGATTCGTAACATTTTGTCTTAGAAGTCAACCGGAAGTACACACGTTTGACAGACACCACCGTTGCGCCAACTCCTAGATCGGCGGAGAAGGAGCACTACATTCAAGGGACTAGTTGACGCGCCCGAAAACGGTCATTTGTCCAGTCACTTAATGAAGTGTAAAGAACAAAAATGTATTTAAAGTTATTTACTGTTTGTACTGTATGGAATTGCAATCTAAAAACAAAAGGTTTGTTGTTGTTTTTTTTTTTCGGAAGTAAGTGAGTTTCAACAATACTTGCAATCCTAGAGAAGTTGAGGAATACGAACGCTCTTGACGAATTTGTTTGTGAAGTAATAGAATGTTGACTTGATGTTCGAGAAAAAAGAAAGTGGCGCTTGTAATTTCGAAACAAGAATAGTCCAGACCCATTCGTCCTTTGATACAGTGGGAACTGAAACGCATCGCGCGCGCACGGGTGTGCTTTCCCGCTACCCTTTCCTGTCGCGTCTTGTGCGAGTTCGTCTCGTGGCCCTCGTGGGTGTTGCGGCGGCAGGCGTTGCTGCCTCCTTGCGCGCGCCCCTGTGCTCCCTCTACGGACGTCTTTGCTTTAGCACTAAGAGGGTTCTTCCACTTCAGGTGTCTGCGCTCTTCGAATGTGCACATGTTGCCATTGGAATAAAAAGTCACGTTGCCTTCATTAGTTAATTAGCTACATCGTTATGTGGAAGCGCTCGAAAAGAGTCCTACATTTATCTTATCCATAATTGTCTGAGAGATGCTGATGATTATGATCAATTATAAAATGCATGGTTAGTTTTAGAATTACGCATGTATGTACGTTGTTGTAAAATTACGTTCTTGTTATTGTGTGAATTTTAAACATTTTCGAAAAAAATATGTTTCTCGCTTACGAGAACAGGAGTGAATATGGGGCATGTCGTCACCGTTTCTCACTACTTTTTTTCTTCCTTCCTTCCTTCCTTCCTTTCTTTCTTTGTTTTTTCCTTTCTCAGGGGAACTTCCTTTGCATTTTTATGAAATTCGCGGGGTCCCGGCGCGGCCCCTCCGTTCACTCCGTGCCTAATCCGGGCCTTTGGCATCAATGATTAATCTGCGTCTGGAGAAAACTAATTTCTTCATAACTGCGATGGCAACGGGTGAAATAGAGCGAACGATTGGTGGTAAGAGTGAGTGCTAGTTCGCTGATCGCTGTTGGTTAGCTAGTTTCTGTCTTCGGGGCTTCAGGCGAAACGTCTTAGCACATATTCCATTGATTATGCCTGTCTTCGCTGTTTGAAGAAAACAATTTTTTAATATTTCTCACCCCCCCTCCCCCCAAAACATTTAATCAGCATTTTTGGAATCTAGCAAACTGTTAACCGCTGAGGTCTTATTTTCCCCTTCGGTGTAAGAAACGAGACGTAAATGGAGATTTTTCGTGATCTTAATGAAGTAACGAACTGCTTATTAAATCTTTCTTAGACCCCCTCCCAGACCGCGTCTGTATGTGAAATGTCTTCCTGTCTACGCGCCAACCCAGCCGCAGAACCCTGCCTGTGGCTTTGAGCACTGTGTTACCAGGAATTACGACGCCTGCTCTTCGTTCACTCGGGATTCATCCGTCACGTCCTCAGAGAGCGGCTTGGCGGGGCCTCTCGGGCACGCGCTCTTTTCAGGCGAGACACTTGCGTCACTGTCAACTTCCCACTGTGGCTTTTCTAGATATTTGAGAATGTTTGCCTGCCGTCACGTCCTCAGAGAGCGGCATGGCGGGGCCTCTCGGGCACGCGCTCTTTCCAGGCGAGACACTTGCGTCACTGTCAACTTCCCACTATGGCTTTTCTAGATATTTGAGAATGTGTTTGCCTGCCGTCACGTCCTCAGAGAGCGGCTTGGCGGGGCCTCTCGGGCACGCGATCTTTTCAGGCGAGACACTTGCGTCACTGTCAACTTCCAACTAGATATTTGAGAATGTGTTTGCCTGCCGTCACGTCCTCAGAGAGCGGCTTGGCAGGGCCTCTCGGGCACGCGCTCTTTCCAGGCGAGACACTTGCGTCACTGTCAACTTCCCACTATGGCTTTTCTAGATATTTGAGAATGTGTTTGCCTGCCGTCACGTCCTCAGAGAGCGGCTTGGCGGGGCCTCTCGGGCACGCGCTCTTTCCAGGCGAGACACTTGCGTCACTGTCAACTTCCCACTGTGGCTTTTCTAGATATTTGAGAATGTGTTTGCCTGCCGTCACGTCCTCAGAGAGCGGCTTGGCGGGGCCACTCGGGCACGTGCTCTTTCCAGGCGAGACACTTGCGTCACTGTCAACTTCCCACTGTGGCTTTTCTTGATATTTGAGAATGTGTTTGCCTGCCGTCACGTCCTCAGAGAGCGGCTTGGCGGGGCCTCTCGGGCACGCGCTCTTTCCAGGCGAGACACTTGCGTCACTGTCAACTTCCCACTGTGGCTTTTCTAGATATTTGAGAATGTATTTGCCTACCGTCACGTCCTCAGAGAGCGGCTTGGCGGGGCCTATTGGGCATGCGCTCTTTCCAGGCCAGACACTTGCGTCACTGTCAACTTCCCACTGTGACTTTTAAAGATATTTGAGAATGTGTTTGCCTGCCGTCACGTCCTCAGAGAGCGGCTTGGCGGGGCCTCTCGGGCACGCGCTCTTTCCAGGCGAGACACTTGCGTCACTGTCAACTTTCCACTGTGGCTTTTCTAGATATTTGAGAATGTGTTTGCCTGCCGTCACGTCCTCAGAGAGCGGCTTGGCGGGGCCTCTCGGGCACGCGCTCTTTCCAGGCGAGACACTTGCGTCACTGTCAACTTCCCACTATGGCTTTTCTAGATAATTGAGAATGTGTTTGCCTGCCGTCACGTCCTCAGAGAGCGGCTTGGCGGGGCCTCTCGGGCACGCGCTCTTTCCAGGCGAGACATTTGCGTCACTGTCAACTTCCCACTGTGGCTTTTCTAGATATTTGAGAATGTGTTTGCCTGCCGTCACGTCCTCAGAGAGCGGCTTGGCGGGGCCTCTCAGCCACGCGCTCTTTCCAGGCGAGACACTTGCGTCACTGTCAACTTCCCACTATGGCTTTTCTAGATATTTGAGAATGTGTTTGCCTGCCGTTACGTCCTCAGAGAGCGGCTTGGCGGGGCCTCTCGGGCACGCGCTCTTTCCAGGCGAGACACTTGCGTCACTGTCAACTTCCCACTGTGGCTTTTCTAGATATTTGAGAATGTGTTTGCCTGCCGTCTCGTCCTCAGAGAGCGGCTTGGCGGGGCCTCTCGGGCACGCGCTCTTTCCAGGCGAGACACTTGCGTCACTGTCAACTTCCCACTGTGGCTTTTCTAGATATTTGAGAATGTGTTTGCCTGCCGTCACGTCCTCAGAGAGCGGCTTGGCGGGGCCTCTCGGGCACGCGCTCTTTTCAGGCGAGACACTTGCGTCACTGTCAACTTCCCACTGTGGCTTTTCTAGATATTTGAGAATGTGTTTGTCTGCCGTCACGTCCTCAGAGAGCGGCTTGGCGGGGCCTCTCGGGCACGCGCTCTTTTCAGGCGAGACACTTGCTTCACTGTCAACTTCCCACTGTGGCTTTTCTAGATATTTGAGAATGTGTTTGCCTGCCGTCACGTCCTCAGAGAGCGGCTTGGCGGGGCCTCTCGGGCACGCGCTCTTTCCAGGCGAGACACTTGCGTCACTGTCAACTTCCCACTATGGCTTTTCTAGATAATTGAGAATGTGTTTGCCTGCCGTCACGTCCTCAGAGAGCGGCTTGGCGGGGCCTCTCGGGCACGCGCTCTTTCCAGGCGAGACATTTGCGTCACTGTCAACTTCCCACTGTGGCTTTTCTAGATATTTGAGAATGTGTTTGCCTGCCGTCACGTCCTCAGAGAGCGGCTTGGCGGGGCCTCTCGGGCACGCGCTCTTTCCAGGCGAGACACTTGCGTCACTGTCAACTTCCCACTGTGGCTTTTCTAGATATTTGAGAATGTGTTTGCCTGCCGTCACGTCCTCAGAGAGCGGCTTGGCGGGGCCTCTCAGCCACGCGCTCTTTCCAGGCGAGACACTTGCGTCACTGTCAACTTCCCACTATGGCTTTTCTAGATATTTGAGAATGTGTTTGCCTGCCGTTACGTCCTCAGAGAGCGGCTTGGCGGGGCCTCTCGGGCACGCGCTCTTTCCAGGCGAGACACTTGCGTCACTGTCAACTTCCCACTGTGGCTTTTCTAGATATTTGAGAATGTGTTTGCCTGCCGTCTCGTCCTCAGAGAGCGGCTTGGCGGGGCCTCTCGGGCACGCGCTCTTTCCAGGCGAGACACTTGCGTCACTGTCAACTTCCCACTGTGGCTTTTCTAGATATTTGAGAATGTGTTTGCCTGCCGTCACGTCCTCAGAGAGCGGCTTGGCGGGGCCTCTCGGGCACGCGCTCTTTTCAGGCGAGACACTTGCGTCACTGTCAACTTCCCACTGTGGCTTTTCTAGATATTTGAGAATGTGTTTGTCTGCCGTCACGTCCTCAGAGAGCGGCTTGGCGGGGCCTCTCGGGCACGCGCTCTTTTCAGGCGAGACACTTGCTTCACTGTCAACTTCCCACTGTGGCTTTTCTAGATATTTGAGAATGTGTTTGCCTGCCGTCACGTCCTCAGAGAGCGGCTTGGCGGGGCCTCTCGGGCACGCGCTCTTTCCAGGCGAGACACTTGCGTCACTGTCAACTTCCCACTGTGGCTTTTCTAGATATTTGAGAATGTGTTTGCCTGCCGTCACGTCCTCAGAGATCGCTTTGCGGGGCCTCTCGGGCACGCGCTCTTTCCAGGCGAGACACTTGCGTCACTGTCAACTTCCTACTATGGCTTTTCTAGATATTTGAGAATGTGTTTGCCTGCCGTCACGTCCTCAGAGAGCGGCTTGGCGGGTCCTCTCGGGCACGCGCTCTTTCCAGGCGAGACACTTGCGTCACTGTCAACTTCCCACTGTGGTTTTTCTAGATATTTGAGAATGTGTTTGCCTGCCGTCACGTCCTCAGAGAGCGGCTTGGCGGGGCCTCTCGGGCACGCGCTCTTTTCAGGCGTGTCACTTGCGTCACTGTCAACTTCCCACTGTGGCTTTTCTAGATATTTGAGAATGTGTTTGCCTGCCGTCACGTCCTCAGAGAGCGGCTTGGCGGGGCCTCTCGGGCACGCGCTCTTTTCAGGCGAGACACTTGCGTCACTGTCAACTTCCCACTGTGGCTTTTCTAGATATTTGAGAATGTGCTTGCTTGCCGTCACGTCCTCAGAGAGCGGCTTGGCGGGGCCTCTCGGGCACGCGCTCTTTCCAGGCGAGACACTTGCGTCACTGTCAACTTCCAACTAGATATTTGAGAATGTGTTTGCCTGCCGTCACGTCCTCAGAGAGCGGCTTGGCAGGGCCTCTCGGGCACGCGCTCTTTTCAGGCGAGACACTTGCGTCACTGTCAACTTCCCACTGTGGCTTTTCTAGATATTTGAGAATGTGTTTGCCTGCCGTCACGTCCTCAGAGAGCGGCTTGGCGGGGCCTCTCGGGCACGCGCTCTTTTCAGGCGAGACACTTGCGTCACTGTCAACTTCCCACTGTGGCTTTTCTAGATATTTGAGAATGTGTTTGCCTGCCGTCACGTCCTCAGAGAGCGGCTTGGCGCGACCTCTGCGCACCGGTCGCGGGCGTTGGGCTCCGTGACGCGCGCCGTCGAGCGGGCGGCGAGTCAAGGCTGCGGCGCAGAGCGGCGCCTTCGCCTGGGTGAAGAGCGGTGCGCGACCGCCCGTGCTCTCCCGCCTGGCGCTGGCGACATCTTTACCTCTCAGCTCGATGAGTGCTCCACGATATTAGTGCGGGGCAAGTACCCCGCTACACTCGCAGAGAAGAGTTTCATTTGAAAAACGGAACATAATGATTTTGGGCTTTCGTCAGTATTTCACAAAGAAAGCATGGGAATGGAAGAGCTTCATTCCAAAGGGGCGTATCGCAAAGAAATACAATTTTTCGGGCTGCGAGAGTACTCGCGTGCAGCCTCGTACAATAGTTCTAGATTCAACGGTTTTTGGTCACTTTGGAATTAGAGAATTACGCATTTTTCAACACTATTTCTCACCACCGTTAAGCATCTTAACAACATACTGATACGAAAGCTAGAAAATAAATGAAAATCGTCAGTGCCACGGAAATGGCCATTGGAAAATAAACGTCACATTGGGATTAAGCTCTTCAATTATGGATATTGCTAGCTCGCGGAAAAAGACAAATAATATTTCACGATAAAATGAAAGGGACTCTTCGACTTGTTAAATTTAATCTCAACGCTTAGTAATATTAAAAGAATTTGTATCCCTCACTACTGGCTGCCCATTCAATGTTGGATCTACCACGAAGCAATTTTCAAATAAACTAGTGGTGCTACAGAATGGCAACTCTTTCCCGTATTACTTTTTATTTCCTGTAGTCTCGGATATTCCTCATACTCTTGCCAGCTGCCATCTATCGCCGCCCAGGGTACATTTTTTTTAAAAATGTTCTTAATTTTTCGGTTTTCTAATAGTAGAACGGAAATATTATATTAGGAATATTAAAAAATCAGTAAAATCTCGTCCTAAATGGCAAATCTCTGAAAAATTTGGAGCTGATTTCAAAAACTGGCTTTTAAGAGCTACTGTAAATTATAGGTGTTGTGGTGCGTTATCGTTGGCATTTTTCATGAAATAATTGTAAACGTTGTCATTCCCAACAAAAGTGTTTAATATAATAGCAGCTTTCGATCAAAGTTTCATTCAAATCACAAAATTCCCTCAAAAAAATGCTGTCCCCCAAAAAACACACAGATCTTTTAGAAAAAAGCGGCGTCTATTCTCTAAATTGCCACGACTGCGTAGCAAAATATATTGGTCAAACAGGCAGAACTTTCAACACCAGAATCAAGGAACACATACATGCTTGGAAACACAACACCGGTAAATCTCACTTTGCCAATCATTTTCTCCAGACAGGCCATACATTCAATCCACACACAGACATTCGTATACTAGAAATTGAAAACCACTACCACACCAAATTAACTTTAGAAAACCTTCATATTCATTTAAATAATAACTTATTGAATGAAAACATCAACCATAGTCCTTCTCCTTTACTAAAATTACTATTAGACACCACTCCCACACCGCACCCCGCCGGGGCGGCACAGTGACAGCGCACCGCACCCAGGCCATTGCCCTCCTCCACCCCACGGCCGGGTACTTAAGCCCCTTGGCTCGTCCGACCCTGCGTAGTCGTTTTGTGGCTTCCATCCAGCAGGTAAGGAATGGCTCAACTTACATTTCTATGTTTCTTTGTTTAAAAAAATTTTACGTTTCCTATTTCTATTTCATTCGCTTTTCTTTAGTATTAATGACTCAACCCCCCCCCCCACTTTTTTCTTTCTTCCTGTTTTCTAGAATGTTAAATTTATTTCCAAAAAATTTGTAAATTATTTGTAACCTTTATCATAATCTTGTTGTATTCACGTTCTAATGTTTTGTTTTTTTCTTCTTGTATCAGACAACTGATGATGATGGCTAAGCCATCGAAAGCTGCTATTATATTAAACACTTTTGTTGGCAATGACGTTTACAATTACACTGTAAATTAGAAATTTGAAGCTCTTTTTTATAGAAACTTTTTGATTTTTACGACAACTTCATTTGAAGTCATTTTAAGTACTTTAACTCACAAATACAATAGCGTTTGCAAATTGCTAGAAATGTGATATCAACGTGAGAGATCTTTCAAAATATTTACATTTGTGTAATTCTTTAAAAATTAAAAAAGAATGCACCGAAATGAACATTACGTCATATTAAACAATGCAATTAGCACTATCCGTTCGAAATGTTTAAAGAAAAATTTTGAGCCTTTTTTGAGAAAATGGCGTTTGAGCGTTTCTGAAGATGCGGAGTTTTGAGCCAATTTTCACAGAATACTATTGAGTTTTCGAGAAACTTATTTTGACATTATTTAAAGCGCATGTACTCATCAAATCATGTGAAAATATTGTCGCCAATGTAAATATTAACAACGTGTGAGACAATTCAAAAACAAAATTTGTACTTTTTGGAAAAAAGAATTGAGCAATATGGCGTTTGTCATTTAGTGCATTTAGTACTATCCCTACCAAAAATTAAAGAAACATTTGCAGCCGTTTTAAGAAAATCTTGTTTTGTATTTTTTTGAAATTGCAAATATTGCACGCAATATTGTACGAAGACTGCTGAAATTTTAAGAAAATGTACGCGACCTTAATTAAAGAACTCATTAAGGACAACAAATTTTATATGAAGGAAAAACCTCTATCGTCGATTTTGTAGCTGTAGGAAGACGCCGAAAAAATTCAAACTTTTGCAATTATCGAAAATTCAGAGTTCACTGTTAAAATCGGACATATGCCACCTTTATAAGTGTATTTTACTCTATTGTTACAAGAAATTTAAAGAAAAAAATTGGATCTGTTTTTGAAAAAAATTTGAAAATGTCGGGGGACTTCATGTAAAGTACTCCAAATTTTGGAGTATGTTTTCCAAAATACCAAAGCTTCGACTCGAACCAGATCGACAGGAATTTCTTCAGTTTGGTAAAAATTCTACGTATTGCTTGGGCGCTAGTGGTGTTCACGGACGGACGGACGTTTTGAAAAAAACACCATTTCGGTATCAGGGGACCCAAAACGTGTATTTCCTTTTAATTCTCGAATCGATTTTCCGCGGCATAACATAACTTTTCCTTTACTACGTATATTACTCAGTATATATGTATGTATTGGGGGAGAGCAACAATTACTAATGCGGAAATTTCGTATGGGTTGAAGTAACAGTTATTCCCTGAAATAAAAGATGAAATCGCTCGTCTTTCTATAATCACTATGCAAAAGAAGTTTCCGTTATAGACTTTTAACTTGGGTAACGAATTTGAGGTATATATTTCAGTGTATTTCTTCTTCATACAAATGGTATTTCTCCGTTGAAAACAACTACTTTTCTCCTGTCGCATTGTTTTACTAAAAGCGTAACATTTATTAATATATTTTCAAAGTTCAGAATAAGTTATTTTGCAAGATCCTTCGAAAATTTTAATATGATGCAAGAAATTTCTAAAATTGAAAATTGGAGGAAGATATCTGCTAATGAATATTTTTTCGGCTTAGCATTTGATTTGTTAATTGCTATTAGTATGTTAATTCATTTAATATTCAACTCTCGACTAAAATTGAAATTGTATTATCAACATTGTTATCGAAAATGCAAAATACATTGGAAAACGATATTCATTTAAGAGGTTTCATTCTTTATCACAGAAAGTGTGCTTACTTAAAACTTCATCCTTCCTGTTTATTGATCGTGTCTTGTTAGCGCGTTCAAGTCTTTTGCAACAGAGTGCAAATTCCTTTTCCGGGGTAGTTACCGTTTGAAATTAATCGTGCTACAACATTGCAAAGACATTCTCGCGATATCTGGTCAATTGTGTTATTTGACCATGATATTGTAATTGATTTTCTACATTTATTTTACAAAGTAAAAAGTGATGCATTGAAATGTAAAAGGAGATCACGAGGGAGGTGTGTGAATATCGTAGTGAGTCGAGATTTTATATAGAAATTCACTGTTCTGTTTTCGAGAATAACTATACGATTGATTCAGTGGTACTTTCAGTTCAGACACGTTCAGGCGCGTCTACAGCTGAAGTCATTAGTCCCGTACGCGAATCATTTTCATCGGGAGGGGGCGGTGATCTTCCCCCGCTGGATGGCGAGATCTGGCGCCGAGCTAACGTTTTCTAGGTGGGGGGGGGGGGTCCTTAAGGAGGTATCTCCTTCCAGTGGGCACCCCAGCTCAGCCGGGCCATGCTATACTCTCCCGATCGGTCTCTAGGCATTTGTGGTAGTGTAGGGCACGTAACTGTGAAGCAAGGGGTGGAGATATGTCAAGGAAGGGGAAGGAACGGTCGCGTGGTCTGTGGCTCGTTTCGTAGTGTACTGCTCGGGCATTCGCGTCGTATTGATCGGAGAAAGCTCGTAAATTTAATGATTAGAGCCGCCGTCCTTTAGAATTCTATTCCAGATGGCGGCTGAACGCGACGTAGCCATCTAGCTAGTGTCAAAATCATCGGACTGGAACCTAGGACCTCCCGGTCAGAGGCACTGCGGTGGCATCAGTTGATGACCTGAGCATCCTCTCCCGTACCGGGGCTGGTATTGGCGCGACTCGCTTCTATGCAAGATGAGACTAGTCTTTGATTTTCTCCGCCGCCTGCACACGCGACAGGCGAGGGAGAGGCATCCGCGCGGAAGGAGGCGTGGAGCGAATCCTCGGCAAAGCATCGTGTTCGTTCAAGCCACCTCGGTCAACCTGAATATGAACTATTTCTTCACGTTTCTCTCTTTATTAGTTGTAGATGCATTTCGTCTCCTGATTTATTCTCTTTCTTGTATGACACTGTGCTCCGGACCATGTTTACTTTTTCGCCCTTACATCGTAAGAAGAGAAAGTATTGAAATCATGCACCTGAAAAAGGCGAATTTCATGCTTGGTATACAAAAATCAGTTGACGGCTGACTGTTCTATTGACGTGTTCAACGACCTCTCACTATTTGCAAAAATTGCAATAAGTTAACATTGCAGAAGTACAATATTCAAAGAAGATATTTTTTTGTCTTAAACAAAATCTCTTCTAAAAATCGGATCTTTAAACAATGACATATATTTTTTTTTTTTGGAAAACAGTAATATTCACGTAATATCTGCTTGAAGTGAATGCAAAGTTTGAAAACATGTCAAAAAACGCTCCAAATTTGTTCTTTTTTTTTTCACGGATAGATCAAAGAACACTTAAAATATTCGAGCCGGTCTGACTTTCGTTGAACTCTGAATTTTCAAATATTGCAAATTTAGAAATAATGGGAGAAATTGTGTACTGTTGTTCCACTACTGGTTTCTAGTAAAAGTGTTCATCTCCTAGAATTGCTCTTGAGGCCCTGGCAGACAGATGACAGTGACCTCTCGTGCGGAGACCGAAGGCGTCCGCGGGGCGCAGTCGGTCAGGGCGACCAGGGCGGTGCAATCGAGGTGTCCGCCAGGGGCGCCGCGGAGGGCTTCCTGGCAATATACCATTCAAGGACTTCTCAGCGCTCCGAGAAATTATTTGCTGCAGAGTGGGTCTGTGCCAAATCGTTTATTAAAAATCGTAGTCCTTCTCCTTGTCGAATTTTCTCAAAAGTTAGATTTTTGTGCCTATTGCAATTAGGATGTGAACTTACAAACATTTTACATTTTACATGTTTTTTTAATTGCGCGATTCAAATTCGTTCTCATTATTGTCAATGTGAAGATCCGGATTTGAGACATGAAGCCAGTAAACGTCCCCCTGGTCACCCGAGTGACGCGCGGCTATTCATAAGTGTCGTCGTGCCCATTCCAAGCAGCGCCTTTGTGCGTCAGTCACTCCCGCGAGGCGCGGCCGCGCGCGCCGTGTTTGCCAATGCATTTGCGCCGCAGTCTCCCTGACCCCCGAAGCGCAGACGCAACGGCTCCTTGGCGTTGTCAGCTCTACTCAACATTCAATTAACTTGCCTTCTTCTCTATACTATTTTCTGAAAATGTAGTTAAATGCTTTTTAAATGCTGGTTAATATAGTAATTTAAAAAAAATTAATATTGTTCCTACACATCGTTTATAGGCAGCAACGCCTGCACAGCTTTAAAAACGAATAATGAGTTACAATGGTTATTTTATAGTATTGTTGACAAACTATTACTAAAGAAATGTTCTCATATACCATTTACGAAGAGTGGAGAAAGTATTGTAATGCTGCAGCAAACAATGACGATTCGACAAAGAAAAAGTTTCGTGGGTACTTGATACCGAAAAAGTGAACACTTTTTGATCCTACATGTAGTATATTACTTCTTCTAACACCTTGCGTAGTCAGAATGTACGTTTTTATGTCCATGATTCAGAAAATATAATTTACAACGAATCGTCCGTCCGTCTGTGAACTGTGCCGTAAGTGGGATTTTTATCTGAATCGATATTCCTCGCTCGAACTTCCTGGCGTTGCGGCCGCTTGAATTAGGAACGGAGACTTTGTTTTTTGATGGTCCTTTACAAGAAGTCTAGAGCCATTGTGAACATTTTCTTAGAAATTGCCAAAAAATGTTTCTTTAATTTTCTTTTTCGAATAGAGTAATGTACGGGTACGCGTAAAAATGGCACAGAACCTATTTACGTTGAATTTTCTAAATTTTCGAAAATGCAAAAGTGTGAATTTTTTAAAGTATATTCCAACATCCACAGTCAGTCAAAATATATATATATATATATTTTGTAATAAGATTTGATCTTCAAAAATAGATATGCAAGATCAGGTACAATTTTTTCCAAAGATGAGTGGTTTTCACCTCCTTTTTAAGCAAAAAAGGAGGCTTTCAAAACTACATTTTTTCTGAAACGCCTCTAAATTTGCCTTTACACTTTTTTTCATTGTCAGAAAGTGTGAAGTACGCTTGAAAAAATGGTCCATGTCCAATATTCGTACTACTCTGTAAAAAAAAATTGCAAAACTTACCAATAAAGCCAGAAATAGTGTACTGTTTAGCCCCAATAGTTTAATAATGCTTTAGTTCTTAATACATCATTTATTATGATTCATGCATTATTTCAAGCGAAAAGCAAATTTATCTTGTAATTTAATTTTTCTAGTTGTGCTAATATTGCAGCCCATGAATTGTATAAAATTATAGAGTCAATGTGAAAGTACTCTTCTAGTTGGAAAATAAATTTCAAGTCTTATCATACGTAGCCAAGTTTGTTTCATATGTGTAAATAGAAATTGAGGAAATAATTTCGCGGCATAATAAAAAGAAAATGTAATCAACAAAAATATTAAAGAAAAAAGTTTCAGAAAATGAAACTTGTTAAACACGGTCCTAAAACTATTTATTACATTTAAATAAAGCCATATCTGATGCTATTAATACTTACATATTCGTATCGCTCAACACAGTGTTAGTTCTTTCAGGTATTGAAAAGATAAAACCCTACAATGAGCGTCAAGATATGACCATTCTAAAAAGGTTCATGTCAACCTTTGCGGTAGAATGTAGTCTCCATTTATACCACATGTTATTTGTGACATTGTAGATTAATCGTGGTAGAGGGCGAGTTCATTGGATTAGTTATATCATATCTAACTTGCACAGCCTTGTTCATTGGTTCATTGTCTTGATACAATTGAAATTTATGTGTATACCAATTTTTCTCCATTAACTTCAAAATGCTTTTTAAATGTCCACGCATAAACTCAATGTGCGGATTCATCGTACATTAATGAAGTGAAAATTGTCCGATCCTACCAGTGATTGAAATAGTTTGACATGCTATCAAACTTTAGTGACAGGCGTCACAAGGTTCTATCTGCAATATTTTCGGCGAGTTTCAATCAGTCTTAACCCTGCATCCAATTCATATTGCATTTTTTCTCCTCTGTTTCTCATATTTTGTACCTTAATGTGCTTTTAGAACGACCCTTATTTCTAGATACCGTATACGTAGTTATTTCGCCACAAATTGTTTGGTTTAATGTAGGATATACTTTAATATGTCTGGGGGTCTTTTGTCCTTCACATTCGTTGAAAATTTCACAGTAGACTCTCGTTAATGAATTGATGACTTCAACGAAACATTTTCCTAATAACTTTACCATTAAATAGTCAGATGTGAAGTAATGGAGTCATACGAAAATGTTATCCCTAAAACTTTGATCTTCGTCTTCCTCTAAAGGTATTGAAGGACGCTGAAAAGTCCTAAGGATTTTTTTTTTGGGGGGGGGGTACACGTATTTTGTCAAAATTCTTTTCGTTTCAATTTATTTGTTCGTTTTAATGATTATTATTTTACATGTATAAAATTATTTTATTTATTCATAATTTTGATTAACTAACTTACCTGTAAACAAAAGAGGGAAATATAAATATTTAATTTTCAAATATGACTTAGTCATTTGAAAAATTGCTCACTCAAAGAGTATTAGGAAATAGATTTTGGGTTACGTTTGATAATATTAAATAAATGCCCTGTTCTCAGTAAATTCGTACTTGCTAGTAACAGCGCACACGTTTCTACCAGGCTACAGAAATATTGAACGTGTATCTATTGCTGAGTGTTAAATACTGGCTATGCGTATTTCGAGGATGTTTGTGATGCGGCACCCGTGCGCGGTGAGTCTGGGAGCCGTGGATTCGCGGTGAGGTTCGCCTTGGCGCGTGGACACCGGTGGCGCTCCACGTGATCGAAGGAGGTCGTCCCGTGGCCGCGCGTAGTAGTGGTAGTACTCTAAAGCCATAACAAATTAACCAGCGATACACACGACACACGTGAAAGAACAAGTGTTGACGTCAGTGAAGCTGTGGAGGAAGGTCACCAAGACATCGGGCCGCAGTCCAAGTTTCTGTTCTTTAGGAAATCTTGAATGACACGGAAAGGACATTCTATTGCGTTTCCGCCGTCTAGAAATTGATAGTAGATGAAAATAAGAAATTAAGGTCATAAAAGGAAGGCCATGGGCCAGGATCTCTGCAATAGTTTCCTAATATTTTACATCGTCTAGCATCGAAAAGAAATGTTAACAATTTATTTGTATTCCACTCACATTCACATGTGAGTGCGTTTTGCATGCGTTTGAGCATTTCTGAAAAAGCGCAAATTTGAGCTAGTTTTCAAAGAAAGTCTACAATTACTATCAAGAAGCGTAGGATTTTAAGAAGGTGAGGCTAACTTTTACTCCAAATAACACCAGAAATGCTCATAGTTTCGAAAAATTCAACATGACCTTATTTTAAAATATGTTTGTGATGAAAACATTTCATTTTAAAATATGTTTGTGCTGAACACATTTCATTTTAAAAAATTGTATCTTCATTAAAGTTGTAATTTTTTCAATTTTAGAAAAATCACTGTTCAATCAACATGAGACATACACCATTTTCTTAAACGTCCTTCAGACCATCCACCAACAAAATTTCATCAAAAACGATGGCGCCGTTTTGGAGAAAAATATGTTGAAACAAAAATTAAAAATTGACTATTTCTCGCAAAAATACACAAAAAATACTCAAATTTTCGAAAAATTGTACACAACATGAGACCTGCACCATTCTCTTAAACGTTTTTCAGGAGACTGTCCAGTGAAAAAAATAATACAAATCAATGGAACCATTTTTTGGAAATTTTGAAAATGTCCGGGGAGCTTCATATAAAGTACGTCCGAAATTAAAAACTATTTTAAATTCAAGGGTGAGCGACATCAGCCAGAACGATTATGGAATATCAATTTTGGAGAAAATTTGCTGAACGGTTTAACAGCTAACAATGCTCACAGACAGATGGAGACACGTTTTGCGGTCAATCGAATTTTCGGTATCAAGGACCCCCAAAACAGGGATACTGACTACAACACGTGTAAGAAATTTTTTCCCTTAAATTTATCAAGTGGATTTATCCACTTTTTCCTTACCAGGACCTGAAATAAAGAATTTTCTGTCGAAAATTCGCCGTTTTTTCCCGTAGCATTACATAACTTCCTTCTTAAGCGCGCGAAAGTAAAATTGGAGCTATTTTGAAAATTGCCCTTAGACTCGTCATTCATAACCCTCTAGTGAACAAATTAAATGATCAATTTGAAATTCCAGAGGCCGCGACATCGCTCAATTTGATTGATGACTAATTATTCTTATTCTCACATTTTTCTAATCCTGGAGTATCGCGTGTTCCAGCTAGTGTGTGATTTGTACTTATCGCTTTTCGTTTCTATAAATTCATAAAGTCAGTCAATAATTATTTCTCAAATATATTTTACATGATTTATCGTTAAATGTGAGACTGATATTGAATATGTTTTGAGACGTGTGTGTTTTACTTATCCGATAATTCGAAACAAAGAAAACGTTTTCCACAAGAGCTTAAATTAGACTTTTCGTTGCACAAGATAATAAATAAACATATGCTGTGGAATGTTTGTGGATTTCTGATTCCCGCACATTCGGATTGAAGCAGTTTCTACAACCCCGATATTTGATATGGGCGAATATTTCATATCGCGCCCAAACAAATCTTGTGAAGTCCAATATAATCGAATTAACTAGCTTAAGAGAGAATTATTTTATGCTTTTTTATTAAAATATATTAAGAAATCGGTATTAGACAAACGACTTCACGAAGTGGTTATCGTACTTCCTTGCACATGTGTGTACGCGTGCGCGCTTGTGGGTGTGGAAGGAAGATTTTTTTCGTGTTGGCCAAAGATTACTTTCTTTGTAAATTATGCCTCAACCAAGATATCTTAAATAAAATGTAAAGGTATTATTATTATTATTAGTAGTATTAGTATTATTATTACTAGAACTAATATAGAACCCCGAAACGTGACTACTTTAACTTTAACTCCAACGAGTTATGTTATAAAATGTATAGAGACATACCTGTTGCCGACGTCCGCTGTCAGAAGAAATGTCAGAATGTGCGGCTTCCATTCCACATCACGGTGAATTGCTTCCGCAGAATTTCGGACGCCTCTCGGGTGTAACTTTCGGCTAAAACCACACCGAACGGCCTATCCTCTCGCACAAGAGCGGCTGCGCGTTCTCTGCTGGAAGCGCTTCCCGCGAGGCCGCAGTGGAACGAGGCCTGTGGACCGCGAGCTTTTGTAGACGCCGCTTGGAGGCGGAAGAGCGCAGCCGCCGGCCAATGAATGAATGGAACAGAGGCCTCGCGCCCCAAAAAGTCCCTGCTTTGTTCTCTTGGCCCCTGTCGCAGACATTTCCTGACAACGATAATTATCAGAATGTGATGCAGTGATATTTTCTGACATGACCTCACGAAACTCCAGACATGATTCATGAACATTATGCGGTTTGTTTGGAAACGAACAAATTCCCTTCCGAATAATCGAAATCTTGTGAAAATATTCATGTGCTTGAAGTTAACAATAGGAAAATGTCTGAAGTCTTGCGAAAAGTTGCGTATATTAGAACTACCTTAATAAAATATTTTGTAATGATGTGTTTAAGTCGTAGATCCTTCAGTTGTTGAGCGCTTCCTTTCAGCTGCGGAAGTTGCTCACCCAGGATCAGTCCTTGTGAGCGAATAAAGTAAAATCGCAATTAGGTGATCACTAACTTTCTGACGCCAATATTTCGAAATTTACTGCGAGTCACTGGCGCAGCTACCGAGCGAAATAACGCCACCAATGAAATGCAAGTGGCCCTGATCGCGAAGAGAATTCCAAGTGTAGCATCACGAGCTAAGAGTTCTTGGCGAACTCGCATTCTAATGTTATGTTCAAGTACTGTAACCGAAAGCCACACATTGTCAAATTTCGTGGTCGACTCTAACTACTATTGGAATATTTGATCGCTTGGCCCGAAAATCGAAATGTGAATTGCCGAATTTTGATGTTGCCACCACCCGCTACCCCGTCTTCACCCCAATAAAAATATGTCTCTGTGCGTTCCGAGTCCAGTGAATTACCGGTGCGTCCAAACTATGGCCAAATGTTGGTTTGTCAATGAAAGACGTAATTTTTCCTGTCATTATTTCTTCGCAACGGCTACAAAACATCGACGTCGATTGCAACCCAATCACAATGGATAAAGCAGGTGATGCGAGGGTGGTTTACAATGCATATCGCCGCCCTGTCCTTCGTGCGGGTTCGCTGAAAGATCCAATCCTGCGCCTTTGTGAGCGACTCAGTATTCTTGCTGCACATCTTCAGGAAGGCTTTTCGTTATTTCCATATAAACATTAGAAACGCGCAAGTGGTGTGACTAAGGTGTCAGGTCCATGAACAGATCTAATACTCTGAAGGTCCAATGTAACAGGAGTCTATTGTGCAGTAGTCTAGTGTCAGAAGGTCCAATAAGAGAAGAGACCTAAAATTAGGTCCGATTGCACAGATGTAATTGGTATTCAGGAAACCTAATAGGTATACACCAAAGATCTAATATGTATGCACAGGAAGTCAAATAGGAATATCAGATTCAATTTCAGGTTTCAGAAAATGATCATTTCTCATCATACCTCCATGTGGAAACATTTGAACATGTAAACCGAGATCAAAGACCTGATCATTCAGATGTTGAGAGGGTGTGTACGAGTACACCAGTCAATTAAGGCCTACCAAATCAATCGATGGCAAAAGGGAGACTGATTGCAAATTACCAAAATTATAAAGATCGTGGACATATCGACGTATACCTGCGGTTTTTGAGTGGGAGGTTAAAATTCCAGAAACCATCAGTTAAAGGAATATTTCATCGCCTTAATTTATTATGTACGTTAGGTAATTTGTGAAATAAAGCGTATCACTCCGTATTGTGATAATGTGGAAAACGTATTTGTGTTAAACCAAAATGGATTAGAAATTCATGTCTGCTGGATCAAATTTCATGATGCATTTTGACATTTGTGCAAAATATTAACCTTTTGACATTTGTAATAATTGGTCTGAATTGTGTAATGGAGATAGGACTAAAACTTTTTATCTACGAAAATAAACTATTTATTCACTAACCATACTTCACTACATACACATACTCAAAAAACCAACAAAATAAATGAATTAAAAGTTTTTGTAAAAGACACCTGCCATTGTATACTTACTGTACATCTACGCATATAAATACTTAATAAATATATACAAATAATTGATATGGTGAAGAGCTCAGCTAACATTGTTGGAAGACTACTGCTTTTACAAAAAATGTTATTTTTATTACACAATCTTCCTGAGATATGGTAACAGGATTCTCATCCTGAAGTCAATTGCAGAAAGATCGTCGGAAGTAGCTCTCATTATCGCTGTGACATCTTCTGTATCTTCCAGTCTCTACTATAAAGAAAAGTATGTTTTGTCAAATAAATGTGGTTAGTCACTGAATGATACAAATGATTGTTTGATTTTTCCTAAAACAATTTTCGAGGTAAACGTTTATACTCGTAGCTTAACTAACACTCGTATTTTGTCGAATCCATTAACTGTCGGTAGCTGCTAACGCTCAGGCGCCGGTGGGCATGGGCTTGAGGGAGGCCATGGAGGCGGTCCAGCCGGCCACCGACTCGCTGACGGTGAGGCGGCGCTTGCGCTGCGGGGGCGGCCGCCCGGCCATGCGCCGCTGGATGTCTGCGAGCGTGCGGCCGCGCGTCTCGGGCACGCACGCCCACACGAACACGAGGGCGCCCACGCACACGGCGCAGAAGCCCCAGAAGGCCGCGTGGCTGCCCACGCCCTCCACCACGTCCGCGAACATCTTCGTCACCACGAACGTGCACGACCAGTTGACGGCCGTGGCCAGCGACGCCGCCGGCCCGCGGATGTCCGCTGCAACAGCAATTAGGTCCCTTTGCAACGTACGCAGGTGCTAATCTGCAATGACATTTTACCTTAGATCGTATTCATTCATATTCAACTGGTGCGGAAGGCTTCGAAAACAAAAAGAGTGGAATGATATGAAGATAAGTGTGACTATTGTGAATTTTGAAATACTTTATTTCCACTTATGACATAGTAGCTCAGTTTTTTAAATTATTTCTGAAAATTCAAATAAAACGCAAGATAGCTTTACGATTCCATTTTCACTCCCCTGCAATTTATTATTCTGAAATGTCGCTCGAGCTACAAATTGAGAACTTTATTATTATTATTATTATTATTATTATTATTATTATTATTATTATTATTATTTATGCACATAAAGACGGCACTTAATCTGTGTGTGGAGAGTTCCTTAGCATTGTCTTCATTTAAAACGAAAGACACTTACGCTTTGCATTCAAAAACAGTTGTGAATGTTATTGTTACGAATCAAAGAGCCTGCTGTCTTAAAACATGCTGTTTCGTATCCTTGACTCTCCATAATCATACACATATTCAAGTCTTTGTTCTTTGGTTATTATTATAATCTTTTATTTTTGCTGATTTTTTAGAAACTTGAATTCGCATCACCAATTGTGGGAGTACAACTTTGAATTGTAAGGATGTTTTAGAGGTCCATTTGGAAAACTTTATTACTTTTATAACTCTTCATGTCACGCGCAACATGAAACCTATCTCAAGAAATTGTATAGTTTCGATGATGTTCCTATTGCCTGTAAAACCTGTACGTGCAGTAAAACAATTTCGAAAAGGGCCAAATCATCCACGAAGGCGAGTTGTGTAGGGCGCCTACTCGAGCGGTGTTGAGACGCGGCGCGGCGCGCGGTTGGCGACGGCTTCGGCCGAGCGCCGCCCGCTCGACACAACGCGCCTCACAGGCTGCGCTAGAAATGCTCTCCGCGCACTTGTACATATTTAGAGCTCTGAAAAACATGTTGGATTTCTAATTTATTTAAATATTGTTTTGTTTTAAAAATTATTGCAATAATTTGTTTTTGAAGCTTTGTTTTTGTGTATCTAATCTTTCAACAAACTCCACAAATTACCATCACAGGACGACCGAAGACCTGACTATTTACGTTCTGTATCCTGATATGGAACTTTCTTGCATGACGATTTTTTGATAAAACAGTCAAAGCAAACGTTTGTTTTATGTGAATCGCTGAGAACTGCATTCTGTATCTCCAAACCCAACAAATCCTTTTTAGTTCTTTGTTATCTGTGACGAGGTAGAGGAAGTGTTGATTGTCAGAATGATCGTATGCGAACAGTCCGCGCTTCGCGTCACGGAAACGCACGGATCCACAAAGCCGAAGATAACTTTAATATTAATTATGATTCTCAGCACCTAAGACTTTTCGGCCATGCCCATTGGGTGATGGCCGATTCGATGACATCATTTGAAGGATGAAACAGTGAAAAGAGATGCGAAGGAAACAGGAGGACTCGGGAAAAATACCGGGAACTCATTTATCCTTTACAAATTCTGCATAGGTGTTCCAAGATCAAACCCTGGATACCCAGAGGTAAGAGATGAGCGGGAGATCACTTCACTGAGGGATGTTCGCCCGGGTGATATCTGCTAGCCAAAAGAATATCTAGTAGCCTGCCAATGTGATTCCTAATATTATCTCAGGATGTGGGAATCATTCTACAGATCACTGGCTTCTGCGAATTTTCTATAATGTTTAAAATAGTGCGTGGCCGCCAAAGTGGGCAGCGCAATGTTCGTGTTTGGATTTGTAGTACAGTTACGAAACATGAGCTAATACATTGTCCTGGCACAGCAGCGTATTGCGTTTTTACTCCCAACAAAAGTCTAGACGTCATTCAAGGCGAATATTCGCGATCGTGTTGCGCTATCTGCAATCCGAGATGGAGTGCCGAAGGAAGTTTTAAATGTCAGTAACGCGCTTCATTTACAGGTGATATAAAAAGAGGGATAAACACCAATCGAGCGATGTCATTATAAGTTCACGTAAGAGATGTATCGTCTTTTAGCATATTTGCCACAGTATTATAACATTCAACGTACTTGCCCCGCCTTGCGAGATGTCGAAAAAACTCTCAATGTGAAGAGACGAAGACGCAAAAACTGGATCACAGTTAAACCTAGTTAGTTGTGTAGTAATATACAATTAATAGTTAATTGATTCAAATCTGAGCAGTCGTTCTAGAGATATATGAAAACACATTTCACATTACACTCGCTTATACTTACACTTCATATAAATTTTGTTTCCAACTCCGACTCTCAAAGTGTCCTAATAACAATTTAGTTTGGCTATAATCTTCGTATGTTTCAAAAATCATTAAAATTTGTTGAGACATCTAGGGGGAGTTCGCCGTCAAACATCATTACTATCATTTATACGCGCATGATTTGGGAGCTGTTATCACGAGCATACGTTTCTTCGTGATTTTCGATCATCCCCATTGTTATAATTCTCACGTTGCACGGCTCACATTGTTATAATTCTCACTCTATAGTTGAGATTGTACCACTTGAACTATTCCTTCCAGTTTGCGAAAGGAAATATTGTATCTCAAGTGAACTGAATGTTTTCCAACCTCACCGGTCGGCGTAGCGCGTAGCGGCAGCCGCGGCGTTTGGTGGACGGGGGTCGCGGGGTCGTTAAGGTCGGCCTTGGATCGCCCACTCCCGCAGGCGATGCCCTCTCAGCAGGCCTCCTGCCGTTGCACAACATGTCGCTCTGATGTAGGGGGACACGCTCGCTGGCCTCCGCATAAGGATAGGCGCTTACTGCCTTAAGGCCCTTCCTCCCGACGAAGCCCCGCTGAGAAACTCAGAAGGACTAATGCCCGATCACGTCTACAGAGAAGATTTGGATCGAGCCTCACCACCGCTGCGGTGAAACTAATTGCACGCTAATTGCATGCGGTGTTTCAAACACGATGACCTCTACTACTCATAGCTGCAGTAGATGTTCTTAGACGAAATAAAGGTTTTACCCAAAGCGCGGACAAGTACCTATTTGATTTCATTACTGTACTTACGGAAAACATAGTTGCCACATTACTCAAAGTAGCTTGTGTAAAATATCATGCAAGTAATAGCATATACCATGTTTCATTGTAGCGATTCTCAAGCATTTTGTGGTGTGAAACGGATAAAGTCTCGAGTGGGGGGGGGGGGGAGAGGGAGAGCCCGCAAGATATTGCTCAACTTCATACTTCCACACTAAAATCCAATACTTGTCCGCATTTTATCAACGGCAAAATAGTTCGTGAGAAGAGTGAATATCCACTCTATTCTCATCAAGCAATTCATTCAGTCTCGAAATTTGTAATACTACGAGAAAATAGTTCGCGGTGTTTGGGAATAATATATCAGTTTGAACATGCGGGGAAGTGAATGGGCTAAAACTAGTGGTAATGTAGTAACATGATGTGATATTAAATAATGATATATTTTGAATTTATGTCGCATATTCGATGCAGTGTTGCCGTCAGTCGTGTAAGCAGTTGTTTTGTTATTCACCCACAAGTTGTTACCTTTGTGATTAGGCAGCTTTTGAAGCTGCGTCTCGATTGAACGAAAGTTTGAAAAGTTGTCTTTTTCTGGTATTTGGAATATAAATGAGGTAGAAAATATCGCACGCTGGCAATGAAAAGATATTCCAGAGATGTAAGGTGCATAAAACATTGCTCAATCTGATTTTACGCTTTTGTTTAAAACCATAACCTTTTAACTTAACTGTGTTGTGAAATCGTGTATAAAACTGTAGGATTTTTTTTCTTTCCTGTCGCAATTATTTTCAGTACATTCCAACTAGAATAACTGTGTATTTCAGTTCGATTAATTGTGTGGTTGCGAGGCGCAGGAAGTTAATTTGTTTTCGTGCGCCGAGTCCCGCGCAGCGGATCGGCATGGGAGTTACGGGTTGCCACTTCAAAAACCCTTAACAAGGCGTTAGGAAAGCACGCTGGCTCTTCTGCTTTGCTGAGTGGCTGTGAATACATTTGCCTATCAGCCTGACGAGCCTGCGCATTCATTTTCCACACCTCTCTCTCCCTTTCCGTCGCTTTCTTTCCCATCTTCACTTCCAGATCTGCTACTTGACTATCAAATTCCTCATCCTGGCAGGACAATATATCATGAGTAAAACTTTTCATTTTTTCTTCCTATTCAATCTTTATTTGAACATCTTGAATGGAAGCTGAATGCTTGCGTAATTTATACACCTCTAGGAGTCCTACACTCCTGAGATTTTGTACCGCCTATACCCGAAATCTTAACAATACTTATTTTTATTTTGAAATTTAAAACGCTTTATGTATTTTGTTTGTTTATTCTTTTTTGCTTCATTGAAATACTTCAGCCTTTAAGTTGGTGATTTAATCAATGTCAATATAAAAAATCTTTCCTGTCCAACAACGATGTTTTACAGGGATTTTCGAAAACAATTTTTATAACATATTAGAACGATTCCCGCAATCGTGAGGCTAATACACTGTATCCATGTTAATAATGTTGATGTTAATAATGAAGTAAAAGTATGTAATATTGATTTTTCACTCAGTTCAAACTTCAATAGTATTTATAAATTTTATTTTTCAATTTACTAAATGTTCATGATGACTTCATCAATACTATAATAACGATACCTGCACGAGAACCTTCAAGTATGTTTAGCACAATATATTCGGATATGTGTTTTGTTGTTATGTGCATTTTCAATATAAAAAATCGTAAATTAAAAGTGTTTCTTTTTTTTCATAGTTGTGAAACTGTTTTTCCTGGTTATTATTTTCCTACAAGGGGAGTAACTAATATCCATCGAGTAATGTTATGCCCTGATGCTTTCAACGCCACGAGTTATAGCTTCATGACGCAAACATCTTAGATTGGTCGTCACTAAAAATTAATTCTCCTTCCTCAGAAAGGTCACATTAAAGCATTTCGTCGTAAATACTGAGGCTTCTACCAATGGATTACATAATTTTTGCCTAGCATGATATCTGGTGAGTGTCTACCTACGTATATCGCGTGAGTTGCTGAATATCTCTCTTAAATTGTTGATACAATGTAAATAAAAGACTTATTAAAAGCAGTTGCCTTTTAAAATTTATCGGCATTTATGAAACCAAGAATTTAGAGATCTAGAACTATATTATTCATAATTTGTTCCCTCGTGCAGAGAAGGATACGTTTCTGTCACATTGATTTTGTTGTGGTCTTGGTCTCAGTTTATTCAGTATGTAAATCAAGTTGATAGATACCCCCATAACGAGACCTCAGTAATTTATTTACGTAAATTATGCTATTAAGGACATTCTAATGTCACTGGAAAGAACTATATTATTGATTTCTCAATCACTCGTATCGTAATGTAAATGACGTATTGATTATATCACATGATGAAAATTGATATTAAACAAGATGGAAATGCCTAATTGACTTACGGCATTAGGTGATAAAATATACAATCACCGATGCGTGGCATGTGACGATTTGGAGTTATGTAATAACAATCTTAATCGGTTATCGTATTCGAATACACGGTTGATTTTGTCGAGTCAGGTGGCACATCCACACTAAGAAATTTACGCTTTATGCGAACCATATAGTGGTGTACGTAGGTTATTATGAGATGTGAGAGTTGAAATCTGCATTTTATCTGATTAGGCATTTTATTTGAACTTGATAAACTGGAAATAATTCTTCACAAACTCCTTGTACTTCCTGTACAACAAATAGTCCTTAGAAATATAAATGTTTGCTATGGTCTTTCTGTATTTCGGGTGTTTTTAAATATTGAAATAGAGTTTGTGGAAATGTACTCAATTCTAGCAGTTCAGCCATTAGAACTAGAAACTTACCAGGCGTCACAAATCTCAAATTCCATCCATCCGTCAGTCTATCTCAAATCTTAGCACTTCTAATGCCGGTTTTTAAAATTACTTTATTCAAAGGATTATTTTGGAAGTTATTTGAAGTTAGAACGGAAATCATTTTGAAATGGAAGATAACTAATTAAACTGAGGATTAAATATTTGATTATTAAAAGAATAATTTCTTCGACATTTTCCGTGAAAAATGTATAGAAAGCATCAAATTCGCATCTAATAAACAAATTGCTGCTGTTTATCCGAAGAATAGCAATTATTGCCAGTTACGAATGTCGTAATTTCAAATCATATTTTCCTTCCAATTTTCCTAATCATTTAAGTTAATTACACTATTCAATTAAGCCTTATTAAAGTCTTAAGTTTTTGCTTACATTTCAATGGATTACACTTCTTGAACTTACATATAGCTTAGCTATTATTATATTCCGTCTACATCTTAGTGAATTAATCTATACTAAAAAAAGACGTTTTCTTCTAATCGCGCTAGCTAATCTTTTGTAAAATTAACTTAAATCTGAATTCAGATAAGAATTCAAGCCAACACAGTCTTAAATAAGCTTGTGGGAGAAAATGGCTCGGCTATTGGTAATTTTCATTCCATTTCGAGAATAATTCATATTACATACTTTCCTTTCCGTTACGCAAACACCTCATTCCTGCCTGAATCTGATTACATGTAATATAGAAAAGAAAAGCCAGGAGTTCTTTGTTTTTAACAAATCATCTAGATAAATCTTCATTCCATTTTATATATTTCCTGAAATTTCGGCTACGGGATACTCACGTGGTAAAATTTCGCCCATCATGAGCCAGGGGATGGGCCCGAAGCCCACGGAGAAGCCCACCACGAAGATGACGAAGCTGACGAGCGGCAGCCAGCCGTAGCCGCTGACGTCGACGTCGGTGCAGGTGTTGAGGTAGAAGAAGGTGCCGAGCTTGGCGAGCGCCAGCGCCATGGCGGCCGCCGACGCCGCCAGCAGCACCCGCCGCCCCAGACGGTCGATGAGCGCCGTCGCCAGCACCACGGCGCCCAGGTTCACCGCGCCCACCACCATCGTGCTCACGAACTCGTCGATGGTGCTGCCCGCGTCCTGTGGACCGACGCTGTGTGATTTAATCTGCATTTCGAAGACAAGATACAGGATGTGTTGACAGAGAAACAAATTTTCCCTCTCGAATTCGCAACAAAAGGTCGAAAAACGAGTGTTTATTATTGTTATTATTATTGGCGTTTAGCCATTACTGACCTCGTACACGATTAACATGTGAAACTTTTCCAGGATCAACTTTTCAGCTGTATCCCTCAGTAGGACAAGGTTGTTACGCCTTGAAGTGCGAATTATGTGATGGTAGGATGATGATGAGGGGTAAGGGACGTTCACTAATACGACCATGTCTACGCAGGTCTCGAACCTGCTGCCTCCTCTGCGTACACGGCTGCCGAAATCGTCTGCGCCATGGGGCCGACTTTATTATTATTATTATTATTATTATTATTATTATTATTATTATTATTATTATTATTATTATTATTATAGTAAGAATTCTGTCCATTTTTCTTTTGAAAAGAGAAAATTCTGTCCACACACAATGTATTACGATTTTCACATTAAGTTGTTTTCTTTGCGACTTTAAAGTTCATTTATCTAATTCGAAATTTAGTGTTCAGCGTTGAGTGATGCGCAATCATTTGAATATTGCTTTTGTTTGCATTTTCAGATTTCCTCAATTTTTCTGTCTGATTACGCAGGCAGAAATGGCATTTTTTATTTCCGCGAACACCGCCCTCTCTAGCACAATCACGCAGCAGAGTGCTCGTCGTTTCCTTTGCAAGCATTATGAAGGAGAATCTGATATTAGGCATCTCCGTACATACAAACAGAATCGTGTCCACAACCTATCTTGTGAATTCCCTACATTTGTAAAGCGAGTTATATTATTTCCTGCCACTAACAAAAGTCATGCAGTACATAGCGGCTGTTTATTGTTGTGTTACTTGTTCTACCCTATATACCTACGTTATAATTATAATTAACCAGGGGTGGATCCAGAGACGAATTTTTTGTGAGGGGGGATTAGTATGAATATAAAATATTACAGAAACAGAAGAAATGAAATGAAATGAAAAAATACAGAAACAGAGATAATAAAAATTATAAACAAGGTAAATTATTTGTCACACTTTTAACAAAATTAAAATATTCCCTTTACTATTTAATGAATACTTTGTTTTTAAATTTAAAAATTTGTAATAATTTATTATTAAAATCATTGAATTCACAACTGCAAAACGACGAAGCATTAGGGTATTATATTTTTCATTCTGTGATACAAATGCAAGCAAATGGAATTTAAATAAAAACGCATATCTATTTACAAATTAAACATTCACTTACATACAAACATTACTGTCCAGGACTTAAGAGAGTCGACAGGGTTTCACAAAATATATCTCAAGCTTGTTCTACTTTTTGTATTAGATTTCGTTCTCTTTTCTTCTTATTCTTTTAGATATTTTCTTTCTCTTCTTAAAGTACCTATTACCCTGCCTTGTCCAGGTGCATGCAAGCGATCCATACCCTATTCTTTTGTTTCGGGCACTCTGTAATTGCGCGAAATGTCACAGCAGCCCACGATCACTCAGTTGGCAGCTAGAGAGAGACCTTACTTCGTCAACATTGTTTTTGGATGCCATACTCCAATAATACGTGGAAGTCGCCGTGGTACCGCTTGTCGCAGAGTAAGAAAGAGATATGAGCTGTCGGACGCCTCTGGAGAGTAGTTTTCACATTTTTCATACGTACATGCCACTGAGCTAAAGAAAAGCGTGAATCAGGATTTGAATTCGTAACTGAAAGGCTAAGAACATGGCAGGGGTTACTTGATACATTTTAGACGTTTCTACAATGTTTTCATGTGTTTCAAATTTTAATTTTTTCTCTAGACCTTTCTTTTTTTGGGGGGGGGGGGGTATGTGTCCCCGTCGATTCGCCATTGCGAAAACATCAGTAACATATCCAACAGCTTGAGGTACCCATCTGAGCTTTCATACAAAATTGACGTAATTTTTATTTTAAGGCATTTTAAAAACATTTTAAGAGTATTTTATTCATCTTTTTTGCGATGATTTTGGTCATCAAAATCCACCTTTCCCATCACAGGGATACTATGTAAATGCCCGACTGTGAGTCGAGTATGATCGGTAAATTAAGCTAGTTTTTTATTCAAAAGGTTTTGGTCGAATGTGTCATACTACACATTATGTAGAATGAAGCATGCTAAACCCAGCTCATGCTGCTCATTTTATTCGATTTAATTACTACACAGGCATTCACAAAAATAGTTGTCTGTTCCAAAGCCTTGATACGTGGTTCTCTAGGTTTGTTGAGGTGCTGAAACCGAATCTGGTTGCGTCACCTCCCTCCAGTCTCCTTTGAATCGCAAAAAACACCGAGAAATTTACAATCTAAAAGTTAAATTTCACAGTTTTTTCGCGAATTAAAAACTGGAAGGTGATAGCGCAATTCCGGCCCCAGATTCGGATTCAGCGCTTCGAAATACAGAGAGGAACGAGCATCAAGTCTTTGGGTCTGACGACTCTCTTCTGTTCTGTGTGGTTACTTTCCTCCCCCGTGGATCCGCGCCTCACTTAACCATTGCCTAATAGTGTCGTGTAAAGTAAAACCGTCAATAACTAATGGATGGGATTCAGAACCTGAAAATAGAGTTAAAATTTGTAAGTTGCGGGAAAAACGGAGGAAAATACTTGAGCAGGCAAGAAATGCCATGTTGTTGCGCATAATGAAATTTTCAAGAATCCTATTTTAGTTTCCGAGGCTGCACGCTCCTGAGCACGTGTGTTGAAGCGATTGGGTGCTTGCTCGGCGTTTTGTAAGTCGTCCCGCAATCTTAGCACCTACTTCTGAGTCCGAGCACTCATTAGCATCTGTGTCGGAGACCACACGTCGCTTGTCGCGTCGGTCGTCCCACGCCGTGCGAGGCGCCGGAGGCGACGGCTGCCAAGTGCTGCATCACACACGCACACGTCACGTTCATGCGTAGTCTTGTTTTCGTCCATTACTTGTCATAGGCTTAACGCGACCGCGTGGAGGAACACAGTACATGACACTATTGGCAATGATTCTGTAACTTTCGGTATTGTTTTATTACATTGTTTATTTATTGAGGTTTAAGAACCCTTCAACTGCTGAGATCATCGAGGTCCGTGAGTGATGATCTAATGACATTGTTAGCGACAATGATGTCATGAATGCTGGGGAAATGGAGGAATGAGAGGCAGGGGAATCGAGAGAACCCCGAGGAATCGTGCTGAGAGTTTTCTTTGTCCAACAATTTCAATATTCCAGGGGCCGGAACTGGGCCCCACCTGCAAAAGGCGGCATTTCTGCTCCGCAGACGCGAGACAAAATTGAGCCGTCTAAGTTGATAGAGAATGAGGAAACGTAAATAACGCCGTAAATAACATGTAGACCTAAATTCAGTAATTCAAGAATACATTGTCATGAAAACAATTAAATTCCTCATTTACCGCATTTAGTTGAAATAAATATAGTTGAACTTTGCTAAATTATAATATAATAATAATTAATAATAATATAATAATAATAATAATTATTATTATTATTATTTATAATAATACGTGTACGTATGCCTCTACGTATGGCCACCGCTGTACCTCATCTACTGCGAGTGGTTGGAGGATTCACTGCTTAGGTGACTGAATCACTACTTCTCGCCCGCTGAGAGTAGCCAACCTCAAGGCGCGGCAACCTTGGCACTTGCTATGGCTCTCCCCCTATGGCTGAAACACTAAAGTAAACCATGCACTCGTGAGTTCGGCGTGTACTAACAACTCGAATCCAAACTAGAATAGCCCATGAGTCATACGAGGTAGCCGGCGGAGGGACCCCGGCCGCGCCTAAGAAGCATTGCCCCGTGTCACATAGGCCCGGACGAAACTCCCCGCGGTGTCGGCTCCCTCACTGTAACCGGTGAGAGGTCATGCTTTTAACGCACGCCCTCAAGTCCCACGAAAGAGGCAGAAACGAAGAGAAGTCATGTGAAGGACGCGAACGCGCAACCCGCGGCCATTGAGTGGGAGAGGCAGTTTGTTTAGCGCGCGCCCTCACCTGGAAGATCTTGACCGTGTAGAAGATGACGGCGTTGATGCCGCTGAACTGCTGGAAGAGCATGAGGCCCAGCGCGACGCCGACGGGCCGCATGTGGTCGCGCGTGCAGAGCAGCGCCAGGCCGCTCTTGTCGGAGGGCGAGGCCTGCGCCTCCGGCACCAGGTTGATGCTGGTGACGCTGCGCGGCAGGCCGATGGCGGCCTCGGCGCCCTTGCCCAGGCCCTGCTCGGTGGCGCGCAGCTCCTGCGCCACGTCGGCGCCCGCGCCGCCGCGCAGCCAGCGCAGCGCCGCCTCCGCCTCGCCCCGCCGCCCTGCGCACCCACGCGTTTTGCCTTTTGCTTGCCCTGGACCTACATTCGATTTTTAGCTTTGCTTAAACTCCCTGCCTATTCTAGTTCCCGCCTCTGTGCTGATTGACCTTGTAGTTTTACGGGTGTTAAAGAGAGGTTTTTTTTTTCTTTTATGCGTATTTTATAACTTCGTCAGTCATCAAAGTCCAAGGACGACCAGTGCTCCGGCTCAAGTGCAACGACTGAAGCCGGATATCAAATTGTAAATCCCAGACTCCATCTGCAGCGACTGTTCCTGAGGGCGCGATGTGCACACTTGCCTCCTGAAGGGCAATTAAGTGCAATCGTTTAATTTTTTCCACCCTTTTCCTGCTGTACATTTTAATTTACTTGTATACGTATGTAGTAAAGAGAAAGTTCTGTAATACTGCGGAAAATCGATTTCGAGATTTCAACAGAAATGCACACGTTGTGGGCCCGTAATAACAGAAAAGGTATTTTTCAAAACGTCGGTCCTTATCTCCCTCAACAACACTAGCGCTAAACTATTCCTAAGACTTTCTTTACAATGATTTCTCGATCGACCTGGTTTGACTCGAAGCTCTGGGAGTTTGAAATTAGTTCTTGAAATTTTGAGGTACTATACATGAAGCTTTTGAGGCAGTTTGAAAATCTTCGCAGAAATGGCTCAATATTTTTTCTTTACCTTTCTTGTAATAATAGAGTGATATAGAAAAATGCAGGAACACTTACAAAGATGGCGTAGGTATGATTTTCAATCAAATGTCTCAATTTTCGAAAATTGCAAATATTTAACATTTTTGGGACTTCCTTGTACAACTACATTGTTGAAGATAAGATTTTTTCAAATAAAATTTGTTATCTCCAGTTACTTCTTTAATTAATGCCCTGTACATATTTTTAAAACTTTAACCAGTTTTCGGGTATTTTTAGTTAAATATGGGTAATTTTAAAAACGATCTTTTCTCCAAAACAGGTACACTTTTTTCTGTAAACATTTGATGCTGATAGTGTTAAATGCACAAAATTACATGATATAAACGCCATTCTATTGATTTCTAAAAAATTACATAAATGTATTTTTAACATATTTTTCAACTCATAAATGCATTGTAAAAATAAACTCAACACCGTACATCTTCAGAAATGCTGTAACGATATTTTCTCAAAAACAGCTCTAAAGTTTTCAATGAAAATTTGCATATAGGCAAGGTTTTACAATTTTTTACAATTCTTTAATATTATTAGTCATTGTAATTCCACTATTAGGGAAGCAGAATATTGAGTGAATGCCGAAAAATGTCTTTGAGGCGCCGATTGGTGACATGCGAGAAGAGGTATGGCAAAAGCGATTAGAAAACAAAATAGTACAAAAAAGGCTGTACTATTCTGTAGCACGACAAAGTTTACAACTGTAATGTGTATGGTTGCAAGAAGAAGGAACTAGAAACACGTTTGCTGCAACGTGCGCTTCTGAAACGCAAAAGCTTTGGCTCTTGCGACGCCAAAGAAATTCACGAGCTCCAGCTCTGCGTTCTTTTTTAGCGAAGTACTGAACGTGGAAACGAGAGCAACACTTGCATCGAGAGGGCTTGTTGTGTAGAAAGCTTCCGTCATAAATCCAAGTGTGACGAATGGCGCGAGGCACATGCTCCATGACGCCGCGCCGCGTTTGTTCATCTCCGCGCATGCGCATGCGCTTCGCTTGCGCTTGCGCTGCGTTTTTACGTAACGCTCGTAATATTTAACGAGCCAAGGTTCCATCGGGGAGAGGGAGACGGGGAATAGATCGCCCGTCATGGACGTTGGCAACAAGCCGACTTGCTGACGATATGGAGGTGTTTCGGTGACTCACAGCTCCTTGCTTTGTAACGAAGGTAGTAAACGACTTCTGCAATGCAGCGCATAAGAAAATACTTTTTTTTTCTGATACTTTAGTGCTTATTATTGTGTTCTATACTGACCTTGATATACGTATGCTAAATAACTTTCCTGGATCGAGACGGTCGTGGTTTCGAGGGAAATGTGGAAACAGTTGATTTATGCTACACGTTCTCTTATGGGAGGGAAATAAGAAAAGACAAACCGAGTCAAGTTAACATATAGTTAATTAGTAAATACGTAAATATGAATTATTAAAATGGGATAAAAAACAAAATCTTGTGTATACCACGGGTAACTGGTTCTAATGTTCGCCGCGACAAAAATCCCGAAGGCCGTGGCCCGATCATTACATCCCTCACAATGCCGTTGGCTATAAATAACATTTTGTTATTAAATTAATTCACTGTATGAAAGTTAGAGCCACTCACAACCATTCAATACTTTTTCAGCGGTGTTATTAAGATATGGCTCAAAATTTCGGCCAAAATAATTGTCATTTCTAGTTTGAATGCGTCGATTCTTTCTTAACGTTATATAAGTGTACAGCAATATTACACATACTTTTAAGTATTGAAATAATTCTGGGTGCTGTGCAGTGTTGCCTATTAGGTTTTAAGTATTTGCTAATGAAGTTTTTGCTAGTGTTGAAAAATGCTTTTATGACCCTCCTCCCTACTAAAACTAGGAAATGTTCAGGCCATAAAAGGTAATTTTGTGAAATGGTTAGATTTCACATTAAAAGCCACGAAGAGAAGTTTACTAAAATCCCTCTCAGTCTATACCGAATATTCTTTTTACATCTATCCTAAATCTCGCAAAATCAAAGTTTGCGTGTTTGTATATCCTCATACATTCTTCTTTTTTACACCCATGGCAGAATAGTCTATTGTGTAGTAACATTGACGAAACTCGACAAACATTTATATATGATGGCGCGTCTCATACATGTTTTCCCCATTCAATATCTCCGTCGTGGGACGTGCCCTGACTAGAAAACAGTAACTTTTTATTCCTTGCTCGTACGTTAGTGTGTCTGTGAAAGTCTGGCGAGTTTCGCGAGGCATTGTCCAATAATCAATATTGTGCTTCTTTATTTGCATGTCCTGATTCTTCGATCCGTTTTGCACTTTCCTTTTGACGAACAATTCCCGAGTTTTATCGTCCGCATTCTTGCGCTAAAACTCCAGAATCTTTCGTCAAAAGAAAGCGAGTTATTAAAAGGGTCTTTATTTTCTTCCTCCTCTAGCTTCTACTTCATTTTTTCTTTCTTGTTCTTTCTTCATTGTTTTTTGATGAAACATTTTTAAAACAAGTCTGAAAATGATGGCTTTTGGTCATTATTTAGCGAAAACGTGTGTTAATAATGCTTTTTTCTATCATACTAGCTGCGTGCTTTACTTTGATATCGTGTTGTTGATGACATAGAGTGTGTGTGTGTGTGTGTGTGTGTGAGAGAGAGAGAGAGAGAGAGAGAAAGCGATCGAGAGAGGGAACGAGTGAGAGAGGGAGGGAGCGAGAGAGAGGCAGACAATTCGTTCACACATATGTCGTGTGGAGGTGTCACCGTTCTAATCGTGACGAAATAGGTGCTAAATTTAAACCTCGCGCGTTCATAGAAGCGTTACTCGGTAGTGCATTTGAGAATACGAGCAAAATTATTCTAATTTAAGAAAAATTACTCTGACGTAAATCCAATCTCTCAATATGAACAAGGGGGTTCAACAGACGTTCCAACTTAAAAGTGATTTTTACAGAAATGTTACTGTTCATCTTTGGCGTGTTCAACATGGAAGGTCCAAAAAGTGTGAGAAGAGCCTAAGGTAGCAAGATAGAGGGACAGAAAGACATGAAACCTCTCATTTTACGGCCGCTTCGTAAGCCGCATGTAACGAAAACGAGTAATACTTCTTTCGTCGAGCATGTATATTTTACTGTGTATCCTGCAAAACATACTTAGGCAACATTGTATAGAGCTAAGAAGCCATTAGTTGATCACTTGTGTCTTCCTAAGGATATTGCGTTGTTACGAAATGCATGACGCAATCTAACTCCGGCGTCGTTGGCTGAATTGCTTAACTGCGCTCCGTGAAGTCACAAATGTTAAGTAATACGAGACTCCACGAATTCCCGAATGGGTGGTCGTCTGGAAACTCCGGTTACTAACTGCGCCGAGTCCTTGGCCAAAGGTATAAAAGGCGTCAATATTACGAGACAAATGAGGATTAACTTAACGGAGCATTACTCCAATGTAGTGGTATGCTCAATGCCCCCAAAAAGCTAAAGAAACCTGCGCAAAAAAGACACAACGAATTAAAATTAAAGTAGGCTTCATCTAGTCTCGTGCGAGACATAACTATACTGACCTGTGTGAGCTTACAAAAACAAACGGGCCCCGAGAGCACGACCGACCAATATTGCACCATAGCTCAAGAGCCTAGTGCCCATTGTCCTTTGCGTCAAGTCGTTTCACTTACCCTCGTAGTGTACGTGCCCTATACAACTTGAATTTTATTCAAGATTAGCCTGAATAACATATTTTGCTTCAAAAGGTTTCCAGTCACCTTTGGGGTTGTCATTTCTGCGATCAAACATATTTACAATTTAGAACTATACCTTGATTTCCTCATATGATTTTAACCTTAAGTTTGCATTTCCCTTCATAGCTCCAGATTGGTTAGTTGGTTTATGCTAAAAATTGATCGAAAGAACATCATTACAACCGTTTGTATTTTTGTTTCTTGTTGGGCGTTTCGGATTCCGCTGAATAAATGAATGTTGAAACTTCATATTTTTGTAAAATTCTAGAATTTATTCTACCCTGGCGTTAGTTAAAATTATTAAAATTATCCCGCATTACTCTAGTTCTTTTTAATTTTAAAATATACCTTTTAAAATTGCAAAAATATAAAATGTAAGTAATCAATTCAAAACCTATTCAAGTGATTTGTCATCTATTAAAATGTTTGCTCTTGTTTGTTATTTTTCTATGAATGCTTGTATTTTTGTTTTATCTACGGGTATTCCATACACTATTTAGAAGTTTATTTACGTACTGCTCTTTATAAACCATCTTCCATATCTGTCATTACAATTTGTATTAGCAAAAGGTTTATCATTCATAAATTTAAAAAGCATCGTGTATTTTTGTCTGCGAATGTCGTCGAAAGTTTAGGAATTAAATCAATTAGAAGATTATTAGAATCATTTTTTTGTTGTAAGGATATTTTCCCCTTAATACATACTTGTTTGTAACCTTACTCAGTAATTAGCGTGCGTTTAGGGATTTATGTAGTTCAACATGCATATTATTATTATTATTATTATTATTATTATTATTATTATTATTATTGTTATTATTATTATTATATTATAATTTTCAGATCTTTCAAAAGCTTTTGACATCACTGATCATAACATTTTACTTCCAAATTTACCTTCGTATGGAATTCGTGCTATTACTCTAGATTGATTACGTTCGTACCTTAAGTAACGATCTCAGAGAGTAGAAATACTTTACTGGAATAATGGAACATTATGTTCACACGTTTACGATTCTTTGCCAATTGCATGTGGAGTTCCGCGGAGATCGATTTTAGGCCCTATTCTCTTCCTACTGTACGTAAACGATATGCCCTCAACGATTCAAAATAGAAGAACAGTTCTCTTTGTGAATGATACGAATATTCTTTGTTATAAAGAAACCGTAAATAGTACAATATCAGATATTTCAAATTGGTTTCGTAATAACAAATGAATAGTAAATGAAAAGAAAACAGTTTCAATGCAGTTTTCCATTTCAAATAAACAATTCTGTACATTGAAAATGAACGGTGTTCCATTGACTAATGTTAAAATAACAGTATTTTAGGTCTTTCTGTTAAGTCAAGCCTTAAACGGAACGTCCATTTAAATGAATTGAACACAAAATTAAGTTATGCTAGGCCTTCAGAATTCTTTCAAATTTGGTCAGCCTTCATACTGCTCGGTGTGTATATTTCGAGAATGCTCATTCCCGCCTGCGATATGGCATAATAGTCTGGGGAAATACATCTTATAGCTCCCAGCCTTTTAGATTACAAAAAAGAATTGTACGATCAACACTAGTCAACAGCATATTTGTAAAAAGAATGTGAAAGGTGTTCTTAGCTACGTCTTGGACACTGATTTCGAATATTGAATCAGGTTTTGCCTATCGGACTCAAGTTTTCTTGTGACTCCTTATCTATGGAAATACTTGAAAACGCTGCATATTGGTTATAATGGTGTAGCTTCATTTAATTATTTTGCTGATGTAAATGTTTAGGATCGCTCTAAATGTGTGCAAGAAATTTCCATACATGACACTGAATTCAGAAAATTGACCTCTAGGAAATGCAAAAAGGTTTTGGCAACATTGCTGGTTAAAAGGTTCGCGACATATGCCCTTTTCTGTTCCCATGATTTGTTGGGAACCGACGGGTCCAATAATACTCATATTTCTGTCTGATAAAACTAGCTGGAATCACCTCGGAAACGAAGAAAACTGCAATATCGTAATTTGTCATCTTCTAGTAAGTCTATTAGTGTGCTTGTGGTGCCTGTAAGTCACAGTGAATTGCCGGCACCACTGCCTCCTGAGAAGTGATAGTAAATGAAGATGAATGCTCATTTACTGACGAACAGAAGACAGAAGTGATATCCATGCTAACCCAACATTTCAAGCCTCCCGTGACTCAAATGAACCCCCATATTTTTTGTCTCAATAGCGTCTCAACGATCTTGTTTGTTATTTAAATTTGCCGAAGCAACAGTCTGTGTTTTTAGCTTCGCGACTAAAAATATGGAATCTTCCTTCCGCCTGCACGAAAGTGAGTGTTTCTTTGATCGCCGCGTGATACTTATTAAAAATATTTCTCCAACGAAAGTTACATAACTTTTTGTAATGATGTCAATTCTGATGTGAAGTCCCTTGACCGTAATTTCAATGTAACTGAATGCCGCTTGTTCATAGATCCTAACAAAATAACTCTGAAAGCAGTAATTCATCACAATGGGGAAAATTTCCTTCTGTTCCGATTGTCAATACAGTTAATCTAAAAGAGACATATTCGAATTTTAATCTGCCCCTCACACTTCTCAAATATGAGATTTCTTACAAATGGAATGCATGTGGAGATTTCAAGGTAATTGCAATTATGTTCGGCATGCAGCTCAGTCACACAATCACTGCTGCTTTCTATGCGTGTGCGACAGCAGAGACAGAAAAAATCACTATTGTGAAGAAAAAAAAATGGTCTGCTCTGATTGAACTACTGCCTGAACAGAAAAACTATTACACTCCTCTTGTTGATCCCCAAAAGGGTGTTCCTGCCTCCGCAGCAAATTAAATTCTCTCCTCAAAAATGTGACTACGTGGAGTCATGTATTTGCGAGTCACTCCCAGGATCAGTAAACCAAAAATAAAGGAAGGAATATTACTAGAACCGCAAATTAGAAAACTCACGGCTGATGAAGATTTCGATGATTTGATGAATGATGTTGAAAAAACGTGTGGTTGTAATAAGTGTCTTACCATTTTTGACAACCATTAGGCTGAAAACTACCGCGATAATGTACGTGAATTATTGATATATCGGTATGGGATGTAACATTTCATTCAAACTACATTTTTGAATGATTATTTGGACATCTTCATGGATAACCTCAGCGCCTTTAGTGACTAACATGGCGTTCCACCAGGACATTTGTGAAATGAAAAAGCGTTATCAAGGCAATTGGAGAGACGCAATGTTGTCGGACTACTGCTGGACTTTACGAAGAAACGTTCCTGAGGCAAAGTATCGCAATAAATCGGGAAGGAAATACTTTTGGGAATTTTTCGTCACTTTTCGTTACAAGAGCATTGTTATATTTTTTACTGTCTACATTTGGTTCTGTTGTTATTAGAACGTGTCATTTTGCCAGATACAATACATAGGGCGACACGCATTTATTAAAACGATCATCACATTGAAACTGAGCCCGACACCAATATTCTGAAAATAGATCTGGATTTAGAGGCAAATTATCTTCCAGCGACAGAAAAAAAAAATTTTTTTGTTGACCAGTGTAATAAGCAAATCCTACCCACGTTATTCTTGCAGGTCTATTATTATTATTATTATTGTTATTATTATTATTATTATAGTAGTTGTTATTTGAGTATGGGCCATTTCTGACCACGATACACGTTCTGTTCCGCGGCTGAGTTGTATTCTATCCCGCAAAAATTAACGTGTCTAATTATAGGGATCAGCTTTTCGTCTGCATCCCTTGATAAGACAAGGTTGTTAAGCCTTGAGTTATGAGGTGATAGGATGATTATGAGAGGTGATCGTTAGCTTTTTGAACCATCCGAGCATTCGCCTGTATGACCGAGGGAAAGCACGAAAACTCCGATCAGGGTGGGCGGCCCGGGGATCGAAACTGGACTTCCCGATTGCGAATACAATGTGTTACGCACTCATGTCACTTCGCTCGGTATTATTATTATTATTATTATTATTATTATTATTATTATTATATATCCTTCGGTTCCATATTCTAAAATGTATGCATTGCTTTCTTTTAAAAAATTACGGACATACAACAATCTTACAATCTTTATGTTCGTGGTTCGTTGCATCCGAGCGTGCTCACCTTTGGAGAGGTACCAGTGCGGCGTTTCGGGGGCGAACAAGGTGCAGACCCCGTACGGCACCGAGCACAGCGCGCCCACCATCGCCAGGTAGCGCCAGTCGAGGTACTTGCCGAGGACGAAGCACAGCAGAATGCCTGCGCACACGACGCGTTCCCGCACGCCACCACGTTTTATGACAAAATTGACTCTAAATATCACCAACTGACCTACGTGAGTGATTCATAAGAGGAAGGAATCCAGTATTTGCCGAAGAGCGCCTGATTTACCCCTATGAAAAGGTGCCAAACCGGACGTCCCATGTTTGCACATTAGCCCCCGTGCGATTGATTTTTCTTACGGACACGGCTCCTTGCAAAAGAATTAGTGGAGGTGGAGCAGTTGGTTCTCTGATTTAATGCCTCTGGAATTTTACTTGGAAGGTTGTTGAAGTCTAACAATAAGAGTCGGCGATCATCTTTGCAATTTCCCTACTCCGGGACGTGTTCCTTCACTGCCATAAGTGGCAAGAACGCGCGTGCGTCATTTCGCGATGCGACTCGCGACGCTCTGGAACGGGTCATTTTCTTTTCCTTGATAGGACTTTCTCTTGTACTCGTACAGGCATGCGTTCTCATAATCCACCTGTGCAAAAGTTATTGTGATGCATCGCTTGTTGTGGACAAGCTCTTTAGTGTCTGTGGGCTGAGTCAGAGCGAACTTGCTTTGCCTCCTGTAAAAAATTGCTTCGGGACGCATGTAAAGAAAATATGTTTCGAACGAAAATATTCCGGAATGTGTGCACAATGGGCCAGTGGATAGAAATGCAATGTGCCCTTGTGTTATGTTGCATGTGTAGCGAAATAATTATGCATTTTAGGACGTACGTCATTGGAGTATATATGTCTGCCTGTGACTGCATGTATAGCTGTTTCAATGGAATACATAAACATACCATGTAGAAATCACACTGATAATTTGTTATCCTGGGAAACTTCCAGACTTCCAAGTAAAATGAATAATGGTCTCACGAAAAGAATGCTTTGCAATGTACAAAACACACATTTAAGAAGCTCAAAGTCTAAAAAATCAATTCTTCCGAAAGAAAAAGTATTATATAAAATTACGAGAATGAGAAACACGGATTGAAAATAAAAGTTGCCTACGTTCTTTTCCTTTTTTAATAAAACAAACTGGTAATGTGGGCTTAGCTGATACCACGCTTACCGATGTTGCCTAGTGTTGTGGAGGTGAGGCCCAGCATGCCCCGCACCTCGGGCTGAATAGTCTCGCCCATGTAGACGGGCAGGCTGAGGGACGTGACGCCCACGCAGAAGCCCGAGATGAAGCGGCCCGCGTACAGCCAGCCCACGTTGCTCGCGAAGAAGATGAGAAGCCACGCTGCATGAGCAGGGAAATGGAAATTACCTTTTCGTAATATTAATCCATTTTTATTTTGTTCGTTGACGGAGTTGATTTCATTGCTACACACATCTTTCTTTTTGCCCAATTGATTTAATACTTTCAATGTGGGTGCTTATTTCATCTGCGTTCTTTTCAAGTTTGCTTTCACTACATCACATTGGCTGCATATTTATCACCAATGTTTATTTCAATGTTGGCAGACCTTTAATATCATTTTAATTAGCTACTCTTTTCTTTGTTTCAGGTGAGTACTGTTGTGACTACTGCCGCGTGTGAAGTAGTAAGTATACGTTTTGAAGTGCAGCCTAGGTAAATGTGTATTTCTATGTTACATAGTTGTTAGTGCTGTACCCTGGAAACAAGCCCTTTAATATTTTACTTTGGAATCTGATCGGTGTGCATTAAACAGATTTAAAAGAAAACATTTAGGTTTTTATGAATAAATGCCAACAGCTACTAATAGTACGCTGCAACACACGTTCCCACTGTGCATAATGTAAAACGATGCGGTCTAGATTTTTTGTGCAATGCTGTCTTCTCACCTATAAAGGGATACGATTCATGTTCGTTTTCTGCAAACTCCTATTCCGTTGCATTGGTGGTCAGAATAGCTCACTCTTTCAACATCCGTGTAATTTTAAGTTGTGTATTTTATATTCTGTGTAATTTAATCGCAAAGTTCTAATCGTTCTTGTGTGTTAATCAACACTTAGCAACATTAGAATGTTTACCTTCACACACTGCCAGGCCTATGTATTTATGTATTTATTTGATGTTAACAACTGTATTAACTGTTTGTGAATTTGGGGGGAGGAGAGAGGGAGAGTCAGTGAGAGAGGGAGAGAGTCAGTGAGAGAGGGAGAGAGTCAGTGAGAGAGGGAGAGAGAGAGTCAGTGAGAGAGGGAGAGAGAGAGTCAGTGAGAGAGGGAGAGAGAGAGTCAGTGAGAGAGGGAGAGAGAGAGTCAGTGAGAGAGGGAGAGAGAGTCAGTGAGAGAGGGAGAAAGAGTCAGTGAGAGAGGGAGAGTCAGTGAGAGAGGGAGAGAGGGAGGGAGAGTCAGTGAGAGAGGGAGAGTCAGTGAGAGGGAGAGTCAGTGAGAGAGGGAGAGTCAGTGAGAGAGGGAGAGTCAGTGAGAGAGGGAGAGTCAGTGAGAGAGGGAGAGTCAGTGAGAGAGGGAGAGGGAGAGTCAGTGAGAGAGGGAGAGGGAGAGTCAGTGAGAGAGGGAGAGAGGGAGGGAGAGTCAGTGAGAGAGGGAGAGTCAGTGAGAGAGGGAGAGTCAGTGAGAGAGGGAGAGTCAGTGAGAGAGGGAGAGTCAGTGAGAGAGGGAGAGTCAGTGAGAGAGGGAGAGTCAGTGAGAGAGGGAGAGTCAGTGAGAGAGGGAGAGTCAGTGAGAGAGGGAGAGTCAGTGAGAGAGGGAGAGTCAGTGAGAGAGGGAGAGTCAGTGAGAGAGGGAGAGTCAGTGAGAGAGGGAGAGTCAGTGAGAGAGGGAGAGTCAGTGAGAGAGGGAGAGTCAGTGAGAGAGGGAGAGTCAGTGAGAGAGGGAGAGGGAGAGTCAGTGAGAGAGGGAGAGTCAGTGAGAGAGGGAGAGGGAGAGTCAGTGAGGGAGAGAGAGACAGGGGAAATGGCTACATTTCATGTTCGGTAGCAAATTAAGGGGCTATTTCACCATTTGCTCAATCGAGAATGAAGGGAAGAAATGGGCATGGAAATGAGGGAATTGATGCACAAGTTGATTACAATAGTCATACGCATATTCGGTCTTGTAGAATTGTAGGATTGAAAGATAAACATAATATAATGCACAGTTTAGAGTCTGGCCGTTCGAAGTTGAAGTGTAGTAAAACACTATTTTCGTTTTTAAAGATTTACAAAACTCATCCCAAAGTGTGGAATGTTCGCACGTGTCAAGCCCGCTTCATATATTGTCCGTTGTTCCTTGATTACAGAATGTAGATAATAGACTTGTACTTCTGCTTTAATATGACTACCCTCTCAAAGTAGATTTTTACTCCCAATGTGATTGTCCACTTGTTCACTTACCAATGGCGGAAAACGGCGCGGTGAGGAGGATGGTAGTCTTGCGGCCCAGCCACTCGATGAGGAAGCCGCCCGCCATCCCTCCGAACAGCGCCGCCGCCGGCATCAGGCTGCCCACCCACGAGCCCTGCGCGCACAAGGCCGGCTTACAAGCGCTCTTCGCTGAAGGGAGTGCTGGTATTGAATTAGGCGTGCTTATTACTGTCAACTCAGTGAAATATCATACTGATATACCATTCTAAGTAACTTGGAAACGAGGCGTCCTAGATCCTTAAAACACTTTTTTCGTGTTCCTAACGAGCCCCGAATGGTCTTTTAATCTGTAACCTACAAAAGGATGCGAAACGATTGAGGGGTTGCGCTTCGTAGGTACACACACACTCGCTCACAAACACACAGGCACTCGCATTCCGTAAAATGTATTATCAGAAACGTTCAAATTATCGAAACCTTCCTTAAATTTAGTTGGTTTTTTGTTGTTGTGTGCAATTTAATCGTAGTTCATGGCATGGCCGTCCCCGTTGACGCTATTTCCACTTTTAAAACACTGATGTAGAAATTCTGCAAAATTTGCGCGGATCGAACTAGTTTATTTTATCGTACATTATTTGCAAGATGTGTGTTTTAATTTATAAACTATTTGAAATGAAATACATATACAGTTTTGTATTATTCGTGATAATTCTACCGTTTTCTCTGGAAATTTATTGAACCCGAGACTAACATTTAAAATGTTCATTTATTTTAAATTTGAATTTACATTTCAGCGAGAAATGAGTGCTTGCAGTCACTTGTAGGCAAATAGCTCGCCCGCAAGAGTAAGGCAGTCTCCCGTTGCCTTGGGAAGCCTGATCTTATGTGGGACTGTTATTAATATTAAATACATGATAATTAAGCGGCGGGGATGGTGTAACTTCAAATCGCCTGTTTCGACGCCCAAGTGATACCTCCTCTTTCCGCTAGTCGGTGAAAGGAGCATAGCGAAATTTGCGTGCTCAGACGGAAAAGCGGGCCTGATGGCCCGAGTCTCGTCATGTGAAAAAATTTATCAATTCAATTCAATAAATGTAGGCGAGTCAAAAAAGTCATAACATCTTTCTGAACGTGGAGCATTGAACATGCTGCCTTCACAGTTGTTGGTAAAGTCGGGTGCTACCTAGTAAAATAACTTTCCCCTATCGTTTAAGGAGATGGTGAGAATTTCCTTTTTTAATTATCTACTAAATTTAGACTTATGAGACCAACCATCTACCATTTTGGAATCGCCTACGAAAGTTTGGCTTAAGAGATAGAACTTAAAAGATTTCAAACATGTGCAACTCTTCACATTCAAAGGAATAGATTTTTGAAAATAAATGTTTGTCACATAGGTTGCGTCTTTTTCCTTGTTTATGCTGAAAGGGGAACGTCGGAAGAGCGTGTTTCAGCCGAGGGTTCAAGGCGGTTATGCTGGACATCGGCCCTCGTCTTTTTTGAGTGTACTTTACTGCATTTACATTGCTCACATAGAGCACAGCTTCATCACTTTGCTATTTTCTAACAAAAAATTAAACAATCTGAGCCATTTTTTGAAGGAAAAAATCTCTGTACGAGGGGCTTTACGGAAAGAATCCCCTAAAAATAAAAATAAGTTTCAAAATACGGTTATTATCCAGGTCGATCTGGGAATATCCATTTTAGTGGAAATTTATTATTGAATAGGCGCTAGGCTAGTTTTATTCATGGAAGGACAAACTTTTTTAGAGAAAACATTTTTTCGATATCATGGATCCAAAACACATTTTTTTCTATCGCAAAGTCAACACCTTTTGCAGCATTACCTAACTTCCTCTTTCTACCTAGTACATACAAAAAATCAAAAACCATTCATTTAAAAATGATTTCCTCTTGTTTCAAATCGACTGGTCGTAGCGCGCAGCCGAATGCGTTTCCTTTGAACTTAATTTACATAAGATATACGTTACAAGGAAATAAATAAAACCTATAGCAACGACGATATTATACCTTTAATGATACAGTTAATAAAAACAATTGATTTTATCGTAATCCACTTATAAGGCTAAATGTCGTTTAGTAAAGTGTCGGGTCGAGAAAGGGAACACACGAACGCAACATATTTAAGGAAATAGTATATTTTATTATGTAAGACTACGTGGGCCCTGTCAATATTTGCAAGAGGGGCACCCCCCCCCCCCCCCGCAGTACGCACGCTTATGCGTCTGATAAAATGGAATACTCGATAAGTGACTTATTGCAGTGTTAGTTTCCATTTTCATCTGTGACGTTGGCCTTGATGAAAATGATACGACGTGCATAATTTTCCGAGGTTACTTGGCATTTTATGTTCGCTGGCGAAGAGGCAATTTGGGGGTCAGTGCACGAGACCTTGAATGTTTCTGCTCTTCTCTCTCATGCATTGTGTAGCAGTCATACTCTTTTTTTCTTTCTTTCGCAGAACGTGTTTGCTATTTTGCTTTGCGCCATTACATTAGATAGCCGAGTCATAGTACCTAACTCTTTCAAGTTTGTAAAAAACAAACATGGAGATTCGAAACGAGACGCAGAAGGAATTGATAGAGATTGCCGTGCAAAATGCGGTTCCCATTTTCGCAAATAACTAAATTCTTCGTATTATGCTAACTAAATACAATGAAAATAGAAAAATATTTAAAAGAATGACAAAGTCAGCGCGAGTACTAACAGTTTCTGTTTCAGGGAACTTTAACCATTTACATATCATCAGTTAAATGAATATTTTTTGTGACTTACCTTATCAGCACTTTTGATTTCCTTGAACATTACAGAAACATTTTGTTGATAGGAGGAATAAATTATGAAACTTCAGGTATTGAAACGTTTAGAAATAGAAATTTCACGAGGATTGTTACGTTTTGTGAATAAAACTTTTTCTATTTTCTTATTTCAGTAAAAAGAAAAAAGAATCATTCTTCCTGTTCTTTGTAAAACCTGTGTGTGCTAAGAAAGTTTGGTATCGTTTTTTTCATCTGGTTCGGATCCAATATGAAAACTTGACAGTCAAAAAAACTTATATTGCTAGACGTATGAAAAACACATCTTTAAATTGTGATCCAAAATGTTGACCATATGTTTCGGATTGCGTCCTTTTCCAAGCATTCGAGAAATAAGTCATATCAATTCGATCTCATAAACAAAAAGCGTTTGGAAGTACGGTATTTACTCCCTGCCAAATTGTGTAATGCCTGTACGAATTCATAACTTGCAGGCGCAGTTGAACGCTTGTTATTTGATTGGAGATTCCGGGCGCGTCAACTACTAAGGGCATTAGTCCCGTAGGCGGAGTGCATGTTTCTCCGTTGGCTGGCCAGATCCGGCGCCGACCTTCCGTTCCGGTCTCCCGACAAGTCTGATAGTGTAGTGAATGTGAGAGTGTGTGTGTGTGTGTGTGTGTTCGTAAGCGGAAGTAAACATCGCGCTCGGTCCGTGGCCCGAGCTATCCCAGCTTCCCAACCCAGCTATGCAGCTAGAGTGAAAGTCTTGTGAACGTCGGGATTCGAAACTAGGTCCTCCCGGATAGAGGCCCTGAGCCACCTCTCCCGGTTTGTTATTCGGTGGGTGGGGAAGGCGTCAGTCGCGTGGTGCGCGTGTGGGAACCCGTGGCCCCGGGCGTCGTCCTTGCATAACGCGCCCGCACGTGCGCCTCGTGAAGACACGTGAGCGCCGCGTCGTTGCGGCGCAGTAGGGCGGCTGCGCGAGGGCCGAGCGGCGATCGCGCCTTCCCCGTTGGCCAATGGGCGCGCGCCGCCGCCACTTGCGCCGGGGGTGTGTCCGCGCTCCGAGGCAATTGCGCCCATTTGACGACCGCCCCGCCCCGCCTCGCCTCGCCTCGCCACGCCGCCCAATCAACCCGCCGCCCGGCCCTGCGAGGTCAAAACGTGCGAGGCTGGGAGCAGAGGCTACGCGAGGCCCTTCCGCCAAACGGATTGGACGCTCGCGAATGCGCTGATAACGTACCTTGCGGCCATGGGATTATTTGAAATAATGTTGCTTCAAGAAACTGACGAAGGAATTACTTTATTATGATTGTCAATCGACACTCAACCATCATTGTTGTAATTGAATATATTTATTGCGGGTTTATACTGCGTTAAGCTCATAACGGAGTAGGTCATTACGGCGCACCAGTATGCAAAACATTCGGACGCTATTTCTCTTTTGATTGTTAATTAGGGCGTACCATAGTAGTGGTTGTAGTAGTAGTAGTTGTTGTTGTAGTAAGTAAAGTAGTAGTGCTAAAAGTGCGGATGCCACCAAATGTGGCCAGGCGTATATTGAGACACCATCAATGATGGATAACATAATGAATATTCTATTATATCTGTAACTCCTGCTCCAATCCTTTTGCTTTTCCGTTTAAATGAAAGACAATAAAGTATTATTGAAGAAATATCCTAACACCAATTTCGATATCTCCTGCCGTTTTGTTAGTGAAGGTGCATTTCTTAAACATGTGAAATGTTGTTCTGGAAACACTAAGCCAGTTTCACACTACATCAGTTCTTCATTCTGTTCACGCTAAGAAAGTTTTGGAAAATTGCTCTATTTGATCATATTGTGTTTTGATGAAATTTTATATGCTGAGTGCACATGTCTCAAAGTACCTTTTGTGAAATCATTGCTTTATAAGTGATTTTTTTTTTTTTTAGATATAGCGGTGTAGTGTCTACGAACAGCGTCGTTGCGTTCGGGATATTTTAAACAACATTAGTAGTAAACAAATGAAACTGTGCCTATTCGTACATTTTTTCCCTTTATTCGATAGAACTAATAGCGAATTTCATTTTTAATACACAACGGATAAATTGCAGCAAAGTCGCTGAAAAATACTCGTAGTGATAAGAAATGGAATGTCTTAACGTCTGCTATCTCGTTATACTTGTAATAGTAATCCGACCTTTTTCTTGAAACACAGACTACTATTTTTGTTTAAAATAATTTGTTTACTTTGAACATTTCTAGTCTAATCGGGGTCGTGCAATGTTACAAAACTCCAGGCCTTAAAATTGAATAACGTTCGAGAAAGACATGAAATTTGGCTTGCAATATAATATCGTTTTTGAATGCATAATTTCAACCTCCTTATTCTTACCATTTCCTCACAAATCAAGTTTAAAATTTATTTTTTGACAAAACAGTTTCGGTGATTTCGCTGCAATTTACCCTCTGCGCACTAATAAATTAAAAATTAGTATTTGTTTTATTGAATGAAGCGAAAAATATAGGACACCTAAGCTAAGTTTCATTTGTGTTCAATTCGAAGGGACGTGAAGTATTTCGTTGGAAAGTGTCTACAAGTATTAAGTAGTTGTAATTGTCAGTGCGAAATATTAAATGGAAGTTTTGCTCTTGTATCGTCAGAAATGTTTTGAATTGCTCAAATTTAAAGTCTCTTTAGCTGACGAAACTTCACAATGCTATTTGAGTATACATGTTTATTGTCTGGAATACAGAACTTTATCGGTCAATATTTCTTGCCTACCTATTTGCGTTACGAATTTGAAGAGCGTTTTAGTGCATCACCGGGAAAACCTGACTGGTTATTTAGGATGTCTGGAGGAGAGCTACTTTAAGTTCCTGGTAACGGTGCAAATTCCGTGTGCACATGATTAGTGATCTGCAGTTCCCGCCGGTCCACGTAAATACGTCTATGAAGAAATGTTAACATGTAATATGACAAGAATTCATAATTATAAGCTTCCTCTGTGAATAGACATTTCCGTCTTGGTTTCCTTATGCTATAGTTTTTTCTTTCTAGGAGGTAAACTACAAGTCAGTGAGGGGTTAATTGAATTTGCAAGAACGTCAACATCGGAAATTATTAGCATGCATCAGAAAAAAACAATACTGCGAATAACAAACGAAGGATTCTTTGTGTCCCCTTGTACAACTAAACTTTCTGGAATTTGACGTGTCTGTTCGTAGCAACCCTCCAAATTTCGCTAATGGAAATTTGATTTAATAATGTTTTTGTGTTGGTAAAGTATAAGCTTGGTACTTTCATTGCTTTGCTTTCAAGAAGGATGGAGAAAAATGTCACCCCTTGGTCTGTGAATCAAGGAAAATCTTTTTACGAATTGAATTTCCCGATCGAGATTTGAATCGCTGGCCAGTAAGATTTGCAATACAGTAGTACCCTCGTGTCGAATAATCAGAGGAACAAATATATAATAGAAATGCAAATATGAGTACATTCGTACTACAATTTACTAGCATTCATATGTATTGTTTAGTGTAGTATATTGATATAATTACTTACAAAACTCACCATACTACAGGTGGCTCATAATAAATGTTACAAAGGTGTAGGGCAGGAGGAAGGATCGAACATTTTAATTAGTTGCCTGTGAACATATAGTGAGAAATTCCATATAACGCAGTTATGCATTTCTTCATAAGGCATTTGACCCTGATTGTTAGGCAACACCATGTGCACAGATGTTCGACGTATAAAATTGCCTTGGCTGCATCAGAACGTGGCCTGGCATAAGGAGCTACCTAAAACCAAGGGGGGAAAATACAGATACTCCTATCGAAGTCATTGCAAAAATGAGCTAAAGCGCTAGGTTAGTCGAGGGCTGAAGGGACGGCGGTGTCCCCGCGGATCTCGCCTGACGCCCACAGTCGCTGGCAGGCGGCGCGCGGGAGGTGGGAGGGGAGGCAGCCAACGCTCCTCTTGTGCGCGGGGGTCGAGGCGAAACCGCTTGGCCTCTGCCGCCGCCGCGTGCGTCACGCCAGAGAGGCGGCGGCTCGTTGGCATTGGACTGGCTTCGCTCCCGCTGACCCCGCGATTGACAATCGTCACGCACTGTGAGCCCTCCGGGCGCGCAACGTCCCTTCATGGCATCTCAGAGTGCGGAGACAGCCCTCATGGGACTAATTCTCTTCAAGTCAACACAAGCGGCGGACAGCTGCCTGATGAAGTGACATCAAGAAAGAACATTTAAATCTAATAATTAAAAATGGTAACATACAAATTATTTACTCGTGATTTTGCTTATGGATTTTGAAACCAAACAATACATTAAATTTAACTCTAATTCTTGCTCTTATCTCCGCCTATTTCGTTGCGCTAGTGGTATTGCAAAGATGATGATGTCCCACTTCGGAGGGTAACGCCCACCACTGCTGACTGCATCTACGAGCGAAGAGTTCGGAGAGCCAAGGAAAAAAGGTTTTCTTCAGAAGGTTAACAAAAATGCATTTTCTTTCATTTACGCAACACAATAAAATGGGATTATTTCCGTCAATTATTCATTTATAAATGTATAACAACAACGACTTTAATTATACTGCATGATTAAATACAAAATGCGAGTAATTACAATGCGTACAAAGTGTACATACTTTATTGACGTACCTCTCATATACCCTTTTTTGATATTTCTCCTATTGATTGTATTTCTACTAAACTGTTTGACTGTGAAAATAATTTGTTTGATTGATAATGTGTCTCCGGACTAGAAGGCATTAATGAAAACAATTTGATGGTGAATTTCAGCCCATCTTTCTTCTTGTTTTCAAAATAGTAATTATTAGAGATTTCTTGAAAATCATGTTTCCTTTAGGGATGTTAATTTTGACGTTTATCCGTAAATACTCGAGTTGATACGTATTCTGAAAATGTGACTTGGTTAAAACATAAATTGAAATATATATTATCTTTAGCCTAGAAATAATTCTAGAGTTTTATGGATTGAATCCTTGTCTTAGATAAAAATTTAACTCTTTATATCTCGATTTCTCCTCACTGGATACTGAGATAAATCTTAATCTGAGCCCGAATTATAATCATTCTTTCTTTTTTTTAAAAATAATTATTTCATTTCTTTTTTGCCCTTCCTTTCTTTTCTTTCTTTATTTTTTCCTCATTTTCCGTCTTATTATGTAGAGTATACGAGTAAATTCCTTTGTTCACAATTAGGGAATAGTTGATAAAACACCAATCAGATAGGAATACGTCTCAGATATTTTACTTATGTCAATATTTGTAGCGTTTATAAAAAGATGAATATTAAAAGAAAGTCATTTACACGAATACTTTATACGAATCTATCTGAAGCACTCTGGACTGCTGTGTCTGTGTGTGACTACCCGTCTTACATCATTTTGTCTTGAGAGAAATATCCTGAAGGCGAAATTCCTACCTTCTTATTGGTTGTTTTTAATAGGTTTATTGTGTATTATGGCTCATAAAATTTTAATGTTATAATAATGTACGTAAAATTGTAAATCTTTTAGCACGTTTTCATGTATAAGAATACTTTTTCCTACAACTGTGCATCGGTCTACTTTGTATCACTACCTGTTGTAGTGATATATCTAAGATAAAGTAGGAAATTAAATTTTCGCGGCTAATAAGACGCTCTGGATGAGAGAAGTAGGGATAAACTCAACATTCGGTCTTTTCCTTTCTCCTCTTACTTCGCAAAAAAGTTTCTAATCGAGCGCCGGAAAACAGCGATTCTTCGATAGCTCGTATTGCCGGGGTCTGGTATCGGAAAACAGGATAAATGTTGTTCATTTCTATAGTAAATTACTATCTCGGCCGCATTGTGTAATCAGAATCCTTATTTTATGGGACTTCAATACCACAAATTGATTGACCTATCTGTCTGCCTGTGGCCAACGCTAGCGCCATAAACCGTTCTGACGATTTACTCCAAAGGAGAAGTATTCCATTAATTTTATCCGGATGTCCATTGTCTGTGAGGACATTTTTGAATTAAATAACAAATTCTGAAATAAATAGACGTTACTCAGACTGAAAGTAGGAAGATAAATCTGAAAAGGCGTGATTGACTCTTTGTCCCTTAATTATCCTGTCACCATTATAATAATGTTATGTAAAAAATTTCTGGTCCGATTTTATCCTAATATAAAACAAATTCTGCCAAAAATCGACGAATTCTGATTGTATAAATTACCTTGAGTATTAATGTCATAATTAAAATTAAATCTGTAATATTAATTCTGCATGAAAAAATTGTAACATAAATGTGTGTGGTAACTTCAATCAACAGTGTGCAGAAACGTTATTGATGATATAAAGGACAGATGTGCATGTCATTTCGAAGGATCAAAAGAAAAACAACTGTCTCAATATTCTTGTTTGCGCGTCAACAATAAGACGATGTTGCTCCGTTTCGTGTCGTTCTTATATGTTTTATTTTGTCGTGTGACGCAAAATAATACTACAAGTTTTACGAAATTGAGGAACAAATCTTGAGGTATTGAAGACTCGACATTTTGATCTCAATGTGACCTCTCGACCTTCGATTCAGGATGTGACTGGCCGAGGGACCAGACCGATAGGCGTCCCATATCTTAATGTCTTTAAGACAGTGTGTCTTCCACGCAGATGCTTGTGGTAAGGAATCACGGATTACGTGTAGTTCACACAGAGCATTTTATTCTCACTTCCTGCTTAACACTGTCTCTAATTCGAAAAAAGTGCTTTTCAGTACTTCTTTGAATTCATGAGGTTTACGCAGAAATTTGTAGCACGAAGAGAACAGAGAGTAATTCCATCGCTTGTTTACTGGCTAGAACCCACGGGAGACAGTATAGGCAGACTTGCGAAAGGTACTCACCGGAAAGGAGAGGAATTCTGAACCTGACCCTGAGCTCTTGCCAGCGCCCGATGTACCGGCGCATATGCTACGTAACAGTCGGAAGTAATAGGGAGCATTGTGATGCATAAATGATACATCGTCTTTTCGAGCTCGGGGAGTTGCGTGACTGAAGTCTGAGAAGACGTTCTAAAATATCGAAGACAAATAAATTAATATCTTTTCAAAGTTGGTGTATTTCAAATGTACGTTCCAGAATCAGCACAATTTCACTAATCGCTCTCTCTCTCGTTCTCTCTCTCTCTCTCGTTCTCTCTCTCTCGTTCTCTCTCTCTCGTTCTCTCTCTCTCGTTCTCTCTCTCTCTCGTTCTCTCTCTCTCGTTCTCTCTCTCTCTCGTTCTCTCTCTCTCGTTCTCTCTCTCTCTCGTTCTCTCTCTCTCTCGTTCTCTCTCTCTCTCGTTCTCTTTCTCTCGTTCTCTTTCTCTCGTTCTCTTTCTCTCGTTCTCTTTCTCTCGTTCTCTCTCTCGTTCTCTTTCTCTCGTTCTCTTTCTCTCGTTCTCTCTCTCTCGTTCTCTCTCTCTCGTTCTCGTTCTCTTTCTCTCGTTCTCTTTCTCTCGTTCTCTTTCTCTCGTTCTCTTTCTCTCGTTCTCTTTCTCTCGTTCTCTTTCTTTCGTTCTCTTTCTCTCGTTCTCTTTCTCTCGTTCTCTTTCTCTCGTTCTCTTTCTCTCGTTCTCTTCCTCTCGTTCTCTTTCTTTCGTTCTCTTTCTCTCGTTCTCTTTCTCTCGTTCTCTTTCTCTCGTTCTCTTTCTCTCGTTCTCTTTCTCTCGTTCTCTTTCTCTCGTTCTCTTTCTCTCGTTCTCTTTCTCTCGTTCTCTTTCTCTCGTTCTCTTTCTCTCGTTCTCTTTCTCTCGTTCTCTTTCTCTCGTTCTCTTTCTCTCGTTCTCTTTCTCTCGTTCTCTCTCTCGTTCTCTCTCTCGTTCTCTCTCCCGTTCTCTCTCCCGTTCTCTCTCTCGTTCTCTCTCCCGTTCTCTCTCTCGTTCTCTCTCCCGTTCTCTCTCCCGTTCTCTCTCCCGTTCTCTCTCCCGTTCTCTCTCCCGTTCTCGTTCTCTCTCGTTCTCGTTCTCTCTCGTTCTCGATCTCTCTCGTTCTCGTTCTCTCTCGTTCTCGTCCTCTCTCGTTCTCTCTCTCTCGTTCTCTCTCTCGTTCTCTCTCTCTCGTTCTCTCTCTCTCGTTCTCTCTCTCTCTCTCGTTCTCTCTCTCTCTCTCGTTCTCTCTCTCTCTCGTTCTCTCTCTCTCTCGTTCTCTCTCTCTCTCTCGTTCTCTCTCTCTCTCGTTCTCTCTCTCTCTCGTTCTCTCTCTCTCTCGTTCTCTCTCTCTCGTTCTCTCTCTCTCTCGTTCTCTCTCTCTCGTTCTCTCTCGCGCGCGTTCTCTCTCGCGCGCGTTCTCTCTCGCGCGCGTTCTCTCTCTCTCGTCCTCTCTCTCTCTGTCCTCTCTCCTCTCTCTCTCTCTGCCCTCTCTCCTCTCTCTCTCTCTGCCCTCTCTCCTCTCTCTTAAATGTGATGAGGGTGGGAAGATAATAATATTTGCCGCGTTATATAGCTATATTTTTGTTTCTAAAAGAGTAAATTTTCATTAATTACAAATTCATGCAAAGGTGATGTATGGCCATAGTGTACAGTACAGAGAGATTTTCGTAGATGTATAAAAAGCAATGATAAATGTTAATAAACAGACTAAGTGATTAATAGAGGCATGATAATTATGTTTTTTTATTATTAGCGGTATGACAAAAAAATTGCAATTGACCAAGCTTTAGGTCACATTCCATTTTCAAATGTTTATTATAATGTGTTACCATGTATAATAAATTATATTTTTTTGTTACTAACAAAACCAAGGATTATCATATGTACCAATAGCATTATCAATCAAGGTGACCCTCTTCAAAAGAATAAGTAGTCCCCAACAGACATTCATTTACATTTCCAAAAGCGGAAAGGAAATAATATGTGACAGATTATCAACAAAAAGGTAAGTTCGGCCACAGTATGTATGTCGGCAGATACAATAAGAGATATAAATAGTTCGCAGCAAATGTGTGGAAATTGTTTGAAAACTGATGCTCCCGTTTCCGATGGTGAATGCTGACCTCAATCACCATACAATACTGTTGTCAAGTGGACGTTTTGCTTTGTTAGAAATCACGAAACGTTCACGTGCGAGTTATTTTCCGTCTATGAATCGCTGACGTTCACGTTTTGGCTATGCAAATTTCACTTCTCACGTGGCAGGTTATTGTTTCCAAGATACTAATAATGTAGTTATGTAACTTTCTCCGAAGCGGTATTTGAATTACTCTAAAACTGCATTTCCCATTGTCTTGAGCTCCAGGGGATTGGAAAGGGCCTTTTTGATATTAGGAATATATTGTTGAGCTCCTCGCTAACACGTGTTTGTATTAGCATGATAAATGGCGTGGAGCAGCAGTCGCTGCGCTGTGCTCACCTGCTGTGGAGTGAGTGAGAGCGTGCTGTTGGGCTCCGCCATGGACACGAGCGCGGGCGACGTGTAGGCGGAGGAGAAGCCCACGAGCAGAGAGCCCAGCGCCACCGCCACCGACGCGAACACCTGCAACAGGCACAGGGCTGCACTGCCACGCCCTGGAGCAACAGAATAACCTGACGGGCTTATTGCTAATACTATAAATAGTGCTCGGTTTTCATGGCCCAAACACCATCCAGAAAAAAGAAAACATGAAAGGGCAGAAGTCTAAGTAATGGACGAATCTCCAATTTTCCATTGGTGTTGTGTGTGTGTGTGTATAATACTTTACCCACAAATAGTAACATTTTGTGCACGATAAATAATATACGTATTCCGTATGATATCAAATTATCTTCAAAAACAAATTTAAATACTCTTGGATCTCTATTTTCGTTCACTTTCTTTGGTACCTATATACAATTCTTAATAACCAAAACAAATGTTTGATGCCTTTATTGTTACGATGTTACATGCTCTTCATATCAATAATATTTAAAAACTTTAAATGTGTGGAAGCGTGTTACTGGAAATAAATAATAAAATGAATCAAGACAAAGTGAAACTAAGGAAAATTCCCCCAAATTAAATAAAAAAATTGAATAAAATAACCATTAATTACGCAATGAAAATTAATATAACCTCCGGGCAAAACTTACAACACATGAAAGACATCATTAAGTACAAACCAGATTGCTTTATTTAATGCTGAAGACTGACTACTAGATTCCTCCTATCCCGGTTTTTTCTCTTATGTCAGTTATATAATGATAGTGGATCGTGCAAAAAAATTATTTTGAACCTACGATGCTACAATCTTAACATGAAAATCCCCTTGGCATTCGTTCGACTGAAACCCGCATTCATCTGCTGCATTCACCCGCAACTCTGCTTCATTCAAGTGATTTAAATTGAGAAACGTGCCACTGCTGAATATGCGAGTGAAATGCCTAATAAAAGGACGTTTGTTGTGAATAGTTCCAATCCTGAATTATTCATTATGAGTCACGAGAAACCGGAACTAGTACTCTAGTACTTCCCTATTTGTAGAAGCACAAACGCGTCATGCATTCTTCCTTGCGAGGCAATTAAACCAAAAATATGACACGTGCAGAGTAAATTACTCGTATTTAGACTCTTTCCTGTTCGAAAGATTGAGTTTACTCATGACTCAAACTTGCTTCCAAAGATGCGTAATAGACCGCCGAGTTTTCATTTTTTTAAATGGAATCTTATAAAGTTCAGCATGTGTCAAGTATATTGGTAAAATATAAGACATTAACTGCCATGCTAGGTTCTTTTAAATGAGGAACATGTTTCTAATTTCCACAACAATTAATCGATTTAACACTTATGCAATTATTTATGATTATACATCTTCAGAACAGATTTCAGATTGTCGTTTTGAGAGACGTCAAGAAGCATTGATAATGGAAGCATAATTGGTAAATAGAATTAAAATCAGGTTGTCACATACACTATGTGATCAAAAGTATCCGTACACGTGGCTGAAAATGACTTGCAAGTATGTAGCTTCCTCCATCGGTAATGCCTGAATTCAATAGGCTGTTGTCCCACCCTTAGCCATGATGACAGATTCCACTCTCGCAGGCATACTTTCAATCAGGTGCTACAAGATTTCTTGGGGAATGGCAGCCCATTCTTCACGGAGTGCTGCATTGAGGAGAGGTATTACTGTACGTCGGTGAGGCCTGGCACGAAGTCGACGTTCCAAAACATCCCTAAGGTGTTCGATAGGATTCAAGTCAGGACTCTGTGAAGGCCAGGACATTACAGGGATGTTATTGTTGTGCAACGGCTCTGCCATAGGCTGTGCAGTATGAACAGGTGCTCGATCGTGCTGTAAGATACAATCGCCATTCCCGAATTGCTTTTCATCACTGGGAAGCAAGAAGGTGTTTAAAACATCAACGTAGGCCTGTGACGTGATAGTGCCATACAAAACAACAAGGAGTGCAAGCCCCCTCCATGAAAAACACGACCACACCATAACACTATTTTGGACTTGTCCGGATACTTTTAATCACCTAGTGTAGATATGTCAAGTCCATTCATTGGTTTTGAATGTCGCAAGTGATCTCAGATCGGGCTTTAGCTAATTCTTACGCCAGATAGAATTATATTACAATTCCTCACTATTGCATCGCTGCGTTTCAAAAGATAAGAGATCTTTATTCACCAATAACCACTTAATATTTGTATAGCTTACCCTAGTCATGAGGTAAGATATTTTTTCTTCAATAAATTACAGCTAAACGTGCAGAAACGCCATTTGATTTGGAAGTCACCTCTATTAACAGCCATTTCTGCGTGGGACAGATTGTTTTCCTCAAAGCCTTGTGTAAAAATGCCCTCTATTAAGTGATAAACTCTATAAGTCTCTATAAGTTTGTTGTGTTAATCTTTATTATACGTAGGATACGCAGGATTTCATGCACTATCATATGCGAAAATATGCATTCAAACATGCACTAACAAATAGCCATATAAACACGATGCAGGGCAAAAATTTACATAACATACACAATCATTTTTAGTTTAGTACATATTCTGTTGTGTTTGTAACGGTAAACAAATTACACTTTTACTGCCAAATTTATCCTTTTATCAGAAACAAATGTGTTTAATTTCAGTAAATACTTTTTACGACAGAAAACGTAACTGGAGCGTACTTCAAAGATGAAATATGAGCCAATGAGACATCAAATTCAGCCTTTCCTAAAGTTAATCAAATATATATATATATATATATATATATATATATATATATATATATATATATATATTGTGACGTACCTGATTGGCGGTACTTTCCACTGCAAATAAAAGTTGTAACGGACGGGTGTCTTACTCGTGAATGGGTCCCTTAAAGGAATCGACATTAAATTGGAGAATCAAAGTAATAAGTTTACCAAAACACAAATACAATTTATTCATGAAATGACAGGTCATATACATGATCAAACACCTACTTATTCTCCGTCTTGGTGCCAAGATTCTGTATACAATGCGATTTTATCATACCTGGGGCCTCAATGAATACCTCGTTTGTCACGGATTGTCGCCAACGGCGGCGGCGGCCGATGACCTTCACTGCAGCCCAGCGCCCGCGGCAGCGGCAACGCGAATTCCACGGCTCCGACGCTGGTTGTTTCAACTTGCAATTCTGCTTACGCACTCACGGCCTCCCGATGATGTCCACGTCGCCCTAGCGATGTACTTCTAATTATATCGCCGCACCTTTTATTAGTTCTTTTCCACTTCCTTATTGTTACTACTGAGCACGTGGCCACTACTCGCACCGGCGTCAGCTTCACGATGCACAGTCTTATTGTTATTTTCACTACATTTGATGTTCCGGATACAAGCTATAGTTTCTGCATACCAATCTATACCAACGTTCCATTTACTAGCTTCTAATCCGCATTTCCATGAGCTTTACACTGAATTTTATCTCCTTCGTCGCACAGGCCGTCTCATACTGCCTACGGTCAACCGCCAACTCTCGCTCACAACTCGTAACGGCCGAATTCCCCCCCCCTCGCTGAGCCACGGCGGCGGCAACGTTCACTATACCCCCCACCGCCGGTCGTCGCACCTGCCGCATGTACCGCGCGGTTCAAAATCAGTTGTAATTATATTATTACTCTGGGTCTCTAATTACATATAGAAACGCTTCCGCGTTTCAATATATATATATATTGTAATATAGCTAATGATGCACTCAACTAGCCCCACGTTGGGCGCCAAATGTAAACAAACCTAATGTGCACGGGGGAGGGCGCCAGGTTCAGCTCCTGAAATGTAACTGAATGGAAGAGATGGGAGGTCAGGAATGAACACAGAGTCATTTGTAACGAATACCAGTTTATTTCTGGCACCAAAAGCTACCAGGGAAATTACAATGTCGCAATGGGCGACGCAAGTTTTTTACTAAAATTACTCTGTGAATTAATTACAAGTGGTTAATTCTGCTGGGCCTGAGCGCGGCCACTTGCAGTTTTTCGCTGTTATAATTGTTCAGTGAGACGGCATCGTCTCATAGTTATCACCAATGGCTGCTGGTCTTCGTGGGCGGGCCGAGGCGGCAGCCTCAAAGCAGAGGCGGCGGCGGCTCCGGGTTGCTGATCTTCTGCGGCGCGTCTTCTCTCGCTCAGGTAGCGGCGATTCCAGGTTGTCAGCTCCAGCAGGCTCAGAGGGGGCGAGTGGCCACGGGCGTTGACGTTGCGAAAAGGGCTGTCACTTAGCCCGGGACGAGAGGCGGCAAGGCTGGCGGGCCGAAGCGAAAACGGCGCGGGATCCGGTAGTTTCCCGCCCGAGTTTTCTCCGCAACAATTTACGAGTCGCGTCCTGACTAATTCGGCTGTGGGAAAGTCTTTTCCCAAACTCGCATCCCGATCGTGAATGACTGGATAACTTTTAGAAGTGAAGTTCTCATGTAACGAAAATTTCGAAGTTCCACGAAGAAATTTTACAAGTCGAGACTGTCGAAGGAATTTACAAGTGAAGTTCGCCGGAAAATCTTAGAAGTAGTCTCTTCAACAAATCTAAGAAGAAGTCTCGTTTCGAAGAAATTTTTAGAAGTGTTCCTCCGAAGAAATTTTACAAAAGGTTTTCTCATTCCTACTCTGCATCGCGTTTATAAAAGAAGTTCCTTTCCCCTTCCCAAATTGTTCCTGGCACCAAATTTCTCCCTTCCTTCATGGCGAAGCTTCCCATTGGCCGAGGGTGGCTACGTCGCAGGATTCTGATTAACCAATCTCGTGTCGATTTCTCTGTATTTTACCGTAAATGTTCTCTGTCTGTCGCTGGCTTCGCTCTCTCACTCGCTTCCCTTTGTCAGTTACTCCGGGAGCTGATCGCATCTGTCTGGACACGTGCGCGCGTAAAAGCGCATTTCACGGATTCCCGGATTCCCGGACCGTCATGGGCTAATCGACACCCTACTGTATTTAGAGAGAAACAACTCCCGCGGGACTTCTGGTGCCCGTCGCGTGCCCCGACGCGTGCCAGAACGAATGTGAGGAGTTAGCATTGTCCGAGAAGGGATCAGTTTGATGGCCAAGAAAGGTTTCGCTCACGACGCGTCGTGAATGTGTCTTCCTCGCCTAATTGACACCCGGCCCAACTCCATCGGGGCTGGCATTCCCTGGTCGAGCGGCAACAGAAAGAACGCGAGGGTGGCGCTTTGTTCGGCCGGTCTTCGGCCTGGGCCTTTATGTCTGTTTATGAGGGGCAATAAACCAGTTGCCTCTGGAAAGAAGACCTGTGCGCGGTCGGGGGGTGGGCCTCCCTGTCTAGCGAAGGGAACCGTCGCGGTGGAGGCCGCGTCCCTTTGACCCACTTCTTTCTCGACGCGAGCTATTTCCAGCTGTAGGAATTACTTTGTTATTGGCGATGCCATAATAAAATTATATTAATTGGTGACGCCACAATATATATATATATATTTATATATATATATATATATATATATATATATATATATATAACATTTTGGAGGAATTTCAAATCAGGATTGCATTTTAAGGCTTTATATAATTTCTCCTTGGCTATCACCCTCATACATCCAAACACTAATTCCAAAGACATTTTAATTTTTTCACAATGTTTAATGTTTACAGTGGTAAACCTGCTGTTTCTGAACTGATTTTCTAAACTGTGGCAATTTTACAAAATTCGATTAAGTTTATATTTTTTATTCAGAGATGATATTATATATATATATATATATATATATATATATATATATATAGAGAGAGAGAGAGAGAGAGAGAGAGAGAGAGTGTTAGTTTTGTTATTTTGACCTAGTGTCTGCTCTTGATTTTTGCCCTCCCGTTATTAGTTATCAAGTGATACTAAGATATGGCTTCCTGCACATTATCGTTGTGACTTAATCGCTGGGTTCACGATGCAACGACGCAACTGTTGCTCACAGCACGTGTACTGATGGGTTAAAATTTGTTGTAAAACAAGAATCAAAGAAATCTGCTGGGATATGTCTGAGAAGTGTGTGGATCTAAGAATAATATGCTCTTTATTCCTGATATGAATCAATTTTGATATTGACAAATTATGCAAAACATAATAATTAACTAGTGGTGCTGTAGAATGGCACAGACATACTAGTAATAGTTACTTACTTATTCTTCGATCTGAGATATCTTTTCGGTTTCCCCGTCTTCTTCTCGCCTTTTATTCCCACCATCTTTTCTCAATCTTTCGTATCTCGAAAAGAAGAATTGAATATGACTTTAAGAATATTATAGGAAGGTAACATCTGGTCATACATGCACATTTTCATTCGAAAATGTCGAACCGTTTTTACGAAATTGTTATTTGAGGTTTTTGAAAATGCATATTTTGAAGCTCAATTTCACAAAAACTTTTTTTCGAGAAAGTTCATAAGAAATTATTTGAAGTGATAGTACTCACAAATACGATAATATATAAAAATTTCCGAGATGTAATGTAGCGATACCGATTTCCTCATACCATGAAAATTAAATAAAACAAACTCGGCCACCCTGAGTTCTACTGGGAGAATAAACAGATGGCAACACGCGCGCAACCCCGCTTATCGTGACAGCCATTTGCGCCCCCGGCCCATTAAGAAAGTCGTTATAAGGGTCAGTTGTGAAAAGATTAACGGAGAGAGAGGCCTGCGGGCACCAGCACAGCTGCGAAATCTCTAGAACGATAATTCTGTCACCGGACAACGCGCCCCTTCCGCAGGCATGGCCGATGTTCTAGAAGGAATAAGAATAACACTGTGCACTCGCAGCTGGCACAGAGAGCGGAAATTTCCGTGGCTTCCCCGTCGCGATTGGTTGAAAATAGTGCACTGCGTCGTTACCTTTGGCCAATAGCGACGCGACTATTATAAGGAGCTGGAGAACACGAGAGACCGGGTGGGGGCAAAAGTTGACTTGATACGATTTCGACTGATAGAATGTCAGAAGAGCTTGAGAATACGCTGAGGGCAGTCGGGAGAGAAACTTCTCCGGGGGGTAACTATTCGTCGGGGAGAGACCAGTGTGTCTCGGAAAGACTTATAAATTTTATCAGAAGGGCCAGAGCATCAGAAGGAGCCTGAGTATTAGGCTGAGGGCAGTTGGGAGAGAAACTTCTCTGGGGTGGGAATTATTCGGGCAAGTACGCCTATGGGGGATTTATATAATTTTACTGCGAGTTTGAGCATTGGGCCGACTGCAGTAGACAGAGAAACTTCTCTGGGGTGGGAATTAGTTGTGAAGAGAGGCGAATGTTTCTCCGAAGGAGTTCTAGACCTTCTGAAGTTGTGTTCGACAATTATTATGAGAATCAGAGAGACGCATGGTTGACCACTACGTTCCTGAGATCGAGAGAATCCCGGCCGCTCCGAGTTCAACCACCGCAGCCACGCGCCACCACCCCTTGGTGACGTCAACGACCCGACCGCTCAGCTGTTGGCACGGGAGGCCGTCGACCTCCGCTGAATTCTTTTGAAGGACGCCCAGCCGCCTCCTCGACCGCGCCCGCCCTCCCCGGGCGCGCAAAGACCTTTCTCCAGGCAGTATTATTCAAGGGCATTCGTCCCTGTGTAAAATTTTGTAATGCGGTGCCGCGCTATGGCACATAGACCTGTAACTTTTGTTTTTTACCATTGTAATGTTAATTATAATAATTCTTCCTAATTTTTAAGCTTTACTCTGAATACTAACTTTTCATCTTCTTTTCTTTTCACCCAATCTTCTCATTTTTTTTACTCAATTTGCTAATGTAACTTCCCTGGGGCATTAGATTTGTTTGCCCAGGAATAAAAGTAATTTTTACCAGTGATCAAAGTGTTTGTTTCGCACTGCCATTGTATCTGTTTAACGATTCCTTCCATCACCGACTGAGCTATAACCGGGCCGCTAACCGGGCGTTCTCTCACGAGACGACCGGGGGTGTTACAGTAAATATTAACGTGTAAGATATTTTTTTAAAGTTTTGTTTGATATAAAAACAACAAATAAATACAATAAAATGGCATTAATGTCATGACATTCAATGCTTTTGACACTATGTTTAAAACAATTTACTGAACCATTTTCCAGAAAATAACGTTTGAGCTTTTCTCAAAATGAATTTTGAAATTTGAAGATAGTTCACACAGAAAATGTAATGCATACCAACTGCATTGAAATTTGCGAAATTAGGCTTCATGTCCTCTTAACATATTCTCCATTATATGGTCAATTGTACTAAAGTCCATTTTTCTCTGCAATCATGAGAGACCGCTTACCTTAGGTTTCAATTAATTGATTCACTTCTTTCAAAGAACATTCACAATTTATTGACAATCTGTTCTGTACAGGTGCATCTCCAATTCATACGACGGGGTATCCGTATAGAAATGTATGAAATTGTCAAGAACAAATGTGGAAACCTAAGGCATAACCTGAGATATGTTGAAAATGTGCGTTCTAGCATTAAACCCAACAGATTCATTTTAACCACCGATATTAATTTTTGCTGCCACCAATCGCTCCATCCCTCCATTCCCAGTTGGGATGTGGTGGAGGTGTCCTATTGCACAGTTGAAATTCTCTGGATGACTGGGTTTTGGTTCTGAGGTAAGGACATTCTGCGCCGCAAGGGCAATACATAGGATCAATTGTATCTCGATTGTCTTGGCCAATGGACTATGGAAGAATTAAACTTGGCAAGGTAATGTGTTAAATAGTCACTACGAGTTTCCACAAAGACGCTTTTTCTGTAATACATTCGAATTCAGCATTTTAAAGCTGATGTAGTATTTATTGTTAATGATTGAGACGGCGTCATGCCTTTATTACGCATGTCGTGTCTTTCTTGACAGTGACTCGCTGATCGAACCTTTGTAGCGCTGTTATCGATATTTTTCGGTCGGTTTCGACGGTTGAATGGGCGCGGCCGAAAAAAGTCCAGCAGGACCGTTTTCCGAACCCTCGACTCTCTCATTCAGGTACGTCGTATTAATTTTCACGGTCTGATGAAATGGTGAAGATGTCCTCGATAGATAAAAAAACTTGTTAATGAAGCTAAAAGGAAAACTGTGACGAGTGTCTGTTTGTGAAATGTGACATGTTCGAGATTGGTCGTTGATGACTCTTATCTGTGCTCGTGTAGCAGTACGATATCCAAAGGCATTGAAGCGAAAGCACTTCGAGTTACATTTGTGCATGTGGAAATCATGGTGAAATTTTGAATTCATTGAATTTTGCTTGGTCCCTTCCATTACAAATAGAAACATCTCGAAAACAACGTTCTGACGCTTGGAAAATGCTCTAGGGACGGGGACATTTTTTGGAAATCCAATGCTGGGTTTATTTGTTGTGTGCAACAATCGGAGTGTGAGTATGAGAGTTTGAGTGAAAAAAATAATGAAATGTGAAAAGCATGTTAGTAAGATGTGAATGAAAGGGGAAGAGTGAAATATATTGACAATGCGATATTGCAATGCAATGTTTGCGATAGTGAAGTTGTGGGCTTCCGCGGTCTGTCATGGAAATGACCATTTTATTAGTGAAGATCATTTAAATATTTGCGACAGTTTAACCTATTTTTTTCTGAAATAGAAAACAACTTCATTTGAATGGAATGACAGTTTCTATGCCGAGGGTCACTCTGAATGACAACGGTGTCCCTAATGATACGTACATTTCTAGTGTAAGAAGCCGACAGAAGGGAGAGAACCTCTAAACTGCCATACGGGAGTAATAAATGTAAGGCGCTATAAATGCGTAATAATTGTGAGTTCTAGTTCTAATCATGTCTTGAGTATCTTGCATGCATGTAATTGAAGGAAGCTTGGTGTATTAATTCATCTAGTGTCTTGGTGTTGTCGGCTCCGCTGGCGGGGTGATTGCTGCTCTTCAACTCGCGAATGTGACAGAAAAACGGCCACCCACCATGAACTCACAAGTTCAATATGTGTAACTGGAAGTGTTTAGTGAACGCACCTGTCGGCCGAGGCCCTGCAGTGGCTGCGGCTGCAGCGGCTGCGAGCCGAAGCTCTGCTTGGGCGCCCCGTGGAGCAGCTCCTCGGTGACGACCGCCAGCTCCTGGCCCTTCGTCATGGCGGCGCCGCGCAGCCCCGGCGGCTCTGCCCGCCGCCCCTGCAAACGACGTGCGTGAGTTCATGTCACGAGAGGTTTTCAAATGAACATCAATGATTGAGGGGGAAAACACCGACGGTCGTCCTCGTGGCATTGGAGGCTCTTTGTTACCAATTGTTTTTCTTCGTACTAGCTTGTTTTTCACATGAAAATCAAATAAATACTTTTAAGAATTAACATTATTTCATTATGTTTCACTGCCACTACAAATTATTTTTTGTTTTCTGAAGACCGCAGGCATTACCGAGCGACTCGTTAATGTATATCGGTAATGTACTCTCCAAAAATTCCTCCGTAATCAAGATGGGCCCGATAAAGATTAATTGTTATGAGTGCCGCTTTCGCGACATAATGTGGTTCGTGAGTTTTTGAATGCTTCAATGGTCGCAGTGTTGGTGACCTTTTCCAGCGAATGACGATTTTGTCGCTCGTGGCCATTCTGGCTGCGGAAGTAAACTCTTTATCTGGCGTTTTCGTCACCAAATGTTAAAGTAATTGCTGTGTGTAGGCCAGAATTGAAATATTTATAGCAAGATTTGGGTTCAGAAATGTAAATCGGTATTAAAACTCTAAATCCATGCCGCCTTACCATTCGAAAATCGTCATGTGGTTTCTAGTGCTTGAATATTTTACGTGTGGCGAAGATGATACTGTCATAAGGTAATTGTTTTTAAGTATGCCTTCTTGCCTTTAATTAAAAAGAAAATAGTAATTAATATAAGCAACTAAAATGCAAATAATATTTCAACAAGCAGTAATCGTTGAAACTAATAAAAATTGTCGAAAGATACAATAGTCTTAGATTATTCAATTATTGTGTCATACTTAAGGATAGTTTTCAGATAGATTTTTGTGGGCTGACATCATTAATCAGAATAGAAAATGTGCTAATCATCAATAAAATTGGAAAAGAAACTAATGTGTACTCTTTCAATCATGTTTTCATATAAGAATACATACATGTACACTTCAGTGAAGTGTTTTTAAAAGTGTACATTCAGTGGTTACATTTCTGTCATAGATAAGGACTATAATCAGTATATTTTATTAGTTTAAGAACCTTTGAAGAAACGATAATGTGGATGATCGGTATCATTCTTCGTCTATCGGTACTTCATTCGAAAAACGTGGTATAAGCTCTTACCTTCCGAACGTGAACTAAGTGGACGCATTTCGTTGCATAATCGGAGCGGAGTGGCCTTGGCTGTGGAAGCGTGACTATCCTTTTTTTTAAAAATTACTATGATTATCGTTGAAATGGATGTCATGTCAGAACGTGCCCTTGAATGTAGTATCCGTGGTTAGTTGCCCAATTGTCTACACATCCAAAGTGCGATGTACGTATGTCACAGGAATACTAAGAATGTCTCTGCCGTTATTCCCCCTTCTCTGACCATTCTTCACGTAGTTTATCGCTAGTGTTCACTAGCGAGGGAATCAATGTCGAGTGAATGTACGTCAGCGACAATTCAAGTGCTCACTTTGGGCTTCATTTTGAAAGCGAGGGATTCGCCCGCCCGTACGGAAACTCCGTTTCCTCGGCTCAACGTCCCCCCACTCTGTCACGGAGCTCATTTGCGGAATTTCACTCAATAACTCAGACCCCGAGAGGGAAACTATCGTCTTCCCATTATTCCTAGTCAAAGTGATGTCGATTAGATTCGATCATCGTGAATTTTATTTCCCGAAGTCAGGCTTTGACACTTCCCGGGTGTCCTGTATATGTTGGAGGAGGCCACCATTCATATATTTTACAAACATTGCAGGTTCCAAACACGCCCTGTTCATAATTCTCCCCTTACGCTTGAAGCCCAGATCTATCGCCCGAGGCAGCCTCCAGAGCTCTTAGACTAAAATAGTAATGTATCCATTATTACATTATTCAACATGATTTTCTATGGCCACATAATTTTCAGATTCCTTAATCCATCTCTTTGCGCTGATTTCAGAGCTACTTTTAGTTGTTTTTCTATCACGTACAGTTTTTTGCAAATTGTGTCAGGTCATTTTTGACTGAAAAGTAAATTTTCGGAAGGGAGAATTTTATTAAGAGGGAAATAAATTTTATTTTTGTAAGTGGGGTGATTAGCCCCTTTTTCTACCCATCTGGCTGTTAGATAAGCTGCTAGGTAAGAAACAGTGATATTGTTTACCTACTATAGTGCAGTGACGTGCTATAATATTTTGTTCGTACAGTTTTTTTTACAAATGACTTCACGCGTGTTTGGATAACCCAGACGTGTTCTTCTATTTTGTGGCAGCTAGGTAACTGTCAAGCAAAGACATTAATAGCTTCGTGAAGAAGGTCTTTTATGGATATTTCGTCATACGGCAAGGCGATCATGACAAAAGCTGAGCAACACACACGGCATGCCGAACATGTGCTGATATTGTGGAAAAATGGTATGAAAAATCAATGAATTGTGCAATTCCAATTATTTAACGGGTGCCACAGAATCACGATTGTTATTTTTGTTTAGTTAATGTTCAAGATCATAACCCGAAATAAAAGAAAGAAATGGAATATCCTAACATTTATTCCACCTTCCAGTTCCACAGTTCCGCAATGCTTAACTCTTCCTGTTCTAATCCCACCTACCATTTTGGAAGGTATGTTTTAGGTTAATAAGAGAAGCTCAGAAATGAAAGCAACAACGCTAATGATTACACGCTGGAAAAATATTCTGCACCAAAATTATTCAGTCAAAGTGAACTTAATGATTTAACTAGTGATTTGAATGTGACAAATGATGCCGCTGAATTGTTTGGGTCAAGACTAAAAATCGAAAATCTGCCACATGGAGAAGCGTTCTCTTGCACAGAAACAGAAAAAGAATGAATAAAATTATTTATAAAAGAAGACAGTATGGTGTCTTTGCTGGGAAATTGACGGTTTAATGAATTTCTTTAATATTATTTATTATGCAAGTCATTGGATGTTGTTTATAGACTGGACAACACATACTTTTACATAATGGAAATTTGTTTGTCTCAATATCTGTTGCCTATACAGTATACCTTAAAGAAACTTGTGAAAATCTCAAAACTTTGCTGAAATTTGTGAACTATGAAACATTCTTGGACAATTTGTGAGGATTTGAAAGTAATTGAAATGTTACATGCTTAACAAAACGGCTACACAAAAATTCCATGTTTCGTTTGTGAATGAGACTGCTCAGCCAAAGACAAGCACTGGAAGATAACAGACTGGCCTAAAATATTAACATTCCAACCTGGTCCAAAGAATGTAACGTAATCAATGTAACGTAACCAATTGTTCAAGCAAGCAAGCAAGATACGTCACATCCACTTCTCATCAGCATGGTTTAATGATATAACTAAAGCACTTTCGAAAGATGACTGTCGCTTCCAATATTTGAGAAGTAAATTTCTTAAAGTATCTTATGAGAAACTCGTAGAAGAAATCATTGTGAGCCCGTAGAATAGAAATTAATTGAAAGACAATTGTTTGAAAGTCCAATAAATTGATTGGGAAAAGGGCTTGGGTTTTGTAAAACAAGTTGTGGCTACGTTGTTGGGCAACAACAAAGATCCAAACTACAAAACCATTGTTAAAACACTGTTGCAGAATTTCATGTAGGCTAATTAGAATGCAACAAAGTGTAGAATTTCATGTTCTACATTTTCGTACTACTTTTTAGCTGCGAACAGCGGCAATATCAGTGAAGAATAGGAGAACGCTTCCACCAGTGTAACATAGCCATGGAAAAGAGACATCAGGGGAGGTGGAATATAATCATTGTGGCCGATTCCTGCTTTTTTCTAGAAACTGCTTTAGTGAAGGGAGACTATTGTAGCGGTACAGAATTCTCAAGACAAATTAAGTTAAGTAAACCAGACCTAAGGAATTTTTACTGAGAGAAAAAACATACGGCGTCACGCGCGCAGCCCCCCTTCTAATAACAGCCAAGATCCCCCGGCCCATTTCGGATTTTTATGAGGGCAAAGGGCTAATTGAAAACCGTCCAGACGCAGCCACATCTGGAAAATCTTTGGAACGCCTGTCGTCGTGAACGGGGAAACCCAAAACGATAATTCTGTAGCCAGGGGCCCCTTCACAGACATGGCCTATTTTCGAGACGGAACAATGGGACACTGTCTTCCGACAGAAACACAGAGAGTGGAAAATTCCTTTTACTCCCCCGTCGCTATTGGCCGAATATAGTGTACAACGCCATCACCTTTAGCCAATAGCGACGCGATCGTTGTAGGGAGCCAGGAGCATATGAGGAAAAAGGGTGGGGGTAAAAGTTTACCTCATGCGTTTTTGACTTACAAAATTTCAGTGGGTAGAGAAACTTCTCTAGGGGTGGGAGCCAGTCGCGGGGAGAGACGAGTGCGCCTCTGAAGGCACTTGTAAAATTTTAACTTGGTTGAGAAACTTATCTGGGGTGGGAGCCAGTCGCGGAAAGAGGCGAGTGCACCTCTGAAGGATTTCGCAACTTTCTGAATTTGTGCCTGAGAACAATTCTCATGAGAATCGGAGGAACACATTGTTGTGTGCTCCGCACCTGCGATCGGGAGCGATATCCCCGGCTATCTACAAGCTCCGCCGGAGACGCCGCCAGACGCCAGCCGCCCCCTGCTGACGCCACCAGACACTGCCAGACTGTGCCGCAGACGCCGCGAGCCGCTGCGGGCCGACCAGCTGTGAGGGCGTGACCGAGAGCGCGCACCCCTCGCCACATTCCAGCGAAGGCCACGCCGCCCCCACAAGCTTCGCCGCGCCCGCCCTTTTGACACGAAGCTGCCAGGCAATGTAACTGGGGGCTATTCACCTCTGTAGAATTTTGTCAACGCGGTGCCGCGCCAAGGCACATCGAATGGTCAATTTTTATTATTGTAATTTTAGTTATAATAATTTTGTACTCTTCTCTAGATGTAAGCTTTCCTGTAACTTTTAATCTTTATTTTTTTTTCTTTCATAAAATCTCTTGTTTCTTTTATTTTATAAATGTAACTTCCCTGGTACAACTCTGTCCAGGAATAAAAGTAGTTTTTTCACCAGTAATCAAAGTGTTTATTTCGAATTTCCATTGAATCTAATTAACAATTCCTTCCATCACCGACTGAGCTACAACCGGGCCGCTAACCGCGCATTGATTAGATGCGTGGAGGTGTTACACTATCAAGTAAGAGAAGTTTCTCATTAGGACTGAAGAACTTTAAGTGTATTAAATAGAAAAGGGAAATTAAATTATCTATATCCATATCTTTTGAATTCGTAATATTTAAACTGTTTTCATAATAATTAGCAATTTAAGTAAACAAATACCATTACCCACTCTAAAGCAATATATTTTAATTCTTCCAGGTTACCAAACATCTAATTAATTTTTAAATTGAAAAAGTAATTTTCCGTGTTAAAAACAATGCGATTTTAGTTAAAATTTCAAACGCGATTTGTTCAAAAACGGTATGTGCTACAGACAACCTAAAATCAGATTTGAAAACAGAATGAAAAATACTTTTAGAATCACCTTTCTATAATGAAACATCGTTCCAAAAGTTATGAAACGCAGCATAGTGTTATAAATGAAACGATAAGGCTTGGTTCAGCTCCGGCTAAAAAATTTCGCTACAAATTCAGTTCGACGTAGTGATTTGCTTCATCGTGAAGTACCCAGCATCGAGGCAAAGAGGATAGTTGTCAATGATAAGTTGTAAAAACACAAGAATTGTTGCGTCCCCGAATTGTTGCGTAACAAAAATGAGGTACAATATTGTGTGGGGAAAGATCGTTAATTTTCTCGCTGACAACACGTTGGTGGGTGCACGACTGAATAAACAGGTAACGAACAGAAAGTGCAACGTTACAACATTTGCGATAACGCTTTATGAGCGGGCAGATCGGAATGATTCCCGGAGATTTTTAAATCGATTTGAGTCGAGCAGCAGTTCGTTGTCCCGACGCATCGGTTCCAGCTATTGCCCTTCAGATCGGTTTGGCCTACGCGGCTTGCTCAGCAGGACGTTTGCTGATTCGCAGGCGGATGAAGCAAGAGGTAAGAACATCAGAACATTTCGAATCAGGGGCCGCAAACGTGTGGGCACGTCGAAACGTCTGTTTCACAGAGGCATTCATTAAATTAAATAATATTTTGGTATTAGTTTACTCTTTTTAAATCGAAAACATGCAAACTTTGTAGTTATTCAAGCTTTGTTCGTGTTGCAAACAGTCTGGAAATGGGTTATGTGGCTACTGAATCATTTTTTCCGTTTCATGGAAGTAAACTGGCGAATCTGCTATCACTTTATGCGTGTAACCCACTTTCATCATGCGTGTTAAACGCATTTAATGCAGATTATCATTGAACTTTGAGCAATTGTATTACGTAGTACGCATCTGAAGTGAATACCTGGCAAATGTTGAATTCCTTGTAATAGGTCTCTGGCACAATTAATGAAAATGCAATTCTAGAATTGTGTGGCAGTTGTTATTATCTCCGTTCATTTACCTTCTTTTCAGTCCGAGACTTCAGCTCCTACATATTTGATTTCATTTCAATTATAATTATAAACGTGCTAAAAAATTGGAAAGTTATACCAATGTTTTAGCCATAAACCTACTAGATAAATGGTCTCTAAATGGTAAAACCTCTAAATTGCCTTTATGAGTTTTAAAGTGCTAATATTGCTAAATGTGCTTACTTTTTCATGTGCGAAAGAAATCTCAGTCTCACTACCTTTCATTTAAAGCCACAATTTACGAAAATTGGTCGAGTAGAACGCTCAAATTGTATTTTCCAAACAAAAAAACCCATAGTGTTTTTAAATATAAAGATTTTTGCAATTTTCAAAACGACAAACGTTTTAATGAAAATCGGAACTAGATCGTAATTATATATGCACGTTCTTCTATTCCAGCAACGTATATAAAGGAAAAAATCAGCCATTTTCCAGAAAAGTTTTAAAATGTCACAGGAACTTCGTGATAAAAACTCATAAGAATGAAAATATTTTAATGATCTCCGGATATTACTAGATATTACTCCTGAAATATTCACGATGTTTCAGCTAATTTCACAGAGATATGCGTCACACATCCTACTATCCATGCAGACATTCGATTTCCGAAGAATTTCGGGTCAAAATTTAGAAATGATCTGGAAAGGGCCAAAATATAAACAAAAGCAGATGAGTAGAAATATGCTGTCATGTGTATAATAGAAAATGTCATCATTGAGAAGAATTACGAGTAAGTCCTCTTTGAATGTACTTCGGCATGGAAAAGTAGCTCCAAGTGTAAGTGTATTTCAAAAATGTAATACTTAATAATGTCGGTATAGAACTATCCAATATCTTGTAGAACTATCCAGTTTAAAAGTAGAATGAAATTTTCAACTAAAATGATAATACTACGAGACCAAGGGATCATAGCGCAAGTGTTTATACTTCCTGTAGAATGTCTATATGTTTCATTCAGAGTGAATCATTGTGTACAGTATCATCTATTCGCTAAAAGTCTGAAATACTTATTTCGGTAATAGTTTGGGCATTTATTTCAACTCGCGCTTAAACTCTATAAAATCTTACCTATCATTTACGAATAGAAAAATTTCCTTTGAAATATTGAAAGATTCTGCTTTAACCGTTGACTTAACTAGAAATTTAATTAAAAAACAAATATAGGGATATCAAATTTCAAAATGAGTCAATTGTATCAACAATTACTTAGATATTGTATTGAGCCATAATATAGAATCGAGGAAGTTCATAATTTTTTCTGTATTTCTACGATTAATGTACAAGATGTCTGTCCACAACATGTGTGTCTGACTGGCTGAATTTTGTATAGTCTTTCAAACTTCATATAAACCCTACGTAATAAAAGTGACGATTACAATAATCGACCGTGATTATACTTTTTTCTTTATTAAATTCCTGAGATATTTTTTCTATCATTCCTGGTAATTGGTGTAAGTAACCTACTCAAACTCTAAAACCCCCTGAACTTGGTAAGGATGTGCAGGCATTCATTTGTTCGGTGCATTGAGCAGAAAGAACTGGGTGACAGAAGAGTGTTCCTTTAGAATTCATTGTACTGAAAAATAACTAGAACATTTCGTTATCAGCAGTCACAACCGACTTCAACAAACAGCAATTCCGCTCAGAACTGCTCTTAGCTGCTGGCGTCACGCGATAGGCGAATGATTTGCGTTGATTGATTGACCGACTAGCTTTTTGATTAACGTAAATATCCTTTGAACAGTATCCTGTAGACGCAAGAAAATGTGAGACTGGCTCCATTCATGGCCAGTCATTATTACAGCTAACCTACATTAGTATGATGGACAGTAAATATCATTTTATTTAAATCATAGGTTAGTTTGCGCTGAATACAAACACTGTTTTGAAAAATAAAGCCATAACTGAGGGCTTGCATTGGCGGACAAAATACATCATAAATTACCTTTGTCTAAAACATAAGTAAAGATTTCACAGACGATATCGGATAATGGAAGGATGCCAGGAGGAAGTTTGTAAATTCTATCAAATGCGAACTAGTACTCAGAAATTAAAACTAATCTTATATACTAAAGTTATTTAAATGCGTATTTCGAAGAGACTCACTTGACCATTAGTTCGTGATGGCTCAGTGCGATAGCTCAGTGGCGATAGTGCACACGTGTTCCTAATGCATGGCCACGTTACTTTACAGCTAGAAACGGAGTATATTATTTGAAATATACATTAGTATGGGTTAAAAATATGAAATCACTTTCGTGTAATTGTTTCATTTCATTCTTGAACATGTATATTAGTACTGTATTCAAGTAACCACACCCTAAACAAATAATGATGTGTGAAATTTCGTGCACTGCAAAGTGCGTAACATTTATTTTAATCTCTAAATCATAGTCTGTGACTGATTTTGACTGGTTCCAATGAAAAGTGCGAGGGGAGCTCCAGCCCCCCGGAGCGCAGGTTGGGTCCCGCCTGAAGCGTGCAAAGGGAAGGCGAAATCAAACCCTCACAAGATCCAGTATTAATTAGGGA